>CM040427.1:34031654-34699354 GCA_022702705.1 Papilionanthe hookeriana x Papilionanthe teres | reverse complement strand
CGGGGGATGTTAAGATACTCCTACCACTTAATAGAACCATGCACAAACAACGAGGCAGAATACGAAGCCCTCATAACAGAATTGGAACTAACCATTCAAATGGGAATAATGGACATCAACATCTACGGAGATTCTCAGTTGATCATTCAACAGATCGCCGAACAGTACAGGATTCTGAAACCAAGACTCGAGCAGTATTTTCAGTATGCCATGAAACTGTTGGAACATATTCCGAATGTAACGATCTACAAGATTCCCAGAAAATAAAATGCTCTCGCCGATGCGTTGGCCCGCCTTGCAAAGGAATTTGCTTGCTTGCAGGATGAGTCAGTTGAAGTGTCGGCTCAAGGACGACAGTCCTATCACGGCTCGACATGAATACGATACACAAATCGAAAGAAAAGCAGAAGAAACAATCGCAAAGAATAACGTAAAATACGTAAGATTGGCGCCACCATTAATCAGACTACTTGCAGACAGAAACCTGCTCGACGATAAGTCGTTAGCTCATCAAATCAAGAAAAGAACTCTGTCTTACGCATTAATAAACAATACATTATACAAAAGGTCTTTTGATCAGATGTGGCTAAGATGCCTTAGCTGGTCCGAGGCTCGTGAAATCGTTAAAGAAGTACATTCAGGACTTTGTGGCGCTCATCAGTCGAGTCTGAAAATGAAAATGAAGATTAAAAGACTATGGTACTACTGGCCCTCAATGATGACCGACTGTATGAAAGTTTTCAAAAGTTGTCACCAGTGCCAAGTGCACGGAGTGGTTCTACACCAACCTCCAAATGTGCTACATCCGACAATCGCGTCGTGGCCATTTGAGTGTTGGGGCACGTATATAATGCGTCCGATAGAACCACCTTCTTCAAGAGGACATCGCTTCATTCTTGCAGCATGCGTACTACTTTTCTAAATGGGCGAAGCTATACCACTTAGAGAAGTGAAGGCACACCACGAGCTACAGCTTTTCAAGAACCAAGTAGTTTACCGTTTTGGGTACCGCGCAGGATCATTTCGTATAATGGGTCCGCATTCAAAAGTACAAAGATCAACAATTTTGTCGAAGACACGGGATCGATCGGCGATACTCAACGATCTACTACCCAAGAGCAAACGGCTTGGCCGAGACTTTTAATAAAACTCTCGTTCAAATTTTAAAGAAAACTTTGGACGATAACAAGAGAAATTGGCACGAGAAGTTGTTAGAAGCCTTATGGGCCTACAGGACGACTTTCAGGACTCCTACTCGCCTACGCCTTACGCTTTAGTGTACGGGTCCGAGGCCGTCTTGCCCCCGGAAGTTCGCCTTCCGTCACTCCGAATTGCAATTGCGTAAAAGATCACCATGAAGAAAATACCGTACTACGACTGGAAGAATTAGAAAGCTTGAAGGGAAAAGACTTTTCGCACGACAGAATTTGGAATCGTATCAAGCCAAGATGATCCAGCCCAAGATAAACCGGTCCGCCCAAGAACTTTCAAAGTCGGTGACTTAGTTCTTGTTCTCGTAAGACCTATTCTCGCACATCGCAAGATAGGAGGCAAACTTGAACCGACATGGGATGGGCCATTCGTGGTCGAGACAAGCCTACTCGGGAGGTTCCTACCAACTTGTGAATTGCCGTGGAGAACGACCTATGCATCCAATCAATGGACGGTATTTGAAGAAGTATTACACGACCTGATGTTTCGAAGGGTGGCCTCTAAAATAAAATCTTACCCCTAGAAACACGGGTGAAGTAATCACTTTGTGACTGGGTCCGAACCCAAAACAAAACAAAATAAAATAAAAAAATAAAATAAAATCTCATCAACAAAAATGTTAAAAAAAAAGCAAACATGGGAAACCATAATAATAAAATGTCAAATCTTTCCTTTTCATTCCTGATATTTTCTCATCTCTTCCTAAATCCTTTAAATTCAAAAAAAAAAAAGTGAATAAGTTTTTTTTTTAAGTGTCTTTCTTATTGTTCTCGTTCTGAGTACAGCCCCTGATCCTTTCCTTGTTTTCTTTCAGGGAAATGTTGAATGGGCAGTTGTTCCTGAACTTTAAGGATGGCGTAAGTCTTACACTTAACGAAGAAGAACTGAAAGCTGATGCTGTGATAGAGATTGGCTCGGAATTTGTACAGCTAGAATTGGAATATGAAGAAACTGCCTGGATTACTGTGGATCCCGAGCAGTCCCGTGGAAAGACAGTGATGAGGCTCAATGAGAAAGTGCCCCATACTGCAAACAAGAAAAGGAAGATCAACGCGACCGAAGAAAACAAGATGAAATCAGTGATAACTACTGCAGGAGGAAAGCTTGTCAGTGCTGCCCCTACTGAGATTCAAGGGGAAAGAAGAGCCACTCTGACCGCAACCCAAAGAAGAAACAAGAATCGGCGTATCGCCAAAATGCTAAAGAAATTAACAGAGGAACATAACGAGGAAGAAATTCTTATGACCACGACGAGCTTGCCCGAGGAGGCCAGCCCTCGGAGCACCATAGCAGAGGTTATTCCAGAGGAGGCTACTACAGAGCCTGCACCTGAGATAGTGATGATTCCAGGAGAGCGCGACGGTGTGGAACAATATATCCCACAATACGTCACTAGGCCCCAACAGCTACAGATAATTTCAGAGCACGAGTTGGAGATGATCCAGAGGGTGCAGAAGCAGAATTTTGAGTACTTTCAGAGAATCGAGGCGGATATGTCAACATCCCGGAAGGACTAGAGTTGCATACAGATGTCTTCTCTCACTACGAGCAGAATGAGATTGTGGACTACGTCAACGATCTGAAGAAGCATGGTCGTGCAGGAAGACTGCGTAGCAGGACCTACTCCGAGCCAGAGAAATGGAAACGAGGCAAGGGGAGGATCACAATTCAGTTTGGATGCTGTTACAACTTTACTGATGACAAGAAAGGAAATCTGCCAGGAATACTCCGTTACGATGAAGTGGACCCAATGCCAGTCCTGATTAAGAAAATGATAAAAAGGATGGTGGCTTGGCGAGTCTTACCCGCTGATTGCATACCAAACAATTCGTATAATCAACATCTACGCAGTATGAGACCGCATTCCACCTCATATAGATCATCATGATTTTGTAAGGCCCTTTTGTACCGTTTCCTTCATCAACCAATGCAATATTATGTTCGGGACAGAACTTCGGATAGTTGGCCCCGGAGAATTCCGAGGGCCGGTCGAGATACCTCTACCGGTAGGCTCTGTTCTCGTCCTGCAAGGAAATGGTGCAGATGTAGCGAAGCACTACATACCGGGAGTTCCCTACGAGCGAGTCTCCATCACCCTCAGAAGGATGGATGAGAGTAAAATTCCGGTCTACTTCCAGCCAGATCCAGAACTAGAGAATCTGCAGCCCTACGAGCTGTAGGCTACATAGTAAGTAACACACCTCTAAAACCACTTACGTGGATTCTTCCTCTGGAAAGTGGCTTAGAAGGTGATGTTATTACCTGTGTAGTTTAATTTTCAGACATGGATGGATCGAATAGATAGTTTTGTCAGAATACACAAAGATATCAGTGCAGTCTGTATTCAGATATACATGAACTTCTGTAAAAGTCTGTTTTCAGAAGGATGTCATCAGAAATGTTTCCATGGAATCACCTGATGTACCTTTGACATTTTAATAGAAATGACTTTTGTGTTTTGTCTTCAGTTTTGTGCAATTGACTGCAAACGCCACCAAGTTTAAGTTTGACTCGACTCAAAGAAAGTTGAACGAAGAACTATTTGAGTAAAATAGTAATAACAAAATAAAACTTGAATTCAAAGTCTGAATAAAACACAAACCAAAACTCAAGGCAAATCGACTGAAGACGTCAAGTTGTGAACCAAATAAATGAATGAAAACCCAAAATCAAAATGAAATTTCAATCGAAGGCGAAACTAAAAAAAAAAAAATTTAAAACAAGAATCCAAATTCAAAATCCAAATAAAACAAAATATAACTTGAAAATAAAAAAAAAAACAAAATCAAATCACTAAAACAACGGACAAAATAAAAATAATAAAAAAGAAACTCTTAACTTGAGATCCCCGGCCTTCGGCTGTTCTCGAACTCTTTTCGACTCTCCACGATTTCTCTTTCTCTCTTTTGAGAAGGTCAACTGAATCTACTGACACAGAACCACGAAATTTTCGATTTGGTTCTGATAGCGTGGATTCATGTCCTTCACCAGATAATCAAGCTTTAATCAACTTCCTTGGGACATGAAACACTTTCATGCCTCATTCCAATCTTTCACCACTAAAATTTTCACAGAATCTTCACAACTCAAATACTCCTTTCGGGATCAGTACCTAAATTCTGATTCCCATCTCCTTCCGGGACTGGTACCTACATTCCAGTTCTCATTTCGAGAATCGATACCTACATTTCGATTCTCATCTGAATTGATACCTACATTTCAATTCAAAATTTCCGAGACTGGTACCTACATTCCAAGCTTCTCATATCGAGATCGATACCTACATTTCGATTCTCATCTGAATTGATACCTACATTTCAATTCAAAATTTTCGAGACTAGTACCTACATTCCAGTTCTCATTTCGAGGATCGATACCTACATTTCGATTCTCATCTGAATTGATACCTACATTTCAATTCAAAATTTCTGAGACTGGTACCTACATTCCAGTTGTCATTTCGAGGATCGATACCTACATTTCGATTCTCATCTGAATTGATACCTACATTTCAATTCAAAATTTTCGAGACTGGTACCTACATTCCAGCTTCTCATTTCGAGATCGATACCTACATTTCGATTCTCATCCGAATTGATACCTACATTTCAATTCAAAATTTCCGAGACTGGTACCTACATTCCAGTTCTCATTTCGAGATCGATACCTACATTTCGATTCTCATCTGAATTGATACCTACATTTCAATTCAAATTTTCTGAGACTGGTACCTACATTCCAGTTCTCATTTCGAGGATCGATACCTACATTTCGATTCTCATCTGAATTGATACCTACATTTTAATTCAAAATTTCCGAGACTGGTACCTACATTCCAGTTCTCATTTCGAGATCGATACCTACATTTTGATTCTCATCTGAATTGATACCTACATTTCAATTCAAAATTTCCGAGACTCGGTACCTACATTCCAGCTCTCATTTCGAGATCGATACCTACATTTCGATTCTCATCTGAATTGATACCTACATTTCAATTCAAAATTTCTGAGACTGGTACCTACATTCCAGTTCTCATTCCGAGATCGGTACCTACATTCTGACTCTCTTTTCGAAATCAATACCTAAATTTCCATTCTCTTTCGAATTGACATGTAAATTTCAATTCCAAACTTGAGGGACTGGTACCTAAATTCCAGTTCTCTTTCAAGATCGATACCTAAATTCTGATTCTCATCCTTTTCAATCGACACTTAAACTCAGATGCTTACTCCGAGGCTACTACCTAAAATCCAGTTTTCTTCGCAATCCCGAGGTTGGAACTCGGGTTTCAATTCTCATTTCAAATCCAAATTTCCTCAAACTGATTTTAAATCAAACCTCAATCTAAATTGGAACTCCAAATCAAAAATCTAAACTCACACATCAAAACTTGAACATGAAATGAAACAAAATCTAAATCGAATTCTCCAGATCTTGTGATTTGGAATTCACCTCCTTTTCCTTTCCCAAGCAAGAGTTCAGGAACCTCCAGTCTTGGAGATATACTTGATACTACCCAGCGGAAATTTTTCTACTCTGTCCTAAGTGTGTCACTTGAACATCTGTGTTGATTTTGTCGATCTCTTCGGTCAACACCAATACGCGCGGTGTGCTTGGTTAGCACACCACACCTATTGGGGGTCCATTTGTTGACCTCATATTTGATGAGCTCTTATCTTTCCCTCTTTAGTACTTAGGATCTAGCCTTAGGCTTTTCCTTTGACTATCCTAGAGGACTAGAAATGGAATCCACCACTTAGAAATTCAAACTACTTCTTAACTCCCTGCAAACCCCGCAAGCTTGATTGTAGACCCCTAATCACCTAGAGGGTTGAGATCAAATGTGGAAGTTTAAAGGATGAGCTCCCTATAGGACTCTTTGGCCTTAAGATTACCCTGGGTGGCCTGGTCTGGTGAGGGTTGACTTACACATACACTACACTCTCACACACACATTCCAAATCCTAGAACCCACACTTTCACCCAACTTGACTTTCTGACTCATATAGGTAGTTCATATGGGTGGTCCTTAACCCCTAAGCCCCTAGCTAAGAGGGTTAGGAACAACATACTGAATGCCTCAAATGAGTCCTCTCATGGCTCATATGGGCTTCATGGCTCAACCAAAATGATTCTATTCTACTCAAATTTGATCAATCTTTATTTTTCCAAAATTTCAATTTTTGACCCCTGTGGCCCCGGACCCACCAAGCCTACCAAGAGCCCTTAAAATTACCCAGAACCTCCAAAATTTCCAAACCACCCAAAACTCCCCAAAATTAACCTTGAACATTCCCAACCATTCAAATTGATCATCCATAACCAAAAATACCCCAAATACCCTCCAAATTACCAAAATACCCCTCTTGACCCAAAAATCCAAAAATTCCAAAAATTCCCAGAAAATTCCAAAAAATTCCAAATATTCTCAATTTCATTTTGTTCAATTATACCATGGGCCAATTTTGTCAATTTACCCCATTTTTGCCGAAACCCCCAATTTTCCCAAAAGTCAAACCCAAATGAACCCAATGTCAAACCAAACCTTTCCAATTGACCTCAATTTTGGTCCAATTCAATTCTAAACTTCAATTCAATATCCCCAATATCAATCTAGACCAAATTCAAGCCCAATTTGATTGACATTTGGGCCTAATTTCATTTTTAAGCTTAAATCCCAATTTTGACCCATAACCCAAACTTAGCCCAAACCAACCCAATTCAACCCCAATTGGCCCTAAATCTTTTCTAAATCTTCCATAACATCCCCATAAACAAAACACTAACATATTTTGCCCAAATTTTGAACCCAAACCTTACTCAAATTCAACCCAAACCCAAAATCCCTTAAATGGACCTAAACCCAAACCTAACCCAAATGGGCCCAAGTCCCAAAATTGAACCCCAATCAAAGTTGAAAACTCTTCATAATATTCCCCTAAGCATTTCTCAACATTGATTTTACATCAAACCCAACATTAGCCCAACCTTAGCCCAAGTTAGTCCATTTTGATCTATTTTGACCCTATCACCAAGGGGACCCAAATTAGACTCAATTCAATTCCAAATCACCTCAAATTTGTCTCAAATCACTCATGACACATCCCTAAACCAAACCCAACATTTATTTAGCATGGTCCTTTGCAAATTTTTTTATCTAAAAGCCCATTTTGAAACATAAAAGCCCATTCCCTTAAGCCATTTTAAAAGCCCACCTTTACTAAATTTTAAAAGCCTAAACCCATCCTAAGGCCCACATTACAATTTCATCTCATTCTTACTCAATTAAAATCATTCCTAAGTTCTAAATCAACAATCAAACTTTTCTAAACTAAGCCATATGACAAACCATCCAAATTTCACACCAAAATACCAAAATTCCTAAAACCTACATCCATGAAACCAAGCCAACTTTTCCCAAGCCATATAAGAGCCATGAAGCCATCCTTATGCCCCATGTGGAGCCATGAAAGGTTTGACATGTGACCATACCACATTGGGCAAATGGAGGAAGCTCTTTCTAGATTCCGTTAAGGTCATTAGCCTTAACCATGATTACCCTTAACCCAAAATTAATCCAAATATGTTTAGATGGGGACTTCTCCACTCAAAACCAGCCGACTTACCCGATTCCCCACAAGACCCAAAGTCCCTTGGAGGGTGCACCTAGCCCAACCCATGTATTTGACCAAAATTAGCCAAAAATAGCCTTCCCCCATTCTATTTCAATTCACCCTCTTTACACATGGCCAACTCCAATTGACTTCACCATTGCCAAGCCCTGCCCTCACTGGTCAAGATGGTGACCTGACCCAGGCCGGCCAGCCACCACAGCCGCCGGAAAACACCACGGCCTAGACCTTGGGAGGAGCCAAAGTTTGGAATTCCCACCTGCTGAGCTGCCCCATGCCCAATGGCCATTGGAGTTGTTCTTTCCTTGCCAAGAGCAGCTGATCCCAGCCATTAACTCCCCCTGGGAAGCCATGGCCATGGCTATTTAAACCAGCCATTCCTCTCGGACAAAAAGGTCAGGCTAAACCGTACCTTCACGTAATCCCTCCAAACTCCTCACAAAGCTTCCCCTAGCCAAGAGCAATCCATCCCCACTGTTCTCCTGCCCTAACTCCCACTGATTGAGCCCAATTTGGGAGCTCAATTCTCAGGCCAGAATAGGACACTCCCAAATCCTCCACCAAAATCAAATTAACCTCACCCACACCTGCACAAGACCAAGAGAAGGAGTTCCTCGCTGAAAGCCCCTCTCCGTGCCACCCATTTGTTCTAGCCTCCAAAGGTTGAAATCGGGTCCGGTGGAAATCGGGTCTAGTGCAAATCCCTGGGCCGCAGACTTCATCCGGAGCTTGCTTAGGTCCAAACGAAGGTGACACAACTCTCAGAACGAAGCCACACTTCTCTGAGCAAAGGTATGAGCTCTCTCTTCTTCCCGAGCTTCTGAACATTCTCTATTTTGATTGGGTTAATTTCATGCCACATAAACCATATGGATGTGTTCGTCTCTTCAAGACGAATCCATAGAGCATAAGAACACGAAAATCCGTTGAGAATCGAGTGAGATCTTAGGGTTTTAGTGTGGACGGTCACGGGTGCACACCAGTCGTAGACGATGACCGGGAGTCGTTGGATCGTGCGTGTATCGAGCGGACGGCTCAGATGGTGTCGGACCAGGAGATGGTACGTGAACTGCGGGCCCCGTGGCAGCTGACTCAGATGGCGGCGCCGAATCAAAACGCGCCGCGTGGCCTTTCGGAGCTGCCAAGGATTGCGTGGAGCCGCGTGGATAAGTAGGAAAATAAAGTATTTATTCTATTTATTTAATTATCAGAACATCAAAAATTCATAACTTTGTGTAGAAAAATTTTAAAAAGAAAATAAAAATACCCTTTTGCTCAGTGAACAGAGGATAATACTGTGGAAAAGAAATCAAGTCATTTCATCAAGTATTTTATTTTTAATGATTTATTTACTCTCTACATTGTTTTAATTCTCCATTTGCATAGGCAATTCACCATGGCATGAGACCATAGGGCTTTTGAAGCCTCTGAACTTGGGAACATTCGCTGAATTTTGCAAGGTCAGAGGCCATCCTTATGAGAAGTTATTGATTTTTCAATTGCATGTTACTGTTTTGAGTATTTTAATTCCAATAATTAGCATGTTGAGAAATAAATTCTAGGAAAATTTGGTGATGTTTCTTATGACCAGAGGACCCTAGGAAAAATAGGTTTTGAACTAATTCACTTGGAACAACCCTAATTGGCCTAATTGCTCAAAACTGAATTTTAATTAATTAGGGTTAACTACACATCAAATTAACTTGAAAATAATTCTCCACTGATCTTTAGGATCATAGGAACATCACATAAAAATTTGAAGTCAATTGGATTTGATTAACCCCACCAAATGGATTAATTAAGCCACATAACCAAAATTAAACTTTAAAAATTCATAACTCACAAAATACTTTTCAAAAATTCACAAAAATGGTTTTGGGGCTTCTCTGATGTCAGAGGAGTCTATGAGAATTAAAATTGTAATTTTCTAAAAAATTTGATTTTTATCATTATTTTAATATTTTTAATAATTAAAAAATAATAAAAATCATAAAAATATTAAAAATCACCAAAATGCCAAATTTTGAATTCTAATCACCTAGGAACAAACCAAATATTTTTCCTAAGTCTCTATGGTAAAATATTGAATTTTAAAGGCTTAAAACGATTTTTGAATTAAAAAAATGATTTTCTTTAACATTTCCATTAAAATAATTCTAATAAATCAAAGAAAAATCAAAAAAATATAAAACTTTATTCTCTGATTTCCCTGAGTTTAGAGAGATTTTTTAAAAATATAAAATCCTTTTTTCAACTTTTATTTCATTTTTAAATTAATTAATACTCCAAAATTCAAAATAATTCTAATAAATAAATTATAATTCAAAAAATCACCAAAATTGGTCCAAATGGTCCTCTAATCATTAGGAACATCCCATAATTTTCTTAAGGATATAAACATTTCCTTGGTCATGTTATTGAATTTTCCTTGAAAACCCCTATTTTCCATTAAAAATAATTACATAAATAAATTAAATACAGAAAAATCACATTTTCTCCTCTAATGTCTTAATTGACATATGAGTGAGGTTACATAAAAATTTCAAGTTCATTTGAGCTTAGTTTAGTGAGTTATAGAATTATTAAGCTTGAAGGGCAAAAGGGTAATTAAAAATTTCAACCCTTAATTAAAATTTTAGGGTTAATCAAAAAGGGAAGGGTAAAATATTTGATTTTAAACTGATTTTGGATGATTGAAACTTAAATGATTGAGTATAGAAACCTACTAACCATTTCAAATATAATTAAAATAAAACTTTAATTAATGAATTAATTGAAATTTTGGAAGAATAATAGAAATTGGAATTATTAAAGTAGGGATATTATTAAGAGGATATTTATTCTTTAATTTAAGAATCCCTAAATTAATCACTTCAATAATATTTAACCCTTAACTAAAAGGATAATCCTAACTTAAAATTTAAAATTCTAAACAATTTAACAATTAAATTAAATTAAATTTAAGATGTTGAAATTAAATTAAATCAAAATCTAAATCAAGTTAACACCTTAACAATTAAATTAAATCATATTTAATATATTAAGATAAAAATTAAAATTAAATCAAAATAAATTAAATCAAATTAAATTGAATTAAAATCATTTAACAACACACCTAAATGAAATCATTAAGAGTTAAACCAAACACTTAAAGTAAACTTAAAACATGAATGACTTGAACACTATTCCAAACTTAAACTAATTTTTTATAATTAAGTCAAAAATTAAAATTAAATCATTAAGTTTAAATCATTAAAATACTTAATAAGTTGATTTGCCCTTTTAAAGCTCTTATTATCATAACTCTTAAATGAAGTATCAAGTGAAGTGTTACTTCACTTATAGGATACTCAAATGTCCTAGTTCACTGAGCAAGGGAACAAAACTTAAACCCCTGGATGATTAATTCACCTGTGCAACTAAATTTACTTGGACTCAAAACAATCCCAAAAATATTGAAAAGATGTTTAGGACCTGTCCTAAGCACTTCCTCAATATGACGGGATGTTTTAGAAGAACAATTGAATCTAGTTATTCTTTGATGAAGAAAATCATCCTTAAACCAAACCAAGAACCTAGACGTCATAGGAAATGACTAGTTATAGGATTAGGATTTTGGTAGACAACCAAAACCCTTCTCTTAGCTTTACCTAGGTATTTTTTGCAAAATATTTAAATGCGTTAACATGTGTTTTAAGTGCAGCTTGGGATGACGGGAAGACCCTCCAGGTACGCTTTTATTTTATTGCAATTTACTTACATGCACTGTGCTTTACTTTTCTGGCATAATAAACAAGATTGTTGCATGAAAACCAAAACCTTTAGGATAGTCCCTAAACTGAAACTAAAACTAAATTAAAAGTCATTGCAAGATAAAATTCACCGCCACAACATTCCAAAATATAAAATAACTCAAAATTTAGTCACAAACAGAACAATAAAACTACAATTGCAACTAAATTAAAACGTCTCGTTGAATGATCGGGAATACCTCGGATGATATAACCCACGTGTTGCTAACGAGATTTCCCACGGTCTAAATGAAAGTGTGGAACTCATTCAGTTGAGTTTAGCAAATTCATCTGGACTAAGTGAATTCGACAAAAATAACGGTGTCGGGATGACGGAACCGTGGGATCTTAATCGGTTCTGTTTAAACAACTTTAAGATTTGTTTTAATTAAAATATAAAAAACACTTGGATTTTAAGATTTCTCTAAAACAAAACACTTCTCTCACCTCTTGATTGTCACCTTCTAAAACTAAACCTCTGCAACAACAAGGAGCTCGGAGCATGGTGGGCAGCACGGCCATCGTCGTCAGCAAAACAACTCTACATCAGCTAAACATTCCTAGAATTAAACAACCAAACCGTAGGATTTCGAGGTAGTTTGCCTAGTGCAACATAAATCCTCAACTCTTCGTTAGGTATTTGTATAATCATTTTATGTGAATTAAGCCCTAACCAGTCTTAGGACTCCGAGGTAGTCGTTTGATACAACATAAACCCTCATATCTTCAAGGCTATTTGTGTGATTATGTCATACAAATATATGACCTAAATAAATAAAATTGGCAGGATTGCAACATTAAATAAACTCCCAAATTGAAGCCAAATAATAGGATAGTTTGAGAAGTTGCCAAGATTCTTCTTGGATCCTCAACTTCTCCTACTTCTCTTCCTTTGAACTCCTGAAATTAACTGTTCCAAATTTGATCCATTCCTTATTGAAATTCCAAAATTCAATCCTTTGAAAACCTTAAACATTGAAATTCTTGAGAGCAAAATCACTGATCATTATTGAGAGTTTTCTTAAATGATTCCCGTCATTTAAGATGTAATTAACTATAGGGGCTTTCCCTTATAGGAAACTTTAAGAACCCGAGTAATATAAACCCCGCTTAATTCATTTATATTAAGCAGGGAACTTGTCGGCTTATAAAATTGGTTCGCGGACTCAAACGGATGTCACAAATCTCCTAGTTTATTTAATCGAGCCCCATCATTAAGCAGTGTGTCTATTCTTCGGGATAGATACACGGTTTGTAGTACGGTGCTCGTTTATATAAACTATTTGGGATGTGAGATCGGTTTGATTTCATATCTTAAAACTTTTAAACTTAAAATTACTTTCAAAATCAAATGTTATCTTTTAAACTATATATATATATATATTTAAATTAAATTTAAAATATGAAAATTCGCCGATAATTTCTGTAGGCGACCCCCCTTTTCAAAACACACAACCTAAAAATATGCTGACAGTGATGACTAATAATCTTAATTTCTTGAAAGCAGCTAGGAAAATCTCATCAAAATCAAAAGCCACGTCACTTTCCAAGAAGTGACATAAGGGCTTGGTGATATTGGACAAATCTTTAATGTATTTTTGTAGGAAATAGGGGTTTTTAATGGAAATTCAACAACATGACCAAGGTAGGGTTTCCGTCCTTAAGAAAATTATGGGATGTTCCCACTGACTGGTGGACCATTTGGACCAATTTTGGTGATTTTTTAAATTATATTTAAGTTATTATAATTATTTTTAATTTTAGGGTATTAATTAATTATAAAATAAAATTAAAGTTAAAAAATAGATTTTGTATTTAATTTTGTATTTTTCATAAGTCCTTCTAAACACAAGGAAGTCAGAGAAACAAATTTTATATTTTACTGATTTTTCTTTGATTTATTAGAATTATTTTAGTGGGAAGGTTTGAAAATTCATTTTTTTAACATTAAAAATTACATTAAGCTTTTAAAATTCAATATCTTAAGCTAGAGACTTAAGAAAAATATTTGGTTGGTTCCTAAGTGATTAATGAACAAAATATGACATTTCTGTCATTTTTAATACTTTTGTGATTTTCTTAATTTTTAATTATTAAAATATTGAAAATGAAGTTAAAAATGAAATTTTTTAGAAAAATATAATTTTAATTTTTTTAAACTCCTCTGATACCAGAGAGCCCACAAAACAAGTTTGGTGAATTTTTGAAGTGTATTTTAGGTTTTATGAATTTTTTAATTTTTAAAATAGCTATGTCACTTAATTAATTCATTTAGTGCATTAAATTAACTCCAATTGACTTGAAATTTTTATTTTAGATTCTCTGTATCCTAAGTAACAGTGGAGAGTTGTTTTCAATTGATTTTGATGTGTGGATACTCCTAATTAATTAAAACTGAATTTTAGGTATTTGGGCTAATTAGGGTTATTCTTAAAGCATTAAACAAACCATAATTTTCCTAAGGTCCTCTGGTCCTAAGATACCTCCCTTAATTTTTCTAGAATTTATTGAGCAACATGCTAATTACTGGAATTAAAATATCAAAGCAGATACATAAACTTGAAAAATCAATAACTTGTCATTAAGATGGCCTCTGGTCTTGAAAAATTCAGGGAATGTTCCCAAGAACAGAGGCTACAAAAGCCCTATGGTCTCATGCCATGGTGAATTATATGCATGAATGGAGAGTTGAAATACTTAAAACAGTATTAAATTAATTAAAAATAAAATACTTAACAAAACAACTTAATTCTTTTTCCACATTATTCTACTCTGTCCACTGAGCAAGAGGATATTTTTCTTTTATTTTTGCGATTTTTCTATGCAAAGATATGGATTTTTGAAGTTCTGGCTATTTAAATAATTCAAAAAATACATATTTTCCTACTTAAACCAGTCAGCGCCGCGTCATCCTCGGCAGCTCCGAAGTTCCACTCGGCAAGCCTCTATTTGACGTCGCCATCCGACTCAGCCGCCACGCGTCCCGCGGTTCCTCTCCACACCTCCGTCCGACGCAATCTGGACCGTTCGTTCGATACATGCGCGAATGGACGACATCCGTTCATCATCTCCAGGCATTCTAACCCGAGAGCCGTCCACACTAAAACCCTAAGATCTCCCTCATTTCTCCACCAAATTTCATGATCTTGGACTCTATGGATTCGTCTCAACAAGATGAGCACATCTATACAGCTATGATGCTATGAAAAGAACTCAAACAAAATGGAGAATCAAAAGAAGCTCTCAGGAAGGAAAGGGTCAATACCTTGGCTCTGAGAAGTGAAGCTTCAATCAGAGATTCTTGGCACGTTCGTTGGAGCTGGAGGAGCCTAGGGATGAAGCCTCTGGTCCTGGTGAACTATCTAGGTGTGATTTCCACCAAACCCGAATTCAAAGCTTGGCCGATAGGAGGAATGGCTGGCCTGGTGAAGGGGCTTTCAATGGGGAACTTCTTCTCTTGGTCTGGTGAAGGTGTAGAGTCAATTAATTTGAAGATTGACTCACTGTGGTGAAGTGTCCTGGTTTTGGCCTTAAAATTGAGCTCTGAAATTGAACTCACAGAAGGGGTTTTAGGGCTGGATTTCAGTGGGGATCAATTGCTCTAAGTTAGGAGAAGAGTTTGGGATCAATTGGGCAGAGTTTTGGTAAGGTCCAGTGCATCCAACCTTTTGGTCGTGGGGGTGAGGAGTTTAAATAGCCATGGTTGGAGGGCTTCCCAGGGGCAATTGGAGGCTGGGATCAGCTGCTCAGGGGAGGAGAAGAGCAGCTGCAGTGACCATTTGGGTTGGGACAACTCAGCAAGCTCAATTTGAATTTTTGAATTAAATGAGTGCTCACGGGTGTGGTGTTTTCCGGTGACCCAGGTGGCTGGCCGGTAGGCATGGGTCACCATCTTAACCAGTGAGGTCAGGGCTGGGGTTTGGTGAGTTCAATTGTGGCTTGACATGTGTAAAGGGGTTTGATTAAAATTGAATGGGGTAAGGGCTCATTTTGGGTCTAATTGAGTCAAATCATGTAAATGGGCTTGGTTCACCCTCCCATGACCTGATTTGGGCTGAAGTGAATCATTTGGCTCAGCTGACTTTATGTGGAGGAGTCCCTATCCAAAGGATTTTAATTAAGCATGGGTTAGAGTGTGACATTAAAGTGGTTAAAAAGGCTTAAGAAGGAATTTGGAAAGAGCCTCCTCCTCTTGCCATAAATGGCTTAGTGAGGTGGAAAGATCTCCCATGGCTTCATGTGGCTTGAGACAAAGATCCATGGCTTGCTCATGGCTTGGGAAGAGGTTGGCTCACTTGCATGGAAATGGATTTTGGCATTTTTGATGAATTTAGGGGAAGTTGTCATGAGGCATGATTTGGAATTATTTGATCATGAGATTAAAACTTAGGGAAGATTTTAATTGAAATGGATGATGGAAAGAAATGTCAAGTGGGCTTTAGGATAGATTTTGGGCTTTTGAAATTGTTTTGGATGGGCTTTTAAATGTTTTAAGGAAGTGGGCTTTTATGTTTTAAAATAAACTTTTGAATAAAAATTTTGTAAAAGATTGTGCCAAATAAATGTTGCATTTAGTTTAGGGATGTGTCATGAAAATTTTAGAAAAGATTTGGTATCAGTTGGGGTTGAAATGGGTTTAATTTGAGTCTTTTAGTAATGAGGTCAAAGTGGGTCAAATTGGGCTAACTTGAACTAAGGTTGGGCTAAAGTTGATTTTGATGTAAAATTGATGTTGAAAAATTTTTATGGGAGTGTGCAAAAGAGTCTTCAATTTTGTTTGGGCCTTAATTTTGGGATTTGGGCTTGTTTAGGTTCATGGTTGGTTTAGGACAAATTGGAGATTTTTGGTTTAGGTTAGGCTTGGGTGGAGTTTGGGTCCAAGTATTGGTTAAATTCAGTTAGGGTTTTGTTTTTGGAGATATTAAGAAGATTTTAAAACAAATTTGGAGAAAATTGGGTGACATTTGGGTTCAATTTGGGATGGATTGGGTTAACCGGTCACTTTGGGCCTTAAGGGCCCATTTAGCATTTTTTGATCAAATTGAGTTAAATTGACAAAATTTTGATATATGGCAGTTGAATAAAATGATGTGGATAAGATTTTGGAATTTTTGAAATTTTTTTAGAATTTTCTAAAATTTTGGAATTTTTAGGCTAAAAAGGGTATTTAGGGTATTTGAAGGGTATTGGGGAGTATTTTTTGGAAATTTTGGTATATTTGGCCATGGATGATCAATTTCAGTGGTGGGGAATGCTTAGGATTGATTTTGAGAAATTTTGTGTAATTTAGGTGATTTTGGGAATTTTAGGCAATTTCAAGGGTATTTGGTGGGTTTATTGGGTTTAGGGCCCCGGGGGTCAAAAATTGAAATTTGGGAAAAATGAAGATTAATTAGGTGTGAGTAAAATGAGACCATTTTGGTTGAGCCATGAAGCCATATTAAGCTCACAAGAGCCACGATAGGACGCATTTTAGGCACTCAATATGTTGTTCCTAACCCTCTTAGCCAGGGGCTTAGGGGTTAAGGTACATCCATATGAGTTACCTACATGAGTCAGGGAGTTGAGTTGGGTGAGAGTGGTTTTAGGATATGGAATGTGTGTGAAAGTGTGGTATGTGCAAGTTTAACTTCACAAAGACCAGGCCACCCAGGGTGATCCTAAGGCCAAAGAGTCCTATAGGAAACTCATCCTTTAAACCTCCACATATTGATTTCAACCCTCTAAGTGACCTGGGGGTTTACAATCAAAATTGTGGGGTTTGAAGGGAGTCAAGAAGTGTTTGAATTTCTAAGTGGTGGATTCCATTTCTAGTCCTCTAGGATAGTCAAAGGGAAAACCTATGGCTAGATCCTAAGCACTAAGAAGAGAGATCAGACCTCACCAAAAATGAGGTCAACAAATGGACCCCCAATAGGTGTGGTGTGCTAATCAAGCACACCGCGCGTATTGGCGTTGACCGAAGAGATCAAAAAACCAACACAGACGTCTAAGTGACACACTTAGAACAAAGTGTAAGAAATTTCTGCTAGGGAGTATCAGGTAAACCTCCAAGAATGAAGTTTTCAGAACTCTCATTGGGGAAGAAGAGGTGAATTCCAAATCACAAGATCTAGATAAGGATAGACTAGATTTTAGATCCGTTTCATTTTTTATTTCAAGTTTCAATTTTGAGTTTGAATTTTCAATTCAGGTTTCAATTTTGGTTGCATTTTGACTTAATCGGAATTTTGATTGAAATTTAATTTGAGATTGATTTGAGATTGATTTCAAGATAAATTTCGCAAAGATTTTTGATTTAAAATGAGAATTGGAAGATAAATTCCAACCTCAGGATTGCAAAGAGAACTGGAATTTAGGTACCAGCCTCGAGAAGAAATCAGAAATTAAATATCGATTGAGAAAAGGTGAGAACTGGAAGTTAGGTACCAGTCTCGGAAGAGAGAGTTGGAAGTTAACTACCGACCTAGAAATTTCAGGAGTGCGGGAAATTTTCTCGAATAGAATGGATGCCTTGTTGGTCTCATACCCAATTCGGAGGATTAGAATGCGGAAAAAAATTCTCGGAAGGAGTGCGAACTTGGCAGACACCGAGATCGGGATGCGTTATTGGTCTCATACCCAAGTCAGATGATTAGAATGCGGAAAAATTTCTCGAAAGGAGTGCCAACTTGGCGGACACCGAGATCGGGATGCCTTGTTGGTCTCATACCCAAGTCGGAGGATTAGAATGCGGAAAAATTTCTCGGAAGGAGTGCGAACTTGGCGGACACCGAGATCGGGATGCCTTGTTAGTCTCATACCCAAGTCGGAGGATTAGAATGCGAAAAAAATTCTCGGAAGGAGTGCGAACTTGGTGGACATTCATTTAAGAGAATCGAAATTCAAGTATCGATCTCGAAATGAGAACTAGAAGTTAGGTACCAGCCTCAGAAGGATGGGAATTGGAAGTTAAGTACCAATCCCAAAAGTTTGTTTTTTTTTTATTTGGTTTTGAAGATTTTGCGGAAATTTCAGTGTAGTAAAAGGTTGAGATGGAATGTGGGAGTGCTTCACATCCTGGGAGAGTTGATCGAATTTTGATTGTTTGGCGAAGGATGTGAATCCATGCCATCATAACCAAATCAAAAATTTCATGGTTCTGTGTTAGTAGACTCAGTCGACCTTCTCAAAAGAGGTAAGGGATCACGGAGAATCGGAAGAGATTTGAAAACAGCCTTAGGCTGGGAATTTCAGATTCGGAGTTTAGAAGTTTGAAACTGAAGTTGAAGTCTTTTGAGGTGAAGAATCAACTCAAAAGAGGATTCATAGGAGCTTCAAATGGATTTCAGTCGAAAGATTCAACTCGACGGATTAAGATCGGAATTCAATTCGAGATTTAGATTCGTTTTGTTTGTTTTGGTGATTCAATCACATTTTTGTTTATTTAGAGTTCATGTTAATTTGGAGTTTATTTTGACATTCAGATTCTTAAAAAGAGTTCTTTATTCATTTTCTTTTCTTTTCTTTATTTGTTCGAAGTTCATTTAACTTAAATGGCGTTTCTGTTGACCTCATTTTTGATGAGGTCTTCTCTTCTCTCTTTAGTACTTAGGATCTAGCCTTAGGCTTTTCCTTTGACTATCTTAGAGAACTAGAGATGGAACCTACCCCTTTAGAAACTCAACCACTTCTTAACTCCCTGCAAAACCCACAAGCTTGATTGTAAATCCCTAATCACCTAGAGGGTTGAGATCAAATGTGGAGGTTTAAAGGATGAGTTCCCTATAGGACTCTTTGGCCTTAGGATCACCCTGGGTGGCCTGGTATGGTGAGGGTTCACCTGCACACATTACACTTTCACACACATTCCAAATCCTAAAACTATTCATGCCTAGCTTGACTTCATGACTCATGTAGATAATTCATATGGATGGACCTTAACCCTGTAGCCCTTGGCTAAGAGGGTTAGGAACAACATAGTGAATGCCTCAAATGAGTCCTCTCATGGCTCCTATGGGCTTAATATAGCTTCATGGCTCAACCAAAATGATTCCATTTCACTCACACTTGCTCAATTTTCATTTTTCCAAAATTTTGATTTTTGACCCCGGGGGCCCCGGACCCACCAAACCTACTCAAAGCCCTTGAAATTACCCAAAACCTCCAAAATTTCCAAATCACCCAAAACTTTTCCAAAATCAACCTTGAACATTTCCCCACCAATAAAATTGATCATTTACAGCCAAAAACACCAAAATTTCCAAAAATACCCCAAATACCCTCCAAATTACCAAAATGCCCCGCTTGACCCAAAAATTCAAAAATTCCAAAAACTCTCATAAAACTCCAGAAAATCCCAAATATTCTCAATTTCATTTTGTTCAACAACACCATGGGCCAATTTTTCCAATTTACCCCACTTTTACCAAAACCCCCAATTTGACCCATTTTAACCCAAAGTGAACCCAATGTCAAACCAAACCACTCCAATTGACCCCAATTTTGGTTCAATTCAATTCCAAACTTCAATTCAATATCCCCAATATCAATCTAGACCAAATCCAAGCCAAATTTGATTGACATTTGAATCCAATTTCAATTTTAAGCTTAAAGCCCAATTTTGACCCATGACCTAAACTTTGCCCAAACCAACCCTACTCAACCCCAATTGACCCCAAACCTTTTCTAAATTGTCCCTAACATCCCCACAAACAAAACACTAACTTGATTTGCCCAAAATTTGGACCCAAACCTTACTCAAATTCAACCCAAACCCAAAATTCCCTAAATAGGCCTAAATCCACCATAAACCCAAATAGGGGTCCAAATCCCAAAATTAAAGCCCAACCAAGGTTGAAAACTCTTTGTTACACTCCCATAAACATTTCCCAACATTAATTTTATACCAATTTCAACCTTAGCCCAATCTTGATCTAAGTTAGCCCAATTTAACCCACCTTGGTCCCTCTACCAAAGAAACCCAAATTCAACCCAAATTAAATTCCAAATCACTTCAAATTGATTCCAAATCACTCATGACACATTCCTAAACTAAACCCAACATTTCTTTAGCCCAATCATTTACAAAAATTTCCACTTAACAATTTGTTTTTAAACTTAAAAGCCCATCTCCATAAACCTTTTTTTAAAAAAAAGCCTACCTTTACCAAATTTTAAAAGCCCAAACCCATCCTAAAGCCCACATTACAATCTCATCTCATCCTCACTCAATTAATATCACTCCCTAAGTGCAAAATATATCATGAAAATCAAACCAAAATGGTATTATGCCAAATCCCATCAAATAACCCCAAAATTTTCAAAATTTCATAAACCCTTTTCCATGAAAGTTGACTTGACTTTTCCCAAGCCAAATGGAGCATTAAGCCATGTATGAGCCACATGGGAGCCATGAAAGCCTTGGAAACCTCACCATACCCAAAGTGGCAAGAAGAGGGGACCCTTTAATGATTCTCTTAAGAGTGATTTACCACTCCCATGATTCCCCTAAACCATGCTTAAGCCTAATTGTACTTGGATGGTGACTTCTCCCCACTAATTAAGCTGAGCCAAATAGCTTTCTCTTCAGCCCAAGCAGGCCATGGGGAGGTGAACCTAGCCCAAAACCATGGGTTGACCCAAACCAAGCCAAAATCTCCCCTTTCCCATTCCATTTCAATTCACCACCTTTACACATGGAAACCATCAATTGAACTCACAGGAATCAAGCTCTGACCTCACTGACCCTGAGGGTGACCCATGCCTGGCCGGCCAGCCACCACAGCCGCCGAAAAATGCCATGGCCGAGAGCTCCATGTGAGCCTAACATTGAAATTCTCCCTTGCTGAGCTGCCCCATGCCCAATGGCTGCCATGATTGTTCTTCCCTTGACCTAAGCAGCTGATCCAAGCCATCAAACCCCCCTGGGAGGCCCTCCAGCCACTCCTATTTAAACTCCACCCCCTCTCGGCCAAGAGAAGTGTGGCACCAAAACCATACAGAAACTCTGCCAAAATTGTTCCAGACCATCCTCCACACTTAGAGCAATTGATCCCCAGTGATAATTTGTCCAAATCCCCATCCACAGAGCTCAATTTCGCAGCCAAAATTCCACCCAAAATCAGGACACTTTCCAATTCTCCACCAAACTCAAATTAAACTCACCCACACCTGCACAAGATCAAGAGAAGGAGTTCCCCAGTGGAAGCCCCCTCTCCGAGCCACCCATTTGCTCTAGCCCTCCAAGCTTTGGAATCGGGTCTCGGTCGAATTCAAGTCTAGACAATTCACCAGGGCCAGAGACTTCATCTGGAGCTTACTTGGACTCAATCGAAGGTGACACAACTCTCAGATCAAAGCCACACTTCTCTGAGCAAAGGTATGAGCTCTCTCTTCTTTCTGAGCTTCTGAACAGTCTCTATTTTGATTGTGTTAATTTCATGCCTCATAAACTGTATGGATGTGTTCGTCTCTTCAAGATGAATCCATAGAGTATAAGAACGTAGAAATTGGTTAAGTATCGAAGGAGATATCAAACCTGGAAGATGGATGGCTCTCAGGTGAGGTCGATTGGGGACGATGAACGGATGTCGTCCATTCGCGCGTGTATTGGACGGACGACTCAGATAGCGTCGGACCAGGAGATGGTACGTGAACCGCGGGCCCCGTGGCAGCTGACTCAGATGGTGGCGCCTAATCAAAGCGCGCCGCGTGGCCTTTCGAAGCTGCCGAGGATTGCGTGGCGCCGCGTGGATAAGTAGGAAAATAGGGTATTTTTCTATTTATTTAATTACCAGAACTTCAAAAATCCATATCTTTCCATAGAAAAATCACAAAAATAAAATAAAAATACTCTCTTACTCAGTGAACAGAGGAGAATAATGTGGAAATGAAATCAAGTCATTTCATTAAGTATTTTATTTTTAATTAATTATTTACTCTCTACACTATTTTAGTTCTCCATGCATGTAGACAACTCACCATGGCATGAGACCATAGGGTTTTTGAAGCCTTGATCTTGGGAACATTCCCTCAATTTTCCAAGGTCAGAGGCGATCCCTATGAGAAGTTATTGATTTTTCAATTGCATGTTACTGTTTTGAGTATTTTAATTCCAATAATTAGCATATTGAGAAAAAAAATCTAGAAAAATTTGGTGAAGTTCATTAGGACCAGAGGACCCTAGGAAAAATATATTTTGAATTAATTCACTTGGAATAACCCTAATTAGCCTTAACACCCAAAATTGAATTTTAATTAATTAGGGTTAACTACACATCAAATTAACTTGAAAACAATTCCTCATTGTCCTCTAGGGTTAGAAGAACCTCACATAAAAATTTGAAATCAATTGGAAATGTTTAACCCCACTAAATGGATTAATTAAGTCACATAACCAAAATTAAACTTTAAAAATTCATAACTCACAAAATACTTTTCAAAGATTCACAAAAAGGGTTTTGGGGCTTCTCTGATATCAGAAGAATTTAGGAAAATTAAAATTGTAATTTTCTAAAAAAGTTGATTTTTATCATTATTTTAATATTTTTAATAATTAAAAATAATAAAAATCATAAAAATATTAAAAATCACCAACATGTCACATTTTGAATTATAATCACCTAGGAACAAACCAAATATTTTTCCTAAGTCTCTAGGGTAAGATATTAAATTTTAAAGGCTTAAAACAATTTTTGAATTAAAAAATGATTTTCTTTAACATTTCCACTAAAATAATTCTAATAAATCAAAGAAAAATCAGAAAAATATAAAATTTAGTTCTCTGATTTCCCTGAGGTTAGAGAGATTTTTGAAAAATATAAAATCCATTTTTCAACTTTTATTTCTTTTTAAATTAATTAATACCCAAAACTCAAAATAATTCTAATAAATAAAATATAATTCAAAAAATCACCAAAAATGGTCCAAATGGTCCTCTAATCATTAAGAACATCCCATAATTTTCTTAAGGACAGAAACATTTCCTTGGTCATGTTATTGAATTTTCCATGAAAATCCCTATTTTCCATTAAAAATAATTACATAAATAAATTAAATATAGAAAAATCATATTTTCTCCTCTAATGTCTTAATTGACATGTGAGTGAGGTTACATAAAAATTTCAAGTTCATTTGAGTTTAGTTTAGTGAATTATAGAATTATTAAGCTTGAAGGGCAAAAGGGTAATTAAAAATTTCAACCCTTAATTAAAAAGGGGAGGGTAAAATATTTGATTTTAAACTGATTTTGGCTGATTGAAATTTAAATGATTGAGGGTAGAAACCTACTAACCATTTCAAATCTAATTAAAATAAAATTTTAATTAATTAATTAATTGAAATTTTGGAAGAATAATAGAAATTGGAATTATTAAAGTAGGGATATTATTAAGAGAATATTTATTCTTTAATTTATGAATCCCTAAATTAATCACTTCAATAATATTTAATTCTTAACTAAAAGGATAATCCTAACTTAAAATTTAAAATGCTAAACTATTTAAGAATTAAATTAAATTAAATTTAAGATGTCGAGATTAAATTAAATCAAAATCTGAATCAACTTAACACCTTAACAATTAAATTAAATCATATTTAATATATTAAGATAAAAATTAAAATTAAATCAAAATAAATTAAATCAAATTAAATTAAATTTAAATTAAATTAAATTAAACCAAATTAGATTAAAATTAAATTAAATTAAAATTAAATTAAATCAAATTAAATTAAAATTAAATTAAATTAAACTAAATTAAATTAAATTAAATTAAATTAAATTAAATTAAACTTAAATTAAATTAAAATTAAATTAAATTAAAATCATTTAACAACACACCTAAATGAAATCATTAAGAGTTAAACCAAACACTTAAAGTAAACTTAAAACATAAAGGACTTGAACACTATTCCAAACTTAAATTAATTTTTTATAATTAAGTCAAAATTAAAATTAAATCATTAAGTTTAAATCATTAAAATACTTAATAAGTTGATTTGCCCTTTTAAAGCTCTTATTATTATAACTCTTAAATGAAGTATCAAGTGAAGTGTTACTTCACTTATAGGATATTCAAATGTCCTAGTTCACCGAGCAAGGAACAAAACTTAAACCCCTGATGATTAATTCACTCGTGCAACTAAATTTACTTGGACTCAAAACAATCCCGTAAATATCGAAAAGATGTTTAGGACTCGTCCTAAGCACTTCCTCAATATAACGGGATGTTTTAGAAGAACAATCGAATCTAGTTGTTCTTCGATGAAGAAAATCATCCTTAAACCAAACCAAGAACCTAGACGTCATAGGAGATGACTAGTTATAGGATTAGGAATTTGGTAGACAACCAAGACTCTTTCCCTTAGCTTTACCTAGGTATTTCTCGCAAAATATTTAAATGCCTTAACATGCGTTTCAAGTGCAGTCTGGGATGACGGGAAGACCCTCCAGGTGCGCTTTTACTTTATTGCGATTTACTTTATTGCAATTTACTTACATGCACTGTACTTTACTTTTTCTTGCATGATAAACAAGACTATTGCATGAAAATCAAAACCTTTAGGATAGTCCCTAAACTGAAACCAAAACTAGATTAAAAGTCATTGCAAGATAAAATTCACCACCACAACATTCAAAATATAAAACAACTCAAAATTTAATCACAAACAGAACAACAAAACTACAATTATAACTAAATTAAAAAGTCTCGTTGAATGATCGGGAATACCTCAGATGATGTAACCCGCGTGTTGCTAACGGGATTTACCACGGTCTAAATGAAAGTGTGGAACTCATTCAGTTGAGTTTAGCAAATTCGTCTGGACTAAGTGAATTCAATGAAAATAACGGTGCCGGGATGACGGAACCGCGGGATCTTAATCGGTTCTCGTTTAACCAACTTTAAGATTTGTTTAATTAAAATATTAAAAAACACTTGGATTTTAAGATTTCTAAACCAAAACACTTCTCTCATCTCCTGATTTATGACATCTAAAATTAAACCTCTGCAACAACAAGGAGCTCGGAGCTTGGTGGGCAGCTCGGCCATCGTCATCAGCAAAACTCGGATCTACTTCGACGAAACTTTCTTAAAACTAAACAACCAAGCCATAGGACTTCGAGGTAGTTTGCCTAGTGCAACATAAATTCTCAACTCTTCGTTAGGCATTTGCATGATCATGTCATGTAAATTAAGCCCTAACTGGTTTTAGGATTCCAAGGTAGTCGTTTGGTACGACATAAACCCTCACATCTTCGAGGCTATTTGTGTGATCATATCATATAAATATAAGTCCTAATTAATTAAAATTGGCAGGATTGAAACATTAAGTAAATTCCCAAATCTAAACCAAACAATAGGATAGTTTGGGAAGTTGCCAAGATTCTTCTTGGATCCTCAGCTTCTCCTACTTCTCTTCCTTTGGACTCTTGAAATAAATTGTTCCAAACTTGATCCATTCCCTATTGAAATTCCAAAATTCAATCCTTTCGAAAACCTTAAACTTTGAAATTCTCGAGAGCAAAACCACTCAATCATTATCGAGAGTTTTCTTAAATGATTCCCGTCATTTAGGATGTAATTAACTATAGGGGCTTGCCCTTATAGGGAACTTTAAGAACCCAGGTAATATAAACCCTGCTTAATTTCTTTGTATTAAGCAGGGGAACTTTTCGGCTTATAAAATTGGTTCGCAGACCAAACAAATGTCACAAATCTTCTAGTTTATTTAATCAAGCCCCATCATCAAGCAAAGGTGTCTATTCTTCGAGATAGATACATCGGTTTGTGATGCGGTGCTCGTTTATATAAACTATTTGGGATGTGAGATCGGTTTAATTTCATATCTTAAAATTTTCAAACTTAAAATTATTTTCAAAATCAAATGCTACTTTCCAAATTATATATATATTTAAATTAAATTTAAAATTTAAAATTCGCCGGCAATTTCTGTTAGGCGACCCCTTTTCAAAATACAACACACAACCTAAAAATAAGCCGAACAACTTCTGGCAACTCCGCTGGGGACTAGTTCCTCTCTCCATTTTGATCAGATGGTTTTGCTTTCATAAATCGGTGGTGAGTCCATATCCCTAGTGGACCAAAACTACCATTCTTCCGTTGGAATACCCCGTTCATTTCTGTCTTGAACGAGTATAGCCAACTCCTCTCGGATTTAGGAGCCACTGTTTAGACACCCCTAAACAGAGAGGTTCCGAGATCCTTTTACCTCTTTTCTGAGGTGGGGTGGACCCCCAATAGGTGTTAGCTTAGGAGCGGTCCTTTAAGTCGAGAAGTCTTGCATAAGACTTTCTTTTCCTTTCCAATTCTAAATCGGGCCCTTTACCTTTTCTATAACCTTTTTCCTTTAATCGCTTTGTTTCTAACAAACGAACCTCCTAATAAACAACCTCTTTTAAAAATCACAAGTACACTAAGATAAACGAAAATGTGTTCGGACTCTTTCTTTTTCGTCCTAAACTTTACGATGAAAAGAAGCATAATTCGGGACTGACATTCGGAATCTGCCCTGCAGAAAATGACTGCCCCAAAGTTAATCTTTTCCTTCACCAATGGAATGGACTTCGCCGTTTACAAGGATGAGCTGCCCGACAATGGGATCATCCGTTTCGGACAAGGATTTGGCAACACAGATGTCAAGTTCGCTGACGTCACTCTCTTCACACTAATGGACAAAGTGTCGGAAACTGAAGAGCCCGTGATTGAGTTCAACCTGAAGTCGACTCAAGAATTCCCTCCCCTGTAAAGGGTTCCAGCTGAGAGGAGTACTACTGTTCGTAGGAGGACTATTGTCTCTACCCCCACCGGTCTAGTCATCTTTGCACTTACCCCGACTTCTGCCAAACTGAAGGGGAAGGAAATCCAAGTCCGTGATGAGCTCTGTCACCGTGGAGGGTACAGATTTCGCTACAATACCATCTATTTTTTAGATTGGGTCCAGTTCAAGAGTTGCACCCCTAACTCGAACTCAAAGGAGAAATAGAAGCAGGAAGATCGTCAAGAAAGCCAGAGCTGCTGAAGTTGCTTTTCTGGAAGAAATTCCTGAGGAAAGAGAAGAACTGCTTGAGTATATACCTCTATTGGAAGGGAGCAGTGTTTCACCCCTCTCTCGCCGCATCGGATGAAGAGGATGTTCGTAGGATCGCCACCGCATTACCCTGACCTGCATACTACAACATTTACAAGAGGAAAAGGGATAAGGCTACGTCATTTGCCCGACTGCAAGCTGTGATAGAAAGATTGGCAAAGAAAGAAAGATGCCCTGTGTCAGAAATCTTAAGAAGGATAGGATGTGTGCCGCCTAAATCCCACCTCGGACCGCGAATAGAGCCCGTTCGTCGCCACGGAGAAACCAAAGAAGAAGATAAAAGCCGGTCCACCCGTTGTTGTATCGGGTCTACAAATTAGGTAGGATACCACCTTCCAACGATATAGCCGATAGACCATCCGATCCTAGGCTTCCGGCTGCAAGAAGGATGGTATGGCGACCTACTACTGGTGAGCTAAGACCAAAACAATGTCCTGAGAAGAAAAGCCTCGTCAGGAAACTTGAATCAGAAGAAAGTGCTACTGCAATAAAGGGGACTCCCGGGAAGGAAGTTCAACAAACGTCACAAGACAACTGCGAGACCATGCGAAAAGGGCCACTAGAGGATGCCATGGACAAGTTAAGGACCGACATCCGACGGTTAGCAAAAGAAAGAGAAGAAGAATTAGGAGATAAAATCGACTCGTCAGACTTTATGAATGACGAGTATGCCGAGATCAACATGGTTGAGACACGAGCATCATCAGCTTCGCAAGGTGCTCCGACAGCTGCGGAAAGAGATGAACCGGAAGTGTTGAGAGCACAACTTCGGGAAGGAGATGATACAATTTCCCAGATGGCAAAGAGGATGGAAGAGATGGATGCTACCTTAGCCACTCTCCAAAGTCAGGCCCAACCACAGAAAGAGACACCCCCAGAAATTATCCATATTACAGATGGAGGAAAAGAGATCACATCCGTCAACGAAGACGAACCACCAAAGAAGGATTCTACACAAAGCATGATTCCAGAAAAGGATAATAAATATATGGTAGAACAGCAGGTACGAGAAGCTTTAGCACAATCCAAGAATGGAGCATCTATTCAGACGGGTAGACCTTACCCCGAAGAGTTCGATGCAGTCCAATACCCGAAAGGCTTCGTACCACCTCTGTTTAAGACTTTTGATGGAACAGAAACCCTCGAGCGACATGTCGCACATTTTCGTGCTAGTTCGTCGCAATGCCGATGGGAGCGACGCTCTACTCTTCCGCCGGCTCGTCGGCAGCTTGTCGGGGATTGCCTTCGACCGGTACGCGAGACTACCGAACGGTTCAGTAAAGACCTTTTCAGAACTGGAGAATCTCTTCGTTAAACAATTTGTCGGGGCTCAGCACCACGTCACTATCGGTGATCTAGTGGTGGAGCAACTAAAGCCGAACGAGACTTTAGTGGATTACATACTTCAATGGAGAAACGTAAGCATGAAGTGTGAACCACAGCTTCAAGAACAACATGCAGTCGGTATCCTACTTAAAAGTATCCATGGCCCGATAACACTCCTCCTTAAAGGATTTACAATCAAGATTTTCGAGAAGTTGCTTAGCAAGGCCGGGAGCTTACAAGAAGAGGCAAAACAGTTAAGTTTCGCGAACAAGAACGATAAGCAGAAGCCTGTGAAAACATTCGAGAAGAAATCTAGAATCGTCGCGGCAGTAGATAAGGGCAAGCAGCCAATGCAGATACAGTCAGAGCGGCCACAGCCTAGTTACCAACCACCGCAACGAACATACCAACAACCTCAGCAGGGCTATCAGCAACCTCGTCCGAGCTATCAGTCACCTCAACATTATGAACAACCGCCTCGTTCGTCACGTACTTTAAGAGAACTTCTAAATAAAGAATACCCATTCAAAACTGAAGCAGTAGCGAAGATGTTCCGCAGCTTAATGAAGACACCGGATTTTCAGCTGCCAGAGCCCAAGAAGTCGGAGGAAGTCAATAAGAAAGATCATCCGAACTATTGCCCTTACCATCAGATGCTCGGACATAAGATAGAGGATTGCATCACTTTCAAGAGTTGGCTTGATGATAATCTCCAAAAAGGGAACATAACGATCCCAAAGGAATACATGAAGGAACCCCAGAAAGGAGGTTCCGTCAATGTTATTTCAACGGATCACATTGTTCCGATAGACCCGTACATGACTGATGATGGATGGAGTACTGTCTGGACAAAATCATCGAAGAAAATTTTATATCACATACAGGCCGCTTCGGTACGTGCTTCAACTCAGAGTTTGAGACCTGTCGAGCCGGCACTATCACTTGCGATTGAAGAACCGCCCCAGAAGGAGGAGAAGATCGTAGAAGAAAAGAAGACCAAGGCTCCGAAGGGTAGACTAGGGGTTGCTTATCCTAGGATGGTTATTTCTGATTCGGGGGAGAAATCCCTCGAACTACTGACTCTGCATGATTATTTGCTCGCCCCGGCGGGATCTTATAATGATAAGGGTTATGGCGTTGGCTACGTTTTGACTGTTTCTAACGATTACGTAACTAACGACAACCGGCTTAATCCGGATCTTAATTCCAATACAAATAACGATTCTCAAATCATACACAACCTCGACGACCACGATGAAGAAGATGTTCACAAAGGAGGCTACGAAAGCTCGACAAGCAATGAGTCCATTTATGAATTCCACGGAGCTCCGATCACGATAGAATTAGAACCATCAGACACCGAAGTAACTTCAGAAGAGCCAGTGGTTCCAATTCAAGAGGATACACCGGCAGATTCAACACCAAATTCAGAAGAAATAACTGAAGTAAATTTAAGAAGTGGAAAAATTTTACCGCCGAGAATGGGTCCAAAGGATAAAGGAAAGCAGGTGGTTGCTCAGGAAGAACCAACCCCAGCAGAGGAATTGCCCATTCGGGAAGAAACCGAGGAACACGGTAATAAAGTGGACTACAACGTGCTAGCCCATCTTAGGAAGCTACCAACCAAACTAAGCATATACGACGCTCTAATCCTGTCAAAGGAGATGAGGGAGGCTCTGATCAAGGCTCTACTTGATCCAAAGATTTGTTTAGCTCAAATGGCCAGTGATTCCTTCGACGAGGTTTGCTCGTTAAAAGAACAACGAGGTGTTACCTTCACGGACAATGATCTATTACGGGAACAAGTCGATCACAACCGACTGTTATACATTTCAGTCACTATTGAAAAGTTTACGCTCTCCAGAGTGTTGGTTGATCCAGGAGCATCAATCAACATAATGAACCTTCGGACACTAGCATATTTAGAAATTGATGCTCGCGAGCTTGAAGCAGACAAGATTTTATTAAGAGGCTTCAATCAAAAAGGAGAAAGAGCTCTTGGATTGATAACAATACTGATGAAGACCGGTGATTTAGCAAAGACAACCGCAAAATTCCACATAATTGATTCTGAGACATCGTTCAATGCTCTACTGGGTCGGCCATGGATCTATGAAAACCGGATGGTACCGTCGTCTCTACACCAGTGCATAAAGTATTACGATGGAGGAGAACAATGTATCAAAGGTGACTTGCAACCATTCTCCGTGCATGAAATCGGAATTCATGAAGATGCAGCCTACTACGCGCCCCCAAAGAAAACAATCTTCTCTAGAAATACCATACCAAATGAAGCAAAAGAAATTTGAGACGATGAAGAACCTGAAGTTCTAGTCCAACAGTTACTCACTACTCCCTTAAGGCGAGATCGTGAGGATTTCTCTAGAACTCGCACCCGAGGTCGAGGCCGGGGACGAGGACATGGAAGAAATGTTGGAACAGTTGGACAGAAGAAACCGGTCATCGATGTTGATTGGGAGAACACTTCCGAAGAAGAAGAAATCAAGAAAGAAGCAGTGACAATAAGTCAAAAGAAACCCCAGTTCAAGATCTCTCTCGAAGATGAAAAGAATGAAGAATATAAATCAATATACAAGAAGATTAACCATCATGTTCATACTATGACCCTGACCCCGATCCATTCTAATAAGATCGAGGGTATGGTGGTCAAGGAAGTGCATGGTGGTGGTACCAAGCCAATCAAGTTTTACCGTGGTGCTTCCTCCTCCAATACTGAAAAAGATGTACAATTTGAAGATGTTACTTCTTCCGAATTAATGGAACTACCTTTTGAGTGGTACTCTCCCTGTGTTCAAAATTTAATTCAACGTGGTGTCTTACCTCGACAATGGACAAAAGGCCGATCACAACACTTTGAAAAATTATGGAATAATGCCGGTCGGCCTCCCAATTCAAAACATGGTCTCTGATTCGGCACAGTAGGATCAGTCGACGATACAGAATTTTGCTTGGTTGTCACTTGCGAGCCTAATGAAAACTGCTTGGCAGCTACAGAAGATCCCGAAGATCTACCAATCGGAGATGCTCCACCAGAATTCGAAGAAGAAATCAAATCTACAATAGACGAGTTAATGGAAGTTAACTTAGGTACTAGCAAAGTGCCTAGGCCAACCTTTGTTAGCTCCTTACTCAATAAAAAAGATTCCGAAAACATAATCAAGCTACTAATGGAATTCAAAGACTGTTTTGCTTGGAGTTATGACGAAATTCCAGGATTAGCTCCAGAAGTCGCAGTTCACAAGTTAGGAGTGGATCTTACTTCTGTTCCAGTCAGACAAGCTCCCAGAAGAATGCGTCTAGAAATTGAGCAACAAGTAATAGCCGAAGTTAAGAAGCTAATAGACGCTAAATTTGTTCATGAAGAACAATACCCTACTTGGTTAGCCAATGTGGTACCAGTCAGGAAGAAGAATGGTCAGATCAGAATCTGCATAGATTTTAGAGATTTAAATAAAGCATGTCCAAAGGACGAATTTCCACTACCAATCCCAGAACTGATGATCGACATTACTTCAACACATGAAATATTTTCATTCATGGATGGATCGTCGGGATACAACCAGATAAAGATGGCACCAGAAGACGAAAAGCTCACGGCATTCAGAACGCCGATCGGAGTGTATTGCTACACAGTAATGCCATTCGGACTAAAGAACGCAGGAGCAACATACCAAAGAGCGATGACGAAGATTTTTGATGATCTCATTCACAACCAAGTTGAGTGCTACGTGGATGATGTGGTCATCAAAAGCAAGCCGAAAGAAGATCACACCGTATGATTTGAGAATTGTTTTCGAGCGACTAAGACAATACAACCTTAAGATGAATCCCTTAAAATGCGCCTTCGGCGTCACCTCCGGGAAATTCTTAGGATTTGTTGTCCGACATCGTGGGATTGAAATTGATCCGAAAAAGATTAAAGCTATCTTAGAAATGCCATCTCCTAAAACCTTGAAACAGCTGCGATCCTTTCAAGGAAAGTTGTCATATCTTCGACGCTTTATATCAAATTTGTCAGGAAGGTGTCGGCCTTTTTCTCGCTCCGATTAAGAAGGATGCCAAGTTTACTTGGGACTCCAAATGTCAACATGCCTTCGATGACATCAAACAATACTTAATGACACCTCCTGTCTTAGCAGCCCCAGTCTCAGGTAGACCGTTGATCTTTATACCGCGTCTTTAGACGACTCCCTTGGAGCCCTGCTAGCCCAGGTCAATAATGAGGTAAAAGAAAATGCTCTCTACTACTTAAGCCATCGTCTAATCCCGACGGAAGTAAAGTATCCTCCTATTGAGAAGCACTGCTTGGCCCTGATCTTCGCCGCACAGAAGCTCAGGCATTACATGCTTTCTCATAAGGTCAACCTTATTTCGAGAGTTAATCCGTTGCAATACTTGATGACCCGGTCGACGCTCTCTGGCAGACTTGCCAGGTGGTCGATGATACTATTGCAATTTGACATAACTTTCGTTCCTCTTCGCGCCATAGAGGGACAAGTCCTAGCAGACTTCCTTGCAGCACACCCTTTACCGGCAGATTGGCCTCTCGACAACGATTTGCCTGACGAGCAAATAATGAGCCTAGAAGACACTAATGATCGACGTTGGGAACTATATTTCGACGGTGCATCCTCAGCACAGAAGAACAAAGAATTGCAAATGACAGTGCCCGGTAAGGCAGGAATCGGACTAATCTTTATAACACCGGAGCGGGGGATGTTAAGATACTCCTACCACTTAACAGAACCATGCACAAACAACGAGGCAGAATACGAAGCCCTCATAACAGGACTGGAACTAACCATTCAAATGGGAATAACGGACATCAACATCTACGGGGATTCTCAGTTGATCATTCAACAGGTCGCCGGACAGTACAGGATTCTAAAGCCAAGACTCGAGCAGTACTTTCAGTATGCCATGAAACTGTTGGAACATATTCCGAATGTAACGATCTACAAGATCCCCAGAAAAGAAAATGCTCTTGCAGATGCGCTAGCTCGCCTTGCAAAAGAATTTGCCTGCTTACAAGATGAGTCAGTTGAAGTGTCAGTTCAGGGACTACAGGTCCTATCACAGGTCGACATGGATATGATACGGAAATCGAAAAAGCGAGAGGAATCGGTTGCGGCAATAACAAAAAACACGAAAGATCGGCGTCAACCGCTAATAGACTACCCGCAAACAGGGGAAATTCTCGGACGATAAGTCACTAGCCCATCAGATCAAGAAAAGAACTCTGTCTTACGCATTAATAAACAATACATTGTACAGAAGGTCTTTTGATCAGATGTGGCTAAGGTGCCTGAGCGAGTTCGAAGCTCGTGAAATTGTCAAAGAGGTACAATCAGGACTCTGTGGCGCTCATCAGTTGGGTCCAAAGATGAAAATGAAGATTAAGAGACTAGGGTACTACTGAACCTCAATGATGACCGACTGTATGAAGATCGCCAAGAGCTGTCACCAATGCCAAGTGCATGGATTGGTTCTACATCAACCTCCAAATGTGCTACATCCGACAATTGCGTCGTGGCCATTTGAATGCTGGGCACAGATATAGTGGGTCCGATCGAACCGCCTTCTTCAAGAGGACATCGCTTCATTCTTGCAGCTACAGACTACTTTTCTAAATGGGCAGAAGCAGTTCCACTCAGAGAAGTAAAGGCACATCACGTGCTACAGTTTTTCAAAAATCAAGTTGTCTACCGTTTCGGAGTACCGCGAAGAATCATTTCAGATAATGGGTCCCTATTCAGAAGCACAAAAATCAACAATTTTGTCAGAAGACATGGAATCGATTGGCGATACTCAGCAATCTACTACCCAAAAGCAAACGGCTTGGTCGAGGCTTTTAATAAAACTCTCGTCCAAATTCTAAAGAAAACCTTGGATGACAACAAGAGAAATTCGCACGAGAAATTGTTAGAAGCCTTATGGGCCTATAGGACAACTTTCAGGACTCCTACTCAGTCTACGCCTTACACTTTAGTGTACGGGTCCGAGGCAGTTTTACCTTTGGAGGTTCGGCTTCCATCATTCAGAATTGCAGTTGCAAATAAAATTACTACAGAAGAAAATGTCATATTACGATTGGAAGAGCTGGAAAACTTGGAAGGGAAAAGACTTGCAGCGCAGCAAAATTTGGAACTGTACCAAGCTAAGATGATCCAGGCCCATGATAAACTAGTCCGCCCAAGAACTTTCAAAGTTGGTGACTTAGTTCTTGTCCTCAAGGACCTATTCTTGCACACCGCAAGATATGAGGTAAATTTGAACCGACTTGGGAAGGGTCGTTTGTGGTCGAGACAGTCTACTCAGGAGGCTCCTACCAACTTGTGAATTGCCAAGGAGAATGACAAATGCTTCCAATCAACGGACGATATTTGAAGAAGTATTACGCAACCTGATGTTTCGAAGGAATGAATTCCCATTCCTAGAAACACGGGTGAAGTAACCACTTGTGACTGGGTCCGAACCCAAAAACATAAAAAATGGATGACAAAAAAAAAATCATTAACAAAAAAATATGTGCTAAAAAAAAAATATGTGAAATCATAATAATAAAGTGTTACCCTTCCTTTCAAATCAAATCTTGTTCCTGATCTTTCCTCATCTTTTCCTACTTTCCTTAAAGTTAAAATAAGTGAATAAGAATTTTCAGTGATAAATATTTTCTTAATGTTCTTGTTCTTAGTACAGCCCCTGATCCTTTCCTTGTCTTTTTCGCAGGGAAATGTTGAACGGGCGGTTGGTCCTAAACTTTAAAAATGGCGTGAGTCTTGAACTCGATGAAAAGAGGGTGAAGGATGGAGCAGTGATAGAAATTGATTCTGACTTCACACCAGCCAGCCTACAGTACGAAGAAAATGATTGGGTCCCAGTTGACCGAGAAGAGCTTCACAGCCAGACAGTGATGAAGATGGGTGGCCCAAGACACCAATCAAGCAACAAGAAAAGAAAGACAAATATCGAGGAAAGTAAGAAAATCAAGTCTGTAGTTGCCACGGCAGAGGGCAGGCTCGTCAGCGTCGCGCCCGCAGAAATTCAAGGTGTAAGGAGAGCTACTCTCACTGCTACCCAAAGAAGGAATAAGAATCGACATATCCGCAAGATGTTGACTAAAATAGCAGCAGATCAACACGAGGAAACAGCCGCTTTTGCTGGCACACACATTTCAAAGATACCGGTTCGTCAGGAACCAGAAAGAAGAAAGTCAACGCCAAGAAAATCAGAACAAATCGAAGAAGTGCCAAGAAGAACAGAAATAGAGTCAGTGCCTCGACGCCGGACAGAGATACCAGATCTGAAGAACCTTGTTGCGGAAGCAACCCCGGAGGATGTCCCGACAGATACAATTCCCCGAGGAGCCAAGGTATGCAGGAGAACGTGACGGGATTGAGCCATACATCCCGCAGTACGTTACTAGGCCTCGTCACTTGCAGATCATCCTAGAATATGAATTATAAAGAATGAAAAATTTTGAGAAGAAGACTTCGAATACTATGAAAGGATTAAAGGTAAGAGAATCAACATTTGGAAGGCCTCGAGTTACACACAGATGTATTCTCAGGATATGAGCAACAGCAGATTGTGGATTGCATCTTAGAACTTCAGAAGATGGGTCGAGCAGGCCGTCTGAGGGAAAAGACTTATTCAGAACCCCGGAGATGGATGCTAGGGAAATGAAGAGTCACAATACAGTGTGGATGTTGCTATAACTTCGCAGAGGACAGAAAAAGAAATCCACCAGGGATACTCCGTCGCAGTGAGGTGGATCCAATGTCGAGGATAATTAAAAGAATGGTGAAAAGAATGATAACATGGAGGGTACTACCGACGAGATCGCATACCCAGACGGTTGCATCATCAACATTTACCAGAAAGGCGACTGCATACCTCCACACATAGACCACCACGACTTTGTCAGACCTTTTTGCACAGTTTCGCTCGTCAACCAATGCAATATTATGTTCGGATCTGACCTCCGGATAGCAGGCCCGGGTAAGTTCCGAGGGCCGGTGGAGATACCACTTCTGGTAGGTTCCGTCATGATATTAAAAGGAAATGGAGCAGACGTCGCAAAACATTGTATACCGGGAGTTCCAGTGGAGCGGATCTCCGTTACTTTTAGAAAGATGAACGACAGAAAGGCGCCTTACCACTTTCAGCCAGATCCAGAATTGGAGAGTCTCCGGCCCTACGAGCTGTGAGTTACATGGGAAATAGCACACCTCCAATGCACATCCATGCGGCATTCCTACCAAGGATGGCTTGGAAGGTGATGTTATTACCCATGTTTCTTACTATTCAGACATGGATTTTGATAGACACTTTTGAATGGATCAGCAAGAAGTTTATACAGTCCGTTTTGGAGTTACATGGATTGTATGAGACATTAAATTTCTGAGAAAAATGTCATCATGACTAGATCAAGTTGTATGATGTACTTTCAGCAAGTTGGAATGAAAACGACTACGTCATATTCTGCCTTCACCTCTTTTTGTGCAAATCGACTGGGAAACGCCATTAGAGTTAAATGAACTTTGAACGAAGAACAGAAGAGAAAAGAAAATAAATGAGAACTTTCCTTAAAAAATTAAATATTAAAATGAACTCCAAATTCACATGAACACTAAATGAACAACAAAAATAAAATCAGATCGCTAAAGGACAAATGAAATGAACCTAAATCTCAAATTGAATTCCAGTCTAAATCCATCTTTTCAAACCCTCCAATTCTTCTTTAAATCAAGATCTACTTCAGACCTCCTTTGAAACCCTCTCTCGGGATGATTTCAGAACCACGAAAAATTTTCAATTTGGTTCTGATGGCATGGATTCATACCCTTCGCCAAATAATCAAACTTTGATTGATTCTCGTGGGATGTGGAACACTTTCACATCTCATTTCAATCTCCCGCTAAATCCAAATCTCCACAGTACATTTCAATTCAAAAATTCGAGATCGGTACCTACATTCCAGTTCTCATTTCGAGATCGATACCTACATTTCGATTCTCATCCGAATTGATACCTACATTTCAATTCAAAATTTCGAAACCGGTACCTACATTCCAGTTCTCATTTCAAGATCGATACCTACATTTCGATTCTCATCTGAATTGATACATACATTTCAATTCAAAATTTCCGAGACTGGTACCTACATTCCAGTTCTCATTTCGAGATCGATACTTACATTTCGATTCTCATCTGAATTGATACCTACATTTCAATTCAAAATTTCTGAGACTGGTACCTACATTCCAGTTCTCATTTCGAGATCGATACCTACGTTTCGATTCTCATCCGAATTGATACCTCCATTTCAATTCAAAATTTCCGAGACTTGTACCTACATTCCAGTTCTCATTTCGAGGTCGATACCTACATTTCGATTCTCATCCGAATTGATACCTACATTCCAATTCTCATTTCGAGATTAATACCTACATTTCGATTCTCATCCGAATTGATACCTACATTTCAATTCAAAATTTCCGAGACTGGTACCTACATTCCAGTTCTCATTTCGAGATCGATACCTACATTTCGATTCTCATCTGACTAGATACCTACATTTCGATTCAAAATTTCTGAGACTGGTACCTACATTCCAGTTCTCATTTCGAGATCGATACCTACATTTCGATTCTCATCCGAATTGATACCTACATTTCAATTCAAAATTTACGAGACTGGTACCTACATTCCAGTTCTCATTTTGAGATCGATACCTACATTTCAATTCTCATCCGAATTGATACCTACATTTCAATTCAAAATTTCCGAGACTGGTACCTACATTCCAGTTCTCATTTCGAGATCGATACCTACATTTCGATTCTCATCTGATTTGATACCTACATTTCAATTCAAAAATTTTAGAGACTGGAACGTATATTCCAGTTCTCATTCCGAGAACGGTACCTACATTCCGACTCTCTTTTCGAAATCGATACCTAAATTTCGATTCTCTTTCGAATTGACATCTAAATTTCAATTCCAAACTTGTAGGACTGGTACCTAAATTCCAGTTCTCTTTCGAGATCAATACCTAAATTCTGATTCTCATCCTTTTCAATCGACACTTAAACTCGGATGCTTACTTCGAGGCTGCTACCTAAAATCCAGTTTTCTTCGCAATCCCGAGATTGGAGCTCGGGTTTCAATTCTCATTTCAAATCCAAATTTCCTCAAACTGATTTTAAATCAAACTTCAATCTAAATTGTAACTCCAAATCAAAAATCTAAACTCACACATCAAAACTTGAACATGAAATGAAACGAAATCTAAATCAAAATTTCCCAGATCTTGTGATTTGGAATTCACCTCCTTTTCCTTTCCCCAGCGAGAGTTCAGGAACCTTCAGTCTTGGAGATATACTTGATACTACCCAACGGAAATTCTTCTACTCTGTCCTAAGTTTGTCACTTGGACATCTGTGTTGGTTTTTTTGATCTCTTCGGTCAACGCCAATACGCGCGGTGTGCTTGGTTAGCACACCACACCTATTGGGGGTCCATTTATTGACCTCATTTTTGATGAGGTCTTCTCTTCTCTCTTTAGTACTTAGGATCTAGCCTTAGGCTTTTCCTTTGATTATCTTAGAGAACTAGAGATGGAACCTACCCCTTTAAAAAATCAACCACTTCTTAACTCCCTGCAAACCCCACAAGCTTGATTGTAAACCTCTAATCACCTAGAGGGTTGAGATCAAATGTGGAGGTTTAAAGGATGAGTTCCCTATAGGACTCTTTGGCCTTAGGATCACCCTGGGTGGCCTGGTCTGGTGAGGGTTCACGTGCACACATTCCAAATCCTAAAACTATTCATGCCTAGCTTGACTTCCTGACTCATGTAGATAATTCATATGGATGGAACTTAACCCCTAGGCCCTTGGCTAAGAGGGTTAGGAACAACATAGTGAATGCCTCAAATGAGTCCTCTCATGGTTCCTATGGGCTTAATATGGCTTCATGGCTCAACCAAAATGATTCCATTTCACTCACACTTGCTCAATTTTCATTTTTTGAAAATTTTGATTTTTGACCCCCAGGGCCCCGGACTCACCAAACCTACTAAAAGCCCTTGAAATTACCCAAAACCTCCAAAATTTCCAAATCACCCAAAACGTTTCCAAAATCAACCTTGAACATTTCCCCACCAATCAAATTGATCATTTACAGCCAAAAACACCAAAATTTCCCAAAATACCCCAAATACCCTCCAAATTACCAAAATGCCCCTCTTGACCCAAAAATTTTAAAATTCCAACAATTCCTAGAAAATTCCAAAAAATCCCAAATATTCTCAATTTCATTTTGTCCAACTACACCATGGGCCAACTTTTCCAATTTACCCCACTTTTATCAAAACCCCCAATTTGACCCATTTTAACTCAAAGTGAACCCAATGTCAAACCAAACCACTCCATTTGACCCCAATTTTGGTTCAATTCAATTCCAAACTTCAATTCAATATCCCCAATATCAATCTAGACCAAATCCAAGCCCAATTTGATTGACATTTGAATCCAATTTCAATTTTAAGCTTAAAGCCCAATTTTGACCCATGACCTAAACTTAGCCCAAACCAACCCTACTCAACCCCAATTGACCCCAAACCTTTTCTAAATTGTCCCTAACATCCCCCACAAACAAAACACTAACTTGATTTACCCAAACCTTACTCAAATTCAACCCAAACCCAAAATTCCCTAAATAGGCCTAAATCCACCATGAACCCAAATAGGCCCAAATCCTAAAATTAAAGCCCAACCAAGGTTGAAAACTCTTTGTTACACTCCCATAAACATTTCCCAACATTAATTTTATACCAATTTCAACCTTAGCCCAATCATGATCCAAGTTAGCCCAATTTAACCCACCTTGGTCCCTCTACCAAAGAAACCCAAATTTAACCCAATTCAATTCCAAATCACTCATGACACATCCCTAAACTAAACCCAACATTTCTTTAGCCCAATCCTTTACAAAAATTTCCACTTACCAATTTGTTTTTAAACTTAAAAGCCCATCTCTATAAACCTTTTTTTAAAAAAAGCCCACATTTACCAAATTTTAAAAGCCCAAACCCATCCTAAAGCCCACATTACAAGCTCATCTCATCCTCACTCAATTAATATCACTCCCTAAGTGCTAAATCCATCATGAAAATCAAACCAAAATGGTATTATGCCAAATCCCATCTAATAACCCCAAAATTTTTAAAATTTCATAAACCCTTTTCCATGAAAGTTGACTTGACTTTTCCCAAGCCAAATGGAGCCATGAAGCCATGTATGAGCCACATGGGAGCCATGAAAGCCTTGGACACCTCACCATACCCAAAGTGGCTAGAAGAGGGGACCCTTTAATGATTCTCTTAAGAGTGATTTATCACTCCCATGATTCCCCTAAACCATGCTTAAGCCTAATTGTACTTGGATAGTGACTTCTCCCCACTAATTAAGCTGAGCCAAATAGCTTTCTCTTCAGCCCAAGCAGGCCATGGGGAGGTGAACCTAGCCCAAAACCATGGGTTGACCCAAACCAAGCTAAAATCACCCCTTTCCCACTCCATTTCAATTCACCACCTTTACACATGGCAACCATCAATTGAACTCACAGGAATCAAGCTCTGACCTCACTGAACCTGAGGGTGACCCATACCTGGCCGGCCAGCCACCACAGCCGCCAGAAAATGCCATGGCCAAGAGCTCCATGTGAGCCTAACATTGAAATTATCCCTTGCTGAGCTGCCCCATGCCCAATGGCTGCCATGGCTATTCTTCCCTTGACCTAAGCAGCTGATCCAAGCCATCAAACCCCCCTGGGAGGCCCTCCAGCCACTCCTATTTAAACCCCACCCCCTCTCGGCCAAGAGAAGTGTGGCACCAAAACCATACAGAAACTCTGCCAAATTGTTCCAGACCATCCTCCACACTTAGAGCAATTGATCCCCAGTGATAATTTGCCCTAATCTCCATCCACAGAGCTCAATTTCTCAGCCAAAATTCCACCCAAAACCAGGACACTTTCTAATTCTCTACCAAACTCAAATTAAACTCACCCACACCTGCACAAGATCAAGAGAAGAAGTTCCCCAGTGGAAGCCCCCTCTCCAGGCCACCCATTTGCTCTAGCCTCCAAGCTTTAGAATTAGGTCTGGTCGAATTCAAGTCTAGACAATTCCCCAGGGCCAGAGACTTAATCTGGAGCTTACTTGGACTCAATCAAAGGTGACACAACTCTCAGATCAAAGCCACACTTCTCTGAGCAAAGGTATTAGCTCTCTCTTCTTCCCGAGCTTCTGAACATTCTCTATTTTGATTGCGTTAATTTCATGCCTCATAAACCGTATGGATGTGTTCGTTTCTTCAAGACGAATCCATAGAGTATAAGAACGTAGAAATTGGTTAAGTATCGAAGGAGATATCAAGCCTGGAAGATGGACGGCTCTCGGGTGAGGTCGATCGGGGACGATGAACGGATGTCGTCCATTCGCGCGTGTATTGGACGGACGGCTCAGATGGCGTCGGACCAGGAGATGGTACGTGAACCGCGGGCCCCGTGGCAGCTGACTCAGATGGCGGCGCCGAATCAAAGCGCGCCGCGTGGCCTTTCGGAGCTGCCGAGGATTGCGTGGCGCCGCGTGGATAAGTAGGAAAATAGGGTATTTTTCTATTTATTTAATTACCAGAACTTCAAAAATCCATATCTTTGCATAGAAAAATCACAAAAATAAAATAAAAATACATTCTTACTCAGTGAACATAGGAGAATAATGTGGAAAAGAAATCAAGTCATTTCATTGAGTATTTTATTTTTAATTAATTATTTACTCTCTGCACTATTTTAATTCTCCATGCATGTAGACAATTCACCATGGCATGAGACCATAGGACTTTTGAAGCCCCTGATCTTGGGAACATTCCCTGAATTTTTAAGGTCGGAGGCGTTCCCTATGAGAAGTTATTGATTTTTCAATTGCATGTTACTGTTTTGAGTATTTTAATTCCAATAATTAGCATATTGAGAAATAAAATCTAGAAAAATTTGGTGAAGTTCCTTAGGACCAGAGGACCCTAGGAAAAATATATTTTGAATTAATTCACTTGGAATAACCCTAATTAGGCTTAACACCCAAAATTGAATTTTAATTAATTAGGGTTAACTACACATCAAATTAACTTAAAAACAATTCTCCATTGTCCTCTAGGGTTAGAAGAACCTCACATAAAAATTTGAAATCAATTAGAAATGTTTAACCCCACTAAATGGATTAATTAAGTCACATAACCAAAATTAAACTTTAGAAATTCATAACACACAAAATACTTTTCAAAGATTCACAAAAATGGTTTTGGGGCTTCTTTGATATCAGAGGAATTTAGGAAAATTAAAATTGTAATTTTCTAAAAAAGTTGATTTTTATCATTATTTTAATATTTTTAATAATTAAAAAATAATAAAAATATTAAAAATATTAAAAATCACTAAAATGTCATATTTTGAATTCTAATCACCTAGGAACAAACCAAATATTTTTCCTAAGTCTATAGGGTAAGATATTGAATTTTAAAGGCTTAAAACAATTTTTGAATTAAAAAATTATTTTCTTTAACATTTCCACTCAAATAATTCTAATAAATCAAAGAAAAATCAGAAAAATATAAAATTTAGTTCTCTGATTTCCCTGAGGTTAGAATGATTTTTGAAAAATATAAAATCCATTTTTCAACTTTTATTTCTTTTTTGAATTAATTAATACTCCAAAACTCAAAAAAATTCTAATAAATAAAATATAATTCAACAAATCACCAAAATTGGGTTAAATGGTCCACTAATTATTAGGAACATCCTATAATTTTATTAAGGATAGAAACATTTCCTTGGTCATGTTATTGAATTTTCCTTGAAAACACCTATTTTCCATTAAAAATAATTACATAAATAAATTAAATACAGAAAAATCACATTTTCTCCTCTAATGTTTTAATTGACCTGTGAGTGAGGTTACATAAAAATTTCAAGTTCATTTGAGCTTAGTTTAGTGAGTTATAGAATTATTAAGCTTGAAGGGCAAAAGGGTAATTAAAAATTTCAACCCTTAATTAAAATTTTAGGATTAATAAAAAAGGGGAGGGTAAAATATTTGATTTTAAACTGATTTTGGCTGATTGAAACTTAAATGGTTGAGGGTAGAAACCTACTAACCATTTCAAATCTAATTAAAATAAAATTTTAATTAATTAATTAATTGAAATTTTGGAAGAATAATAGAAATTGGAATTATTAAAGTAGGGATATTATTAAGAGAATATTTATTCTTTAATTTATGAATCCCTAAATTAATCACTTCAATAATATTTAATTCTTAACTAAAAGGATAATCCTAACTTAAAATTTAAAATGCTAAACAATTTAAAAATTAAATTAAATTAAATTAAAGATGTTGAGATTAAATTAAATCAAAATCTGAATCAAGTTAACACCTTAACAATTAAATTAAATCATATTTAATATATTAAGATAAAAATTAAAATTAAATCAAAATAAATTAAATCAAATTAAATTTAATTTAAATTTAATTAAATTAAACCAAATTAGATTAAAATTAAATTAAATTAAAATTAAATTAAATTAAATTAAATTAAAATTAAATTAAACTAAATTAAATTAAATTAAATTAAATTAAAATTAAATTGAATTAAAATCATTTAACAACAGACCTAAATGAAATCATTAAGAGTTAAACCAAACACTTAAAGTAAACTTAAAACATAAAGGTCTTGAACACTATTCCAAACTTAAACTAATTTTTTAATTAAGTCAAAATTAAAATTAAATCATTAAGTTTAAATACTTAATAAGTTGATTTGCCCTTTTAAAGCTCTTATTATTATAACTCTTAAATGAAGTATCAAGTGAAGTGTTACTTCACTTATAGGATATTCAAATGTCCTAGTTCATCGAGCGAGGAACAAAACTTAAACCCCGGATGATTAATTCACACGTACGACTAAATTTACTTGGACTCGAAACAATTCCCGAAATATTGAAAAGATGTTTAGGACTCGTCCTAAGCACTTCCTCAATATAACGGGATGTTTTAGAAGAACAATTGAATCTAGTTGTTCTTTGATGAAGAAAATCATCCTTAAACCAAACCAAGAACCTAGACGTCATAGGAGATGACTAGTTATAGGATTAGGAATTTTGTAGACAACCAAGACCCTTTCCCTTAGCTTTACCTAGGTATTTCTTGCAAAATATTTAAATGCCTTAACATGTGTTTCAAGTGCAGTCTGGGATGACGGGAAGACCCTCAGGTGCGCTTTTACTTTATTGCGATTTACTTTATTGCAATTTACTTACATGCACTCTAATTTACTTTTTATTGCATGATAAACAAGACTGTTGCATGAAAACCAAAACCATTAGGATATTCCCTAAACTGAAACCAAAACTAGATTAAAAGTCATTGCAAGATAAAACTCACCACCACAACATTCAAAATATAAAACAACTCAAAATTTAATCACAAACAGAACAACAAAACTACAATTATAACTAAATTAAAACGTTTCGTTGAATGATCAGGAATACCTCGGATGATGTAACCCACGTGTTGCTAATGGGATTTCCTACGGTCTAAATGAAAGTGTGGAACTCATTTAGTTGAGTTTAGCAAATTCGTCTGGACTAAGTGAATTCAATGAAAATAACGGTGTTGGGATGACAGAACCGTGGGATCTTAATCATTTCTGTTTAACCAACTTTAAGATTTGTTTAATTAAAATGTTAAAAAAACACTTGGATTTTAAGATTTCTAAACCAAAACACTTCTCTCATCTCCTGATTTATGACTTCTAAAATTAAACCTCTACAACAACAAGGAACTCGGAGCATGGTGGGCAGCTCGGCCATCGTCATCAGCAAAACTCGGATCTACTTCTGTAAAACTTTATTAGAATTAAACAACCAAGCCATAGGACTTCGAGGTAGTTTGCCTAGTGCAACATAAATCCTCAACTCTTCGTTAGGCATTTGCATGATCATGTCATGTAAATTAAGCCCTAACTGGTCTTAGGATTCCGAGGTAGTCGTTTGGTACGACATAAACCCTCACATCTTCGAGGCTATTTGTGTGATCATATCATACAAATATATGTCCTAATTAATTAAAATTGGCAGGATTGAAACATTAAGTAAATTCCCAAATCTAAGCCAAACAATAGGATAGTTTGGGAAGTTGCCAAGATTCTTCTTGGATCCTCAGCTTCTCCTACTTCTCTTCCTTTGGACTCTTGAAATAAACTGTTCCAAACTTGATCCATTCCCTATTGAAATTCCAAAATTCAATCCTTTGAAAACCTTAAACTTTGAAATTCTTGAGAGCAAAACCACTGATCATTATCGAGAGTTTTCTTAAATGATTCCCGTCATTTAGGATGTAATTAACTATAGGGGCTTGCCCTTATAGGGAACTTTAAGAACCTGAGTACTATAAACCCCGCTTAATTTCTTTGTATTAAGCGGGGAACTTGCTCGGCTTATAAAATTGGTTCGCAGACCAAACGGATGTCACAAATCTTCTAGTTTATTTAATCGAGCCCCATCATCAAGCAGTGTGTCTATTCTTCGGGATAGATACACGGTTTGTGATGCGGTGCTCGTTTATATAAACTATTTGGGATGTGAGATCAGTTTAATTTCATATCTTAAAATTTTCAAACTTAAAATTATTTTCAAAATCAAATGCTACATTCCAAATTATACATATATTTAAATTAAATTTAAAATTCAAAACTCGCCGACAATTTCTGTTAGGCGGCCCCTTTTCAAAATACAACACACAACCTAAAAATAAGCCGTACAGTTTCCCAGTCAATCTGCACAAAAGAGGTGAAGGCAAAACACGACATGGTCGTTTCCATTCCAATTTGCTGGAAATACATCATATAGCTCGATCCAGAACATGATGATATTTTCTTTGAAAATTCAGTATCTCATACAATCCACATAAATCCAAAACGGATTGTGTAAGATTCTTGCAAGTTTCTTCCAAAAGCATCTGTCGAAATCCATGTCTGAATAGTGAGATACATGGACAATAACATCACCTTCCAAGCCATCCTTGGCAGGAATTGTCGTTCGGATGTGTATTGGAGGTGTGTTATCTCACATGTAGCTCACAGCTCGTAGGGCCGAAGGCTCTCTAACTCTGGATCTGGCTGAAAGAGGAAAGGCATTTTGCTGTCGTCCATCCTCCTGAAAGTGACGGAGATCCGCTTAACAGGTACTCCTGGAATGCAGTGTTTTGCTATGTCCGCTCCATTTCCTTTTAACACCAAGACGGAACCTACTGGTAGTGGTATCTCCACGGGCCCTCGGAATTCTCCGGGGCCTGCTATCTGGAGGTCAGATTCAAACATGATGTTACATTGGTTGACGAAAGACACTGTGCAGAAAGTTCTGATGAAGTCATGATGATCTATGTGTGGTGGTATGCAGTCGCCCTCCCTGTATATGTTAATGATGCAGCTGTTGGGTATGCAATCTGCAGGCAATACCCTCCATGTCACCATCCTTCTTACCATTCTCTTGATAATTCTTGGCATCGGATCCACCTCGCTACGACGGAGTATCCCTGGTGGATTTCCCTTCCTGTCCTCGGTGAAGTTGTATCAACAGCCGCACTGGATTGTAACTCTTCCTTTTCCTTTCATCCATCTTTAAGGTTCTGAGTAGGTCTTCTCTCTCAAACGACCAGCTCGACCCATTTTCTGAAGCTCAATGACGCAGTCGACAATCTGCTGCTGCTCGTAGTCCGAGAACACATATGTATGCAGCTCAAGGCCCTCTAGGATATTAATCCTCTTGCCTCGAATTCTTTCAAAATTTTCAAAAGTTTTCTTTTCAATCTTCTGCATTCTCTCCAGCTCGTATTCTGGGATTATCTGCAATCTGCGAGGTCTGGTAACGTACTGTGGGATGTATGGTTCAACCCAGCACACTCTCCTGCATGTCTCGGCTCCTCGGGGATAATCTCTGTCAGGACATTCCCCGGGGTTGCTTTTGCAACAAGACTCTTCAAAATTGGTGCATCTGTCTGGCGTCGTGGCACCGATTCTGTTTCTGCTCTTCTTGGAACTTCTCTCATCTTTTCTGTTGCTCTTGGAGTTGATCTCCTCTTTTCTGGTTCCTGACGATCTGATTTCTTTAAAGTACCTGCACTGACGGTAGCAGCTGTCTCTTCATGTTGGTCCGCTGCTAGCTTGGTCAGCATCTTGCGAATGCGAAGGTTCTTGCTTCTTCGTTGGGTCGGAGTGAGAGTAGCTCTTCTTACCTCTTGAACTTCTGTGGGCATGGCGCTGACAAGTCTGCCCTCTACTGTAGCAACCACGTACTTAACTTTCTTGTCCTCTCCTGTTGCATGAGTGGCGTTTGCTTTCCTTTTCTTGCTGGTGGACTGCTGACTTAAGCCACCCAATTTCATCACTATCTGGTTGTGGAACTCTTCCAGGTCAATCGAGGTCCAATCAGTTTCTTCGTATTGTAGCCCAGCCGGTGTGAAATCAGAGTCGATCTCAATCACTGCCCCATCCTTCATCTTCTTTTCATCAAGTGCTAGACTCACGCCATTCTTAAAGTTCAGAACCAAACTCCCGTTCGACATTTCCCTGCGAAAAATAAGGAAAGGATCAGGGGCTGTAGTAAGAACAAGAACAATAAGAAAAATCAATTATCAACGTAAAATTCTTATTCATTTCTTTCAAATTTTAATAAAAGTAGGAAAAGATGAGGAAATATCAGGAGTGAGCTGATTCGAAAGGGAAGGATCCAAATTTTATCATTATGATTTCACATATTTTTTAACATATCTTTTTTTGTTAATGATTTTTATCATTCATTTTTATATTTTGGGTTCGGACCCAGTTACAAGTGATTACTCTACCCGTGCTTCTAGGAATGAGACTTCATTTTTAAAGCTCATCCTTCGAAACATCAGGTTGCATAATACTTCTTCAAATATCGTCCATTGATTGGAAGCATAGGTCGTTCTCCACGGCAATTCACCAGTTGGTAGGAACCTCCAACGTAGACTGTCTCAACCACGAACGGCCCCTCCCAGGTCGGTTCAAATTTACTTCCTATCTTGCAGTGTGCAAGAATAGGTCTTTTGAGAACTAGAACCAAGTTACCGACTTTGAATATCCTTGGGCGGACCAGTTTTTCGTGGGCCTGGATCATCTTGGCTTGATACAATTCGAGATTCTGTTGTGCTGAAAGTCGCTTCCCTTCCAAGCTTTCCAATTCTTCTAGTCGTAACTTGGCATTCTCTTCTGTAGTGATTTTGTTTGCAACTGCAATTCTGAGAGATGGAAGCTGAACCTCCAGGGGCAAGACGGCCTCGGACCCATACACTAGAGCGTAGGGCGTAGACTGAGTAGGAGTTCTGAAAGTCGTTCTGTAGGCCCATAAGGCTTCTAACAACTTCTCGTGCCAATTTCTTTTGTTGTCGTCCAAAGTTTTCTTTAAGATTTGGACGAGAATTTTATTAAAAGCCTCGGCCAAGCCGTTCGCTCTTGGGTAGTAGATTGTCGAATAGCGCCAGTCGATCCCGTGTCTTCTGACAAAAATGTTGATCCTTGTACTTTTGAACGAGGACCCATTATCCGAGATAATTTTGTACGCTACCCCGAAACGGTAAATGATTTGATTCTTGAAGAACTGTAGCACGTGATGCGCCTTCACTTCTCTAAGCGGTACTGCTTCTGCCCATTTGGAAAAGTAATCCGTAGCTGCAAGGATAAAGTAATGTCCTTTTTAAGAAGGCGGTTCTATCGGATCCACAATATCTGTGCCCCAACACTCAAATGGCCACGACGCGATTGTCTGATGTAGCACATTCGGAGGTTGATGTAGAACCACTCCATGCACTTGACATTGGTGACAGCTTTTGGCAACCTTCATGCAATCGGTCATCATTGAGGGCCAGTAGTACCCTAGTCTCTTAATTTTCATTTTCGGACCTGACTGATGAGCGGCACAAAGTCCTGAGTGCACTTCTTCAACGGTTTCACGAGCCTCGGACCTGCTTAGGCACCTTAGCCACATCTGATCGAAAGACCTTCTATATAACGTATTGTTTATTAATGCGTAAGACAGAGTTCTTTTCTTGATTTGATGGGCTAATGACTTATCGTCCGGTAAGTTTCCTGTTTGTTGGAAGTCTATTAATGGCTGCCGCCAATCTTCTATATTTTCTGTTACTGCTGCAACTGTTTCTTCTTCTTCTGATTTGTGTATTGCATCTATGTCGAGCTGTGATAGAACCTGTCGTCCCTGGACTGACATTTCAACTGACTCATCCTGTAAGCAGGAAATTTCTTTTGCGAGGCGGGATAACGCATCTGCGAGAGCATTTTCTCTTCTGGGGATCGTACAGATCATTACATTCGGAATATGCTCCAATAATTTCATGGCATACTGAAAGTATTGCTCGAGCCTTGCTTTTAAAATTTTGAAATGTACCGCAACCTGCTGTATGATCAACTGAGAATCTCCGTAGATGTTGATGTCTGTTATCCCCATCTGAATGGTTAACTCCAGTCCGGTTATAAGGGCTTTGTATTCTACTTCGTTGTTCGTACACGGTTCTGTTAAATGGTAGGAGTATCTTAACATACCCCGCTCTGGTGTTATAAATATTAGTTCGATTCCTGCCTTACAGGGCACTATCATTTGTAACTCTTTATCTTTTTGTGCTGAAGATGCTCCGTCGAAGTACAGTTCCCAACGCTGATAATCGGGGTCTTCTAAGCTGATTATCTGCTCGTCGGGCAAGTCATCGTTGAGAGGCGATTCTGCCGGTAAAGGGTGTGCTGCAAGAAAGTCTGCTAGGACTTGTCCCTTTACGACACGAAGAGGAACAAAAGTTATATCGAATTGCAATAGTATCATCGACCATCTGGCAAGTCTGTCAGAAAGCGTCGGACGGGTCATCAAGTATTGCAATGGATTAAACTTCGAAATAAGGTTGACCTTATGAGAAAGCATGTAATGCCTGAGCTTTTGAGCGGCGAAGATCAGGGCCAAACAATGCTTCTCAATCAAGGGATACTTTACCTCCGTCAGAATTAGACGGTGACTTAAGTAGTAAAGAGCATTTTCTTTCCTCTCGTCATTGACCGGGGCTAGCAGGGCTCCAAGGGAGTCGTCTAAAGCCGCGGTATAAAGTATCAACGGTCTACCCGGGACTGGGGCTGCTAAGACATGAGGTGTCATTAAATATTGCTTAATGTCCTCGAAGGCCCACTGGCATTTCTCTTCCCAAACAAATTTGGCGTCCTTTTTAATTAACTCTGAGAAGGGCTGACACCTACCTGACAAATTTAAGATAAAGCGTCGAAGATATGCCAACTTCCCTTGAAAGAATCGTAGTTGTTTCAAAGTTTTTGGAGGCGGCATTTCTAAAATAGCTTTAATCTTTTCCAGATTGATTTCAATTCCACGATGTCGGACAAAAAATCCTAAGAATTTCCCAGAGGTGACGCCGAAGGCGCGTTCCAAGGGATTCATCTTAAGGTTAAATTGCCTTAGTCGCTCGAAAACAATTCTCAAATCATACAGGTGATCTTCCTTCAGTCTGCTTTTGATGACCACATCATCCACATAGCACTCAACTTGGTTGTGAATGAGATCATCAAAAATCATCGTCATCGCTCTTTGGTACATTGCTCCTGCGTTCTTCAATCCAAGAGGCATCACTGTGTAACAGTATATTCCGATCGGCGTTTTGAAGGCTGTGAGCTTTTCGTCTTCCGGTGCCATCTTTATCTAGTTGTATCCTGACAATCCATCCATGAAAGAGAAGACTTCGTGCGTCGAAGTGATGTCGATCATCAATTCTGGAATTGGTAGCGGAAAGTCGTCTTTTGGACATGCTTTGTTTAAATCTCTGAAATCCACGTAGATTCTGATCTGACCGTTCTTCTTTCTGACTGGTACCACATTGGCTAACCAGGTTAGATATTGTTCTTCACGGAGAAATTTAGCGTTGATGAGCTTCTTGACTTCAGTTCGATCTCTAGACGCATTCTTCTTGGAGCTTGTCTGACTGGAACGGCAGTGTGATCCACTCCTAGCTTGTGAACTGCGACCTCTGGAGCTAATCCTGGCATTTCATCATAACTCCAAGAAAAACAGTCTTTAAATTTTATTGATAGCTTGATCATGTTTTCAGAATATTCTTTATTGAGTAAGGAGCTAACAAAGGTCGGCATAGGCTCTTCGCTAGTACCTAAGTTAACTTCTATTAACTCGTCTATTGTAGATTTAATTTCTTCTTCAAATTCTGGTGGAGCGTCTCCAATTAGTAGATCTTCGGGATCATCAGAAGCTTCGAAGCAGTCTTCATTAAGCTCGCAAGTGACAACCAAGCAAAATCTCGTATCATCAACTGATCCTACTGTGCCGAATCCGAGACCATGTTTTGAATTGGGAGGCCGACTGGCATTATTCCATAATTTTTCAAAGCGTTGTGATTGACCTTTTATCCATTATTTAGGTAAGATACCATGTTGAATTAAATTCTGAACACAGGGAGAGTACCACTCAAAAGGGAATTCCATTAATTCAGATGAAGTAACATCTTCAAATTGTACATCATTTTCAGCATTGGAAGAAAAAGCACCACGATAAAATTTGATCGGCTTAGCCACCATGCACTTCTTTGACCACCATACCCTCGACCTTATTAGGATAGATCGGGGTCAGGGTCATAGTATGTACATTGTGGTTAATCTTGTCGTACAATGATTTGTATTCTTCATTCTTTTCATCTTCGAGAGAGATCTTGAACTGGGGTTTCTTTTGGCTTATCTTCATTGCTTCTTTCTTGGTTTCGTCTTCCTCGGAACTATTCTCCCAATCAACATCGATGATTGGTTTCTTTTGTTCAACTGTTCCACCGTTTCTTCCACAATCTCGTTTCCGGCCTCGACCTCAGGTGCGATTTCTGGAGAAACTTTCACCATCTCGTCGTAAGGGAGTGGTGAGTAACTGTTGAACTAGAATTTCAGGTTCTTCATCATCTTGAACTTCTTTTGCTTCATTTGGTACTGTATTTCTGGAGAAGATAGTTTTCTTCGGAGGCGCGTAGTAGGCTGCAACTTCGTGAATTCCGATTTCGTGCACGGAGAAAGGTTGTAAGTCACCTTTGATACACTGTTCTCCTCCTTCATAATATTTTATGCACTGGTGTAGAGATGACGGTACCATTCAGTTCTCATGGATCCATGGCCGACCCAATAGAGCGTTGGACGATGTCTCAGAATCAATTATATGAAATTTTGTGGTTGTCTTTGCTAAATCACTGGTCTTCATTAATAGTGTTATCGATCTGAGAGCTCTTTCTCTTTTCTGATTGAAGCCTCTTAGTAACATTTTATCTGCTTCAAGGTCGCAAGCATCAATTTCCAAATATGCTAACGTTCGAAGGCTCATTATATTGATTGATGCTCCCAGATCAACTAACACCCTGGAGAGCGTAAACTTTCCGATAGTGACTGAGATGTACAGCGGTCGATTGTGATCAGTTGTTCCAAGTAGTAGATCATTGTCTGTGAAGGTAACACCTCGCTGTTCTTTTAACGAGCAAACCTCATCTAAGGAATTACCGGCCATTTGAGCTAAGCAAATTTCTGGATCAAGTAAGGCCTTAATCAGAGTTTCTCTCATCTCCTTTGACAGGATCAGAGTGTCGTAGATGCTTAGTTTGGCTAGTAGCTTCCTAAGATGGGCTAGCACGTTATAATCCACTTTATTACCAGGCTCTTTAGTCTCTTCCCGAATGGGCAACTCCTCCGCTGGGGTTGGCTCATCCTGAGCAACCACCTGCTTTCCTTTATCCTTTGGACCCATTCTCGGAGGTAGGACTTTTCCGCTTCTTAGATTGACTTCTGTTATCTCTTCTGCATCTGGTGCTGGATCTACCGGTGTCTCCTCTTGAATCGGAACGACTGGCTCTTCTGGAGTTGCTTCGGAATCTGATAGCTCTAATTCTATCGCAATTGGAGCTCCTCGGAATTCACAAATGGACTCGTCACTTCTTGAGCTTTCGTAGCCATCCTTGTGAACATCCTCTCCTTTATCGTGATTGTCGAGGTTTAGTATGATTTGAGAATCGTTATTAATATCGAAATCGAGATCCGGATTAGGGTGGTTGTCGTTAGTCACGTAATGGTTAGAAATAATCAAAATGTAGCCAACACCAAAACTCTTATCATTATAAGATCCCGCCGGGGCGAGCAAATAATCATACAGAGTAAGAGGTCCGAGGGATTTCTCTCCCAAATCAGAAACAACCATCATAGGATAAGCAGCCCCTAGTCTACCCTTCGGAGCCTCGGTCCTCTTCTCTCCACGATCTTCTCCTCCTTCTGGGGTGGTTCTTCAATCGCAAGCGATAGTGCCGGCTTAATGGATTTCAAACTCTGAGTTGAAGCGCGCACCGAAACGATCTGGATGTGATCCAAAATTTTCTTCGAAGACTTTGTCCAGACAGTACTCCATCCATCGTCAGTTGTGTACGGGTCTATTGGAACAATAGGATCCGTTGAAATAACATTGACGGAACCTCCTTTTTGGGGTTCCTTCATGTATTCCTTCAGAATCGTTATGTTCCCTTTCCGGAGATTATCATCGAGCCAATTCTTAAAGGTGAAGCAGTCTTCTATCTTATGTCCGATCATCCGGTGGTAGGGGCAGTAATTCGGATGATCCTTCTTGTCGACTTCTTCTGGCCTCTTGGGCTTCGGTAGTTGAAAGTTGGGTGTTTTTATCAAACTGCAAAACATCTTTGCCACTGCTTCAGTCTTGATGGGATATTCTTTATTCATGAGTTCTTTTAGGGCACGCTGTTGACGAGGCGGCGGCTGATCATGCTGCCATGATTGATAGCTCGGTCGAGGCTGTTGATAGTTCTGTTGAGGTTGTTGATAAGTCCATTGCGGTGGTTGATAACTTGGTTGTGGCCGCTCTGGCTGTATCTGTACTGGCTGCATACCTTTGTCTACTGCCGCGACGATCCCGGATTTCTTTTCGAATGCCTTTACGGGCTTCTGCTTATCAGTCTTGTCAACGAAACTCGGCTACTTTGCCTCCTCCTGCAAACTCCTGGCCTTGCTAAGCAACTTCTCGAAAGCCTTAATTGTGGATCCTTGGAGGAGAAGTGCTATCGGCCCATGGATACTTTTCAACAGGATACCGACTGCATGTTGTTTTTGAAGTTGTGGTTCACACTTCATACTTAAGTTCCTCTATCGAAGTATGTAATCCACTAAAGTCTCGTTCGGTTTCTGTTGTTCCACCACTAGATCACAGATAGTGATGTGGTGCCGAGCCCCAGCAAACCGCTTAATGAAGAGGTTTTCTAACTCTGCGTACCAATCGAAGGCAATCCCTGATAAACTGCTGATGAACTGACGAAAGAGCAAGGCGTCGCTCCCACCGGCATTGCAGCAACTAGCACGAAAATGTGCGACATGTTGTTGGGGGTTTCCCGTACCGTTGATAGTCTTAATCAGAGGTAGTACGAAGCTTTTCAGGTATTGGACTGCATCAAACTCTTCGGGGTAAGGTCTACCCGTCTGAATAGATGCTCCACTCTTAGATTGAGCTAAGGCTTCTCGCACCTGCTATTCTACCATGTTCTTAATATCCTTTTCGGGAATCATGCTCTGCACTGAATCCTTCTTTGGCTATTCATCCCCATTGACGGATGTAACTTCTTTTCCTCCATCTGCAATGTGAATGATCTCTGGGGGTGTTTCCTTCTGAGGTTAAAGCTGACTCTGGAGAGTGGCTAAGGCAGCCACCATCTCCTCCATCCTCTTTTCTATCTGAGAGATCGTGTCGTCCTTTTCTTGAAGACGTGCTCTCATCGCTTCTGGTTCATCTCTTTCTGAAGCTGATGGATCTCCCTGCAGAGCTGACGACGCTCGGGTCTCGACCATGTTGATCTCGGCACATTCTTCATCCATGAATTCTGATTAATCCACTTCATTTCTCAATTCTTCTCCTCTTTCCCTTGCCAACTGTCGGATGTCCGTTCTTAGCTTTCCTATAGCATCCTCAACTGGTTGCTTCCGAACGGCCTCGCGGTTGTCAGCGACAACTGTTGAACTTTTTCTTCAGGGGTTTCCTTTAATGCAGCAGCACTTTCTTCAGATTTAGGCCCCCTGACGAGACTCTTCTTCCCAGAACATCGTGCAAGTATCGGTTTAGCAATAATAGGTTGCCACACCATCCTTCTTGCAATAGAAGGCCTAGGACTAGATGGTCTATCGGCTGTACGTCGGTAGGTGGTGTCCTCCCTAATATAGTGACCTGATACAACAACAGGCGAACTCCTTTCACTAGCTCGCACTTTCTTCCTTGGCCTCTCTGGGGCAGTGACGGGGTCTACTCGCGGTCCGAGGCGGGATTTGACTGGCACTCGTCCCATCCTTCTTAGAATTTCTGATACGGGGCATCCTTCTTTCGTTGCTAGCTTCTCCACTACGGCTTGCAGTCGGGTAAGCGGCGTAGTCTTGGCCCTCTTCCTCTTACAGTCACTATAGTATGTAGGTTGGGGTAATGCAGCGGTGATCCTCCAGACATCTTCTTCATCCGATGCAGCAGAGAGAGGGTGGAATCTACTTCCTCCAACAGTGGTTAAATCTCAAGCAGTTCTTCTCTTTCCTCAGGAATCTCTTCCAGAAAAGCAACTTCAGCAGCTTTGGTTTTCTTGATCCTGGCAATCTTTCTGCTCCTATTTCTTCTTTGAGTATGAGTTAAGGGTGCAACTCTCGAACTGGACCCTATCTCGAAGACAGACGGTATTGTAGCAAAATCTGAACCCTCCACGGTAATAGGCTCATCACCGATTTGGACTTCTTTTCCTTTCAGTTTGGCAGGAGCTGAGGTCGGTGCAGAGATGACCAGACCGGTGGGGGTAGAGATAACAGTTCTCCTACGAATAGTAGTGTTTCTTTCAGTTGGGACCCTTTGCAGGGGAGGGAACTCTTGAGCCGATTTCAGGTTGAACTCAATTATGGGCTCCTCAGTTTCTGGTACTTTGTTCATTAGTGCGAAGAGGGTAATGTCAGCAAACTTAATATCTATGTTGTCAAACCCTTGTCCAAAGCGAATGACAGCATCATTAGGCAGCTCGTCCTTGTAGACAGCCAAGTCTATCCCGTTGGTGAAGGAGAAAATCAGCTTTGGTGCAGACATTTTCTGCAGGGTAGATTCTAAGCGTCAGTTTCAATTTATGCTTCCTTTCGTCGGGATGAAGAAAGAGAAGAATTTCTCTAAACGAGTCCGAACACATTTCCATTTATCTTTTCGTTTTCTTAGTTTTATTTACAAGATATTTTCGGATTTTTTTTATTCGTGTATTTGCGATTTTAGAAGAGTTTGTTTATTAAAAGGTTGTTTATTAGAAGATTTGTTTGTTAGGAACAAAACCATCAACGGAGGGACGTTATAGAAAAGGATCCAATTCAAAATTGTAAAGGAAGAGAAAGTCTCCTAAGGCTTCTCAACCCGAGGAACCGCTCCTAAGCTAACAGTTATTAGAGGTCCACCCCACCTCAAAGAGGTAAAAGGATTCCGGAACCTCTCTGTTTAGGCGTGTCTAAACAGTGGCTCCAAAATCCAAGAGAGTTGACTATACCCGTTCAAGACAGAAATGAACGCGGTATTTCAATGGAAAGAATGATAGTTTGATCCACTAGGGATATGGACTCACTACCGATTTATGAAAGCAAAACCATCTGATCAAAATGGAGAGAGGAACTTTTCCCCAGCGGAGTAGCCAGAAATTGTCGGCATATTTATAGGTTGAGTGTTGTATTTTAAAAAGTGGTCGCCTACAGAAATTGTCAGCGAATTTTAAATTTTAAATTTAATTTAAGTATATATAACTTGAAAGTAGTATTTGATTTTTGAAAGTAATTTTAAGTTTGAAAATTTTAAGATATGAAATCAAACCGATCTCACATCCCAAATAGTTTATATAAACGATGCTCGCATCACAAACCGTGCATCTATACCGAGGAATAGAAACACTGCTTGATGATGGTGCTCGATTAAATAAACTAGAATATTTGTGACATCCGTTTGGTCTGCAAACCAATTTTATAAGCCGACAAGTTCCCCTTCTTAATATAAAGGAATTAAACAGGGTTTATATTACCTGGGTTCTTAAAGTTCCCTATAAGGGCAAGCCCCTATAGTTAATTACATCATAAATGACGGGAATCACTTAAGAAAACTCTCGATAATGATTAGTGGTTTTGCTCTCAAGAATTTCAAAGTTTAAGGTTTCAAATGAATTGGATTTTTGGAAATTTCAAAAGGGATCAGATCAAATTTGGAACAGTTATTTTAGGAGTCCAAAGGAAGAGAAGTAGGAGAAGCTGAGGATCCAAGAGGAATCTTAGCAACTTCCCAAACTATCCTATTTGTTTGGCTTGAATTCGAGAATTTATTTAATACTTCAATCCTGCCAATTTTAGTTAATTAGGACTTATATTTATATGACATGATCATACAAATAGCCTCGAAGATGTGAGGGTTTATGCGTACCAAACGACTACCTCGGAGTCCTAAGACTGGTTAGGGCTTAATTTGTATAATATGATTATGCAAATGCCTAATGAAAAGTTGAGGATTTATGTTGCCCTAGGCAAACTACCTCAAAATCCTATAGCTTGGTTATTTAATTCTAAGAAAGGTTTTGCTGAAGTAGACACAAGTTTTACTGACGAAGATGGTCGTGCTACCCACTGTGCTCCAAGCTCCTTGTTGTTGCAGAGGTTTAGTTTTAGAAAGTGGCAATCAAGAGATGAGAGAAGTGTTTTGATTTAGAGAAGTCTTAAGGTTCAGATGTCTTAACATTTTGTTAGGGGAATCTTAAAGTTGATTATAACAACACCGGTTAAGATCCCACGGTTCTATCATTTCGGCACCGTTATTTTCATCGGATTCACTTTGTCCAAATGAATTTGCCAAACTCAACTGAATGAGTTCCACACTTTCATTTAGACCATGAGAAATCCCGTTAGAAACACGTAGGTTACATCATCTGAGGTATTCACGATCATCCAACGAGACGTTTTAATTTAGTTGTAGTTGTAGTTTTGTTGTTCTGTTTGTGATTAAATTTTGAGTTGTTTTATCTTTTGAATGTTGTGGCGGTGAATTTTATCTTGTGTTGATTTTAATTTAGTTTTGGGTTTCAGTTTTGTGGCTATCCTAAAAGTTTCAGTTTTCATGCAGGGTGACATTCTTGTTTAACATGCAAAAGAAGTAAAGTGCAGTGCAGGTAAATAAATCGCAATAAAATAAAAGCGTACCTGGAGGGTCTTCTCATCATTCCTGGCTGCACTTAAAACACATGTCAGAGCATTTATATATTTCAAGGAAAGCACCTAGGAAAAGCTAAGGGAAGGTTCTGGTTGTCTACCAAAATCCTAATCCTATTGCTAGTCACTTCCTATGACGTCTAGGTTCTTGTGTTTTGTTAAGGATGATTTTCTTCACCAAAGAACAGTTAAGTTCAATTGTTCTTCTAAAACATCTCATCATATTGAGAAAGTGTTTAGGACAAATCCTGAACATCTTTTCAATGCTTCTGGGATTATTTCGAGTCCAAATGAATTTCATTGTATGGGAGATTTAATCATCCGAGAGTTTAGTTAAGTTTTTTTCTTGCTCAGTGAACTTGGACATTTGATTGTCCGATGAAAGAAGTGACATTTCACTTGAGGCTTTATTTAAGAGTTATAATAATGAAAGTCTTTAGGGGCAACTTGGTTCATTAAAGATTTTAACCATTCTTAATCGAAGTTTTGAGTTGAAGATTTAAAGTGATTTTTGATTTAATTATAAAGTTTTAGTTGATCTTTTTAAGTATTTTAAATCATTTTGAGTTGAAAAAGTGTTCAAACTGTTTAATTCAGTTAAACCTTTATGTTTTAAATGATCTTAATATTTTAGGTTAATTTTAATGCTTTAAAATGATTTAATTTATGATGTTTCAGTCATAAATTGTTTCAGGTTAATCTTTGATGTCTTAAAGTTGATTTGATTTATGTCTTAAACAATTTCAGGTTAATTTTTAACATCTTAAGTTTATTTCAATTTGATTTTCAAATAATTTCAAATTAATCCAAATGTCTTTTAACTTAATTATAAAATTTCAAAAAAAAGAGAAAAAAATCATTCTCTTTTTTTAAATTATTAGTTCCAATCATCATTTTTAGAGTCTCATTAATTGATGTCTAAATAATATTTGATCAAATTATTGATTAGGGATTCAATTTAAAGAATTAAAATCTTTCTATATTCAAAATCCCTTAACCTTAATAATTCACATTTTAATTAACTTCCAAGGTTTATATGATTTAATTAATAAAAGTTTCTTCTTTAAATGTTCAAGGTGATTAATGGGTTTCTACCACTTAACTACTTTGGTTTCAATCATCTAATAAGGATTTAAGATCAAATATTTTATCCCACCCTTTGGTTTAGCCTAAATTTTAGTTATCGTTAACATTCCTTAATTACCATTATGCCCCTTTAGGCTTATTTATTTCAAACTCACTAAATTGAGTTCAAATGAACTTCAACTTTTTATGTCACTTCACTCACATGTCAATTAAGACATTAGAGGAGAAAAAGTGATTTTTCCATTTTTAATTTAATTTATATAATTATTTTTGTAGGAAATAGGGGTTTTCAATGGAAATTCAACAACATGACCAAGGTAGGGTTTCCGTCCTTAAGAAAATTATAGGATGTTTCTAATGACTAGAAGACCATTTGGGCTAATTTTGGTAATTTTTTAAATTATATTTAATTTATTATAATTATTTTAAATTTTGGGGTATTAATTAATTATAAAATAAAATTAAAGTTGAAAAATAGATTTTGTATTTTCATAAGTCCCTATGAACTCAAGGAAGTCAGAGAAACAAATTTTATATTTTTCTGATTTTTCTTTGATTTATTAGAATTATTTTAGTTGGAAGGTTTGAAAATTCATTTTTTTAACATTAAAAATTATATTAAGCTTTTAAAATTCAATATCTTAACCTAGAGACTTAAGAAAAATATTTGGTTAGTTCCTAAGTGATTAATGAACAAAATATGACATTTTTGTGATTTTTAATACTTTGTGATTTTCTTAATTTTTTAATTATTAAAATATTGAAAATGAGGTTAAAAATGAAATTTTTTAGAAAAATATAATTTTAATTTTTTTAGACTCTTCTGATACCAGAGAGCTCACGAAACAAGTTTGGTGAATTTTTGAAGTGTATTTTAGGTTTTACGAATTTTTTAATTTTTTAAATAGCTATGTCACTTAATTAATTCATTTAGTGGGTTAAATTAACTCTAATTGACTTGAAATTTTTATTTTAGATTCTTTGTATCCTAAGTAACAGTGGAGAATTATTTTCAAGGATTTTGATGTGTGGTTACTCCTAATTAATTAAAATTCAATTTTAGATGTTTGGGCTAATTAGGGTTATTCTTAAAGCATTAAATCAAACCATAATTTTCCTAAGGTTCTCTGGTCCTAAGATACCTCCCTTATTTTTTCTAGAATTTATTGAGCAACATGCTAATTACTGGAATTAAAATATCAAAGCAGACACATAAACTTGAAAAAACAATAACTTGCCATAGAGATGGCCTCTAGTCTTGAAAAATTCAGGGAATGTTCCCAAGTACAGAGTATACAAAAGCCCTATGGTCTCATGCCATGGTGAATTATATACATGAAATACTTAAAATAGTATTAAATTAATTAAAAATAAAATACTTAACAAAATAACTTAATTCTTTTTCCACATTATTCTCCTCTATTCACTGAGCAAGAGGGTATTTTTCTTTTATTTTTCTGATTTTTCTATGCAAAGATATGGATTTTTGAAGTTTTGGCTATTTAAATAATTCAGAAAATACCTATTTTCCTACTTAAACCAGTCAGCGCCGCGTCATCCTCGGCAGCTCCGAAGTCCCACGCGGCACGCCTCTATTCGATGCCGCCATCCGACTTAGCAGCCGCGTCATCTGGACCGTTCATTCGATACACGCGCGAGTGGACGGCATCCGTTCATCGTCTCCAGGTGTCCTAACCCGAGAGCCATCCACACTAAAACCCTAAGATCTCCCTCATTTCTCCACCAAATTTCATGATCTTGGACTCTATGGACTCGTCTCAACAAGATGAACACATCTATATGGCTATGATGTTATGAAAAGGACTCAAACAAAATGGAGAATCTAAAGAAGCTCTCGGTAAGGAAGGGGTCAATACCTTGGCTCTGAGAAGTGAAGCTTCAATCAGAGAGGCTCGGCACGTTCGTTGGAGCTGGAGGAGCCTAGGGATGAAGCCTCTGGTCCTGGTGAACTGTCTAGGTGTGATTTCCACCAAACCTAATTTCAAAGCTTGGCCGATAGGAGGAATGGATGGCCTGGTGAAGGGGCTTTCAATGGGGAACTTCTTCTCTTGGTCTAGTGAAGGTGTAGAGTTAATCAATTTGAAGATTGACTCACTGTGGTGAAGTGTCCTGGTTTTGGGCTTAAAATTGAGCTCTGAAATTGAACTCACATAAGGGGTTTTAGGGTTGGATTTCAGTGGGGATCAATTACTCTAAGTTAGGAGAAGAGTTTGGGATCAATTGGGCAGAGTTTTGGTAAGGTCCATTGCATCCAACCTTTTGGCTGTGGGGGTGAGGAGTTTAAATAGCCATGACTGGAGGGCTTCCCAAGGGCAATTGGAGGCTAGGATCAGCTGCTTAAGGGAGGAGAAGAGCAGCTGCAGTGACCATTTGGGTTGGGACAACTCAGAAAGCTCAATTTGAATTTTTGAATCAAATGATTGCTCACGGGTGTGGTGTTTTCCAATGACCCAGGTGACTGGCCGGCAGGCATGGGTCACCATCTTGACCAGTGAGGTCAGGGTTGGGGTTTGGTGAGTTCAATTTGGGCTTGACATGTGTAAAGGTTTTGATTAAAATGGAATGGGGTAAGGGCTCATTTTGGGTCTAATTGAGTCAAATCATGTAAATGGACTTGGTTCACCCTCCCATGACCTGATTTGGGCTGAAGTGAATCATTTGGCTCAGCTGACTTTAGGTGGAGGAGTCTTTATCCAAAAGATTTTGATTAAGCATGGGTTAGAGTGTGACATTAAAGGGGTTAAAAAAGCTTAAGAAGGAATTTGGAAAGAGCCTCCTCCTCTTGCCATAAATGGCTTAGTGAGGTGGAAAGATCTCTCATGGCTTCATGTGGCTTGACACAAAGCTCCATGGCTTGCTCATGGCTTGGGAAGAGGTTGGCTCACTTGCATGGAAATGAATTTTGGCATTTTTGATGAATTTAGGGGAAGTTGTCATGAGGCATGATTTGGAATTATTTGATCATGAGATTAAAACTTAGGGAAGTTTTTAATTGAAATGGATGATGGAAAGAAATGTCATGTGGATAAGATTTTGGAATTTTTGGAATTTTTTGAGAATTTTCTAAATTTTTGGAATTTTTAAGCTAAAATGGGTATTTAGGGTATTTGAAGGGTATTGGGGAGTATTTTTTTGGAAATTTTGGTATATTTGGCCATGGATGATCAATTTCAGTGGTGGGGAATGCTTAGGATTGATTTTGAGAAATTTTGTGTAATTTAGGTGATTTTGGGAATTTTAGGCAATTTCAAGGGTATTTGGTGGGTTTACTGGGTTTAGGGCCCCTGGGGTCAAAAATTGAAATTTGGGAAAAATGAAGATTAATTAGGTGTGAGTAAAATGGTACCATTTTGGTTGATCCATGAAGCCATATTAAGCTCACAAGAGCCATGAGAGGACTCATTTTAGGCACTCAGTATGTTGTTCCTAACCCTCTTAGCCGTGGGCTTAGTGGGTTAAGGTTCATCCATATGAGTTGCCTACATGAGTCAGGGAGTTGAGTTGGGTGAGAGTGGTTTTAGGATTTGGAATGTGTGTGAGAGTGTGGTATGTGCAAGTTTACCTACACCAAGACCAGGCCACCCAGGGTGATCCTAAGGCCAAAGAGTCCTATAGGAAACTCATCCTTTAAACCTCCACATATTGATTTCAACCCTCCAAGTGACTCTGGGGTTTACAATCAAAATCGTGGGCTCAAGGGAGTCAAGAAGTGTTTGAATTTCTAAGTGGTGGGTCCAATTTCTAGTCCTCTAGGATAGTCAAAGGGAAAACCTATGGCTAGATCCTAAGCACTAAGGAGAGAGATCAAACCTCACCAAAAATGAGGTCAACAAGTTTTCATATGCTTAAGGTTTAACCTCCAATTTTTGGGAGTAAGAGACCAAGCATAAGGAAGCCCAGGGGAAATCTCATATTGGTGAACAGACCTTGAGATCTACCTTGGGAGGTCTAGAGCTTACACACATACACTACACACTCACAACCCTAAACAAGGCACATCACCTTTGATCCCCTAACTCTTTGGAAACTCATGTAAGTGGTTTTCCCAAACCCATCAGCCTCAGGCTAGGGTTTGGCTAGTACTAACACATAGAGGACCAAATAAGGGTGACCCTTGGTCCATGGCCCAACCTAAGTATTGTCATATTACTCACTTTCAACTAATCCCAATTTTCCCAAAGATTTCACATTTCTAACCCTTTTGCCCCAAAATACCCCCAAAACCCTAAAATCCCCAAAATTACCAAATCACCCAAATTACCCATTATTCTTCAAATGTCATTCCAAAATACTCCCTACCACTCAAATTAACCAAAATTACCCAAATTTTCAAAATTTCCTAAAAAAATCCCTAAAAATGACCAAAATGTCCCTCTTAGCCCAAAATTCCAAAAATTTCAAAAATTTCCATAAATTCCTAAAACCTCCCAAATATTCCCAATTTCATTTTTTTCAACTACCACAGGACCCAATTTGGCCAATTTAGCCCAATTTAACCAAAAGCCCCAATTTGACCCATTTAACTTTAAAATGCCCAAATTGAACGCAATATCTTACCAATTGATCCCAATCTTACTCAATTTCAATTCCAAACTTTAATTCAACATCTCCAATGTCAATCTAAACTCAATCCAAACCCAATTTAACCCACATTTGAGTTTAATTCCACTTAAAACTCAAAATCCCCAATTTTGCCTAAGTGACCTAAATCCCGCAAATTAACTTAACACCAATCAATTTCTCCCCAATTTGAATTCTAAACTTTTCATAATACTCCCCTAAACTGAATTAAACCATCAATTGCCCCCAATTTGAGCCCAAGTCTCTCACAAACCTACTTAAAGTCCAAAACCCCAAACTTTGACCCAAACATGCCATATGCCCAAAATCTCCCATATTGATTGCCCTACTCCCAAAACTTCCACCCAATTGATGTTGGGAACTCTTTATGACATCCCCCTAAACCATTTGGAACCTCCAATTATCCTTAGACCCAACTCTAGCCTAACCTAAACCCAAGTTAACCCAACTTGCCCCAAATTGACCAAAATCCCAAATCAAGCCAAATTCACCTCCCAAACCAATCCAAAACCACTCCAATCCTTCTCTAAACCATTTATGACAATCATATACACAATATTGCTCAATCATTTGGGCTCAACCCAAGCTCAAACCCAAGTTAGCCCAATTTGAACCCTATGTGACCCAAATGAACCCATGACCCAATTTAACCAAATGGAACCAAATGTGACTAAACCAACCCCTCCACAGCCACCAGGTTGACCCGAAGGACTGAGCTAGACCCACCTAGCCCACCCTAGTGGAGCCATGGACCAAAGGTCCCCCAAATTAGAGGATCTCCTCGTTTAAATGGTTGAACCTGGGGGGATTTGCCGTAATGCATTAACCACTTAAGCTCAGCCCATGATGGCCTGCCCAATGGCTCACCTGACCCACTGGCCACCTCCCCTGGCCTGACCAGCCGGCCTAATCGCCGGAGGAGCCCAAACCGAGAGCCACCTCACACTGAGCCAAACCCAAACTCCACCCTATGGCCAAGTCAGCCCAAAATTGCCACTAGAGCTCATCTGCCCTCCACCTAGGCAGTGCATTGCACCTAAATTGGAGCCCTGACAGCCACCCCGGTCATGGCTATTTAAGTCACCACCCTTCACAGCCAAAAAGTTGTCTGAACCAGACCTGAACAAAACTCTACCAAAATCACTCCAAATTTTTCCCACGGCATAGAGAAGCCAATCCCCACCATTTTCCAGCCCTCAAACCCCCTGCCTGAGCTCAATTTCTAAGCTTAAAATTGAGCCCAAAACAGGACATCCCCCAGAACTCCATCAAAGTCAGATTAAACTCACCCACACCATCCCCACAGCAAGAGAAGAAGTTCCCCGCTGCAAGCCCCATCACTAGACCACTCCAACAGGGACTTCCATCAAAGCTCCAAATCGGGTCTGGTCACTTTCATACCTACGCAATTCACCAGGGAAGAGGCTTCATCCCTAAGCTCCTTGGACTCCAATGAAGGTGTAGAGTATCTCTGATCAAAGCTTAATTCTCAGAGCCAAGGTATTGACCTCTCCTTCTTCCCAAGCTTCTCTGAATTCTCCATGTAATTAGGTTTAATTTAAACCATGCTTAGCCGTATGGATATGCTCGCCATGCTTAGACAAGTCCACATGATTAAACCCTAAGTGATTTGGTTGAGTCTAGACTGAGAAATTAGGGTTTTAGTGTGGACGGTCACGGGATCACACCAGATGGGGACGAAGAAGGGTAGTCGTTGGATCGCGCGTGTTTTTGTTGGACGGCTCTGATCGTGCCGGACGAGGAGATGAAACAGAACAGTGGGTTGCGTGGCATCTCAGTCAGCTAGCGGCGTCAAATAGGAGGGCATCGCGTGGGACTTCGATTCGCCGAAGGTTGACGGGGTGCTGAGCTGGGTAAGTAGGAAAATATGGATTTTTTTTATTTATCTAAATCACCTTAACTTTAAAAATTCATAACTTGGTGTTGAAAATTCATAAAAATAAAATAAAAATACCCTCTTGCTCAGTGAACAGAGGAGAATAATGTGGAAATAGTTTGAAATTTATTTGATGCATGTATGATTTTTAATTAATTTAATACTTTCTGTATTATTTTAATTCTCCATACATTAGGACATTTCACCATGGCTTGCTATTTTAGCAAATTCTAACCTCTGTCTTGGGGGATCTTCACAGATTTTTCCAAGGTTAGAGGAGACCTCTATGAAGAGATATATATTTTCCAAGTTTTTGCATCTGTTTTAATAATTTAATTCTAATAATTAGCATGTTGATTAGAAATATCTACAAAAATTATGGTAGGTTCCCTATGACTAAGAAAAATACAAACTTGATTTAAGTCACTAAAAATAACTCTAATGATAATTAAGGCCTAAATATAAAATAAAAATAAATTGGATTATATATAAATGTAAATGACTTGAAAACAATTCTTCATTAAATTTTAAAGGTCAGAGTACTCTCCATAAAAATTTCATGGCATTTAGTTGGTCACCTAAATGAATTTTCTAAGTGAAATGATAATTTTGAACATTAAACTAATTTTAATAATTAAAATACAACTCAAAAAATTGTCAAATTGATTTTGGGAGTTCTCTGTGATCAGAGAAATTTTCTAAAAATAAAATTGAAATTTTAATAAAATTTTCATTTTTAACCATATTTTGAATGTTTAAATAATTAAAAAATAATAAAAATCACAAAAATATTAAAAATCACCAAATTGTCACATTTGGTCTCCTAATTACTTAGAAACCATCCACATAATTTTCCTAAGCCTCTAAATTAAAATATTAATTTTTAAAGGCTTAAATTAATTTTTAAAAGGCTAAAAATGAATTTCTTTAATTTTCCACTAAAATAATTCTAATAATTAAAATAAAAATAGAAAAATATAAAATTTATTTCTCTGGGTTCCTTGACCTTAGAGGGACTTAAGAAAAATATAAAATTGAATTTTCAACCTCTAAAATATTTTATAATAAATTAAAACTTTATAACTAAAATAATTCTAATAATTAAATTAAAACTCAAAAATCATGAAATTTGGTCTAAGTGATCCTCTGGTCTAGGTCCACCTCCAATAAAATTTTCAAAGTCAAATGTTTTGTTTTGGACAAGTTACTGAATTTTCATTGAAAACCCTTATTTTTGCATTGAATTAAATATATAAATTAAATTAAATTTTGAAAAATCACATTTTCTCCACTAATATTTTAATTAACTCATAAGTGGGGTCACATAAAAGTTTCAAAGTCATTTGAGCTAAATTTAATGAATTATGAAGTGATAAAGGCCTTTAGGGGTAAAATTGTAATTTTTGAAAAATTTAGTCTTAATCAATATTTAGGCTTAATCAAAATGGGAAAATGGCAATAAATGACCTTAATTATTATGTTTGGATGATTGAAACATCAAGGGATAAATGATAGAAACTCATTACAATCTTGTTACATCAAAATTAAATATTTAAAATTCCTTAGTTATCATTATTTGGAAGAAAATCAAATTAAAAGAGCCTTAAGGTTAGGGGTTGATTTTGGAAATTAATATTCCACTAATTTAATACCCCTTCATTTAATGTTTAAATGATAATTCAATGTTTTGATAAGAATCATAATCATGAAAGTCATTTAACTTCATTTTCTAAAGACATGAAAATACCCACTAAAATCTCAAGGGCTTAGTGATGAGCTAGGCTTGATTAAAGGAGTTAACTAATAAGAATTAGAGAAGAAAGCATGGTTAATTTTAAACTACTTTTGAAACACTACAAGCCCATCAAAATTTGGTAAATCTCTCCATAAGTTAAATTTTGCCTCTAATGAACCACTCACTAATTCCTAAGTATCAAATGATAACTACCCCACCTTTCGGGATGACTAAAACATTGGCTCACTGAGCATAAGGGTATGAAACAGATAAATCATTTAATAAACATGATAAGTCCAAGTGAACTCAAGGAAGCTCAAAAGGAATGTAAAATATCTGGGTCTCTTCTCGATCTTTCACGAGTCTTCTCGACACCTTGTAGGACTACTGCACCTATCATATCCATTAAATGAAAAATATCTATCAAATAAATGAATAGAGTTCACAAGGTTATGACCTAGGACTTTGTAAGCTCATGACGAACATATCCATAGTTTCTACTCTCCTGCAAATTATAAATGTTTATTGCAAGAATACTAAAGTTTCAGGTGGAGATAACGGGAAGACCTACCAAGTATGCTTTTATTTTATTGCAATTTACTTACCTGCACTCTACTGCACTTTCATTCCTGACAAATTTGCATGTTAAACAACAATGTCACCCTGCATGAAAACTGAAACCTTTTAGGATAGCCACAAAATCAAAACCAAAACCAAAACCAAAATCAAATTAAAATTAAAATAAGATAAAATTCACCGCCATAATATTCAAAATATAAAACAACTCAAAATTTAATCACAAACAAAACAAAATTCACAATTGCAACTAAATTAAAATGTCTCGTTGGATGATCGGGAATCCCTCGGAGGAGGTAACCTACGTGTTGCTAACGGGGTTTCCCACGGTCTAAATGAAAGTATGGAACTCATTAAGTTGAGTTTAGTAAATTCATTTGAACTAAGTGAATATGATGAAAATAGTGGTGTCGGGATGATGGAACCGTGGGATCTTAACCGGTGTCACTATAATCAACTTTAATGTTCCCCTAATAAAACATTAAGACACCTCAATTTAAATATTTCCAAAACATGACACTTCTCTTCTCTCTTCAATTGCCACTTCTTTAAACTAAACCTGCTACGACGAGGAGCTTGGAGCATGCATAGTGGGCAGCACGGCCATCTTCAACAGCAAAAATTCCTTAGAAATAAACAAGCTATAGGACTTCAAGGTAGCCTGCTAGTGCAGTATAAATCCTCACCCTTTCTTTAGACCCTTGCATAACCATGTTGTGCAACATAAGCCCTAACTCGTCTTATGATTCTGAGGTCGTCATCGGGTATGACATAAATCCTCCTATCTTCCAGACCATCCACGTGATCGATATCAAGTGAATGTAAGTCCTAAATAATAAAATTGACATGATGAAATACCAAATAAATGTCCTAAATCAAAGCCAAACCATAGGATAGTTTGGGAAGACATCAAGATTTTCCTTGAATTTATGTCTTTCCCCTAGCATTCTCTCCTTTGATTTCTGATAAAAATGAAATGTTCCAAAACTTGAGTCATTCACCTATTAAATTTCCGGCTATCACATTTTTTTTAAAAACCTCACCTTTGGAAGTCATGAATATAAATATTTTCTGATCTATATCAAGAGTTTTCTTAGGTAAACTCGGTTATCTAAGATGTAATTAACTATAGGAGCTTGCCCTTATAGGAAACATTAAGACCCCAGATTAATATAAACCCCTATCTAATTCCTTCATATTAGATAGGGGAAATTGTCGGTCAACAATGGTTCGCAGACCAAATGGATGTCATGAATTCTTTAGTTTATTTGATCAAGTCTCACCCCAAGCCATGTATCTATTCTTCGGGATAGGTACATGTCTTGTGAGGAAGCGCTTAATTATCTAAGCTAATAATTATATGAAATCAGTTTGATTTCGTATTCTTCAAAATTAAAATGTTATTTTCAAAAATCTATATGTATTAAATTAAATCAATTTTCTATTTTATAAAACTGTATTCTAAACCTTTTCAGAAAAAAATCAACCTCACCACATCAAGAGAAGAATTTTTAACGGCCGACACTTGGCTCTGTAAAGTTTTCCCCATTTGAATAACTAACTCCTCAATAAGTGACTTGTTTTAGGTTTTAGAGTTAGCCTGGATTCTTGATGGATATTGTGGTTTCTGGGATGGGCTTCCTGAGTTTTGCCAACTACCTACTTAGCTGTTATGATTGTTCCCCCTTGATGGTTACTGTTCTTCCAAGAGAATTTGGGTGGTTCCTCCAGCCTAGGTTATAGATGTTTGAATATGGGTTGTGACCTTGGTTTTCTATGGCATTCACAGATTCTAAAGCCAAGATGTTAGAATCTGTCACCGGTCCTTGAATTAACCCTTTGTTGGGTGGCAGTCCATACATTGAATTCTTCCCCAGATTATCTAATCTGCTAGAAATTGCAGCATTTGGGTTGTCAGGACTGCTAAGATATCATATTCGTGAACAATGGATACCAATTGGTATTAACTCTTGATAGGCTTCATCAAAAGGTTTAGACATCAAAATTCTCCTACATCAATATCTATTATGGATCTCAGGGAACCTACTAGTCTGCTGTAAAAAAATTAGATGATTAGACAATCAGGTACGTCATGATGTGGGCACCTCCTAAATAATTCTTTGAACCTCTCTCTAGCCTCATAAATGTACTCTCAATCAATTTGTATGAATAAGGTAATATCATTTCTAAGCTTTGCAGTTTTGGGTGGAGAAAATATTTGGCAAGAAATTTTTGTGCTAAGTTGTTCCAATATGTGATTGATCCTGTGGCAAGTGAGTTCAATCATACCTTAGCTTTATCCTTCAGCGAAAAGGGGAAAAACCTCAATCTAACAGCATTATTAGGGACACTATTGTACCAGGAGATGGCACATAGTTTAAAAAATTGGCTAAGTGAAAGTTGGGGTCTTCAGAGGCAAGTCCTCCAAACTAGTTGTTTTCTATCATATGAAGGTATGGAATGTCACAATTCAAAGGTGTTGGCTTTAACAGATGGGTAGTTTATGCTCATGTGGATTTCTTCAACAGATGGGTTAGCATACTCTCTAAGTGGTTTCAAGATAGGGGGTGTAAGGATTAGTCATTTCAACAGGTGTTTCAGAGAAGTGCAATCTCCTAAAACGTCTAAAAGTGTAATAAATCTCTGAGTCGAAAGGGGCGAAGTCAGCCTCAACTCCCCTATGCATAAATAATGACAATTTTAAAATATACAACAAACAATCACACTAACCCACACAAATCAGTCAACAAATTAGCATGCAAATGCAACACAATATGCAAAAGAAAAGGAAACAAAAAATAAATTAATAGCAAAATATTTTTGCCTTTTTTTGCCTTTTTTTTTAGTTTTTCAAATTATGAGCACCTGCAAAGAAACACAACATAAATACAGATGCAGTGCACGTGTCAAGTAGTAATGCGATTATAGAATACCGCATATCGATCCCACAAAAAAGTGTAATATTTGTTTCCACAGAAAAATCTCTAGTTTACTAATTTAGCTAACCAAACCTGACTTGATCATAAAGAGAGTTTTAAATCCTAATTTTCTAGCAAAATAGAGCAGGGAGAATACAACAGAAAGCAAAAAATAATAGAAAGTCTTTTGTGAGTTCCTTCAAGAATTTTGAGGTTTAGGCCTTTGTGATTCGAGAATATGGCGATCGTGATTTCCTAGGTGATTGTTGTCAATCAGGGATATCGTACTCTTCATGCCTTATGTTTAGGTCAAAAGAAGCCTAAAATCCATTAAGATGAGACTTCCTCAATCTTCTTGGCATTCCATATGACTTATCTGATTCCCTCGAATTATTGCAGAATTATACTAGAATATGTCTATCATATCTGAAATGTAGTTAACCCTTCATTTTCACTATGCAAGATTAGATATCGTAGTTTCACAAAATATTTTAACATCCTATTTGGTCAGAATATGAGTAAATTAATTTCAGAGGTTAACCAATAACAAGGCCATGAAAGCTCAAGAAAAAGCTTAACAGAATAACATTATGAAAAAATCATGTTACATTCACTACTCCCTACATCACAAAAACACAAAGAAGAATTTAGTCATGCATCGCAAGTAAGGGTGTAAACGAACCGAACACGAACGAACAGAACTAGTGTTCGTGTTAGGTTCGTTTGAAATCTGATTTGTTCGTGTTCGTGTTCGGTTCGTGTTCGAAATTGTTCGTGAGGTTAATGTTCGTGTTCGGTTTGATTTGTTCGAAATTAGTTCGAATTGTTCGGAATGTTCATATTGTTTGACTTGTTCGAAATGTTCGAAATGTTTGAATCGTTCGAAATGTTCAAAATGTTTGAATTATTTGCCTTGTTCGAATTGTTCGAAAGTATTTATATTATGTATGAATTTTCTTTGTTATGCTTAGAAAAACAATAGAAAAAATGTACATTAATGCAATAGAAAAAATAGGAATGTATCTAAATCACTATAGAAGTTTATTTACATAATCTCCTGTTCAGTTTTTAATCATTAACGAATTCACTGAAGACGGATTACATAATCTCCTGTTCAGTTTCTAATCATTGATCAAAAGTGAACATATATGATATAAGTGGACTATTACATAAGGTAACAATATATTTATATTTCAGAATACTATTATAGAAGTTTATTTACATCAGCTGCATTAACATTGTTATTGGAAACAACCTATCCAGTAGCATGTAAATTCCTCCACCTAAAAGAAGTGCTCCGTTGCAAAAATTAATTGTGATTTAACATTAAAAACAATGGAGGTACAAATCCTTATAAAAGCACACAATTCCTATTTACTTGCATGTCTAACACCTAAATTTGTACAGTCATACCACCAAAAATCGCTTTTTCTGTGGGATGAATCCTCTCCCCAGTGCCATGAACAATCGGTTGAAGCATAATTACATAAATCCAAGTATTTCTTTGGTTATGTTTTCTCTTTTAAAATGTTTTTTTGTGGCACAACAATCTAAAACCTGATGATCCATCTGCATTCAAGTCATTTGGCGCCTCATTACAGCATGAATCTATTAAGCTATATGACAAAGTACAATTGAATAAAATAAAGAACTGCCTTACTTTTCTTCAGGCTCCACAGGTTTTGCCACTAGAAGTGCATTCACAAAAGCCCCAATATTTTCACGTAAATTCTCCTCAGTGAAGTTAACCTGAGAAAGTTAATACATGATGGTAAAGTGAATAATGGCAAAAACTGCATAGCAATTTACAACTATGTTCTGTTTGCAAGCAAGGCTGAAGAAAATATACAATACATAAATAAATGAATTAAAAAAAACTATTTAAAGTGGAATAAGAAACAGACGAGAGTTATTTGTCCTAAAGGGAACAAAAGTCACGAGTTAATATCATCCATAGATGATGAACTTTTGGACTTTGACCTTCATAACATACATTTTTTTCAATGGGGCATTTACATACATACCACTCAAACTTATGTATTTACATATCTAACACTTAAACTTTAATTATTTACATTTATACCACACAATATTCCATATCACATATCATTATTTAACTTCTAAAAATTGAAATGCACCTTTTTATGCATAGGTAAGGTGGCATACATGTAAAAACTGAAATTTAGGGGTTAGATGTGTAAATACATAAGAATTGACTGGTATGCATCTATATCTTCCATATTCTATATAAGTCAACATGCAAAATGGCAAAGCTATAACATGTCGGAGGCACACGAGGCAAGAGTATATCAATATTTAGAGAAGAATATACCACAATATAGTTTTTGCTTTACAAGAAATGCAGATTTCATCTCAAATTTCATGCATCCAAAACATCTGCTATTTCTTACACTAGTCCTCATTCAATGAAATGTTCTCCTTCCATACTACAAGCAATATAGAATAGGAAGATCTACTTGCATACGGTAAGGTGGCCTGCATGTAAAAATTGAAGTTTATATGTTAGTTATGTAAATACATAAGAAATGAGTGTTATGCATGTAAAGCTTCCAAATGAATAAAAATTGTAAACCTTCATAATCAGCCCAGGATTTTATTCAATTTTCTTTACTTTCCTTCAACCCAATCAAAGCGCTGAAGTTTACCTCGCTGGATTTATCCATGCTGAGACTTCCTAAGCGAAATAAACACTGAAATTAAAAAAACAAATGGCCAAATTAATAAAATTAATAATATTGTAACAAGAAAATAAATTTTAACTTAAATTGTATTGTCCCTTCCAGTCCTTGGCTGTAACATAGCTCTAGAAAGCAGGAAAGTGCACTTTCTTATTGAACTTACTGAACTCACTGAACAGTTGTGTGTAGAGCAAATAGACCTGCAGCAGTGTTGAGAACAAGAATACAAAAGAACAACTGAACTTGCATTAATAAAAATAAGCTTGCTGAAAAGATCACAAGACATCTTTCAAGATCAAAATTAGCATCATTTTTCCATCTATATGAAAGATCACATGCAATTCCTTCATAGTAAACAACAATCTGAACAAATTTTAACCATTCATGGACAATTCAGCAAATAAGAATACCTTCTTTCCTGGCCTTACAAGCCTCAATGCATTCTGTGCAGCAATAAATGCATATTAGAAATTGAAAGTTTTAGAATTAAGGAAATAGATGTCAGGCTTTATGCAATCTGTGCATCATAAGCATTGTTGCACAAAGCTTTCACTGCTACACAAAGAGGCATTTACATATATAGAAGCATTTACATATAGAAGCATTTACATATATAGACATACCAACACAAAGATTTCACTGTTCCACAAAGCTTTCACAGATTCATTCAAGAGGCATTTACCTATCTATATATACATACCAACCAAATCCTATGTATTAACCTATTTGATACCAAAACATGACTTTTTTATGAATACCAGAACTTCAGTCGCATGTGTGTCAATTCTAAGAATATGAATGTATTGCTTGGCATCTAAACAGTTCCCCACCAATGTTAAGTGAAAGCATTGGAACAGTTCAAGAGCTCCACTGATCATTGCAGGAAGAAATTGAGAGGTATTACTTAAAGGAAAAAAATCTACAAATGTGTAGCCCATCAATGCAAGAGTTATCACTTGAAGGACAAGCAATACAATTCACCATCTCGAGGAAATTCACCATACAAAAAGTGCAAAATTGCAGCAAAGGAATATTTTATTGAGAAACTAAAATTATAAACAACCCAAATTCCTAAATCATCTAGCATATAAAATTTCTCCATAAAAGCATATCCACAAATAGAAATATCATAAACAAAATAACCTTTCAATTGAAGCTCTAGTTAAAAGTGTCTCCCAACATGAGTTATAGCAAAATGGATGGTATGTATGAAATTTCAGCAAAAGAAATACAAACAGCCCCCAAGAGTGCAGAATTCCTTTCGTGCAGCCTTCAAAATATATCAAAGACAAAGGAAAGTGCCACGTGCAGCCTTCAATGCTAGCCTTCAAAACCAATCAATGGAAGCATAAGCAGAAATATATGAAAGATTAAAGGATTTCAAGTTTATCAATAAGAATTTATCTATGTATTTAGAGATTTTGCATATATGTAAATACATGGATATAAAAAGCTTCTTATCACATATTGCAGTGAAGGAAAAGGAAATACAACATTGCTAGGTTGGACTATGAGCCATCCAATCTTATGCCAAACCATAAAATGCTTCTTATCACATAATGCAGATTTTCCATTCATATTGTATATGTAAATGTCTATACAAAAGAAATGCAATGTATTGTGTTTGACAAATAGTATTGAGCCTACAACAGCTCTGCCTCAGCTCTCTTCCCAAAGTAGCACGTCTCGGGAACTTGAGAAAAGGCATAAATAAAGATTGCATTGAGGGAATAGAGGGAAACCAACCAATTCAAGCAAGTTCAGGATAGGGAGGGAGGAGAGGTAAACAGCCCTCTCACCAATTTTGAGAGTTGCTGCACCTCTCCCAATCCTCTAAACAAGTGCAACCAAACCGAAATCAGGGAGGTTAGATAGAGAAACAGCCCTATCACCAATTTTGGGAGTTGCTGAAGCTCTCTCAGAAGCCCCTAAAACAGCCCTCTCAATCTGCATTGTATTGTACATCCATTTTGCACAGCTTACACCCTTGTATGAAAATATGTATGAACTGTTTGAAAATTCAGAATCCATAAGCTTGATTCAGGAGCCTCTAAATGAATACTAATCATACATCAATTTTCCAACATACTCAGTAATTCATTACCATCATAGTAGTGAAAGCAATAAAGAATAGAAATAATAATAACAACATTGTAGACTGCATAAGTTTTTCCTATACTTAATAACCATCATAGTAACCATCATAGCTCTACTCAACAAAACCCCTGCATTTTTAACTATTTATGATAAAATAGCCATATCCAAATAGTACAATGTGTCTTAAACAGGAAAATATATTGGTAGGCAATAAAATATCTAAACAAAATTGTCACAGCTCAATTGTTTGGAAGTTGAATATTAAGCTTCTCCTCATCAAGGACCTCTTTCTGAAAAGAAGTAATGAAAATAAATATTAATACCGAATACACTAGAAATTATAGAATGATATACTTAATGAAAAGATTACCGCTAATGTCTTTGCATTTTGTTGAGTAGATCGAATCCAACTAGATGCACAAATCAATGCATTAACAGTTTTAGTAGATAAACTACTTTTGTAATCATCCAAAACCCTACCGCCTGCACTAAAAGCTGATTCTGAGGCAACCGTGGTTATAGGTATCGATAGAATATCTCAAGCCATAATTGAAAGTTGGCGCTACTTCAATGTATTCATCTTCCACCAATCGAGCACATCAAAATGTTCACTAGAACAAAAAAATAATCCGTTCTCAAGGTATACTTGTAAATCCGGTTTCGATGGTTCCACAGAACCAGAAGCTACAACAAAATCTTGAAACCCAAACATTGCATCAAAATTAGTTGTGGAACTCGTAAGATCAACTGCAGATGAAAATCCCTCATTGGAAACATTACGATCAACAACATAATCTGAATATATTTCCCACAAGGCATCTTGAACATTTTTAAGATTTTCCTCAACCTCGTCATGTGAGTATATCTTCGGAAATGTGTAGCTAATAAACTTTAGTTTTAATCTAAGATCCAAAATTGCTGCAATAGACATAAGAAGATTATATTTCCCCCAATATTTGTTGAATTTGACTTGCATACTCATAGACATATTCCTCATGTAATCATCTTCAGACAATGACTACTCAATCAAAATTTTCTTAACATGCAAAAATGCAGGTAAAAATATATTAGAAGTAGGATATAGAGAGTCAGAGATCATCTTTGTAACATTATTGAAAACATAAAGAAATTTTCTAATTTTCTTATATTTGACCCATTTTGAATCATCAGGCAATCATTTGTAGTTACCATCTCTAATTGTATAGTGGTAAAAAACATTGCGATAGGTAAATGCGGACTCCAACATGTTGAAAGTTGAGTTCCATCTAGTGGAAACATCAATGGACAGAGACCTTGTAGTTGGAACTCCTAATTGCTTAGCCACTTCTACAAACTTATGCAATCTTGCAGGGGATTTTTTCAGATACTTCACTGACTCTCTGATATTTTGAATGATATCATGAACCTCCTTTAGCCCATCTTGGACCACTATATTGATGATATGTGTGCAACATCTTACATGAAAAAAAAACCAAGGAAGTGCAGTTTTTCGCGTGATTGAAAATTCGCTTTTAAGGAACTAGCTGCCACGTCATTATTACTCGCATTGTCTAAAGTAATTGTAGATATTTTATCATGAAGCTTCCACCCCAACAGACACTCACAAATAGCGTCACAAATGTAAGTGCCCGTATGTGGAGGCTCTAATTCAATAAATTTGATAATAACCTTCTTTATCTTCCATGTTTCATCGATATAGTGGGCAGTCAAGCACATATACCCGATAGTCTGATTGGAGGTCCAACAATCTGCAGTTAATGAAACCTTGCGAACACTTTTAAGGCGAGATTCAAGCTTTTCTTTCTCGCACTCGTAAACTTTCATGCAATCATTTTTTATTGTGTTTCTTGAAACACTCTGAAAGTTGGGATTCAACATTTTTAACAATATATTAAACCAAATATGCTCAACCATCATGAAAGGATACTCATGTACAATTATCATTTTAGCAATCACCACTCTTATGAGCCGCTGATCATAATTTTTTGAATCATAGAAAATAGGAACGTCTGATTCACCCTGAACTTCCAAAGGTAAGAAGTTCAGTAACTTTTGTCTATTGTCTGACAAATAAACTTGTTGTTGACTCTTCGCTTTATCTTAGCACATTCCTTAACATGCCTAAGTAGTTGTGAGGTTGTACCTGACTTTGGTATCAGGATTTTCACCGCACAGCAAATGCATTGAACATATGATAGTTCTGCCCCTTTAGAACTTGATTTAACATCTATAAAATACTCCCACACAGCTGATTTTCTCTTCATGCCTTTCGTACCTTGAATTTCTATACTAGTGCTTCCAACAGTCAGTTCAATAAGCCGAGAACTATCAATTCCTTCTTGTGTAGCAAGTGGCAATTGTTCGTCATTTGATAAAGATTGAGAATGTTCAACTTTTGACATCGTAAATATCTGTACAAAAAATATAATATTAAATGATTTTTAATATACAAAAAAAAGTAAATGCCCTTCAAATGAAAAAGAAAATTAAAGAACATGTATGATTCATGATAATATTAATGATAGAAATAAAATGGAGGATAGAAGAAAGTAAGAGAAACTATTTATTAATAACTGAACTTGCATGAATCAGATGGTCGAAACTAGGCTGCATTATAAGAATTTGATTGAGAGTGAAAGGAATAGAAAAACCTTTCTTTTTAAACTTTTCACACTAATTATATCCTTCAATTTGCATATCTAACCCCTAAATTTGCATATCCAAAATGTATCTCATGGATAAGAACATGCAAAGGAAACCTAATCGTGAGACTTTGTTCAAGTTTCATTCATCTTTCATTAAAGCCACAACCATATTTCATAACAAAACATTGAAGATGCGCAACCAAGAAGCAATTAAAGGCTTCACTAATATGAGAATATAGAATATAACTTTCATTCTATATAGATATAGCTGCCAATATTTTATAGTAACATTGAAGATGCACAACTACGATAACTACGGCTTCACCATTCACCAATATGAGCACATTACAAAACATTACAGATGCAAAACCAAGATCACAATGATTTCATCATCCTGTTCAACCTTTGATTAAACTCAGGTTGAACCATTGAACCTTGCGTTTTTACTTCTTCTGGTTCAAAATCCATTCTGATTTTCACAACTTTCAATATAAATATAATTGCCAATACTTTATAACAAAACATAGAAGATGTCCAACCAATATGACAATTAATGGCTTCACAAATATAAGCATCTAACAAAACATAGGAGATAACAATTAATGGCTGCACAACTAGGATTACTATGGCTTCACCAATATGAGCACCAAAAGATTACAAATGCAAAACCAAGATAACAATGGCTTCACCAATATAAGCATATAACAAAACATTATGCAACTATAAATAGATGTTGAACTCTATGCATAGGTTAGCAGTCAGCCAGCCACATTGACATTTTAAAGCAAAAATTCCTTAAAGCCATGTTCATCCGGACTATATACCCACATTTACAGTACTTTTACTAAAATAGATTAACCATTATATATGCAGCAGCTCCAATTTGGAGCCTCCGAAAGATGCCCGGCAAAAAAAAAAAATTCTCGATGCTTATTGCGCACACAAAAAGAACAGATCTATAGTCTATATGAAGATAAACATATCTATATTAACCTAGGTTTCACTAAAAAAAAACTGAAAGAAATAAACCTAAAAAAAATTATAAAAATTTAACCTAAGAGGCAAGCATGAACTTAAACTAGAAATTTTAAAGAAAATATACTCAAAGATGAGAAAATGACGCCTCGGTAGGCCTACAAGCAACCAAACAAAAATATCGAGCACTGAAACAAGAATACTGCGTAGTTGATCCAACGCCGACTCTATGGAAGACAGATAGAAGCAGAGAATAGAGAACAAAGACGACCATTCAAACCTAAGCTCTTGACGAGACAAAGCTTTTCGCGGTTTTGAGGCGAAGAGAATGAGACAAGGATAAGCTGGAGAGCCGGCCGCAATCTTTCGAGGGGGAGGCCGAAGCGTCAAACGAAACGAAACAGAAATGCGGGGACCTCGGATTTTCTTTTCTCTTTAGTCTTTACAATTAAATTACTATTATATTAAATTATTAATATATAAATATTAATATATTATATTACTTATATAACTTATTTTATATAAATATATAATATTTATATTACTAATACAGTTTATTATTGATATATTATTATTATTATTTTATTATATATTATAATATTTAGAATTTAATTTTTTTTAATTTGATAAATTTTTAGAATATATATAATATAATTATTTTTAAATTTCATAAATTTTTAATAAATAATTATTCTAAATTATTTTATATTTCGAACAATGACGAACTGAACACGAACGAACGCGCTACTGTTCGTGTTTAGTTCGTTTAACAAATCGAACGAAAAAAATTGTTCGTGTTCGTCTCATTTGCTTATCGAACGAATCGAACACGAATTTCTTGTCGAACTGAACAAGAACTGTTCGCGAACAACGAGCTTTTTTGACAGCCCTCATCGCAAGAAAACTATAGCAAGCAAAACAATGCAAGAACATAATGCAAGCAACAAATACATGAAAGACTTATAATATACAAAGCTTTCATAACTCACAAATCAAAAGAAAATCCCCCTTTTTAGTTTTCTCCCAATGAGGAAAAAACCTTCAAGAGAGCACACAAATTCATTCCTAAATCTGCATATATCAGCCTATAATCCTTCTCTAGTACAAAACTATCTCCAAGAAGCCATAAGAATCGATTTTATAGCAAGAATCATGGCTTTGGCCATCAAATTTTCCTCCTAAAGTGTTTTCCCGCTCGTCAGCGTGGTTACGCCACAAAACTACAGGAGGCGGCTTGGTCACGCTTGATTGCGGTGTGGTTACGCCGCTTCACTGCTCAGGATGGCGTGATCATGCCAGGTGTCTTCGATAGGTAGCCTAGTCACGCCACTTTCAAGCGTACTCATGTTGCTTCTGGGCATTTTGACTTTCTCATTCGAACTTATTCGTATTCAACCCCTACATCCTGCACAAAATTAAAGAAAAAACCTTCTCAAATGTAAATCTGTCATAAATACATAAGAATGAAAGTAAAATGCAAGAGAAATGATAGGAAAAAATATGTAAAATTCGCACATGTCAATACCCACCAAACGAAGGGTAGTTTGAAAAATAAAGGGGTACAGATATACCATCGATGTATGAAGACAAAACAATTAGCAAAAATGGAGAGAAGTTTTTCCCCAATTGAATTGTCAAAAAAATCATTTGGTTTAATTTTCATGTGGGTCCCATAGATTTTGAATATTTTAATTTTATTTGAATAATAAAATATGACATCAAATGTAATATAGTATCTCAAAAAATAAAAATGTCACTATATGATGAATTCTACTCAAATAAAATCAAGATATGTATGGTTGGTCTCATGTAATGCAAGATAGGATAGATTATTAATTATTAAAAAGTATTCGGCCCTACAAATTATTTATAAAATCAAAATGCTCCATCGTGATTGGTATGCAAATATCTTAAGGCTAATGAAAAAAATTTACTTTTATAATTTAACTTTTAAAATTTATTGTCCAAATTAAGTTACAGATTTTTATTTAGTACAAGTTTTAACGTCGAGTGATAAAAAATTGTGTATAGGTATGTTATTCTGGTGATGCATGCATTTAAGATTAAATTAGGATACCAAGTTAAGTATATAAACGTAGACTCACTCTATAAGACGATGACCTCATAAGATAAATCTCTCCTTTCGTGCAATGAGTGAGGCTTAACTGAACTGATCTTATATGGTCGAAAGCGGTCTAAATAATAAAGTTAAATATTTAGGCTCAAAGGGTTACCTAAAGTCATCTAAAATCTTATGGGAAACTCAATCTTAATTTTAAAATTTAACATTAATTAAACGATCAAATAGCTATATATTATGTAATCAAGTCAAATATACTTCAAACTCAAGAAAGTAAAGATTTAGTTAGAACATTTAGTTTTGGATTTCATCCATTCACTAATCCTTTAGTACAACCTCTAAGGAAGAATTTAGACTATATCTTAAGCTATAAAGGAATAGGAAAGAATGAAGAATGAACACCTCACCAAAAGTGAGGTCAATAAGACCTTAGATGTCACAGGGTTAGCAGCACACGAAACACTCTGAGAGGCAACATGAGTAGACTCTTAGAGTCTAAAAAAGATAAGTGATCTAGAAGACTGGTAACCTAACATGGTGTCACTCCATCGAGCATTCATTTGTTCCTAAAAAAGAAGAGCAAACCCCACGTGTAGCCACAACATAAATTCCCACATAGTCATGAATCCCTTTGAGAAAGGTCTAAAGATAGTGCCTTGGGTGGGGTTCCCTAGCTGAATGTGAGTGAGCTGGTTGACAGTGGAGAAATTAGTAGGGGGCAAGTAGAGGATGCCCCCCTCAACATACTCTATGGTAACTATCTTATGCGCAGTCATACTTATGTGGCGAGAATAAATATCATGTACACTTTAGTTATATATTTGAGATATTAAGTAAACTAGAGGTATAGAGGCTTCCGCATACTCATGGCATATGCCTGAAATACTAAGAGTAAAAAGCTCAATCAATACTAGATTCACTCAAAATAAGCAAATAGAATGTTGAGGGCACAATAGGATAGGAATAGCACATGACAGCTAATCCTAGTGGATGTACCTCGAAAGAAAAGTAAGGATTGAATTCAATCAAAATCATAAAATTATATTGGCTGAAAAAACATATATTATGAACAAATGACTAATTAAGACATACATAACACCTAATCTGATGAGGGGTTTTAGTCACCAGCGGAGTCGCTATATTTTGTTCATGCTTTATTTAATTCTAGTCGGAATGGCCATCTTAGCTTCCATAATATTTAGATTTCCTTTTCTGGGTCTCCCTCATTTAGAAAAATAAAGAAAGGAGAGAAAGACTAAGGGTCTGTTTCAGAGCATTGCAACTTATCCAGATCTTATCCGGACATGTTCATTGATCCTGGATAAGCTGGCGATAAGCTGACTGATCTCGACAGTATCGTCAGTCCGTTTTGTTATGCTATAAAAAACAGCTGATTCTGGAAAATTGACCATTCTGCCCCTGTTCTGAATAAACTGTTTAGATGTTTGGTTATTACGTTTTGTAAACAGCTTATTTGCAAATTTTTTTTAATTAAATAAATAATCTGTGTAGCTAGAAAGACATTCATATCCCAATCTCAAGCATGCTAGAAAAAAAATTTTGAGGCAATATATGACACAGATTTGAAAGATTATTCATGTCTCAGACACATATTATGAATTGCAAGTGATAAAAGTAGCTCAGTTATCTAGGATGCACATCAGTTTGAGAAGCATGGAAGATGTATCAAATTTTCAATCTTTCGGTTATCATTTTGAAGCATGGGCAATAAATTAGTCTAACCAAGTTTTTGCTCTACCCTTAGAATATGATCTTCTAAAAGCTTACCTAAATAGCTTAACATCAAAGTCATAATTCATACCATGAACGATGGCATGTGCCACTAATGGGATCCTAAAAATTTCTTAACTACTGTAGATCTCTCTCTCAATGGCAAGGATCACAACAGTGCTTGCTAGGCGACGACTGAACCAGCGAACCAGAACTCTTTGCTAGCAAAAAGCTCGGTCGTGGTTTCTTCTTTAGCTTCAGGAATCCAGTCAAACAACCTCCGGTGACGACTTCGCCGGCGGCGGCCCCATCATCCCTTATTTGTCTCCGCCGACGGTAACAAAAGCAAAGTATCACAGTCACTTCCTTGCTCGGATGGAAGTTCGACGAAGCAGGATCACGCGGGGGAGTCGCAGCTCGATCCATTGGAGCTTGCTGGAACAACGACGCTTGAACCGAAGAACGGCTAAGGCACGGGAGTTGCGAACCATAACGAGGACGGGAGATGCGAACGACAAGCAGAGCAAGGGAGTAATAACGCGAAGGAAAATGCGGCCCACGGGGATCACCCTGCGGGCCTCTTCTTTCACAAATATAAAATGCGGTTTTTGAATAAATTGATGAAAAGTGCGAAACAAACAGTGGGGCGGCGTTTTTGAAAACGCCGCCGCACTTATAAGCTGCCCCAAACGGGCCCTAAAGTGGATAAAAATTATAAAGAGATGCATAAAAAAAAAGTTATTGCGAAGATATATAAATAGAAATACCATTTTAACATTAACTGGAGGAGAGAAGTTCAATGTAAATCAGACCATGCTCAACCCAAGCAAATATATATAAGAAATATCCTATGAAAAGAACTAAGTAACCAAACCGAATATAAAATTAAATTTATTTTGTTATAAATTCATATAGATCTCCAACGATGATGTATTCTTATGGTCAATTATATAATAGAGAATACGCAAAACAAAAAACTAGGCCTTCAGCACTAATGGTAAAACTAGGCCTCCAATGAAAGGGTAAATTACTGTAACCTGACGAGTAGTTGTCACGTATTCTCTTAAATTATTGAGACCTCTCATATACTAAGTGATGAAGATAGTTGCCTTAACCCAGCTGAGAATCGCTTCATCAGCAACCATGTGTTACATCGTCTAAAGTAATATGTTAGATCCAAAGTTAACTGAAAGAAATGTTTAAACTCTTATGACTCTTTTTGGGCCAAAATGGTATAGTAGGGATCGTACATCAAGGGTATGGACACGAAACATATATATAAGAAAGAAAGGATGACTCGGCTAAAAAGCTAAGCTACCTTACAAAAGACTTAAAATCCTAAGTGGACAAGGAAAGCCATTAACACTGTACATCGCACTAAACAACTATCTATCGAATAAAACATATATTATACCAATCACAATGGAAAGCAACGGTAATTTCCTCGAGACATGCAGTTTGTACACAATTATCTAAGATTACCTAATAATATGCAAGGAGATATTTAAGGTCATGCAGGAAAGTAAAGATGAGAAATAAAACTATATATTTTAACATTTTGATTATTTTAATCTTAAAATTTTATTAGAATAAATATTTTAAAACTGTATAACAAAGATTTTATCCTAAAGTACCTAATTTCGACCATATCTAGACAAACCACAGGCATAAATGAATGAACATATGCAAATTGTCGTAAACAAAACATTCAATATAAAATAATAAATAACATATATAGTGTCATTATGTTAGAAACATATTTTAAAAATATAAAATAGTAGTCATGTTCTGCATATACACACTCTATCCTACAACTATACAGTAAATGTATAATATAAATATAAGGAACAAGGCACAAGCAAACAACTCCTGGTCCTTAGTCACACGATCCCTACTTTTAACTCTAGGACTCATGTTCGTACCTTTTTTTATTTTTTTTTATTTTTTATTTATTATTTTTTTAAAAAAAAACACAATTCTATGATGAGAATTACTCGCAAATATAATGAAGGGATAAATCATAAATGGCCTACATGAATGCAAACTCTTTAGGATAAGTATATTCCTCAATCAAATAAAGAAATTCGATTGAATGTTACCACATTTAATTGCCACGTCATGTAAATCTTTTATAATTAATGTTTATAAAAGGATTCAATAAATTCCATGCCATGATAATATTTTGTATATTCAAGTCATTTCTTAATATTTATTCTGCAACTCTTAATCTTCATTAAGTTCACAGGATAGTTAAATACTCTAATATACTAAAGTTATATATCATGTTTATAAATCTCCAATTTAATAGAAACTCAAATAAACATCCTCTAAAAATAATCAAATTACTAAACTGAATCAAAATAAACATATTCAACACATGATCAATTAATTAAAACCCCACTTCCAAACTAAATCATATATTTCACAATTTAAAACACCAAGCACATAAATATATAACATCTAATTCCTCAAATATTAATATTTACACCTTAATAGTAAAATTAATATTGCTAAAATATCAAAGTTTTACTTATAAAAGAATACATACCAAGACAGCCTAAAAGATCAAACCGATGCACTTGTAGGCTAATAATTTAGTTGTACACATTTTCGTACTTTTTTTAGTTCAGCTAGCCAATATCCAAGGTAAGTTAGCCCACAATGCATGCATCATATACAGAGGAATAAATCATATAAATATTTTATTACATTAGAAATTCTTAATAATGATTAGAGCATGATCGAACTTAACATATTTGTTTACCAATAGATATTCTTTTAGTGATCAGAAGAATAAATATGGATTTTCTAGGAGTTCATGCAACAAATAACAGGGTAACGAAATTATCAATTCATTTTTTTATCATGATCACATAAGATATTATAAATAGACAACCACATTTTATAATGAATTATTCATATTTTAAGCATGAAAATACCTAAATAATGTTGCATTTACCTTTTACTCTATAAAGAGAAGTACCAAATGAGATCACGTGCATTTAGATTGTCATTAATATTCTTACTACACATGGTGTTACACAAATTCTAGATCAAAAGAATCCAAACAAATCATACATGTTACATATCAAAGCATTAAAGTCATAAAAATCAATTAAATATATTCATTATAATTAATAATAGTATGATTTGCCTTAAATTTAAACTTCATAAATATTAAGACATTATTTAACACAGTATAAAATATCTTTCAGCATAACTTTATGAAATCTTTGATAAATCTCTAATAAATAATTCCCAAGATCTCTTACAATTTATTAGTTATTGCATTATAAATGAAAAAAAAACCCTCAATACCAATTATTCAAGTAAAGAGCAATATGTCATGGAACTTACGGGCCTAACTTACAAAAGAATGTCCATGCAAAAGCTGAATCGGTGGCTGATGAGACCCAAAACACTCAAATAGGTGAGATTTGGCTTAGGGTGCTCATTGGATTGGTTGTCTATCGGTCCATACCATGTTAGTTGAATAAATAACATATGAATAGATGTGTTGTAGCTTTTAGAATGGACCTATGAGTTATTAGCTAATGTGCGCCGATAGATTGAGATGGAGGACAGACAAGCTACTTGTGAGTAATTGCCATGGTGAAGTCATTGATCGACCAGCTAATCCGATAGATCTTGATGCATTGTTTTGTTTTTTCATTTAGAAAGGGCTAATTTGTAGTTGATTCTGAAAAAATGATCATTTTGACCCTTGTGCGGTAGTGTTATTTGCAATAAAACTATCATAGTTATATAAATAATAGTTTATAATCAAAAAATCACTTCATAACAGTATAAAAAAAAAGATATACACCTCACTCTATTTAAGAGTGAGTGTCCACATTCATAAAAAAAAGAAAAATCCTATTAAAATTACAGACCAAACTGGGAGTTTTATATTAATCATAATAATTTCATAAAGGCTAAGAAAAAAAAATTCATATATTTAAGTCAATAGAATTTTGTCTAACGGTAAGTGTTAATGTTAATAAAAAATAACCTCAAATAACAAGAATAGTGAGCATATCTCTAGAGATGTGAAGCACTTGTAGCTTAGATCAAGTCTCTCCAAGTTCTGGAAATTGCTCAAACAGAAAACCTTCACATATCAAGCAAATCCGAACAATAAGCATCAAGCAACAGACAAAAATAAAAAATATTGGGGCGGCCAAATGTGACGCCTTCTGAGGGACAAACAGGGAACTTGCAACGGAGAGATCTTTATGAGATAGCTAAAGTGATGTTACAAAGTTCACTTCGCAATTCTACTTCTCCCGTAAGGTCTGCTCCATGCTAAGGCGAGTCATGGCCGCCAAAACTGATGTCCTCCGTTGCCCGCAAAAGAACAACGGGGATGAAGCACTGGAATCAGTGTCAGGAATCTAGCAGAGAGAGCGACGCTGGACTGCGAGCTCTCTCATGTAGGCGGAGAGGGCAGCACTGACAACCTGCGAACTTTCTCGCGGAGTCGGAGATGGGGACGCGATGACAACAGGGGAGCAGCGGTCTGCTTCGCTAGACACTAGAGCAGAAGAGTCGAAGGTGTGAGGGGCAACCGCGGAAAAAAACCCTTTAACGCAGATTGAAGACTAGACCCTTAGGGCCCGCTCGGGACAGTTTAAAACAACGTCACAGTAATATTTGTTTTGCACGTTTTGATCGCGGTTTCAAAAATGATGTTTTAATTTTATTAATAGTCGGCCGCAGGGTGAACCCCGCGGGCCGCTTTTCTTCGGTGTGTTTTCCTCCTTTATTACTCCGCTGCCCCTCGCCCTCGCGATCGAGCTTTGCATCTTCGGCATTCCTCCTCAGCTGCTCCTGCATTCGTCATTCCTTCGCTTCACAGGTATATTTTCTTCTCCTCTTTTATTTTCGTTTCTTCTGCCGCTCTTAATGAAAATCCCTTTCTTTTTTTTTTTTTTTGAGACACCCGCTGCCCGCTTCTCCGATTGCATCCTTCCCCTTTTCTTTTTTCTTCTGCTCCTCCTCTGCACCTCCTCTGCACCTCCGGCTGCAATGCATCATTCCCCCTTTTTTTTTTTCTTCCGCTCCTCTGCACCTTCTGCTATGCCTATTCTTCCTCCTCTGCTTCTATGCTCCTCCATTTCTACTAATGTTGCAGAGATCGCCTGTTTCAATTCAACTATCATACCATTCATATGCTACAGGTTGAACAAACAATTAGGTTATTATATAGGAGTCATTATGGATTAATTAATAGGCTCATTTATTTCTTTTTTCTAATTGGAAAAACAGTTTTCCTCCGTAAACTTGCTGTATGAATATATGCTTTGTATTATGTTAATAGGCTTAACTAACAAATTCAAAAATTAGTGGTATTTAAATGTCCCATTGAAATCTTATTCTCGTTTTAGTTTATTTACTCGTAACATAAGATTTTGTTGAAGTTCATGAATATATTATAACTGTTGTGATACTAATAGAGAGATTATTGTTTCATGTCTTTAACTTTATGATTGATTTCTATTCTGTTGGTGGAATAAATTGTGTATGATCAATTAATTGTATGCGTATCTCAGCCATGAAAGCATATGCAGCAAAATTTATACAGAGTGGTTATGGCAAAACAATTCCTAGTGCGCGCTAGAGGATTCTCTAGTTTTGTTTCAACGATATTATATATATAGTATGCATTTGTGTATCTATATCTTGAGGTGTTGGACTCATGATTGTATGAAAGATTTCTTGATGATCCTTGTGATGAGGACATATTTTTTATTTCTTCTTTATTTTCTTTTTTGGAAGATATGCATACATACCACTTAATTCCTATGTATTTACATATCTAGCACCTAAACTTTAATTTTGACATACATGCCACCTTTCCTAAACATAAAATGGTGTATTTCATATTTCGAATGTTAAAATAATGATTTTTTTGATGTGATATGAAATATTTAGGTTTCTATAATCATAAAAGGTGAAGTTTAGAAGTCAGATATGTATATTTCATATTTCGAATGTTAAAATAATATTTTTTTATGTGGTATGCATGTAAATGCCTCTTCCTTTTTTTTTTATCCCCGAGAATGAGATTATTTACTCATGTACTTGGAGTAAAATTTAATATTTTGGATATTATTGTGAACTGTTATGCAGTGTTTTTTGGATTTTAGTCTATTGAATGTGTTCTCATTATATTCCTGTTGCAAATAGCTCCACTCGTTCGTAGCCGAAATTGTCATTTTTCGCACAACATATCGTAAATCAATCGTTCTCGAACCGCAAAACCAAACAACAAGTTAGCTTTATTTAGCTTATGCGGTAAAATAGTCATTTATCTGAAACAATCACGTAATCACCAGTTTTCCAAACGCACAAACCAAATGCAGACAAACAAATTTTATCAAAATCAACATGCAGATACGCAACTTTTAAGATAAGTTCGCTTATCAAGATGTTCTGATAAGTTCGCAACTGCCTCAAACAGTACCCTAAGTAAAACATGGTTTTCCATTAAGTTCTCCAGACGAGTGAAACAAACAGAACGATAACAGTTTAAAAACACCACACGCAGTTATAAACTGCCCAAACGAGTCTATCGAAAATGTCATCTAGTGGGAGATGACGAGCTTTCCCATCATGGGACACGTGATGTCATCACCTAAACATCAATAGGAGTATTTATTGAGCTCAAATTGGAATCAATTAAAAGAAAATTGGGTCTAACAAAGCTAGATCAAGTATAAATTCAAATGTGATATATAAATATACCTAAACCTATTTATTAATAGCATCTATACATGCATAGAGCAATGCTCCGTACAAACACAAAATAAGTGGATTACTATTACTTAAATATGTACTGTAGTGTCTCGAGAAAGAAAACATCACATTTAATTTTTCAAATACTCGATGAATTTCATACTAACTTTGATATCTCTGATGTTTAACATTAAACAACTACTTTAAGTAAAATTATTCTGATCTATGAGCCGCCTTTGCATTCTACTTATCTATTAAAGATGCATTTGGGGCAGCTTGTCTGTTTCAGGATAAACAGCTTACCCTGAAACGCGTCCCGCGGGACTACCACAAGGTTCGACCCGCGGCCTGCTTTTTATGTAAAAATTCAACCGCGTTTTCGGATAAGCGTGAAAAACGTGTGATTCAAATGGTACTACGGTGTTTTCAAAAACGCCCCTGCACTTACAAGCTGCAACAAATAGGCCCTAAAGCATTATGGATTAAGAGTAGCTCATATATAGCAAAGCGGGTCACAAAAAATTAAGAATTCAAAGCTGAATTTTAAAAATGGCTCAATTTTTTGAGGTGATTTTGGGGCAATATTTTATGAGGAAAAAAAATTACGGAGTTCTAAAGACCATGGGATGAAAGCAAACCCTATGGTCTAAAGTAGTAATGGAAGAATATCAAAGAGGACTTTGAGCATAAAATTATAAATAGTTCCTTTGGGCTTCATTAGTGACATGCATAAATCAAGACAGGGCCGTGGTGATCGATGTTTTAATTAGAAAACCTGATGTGCTTGCCAAATTCGAAATTGATTGATGGAAATTTGTATGAAATGCATGAAACAATACAAGAAAATCATTCCAATACTAGAACAAACCGAAATAATGGTATGATATAACCTAGCAGTAAAATGGACAGAGATAAACATTGACCTGATGCTCAATGCAAACAAGAACATTGGTATAAGACCTTCACTCTATGCATAACGTGAAGAAAAAACCTTGGTACAATGGTAGACGCCACAAACGGGATGAAAATCTTCTTGATAAGTCAAGGAAGAACTCATTGGGCGATTGCCAAGAGTTCAATTGAAATCCTAAGGAAATAGTCACGTGCAAGTTTTTGCCAAAATCTAAAGTTTTTCTCTCATTTGAAATAAGACCTATATATAGGCTAAAACTTACAAGCAAGAAAGAGGATAAAATATCTTCTAATACAAAATAAAAAAAACTACATCAAGTTAGCATGAAAGCCATTATTAAAACAGAATAAAAGATAAAATATCCAGCCATAATAAGATGACTCTTTTATCCTCAAGCCAGATTAAGTTCGACAAATCTTCGTAGTTCTTTCTCTTTAGACCCCCAAGAATTGGCTTGAGTCCAAGCCTCCTGGATTAATCCATTAAGAGCTTCTTTCAACCTCTTTGTGCGACATCTAGTTATTGGCTCACATGGAACTTGAATTAAATCTTCACTTGAAATCGTGTCATTGCTATTTCATGCTATCATTTGCATCATTCCCCTCTTGAAAAGGATTTGTCCTCAAATCAATACTTGCATCAAAGGACTTAAATTAGTAATATTGAAAATGAGACTCACATTATACTTATTGGTAGATCCAGCTTATAGGCATTGTCGTTGATATACTCAAGTACTTGGAAAGAACCATCTCGTCTTGAAAGCAGTATGGAATGCCTTTATTCTGGAAATCTTTCCTTTCTCATGTGTAACCAAACCCAATCTCCAGATTCGAAGATCATTTTGTGACGCCCCTTGTTGGCATGCTTTTCATATTGTTTTGTTTTTTGTTCAATATTGAGTCGTGCATTTTCATGTATCTACTTTACAAACTCAACCTTTTTCTTACCATCCAAGTTAACATGCTCAGAAACAGGTAATGGAATTAAATCAAATGGAGTTAAAGGATTAAAAGCATAAACAATTTCAAAAGGAGAAAATTTAGTCGCGTGAATGAACGTACTCTAGCAAACTCAACGTGTGGTAAACAATCTTCTCATGTTTTGATATTCTTCTTTATGATTGCCCTTAACAAAGTAAACAAAGTCTTATTTAGTACTTCAGTTTGACCATCGGTTTGTGGGTGACAAGTAGTAGAAACCAACAATTTGATTCCTAACTTACATCATAAGGTCTTCCAAAAGTAACTCGAGAACTTAGTATCTCTATCAAAAACAATTGTTCTAGGCATATCATGCAATCTTATAATCTTCCTAAAGAACAAATCCGCAATATTTGAAACATCATCAGTTCTGTGACATGGAATAAAATGTGTCATTTGGAAAATCTATCCACCATCACAAAAATTGAATCTCTGCCATGTTTAGTTCTAGGAAAACCCAACACAAAGCCATAAAATATCCATCCAAGGTTCATTAGGAATTGGTAAAGGAGCACACAAACCGTGAGGTTGCACTCGAGATTTAGCTTGTCGACATGTGAAACACCTACTATAAATCCTCTCAACATCCTGCCTCATGTGTGGCCAGTAGAAGTGCTCCTGCAAAACAGCTAAAGTCTTTGCAACTCCAAAATGTTCCATTAACCCCCCTCCATGAGATTCTTGTATAAGCAATTCTCGCAAAGAAATTTTAGGGCCTGTTTGGGTGGGCGTTAAACCCGCGGCGCAGATAGTGAAAGCGGCAGTCCGAAAAATTTTGTCGTTTGTTTCGCAACTTCGCGGCACAGCTGCCGCGAAGTTCCCTTGAATCCCACCGCGTGATAATCCTCGCGGCCTCAGATTCGCCCCTTGATTTTTACCCTTTACTCCACACTCTTTTCCTAGGGTTCTCCCTGCTCCTCGCTGTCTCTCTCGCGAACCCTACCCTGAAAGACCTTAAGGTATGGCAAATCCTTCCCATTTTCACTTGGCATTTGCGGATCTGTGATGCAAACAAGGATATTGTGCTGATGCGGAAGGATTTCCATTTTTATGGCGATTTTTCTGGCGTCTTCTTCCTGCCTCTGTTACATATTCTGCCTTCTTCCTTCTTCCCTGTCTTCTTCTCAAGCACTATGTTGACGCTTGTTTTGGTTTATGCAGTTTGTTGGTTTGTTCGTTTATGCCATCTTTAAAGATCAAGAAGATGTGTGGATTTTATCATACCATTTAAAGATGAATTTTTGTTAGCTGAAAGCATTGATTTGATCTAAAAAAGTTTTCCAAACTCTACTCTTTCTTCTTCCTTCTTCCCTGTCTTCAGGGCCAGTCTGATCATTTTTACAAAAAGTTCGTCCCGCAATCGTATTTCCCATCGTCGCAACCAAACGCATACAATGAACTTTCCCCGCAATTGCTTCCTAGTAGACAGAATACATGCAGTATTCGAAAATGAAATATTGAACCAAACAAGCGTCTTTAGCCACACATAACTTATTTTCTATAAATAGAAATTCATCATGTTTAAAGAATTTACTGCAAGCAGTTTTATCACGAGCTCGATATTTATTATAGAAATCAACATCATCATGGTATAAATCTTTAATATGTTCAAAACCAAGTAAATTTGCTTCAAAAGTAGATAGTAATGCATACCTTCGAGAAAAAACGTCAGCAACCACATTTTCCTTACCTTGTTTGTATCGAATGACATATGGAAATGTCTCAATAAACTCCACCCAATGAGCATGTCTTTTTTTGAGCTTATATTGACCTTTCAAGTGTTTCAAGGACTCATGATCAGCGTGAATCACGAACTCCTTAGGCCAAAGGCAGTGCTGCCAAGTTTTCAAAGCTCTAACCAATACATACATCTCCTTGTCATTAGTTGGGTAGTTTAAGGCGACCCCACTCAACTTTTCACTGAAATAAGCAATTGGTCTTCGCTCCTGCATAAGAACAACACATATGCTAATACCTGAAATATCACATTCAATTTCAAATGTTTTACAAAAATCAGGTAAGGATAAAACAGGGGCGTGCTTAAGTTTTTTCTTGATCAATTGAAATGCATTTTCTTGCGCTTCTCCCCAATTGAACCCAACGTTCTTCTTGATCAATTCAGTGAGTAGTGCAGCTATGCTACTAAAGTCTTTCACAAACCGTCGGTAGAAACTAGCAAGTTCATGAAAATTATGAACATTGCTTACACTAGTGGGACTAGGCCACTCACGTATAGCACACACCTTCTCTTCATCAACCTATATACCCTGCACACTTAAAGCCCTTCTTGTGACTAACAATTCTCCTGTGACCTCATTCTTCACCTTTAATGTCCTCTAATAGTGGTATAGAATCAATTTCTAATTCTACATCAATCTCAGTTTCTCCATTGTCCCTTATCAACATGATTCTTTTGTTAGGACATTGGCTTGCCATATGACCCCTGCCTTGACATTTAAAACATTTAATGTTTCTATTTCTAGAATAGGAATGGTCAACTTTCTTTTGAGTTCCATGGCTAGTTGTCTCTTGCCTTAGCTCTGGTTTGGACTTTGCAATTGGATTGTCCTCTTTTTTCTGAAAATTCAACTTTTATGAAGTAGCCACACTAGTTGACACACGTGGGCCATCCCCACTTGAGTTGTTGCTGCACCTTGATGGTCACATGTAACATGTCCTCCAACTCCACATAATATTGCATTTCCACTCTATCTTGGATTTTTTGGGTTTAAACCATTTAAGAATCTAGTCATAGTAACTCCTCAATCATCTTCTACATTAGCCTGAATCATAACAATTTACATTTCCTGATAGTAATCTTCCACACTTCAATTTCCTTGCTTGAGCCTTCGTAACTTCTGATATAATTCTCAATAGTAATACTTGGAACAAATCAGTTCCTCATGATAACTTTCATTTCTTCCCATGTTTCTATGGGACGTTCTCGATTTCCCCTCCTGTTCAGTATTAATTGATCCCACCAAACAATAGCATAATCAGTAAATTCAATCGCGACCAATTTCACCTTCTTTATCACAGAATAGTTGTGGCAGTTGAACACTAATTCCACCTTCTTCTCCCATTCAAGATAAGCTTCAGGATTGTTTTTTACTTGAAAAGAATGAATACACATCTTAATACTAGTTGAACACTAATTCCACCTTCTTCTCCCATTCAAGATAAGCTTCAGGATTGTTTTTTACTTGAAAAGAATGAATACACATCTTAATACTCCCCGAGCTGTTATCGTCTTTATTCCTAATATCTCTAGCTTACCCACCATTACACCTCTTCTCAACAAATGAATCAATATCTTCCTCTTCATCAAATCCAGCCTCGTAATATTCTTTAACCTCATCTCACTCCTCTCATTGGAACTCTCTCCCTTTATTGGTAACATTTCATGGTTATATTTGTTGAATTCCTTCCTCTACCCGTTCCAACCTTTCATGAATGTGCTCGAACTCAGCCCTCATCATTCTTCTCATCTCCCCCACCAATACTTGAAATTGGAGATTAGGAACGACTGGTTGCCTCTCTCTCATCTTCAAAATTCAGTTGAGACACTTAAAAATGAAGGTAGATAAGCAAGAATCTGAAATTAACAACTCAAATTAAACTCTGGATTACCACAAATTATAAAAAAAATCAAAATGCTTGGCAAACCATTGGGAATTTGGTAATGAAAATACGAATTTTGATATTTTGAATCAATACAAAAGCACCAACTTATGGAAACACTAATATCAACAAAAGAAATGAAAGTAACAATATCACATTAAGAAAAACATTTATCTTGAACAATATCAAGAACAAGACGATTTGCATAATAATAAGAAGACAGATTTGGACAATAACAAGAACAACTGATTTGGATAATAAATAAAACTATAACAATGTGAATATAAGCGAGCAATAACGAGAAAACAAATTGGACAATCACATGAACAATAACGATGTGTATATTAATAATCAAGACACAAATATGAACATTAACAAAAATATAAATAAGACCAGGAATATGAATAGTAATGAGAGGAACGAATTGAACAAATAATTACGAAATGAATTAACAAGTTGGATTACTTAGTAAAAATTCAGACAAGGAAAAATTATCTTATAGCTAGAACAAACTGAAATAATGGTATGAAATGTATGAAATGCATGAAACAACACAAGAAAATTATCTTATAGCTAGAACAAACTGAAATAATGATAGGATAAAACCTAGAAGTAAAATGGATGGAGATAAATCTTTACCCAATGCTCAATGCAAACAAGAACGTTGGTTTAAGACCTTCACCCTGTGCTTGACAAAATGAGTAAAAATTCATTTGATTAGTCAGGGAAGAACTCCTTGGTCAATGACCAAGAGTTCAATTGGAATCCTAAGAAAGAAACCTAGGTAAATAACCACATGTAAGTTTTTGCCAAAATCTAAATTTTTTTTTTTTTGAAATAAGACCTATATATAGGCTAAAGCTTACAAGCAAGAAAGAAGATAAAATACCTTCTAATACAAAATAAAAAAAGTACATCAAATTGACATGCAAGCCATTATTAAAATGTAATAAAAGACGAAATATCTAGCCATAATAATAATGACAAATCTTCATGGCTCTTTCTCCTTGGACTTTTTTATCCTTGGGCTTGGATTAAATTGACAAATCTTCGTGGCTCTTTCTCCTTAGACCCCCGTTAATTGAGTTGAGTTCAAGCCTTCTGGACTAATCCATTAAGAGTTTCTTTCCATCTCTTTGAACGACATCTAAGTAATTAACCCACATCGAAACTCGAATTAAATCTTCACTGAAGTCATGTCATTGCTATCCATACTATCATTTGCATCAATTAAGGTTTCTCAAAAATTCATTCAGTCCTGATATTTTCTTTACTGTTATGTGTTTTTGGGAGGAACATTACTTGAGAAATAGCATTACACGAAAAGCAGGTTATTTTGTGCTGTATTACTAAATAAGAGATACTTACCAAATTTGCTCCAAATGAACTGATATGATAATGATTACAAGCCAGACTGGTCAACAATAGATCTAATAACTGTCGTTTAAAGGCCTGTCAAGTAAAATTTATTTTCCTATTAAATTTAGACATCTAAAATAACTAGTTTTTTCGTAGCTTTGTTCAAGTAGAATACAATCCACAAACTTGATTTGAATGATACATCCACTAAAATTTCATATTTATTGTTCTGAACACTTCACATCAATGCCACACACAACCTCACAAATAAAAAAGGCAAGAGGCTTTCACATAGGTAACACAATTATCATGTATTTATACACCAAAACACTCAAAACTTTCATATGCACATGCATAACACTTATAAATTTATTATTGTATCAAAAATACAATCATCACTAACTTTCAAAAGTCGAATACACAGTTTCTTGCATAGGTTTACAACAACAAAATATTAGAAATATAAATATCAAATTTAGGTGTTAGAAATATAAATAAATAAGAATTAGAGTGGCATGCATATATTCCCAAAAAAGAGCAAAATCAGAGCCTTAAAAATACATAGAACTTCGTCGAAATCAACAAACAAATTATGTATTAGTATTTTTGAATAGATTTATTTAAAAAAAAACTTCTGAAAATGCAGCCATGTTCTTGCATTCAAATGGATTATCAAGAATTTTCATCATAGATACAGCAACGAGGTTTTAATTGGCATTTTCATTGTTGGCTTAATAACCTTCTATGCAAGTTAGTTAAGCATTAACTAAAGGTTCCTATCAACTCGCCAAAAAGATAGCTAAAAAGTCTACAAAGAGATTGTAAAATTCTGAGAAATTTGATTTTTTTTAAGACTTCTGTGAGGATTATAATTTCTTTCAAAGTTGAATGGAACGCCCTTTTACAGCTACGAGAAAATAGTCCCAAGCACCAGAAAATATTAAGTCCGGCAGCATATTGAGATCCATCTGTCGTCAGTATGTTTGTCATCCATAGTCCGGACATAATGTTTTCTCCCCACACAAACACCCCCAAAAGATAACACAAGAAAGAGACTATAACTTCAAACAAAAATAAATTAAAAAAAAAAAATCAACAAGTTAATCATAGGCAGGACAAATCACATAATCATCCAACTAGAACTTTATTCATGCATCAATTAAAAAAAATCCAATTGCAGGTTCTCAAACAGACTGAAATAAAAAATTTCAATGAAACCAGCATAAAATCACAGTGTAGAGATTCACAAAAGCGAAATTTAATGATGAGAATAAGCAAATGAAAAGGAATGCTGAGTAAAATTTGTTTAAAGCTTTTATAATGTGATCTAATTCAAATTTAAACAAAACAATGCAGACTGAATTTCTAGTTATAAAAGTCCGTAACAAACAAACTACCAGGCAGAACAGCTCAATGATCAGCATCTCAACATAAAAGGATTCACATAATCTTACAATTTTACTTCTTATACAAAATTTTCTTTGATTTGACAAAAACAAATGATAGCAAAAACAAAAATCATATAATAAAATAAGAAAAATTATATGTAAACTGTTTGTGGCTATAAAGCTTCAGAGAGTATTATTCTGTGGTAACTATTACACATGCATTTGGTTGAAAGCAGTTATTTGAAATATTAGGAATTTACCCAAATTGCTCCAAGTGATACAGATATGCTTGGCAATGCGACTCAAGGTAGAGCAAAGAAGCATATCAATTACATGATAATGATAATGCGATGCACTGAACCAGTTGAAGTAATTAACACATAACGAGAATGGGTTGCTTCAAAACTGATAGAATTAATTCCAGCAACCCAAAGTGCATCACATGGTTGAATATTCTACGTCCATTGTTTTATATAATATAAACTGATTAGTTATGGAGACACAACAGATCACCCTTGCCCAGTATTCCTTATCGTTTAATAACAAAAAATTTGCTGCAACCGTTGCAGGCCATCAACATGTACAGATCAACCATCAGTGTATTTAATCAAATATGCTGGAATAACAACAATCTGTCATGCAAAAATATGGTTTCTTCTAAAAATAACATTGATTGATGCAAGTTGAATACAATCAACAAACCTGCTCCAAAAAAACAAATAGGATTCAGATTTTTGCTTATATAAAATGTTGCCATATTTCCCTTAATGAGAAGCAAAACCTTACATCATCGCTATACACAATCTCAGAAGTAAAGACATTTATGGATAATCAAAAATACATGCCAGAAAACTCCCCAAGTAACAATATATTAGATTGAAAAAGAACCATCACAAAACAATTGATGTATCCACATTGCCAATAAATAGCATGATCGGTCCGCATCATGGTAGGACCATTGGCCCCTCATCATTTGGTTCATCTAATTAAAACTAATAAATTTAAAAATTCACATGATTCAAAAAAAAAAATTTATATACTTCAAAGGAAATAAATGTTTTGAATCAACAAGATTTTTATAAGCATAGTAAACATGATGATTTGATTTGTCTCTCAGAAAAAATGAGTAACAATAGAATATCATCACTGAGAAAGATCTCAGAGTGGTGGATGACTGCTTCATCCTCTGGAAATTTCAAAAAATAAAAAATAAAATAAAATAAATAAGAACAAAGATAAGATATTGAAAAAATTAATCATCATAATTCATAAGATTGGGGAGAAAGAAGCACAATGAATAACCTCCAGAAAAAATAATAAAATAAATAAAAAGTAAGTCGAACAATAATTGATCCAAAAAACAAAAAAAAACATGAGAATAGAGTGAAGGAATTGCAAGAAAGTATAGCATTGAGAGAATTTATATGAAGAGGGGAGTCCACAACTACATAGGCAACCCTAACCCTAACTTTTTGTCCTATCAACTCCCAAAATTATCCTTAGATTAAAATAGGTTCAACTGCAAAATCAAAAAAAATCTAACCCATTAGCTAAACCTGGTATTACTAGTCACCAAGTAATTAGTAAATCAACTAATGACTACCAAATCATGAAATGTTTTTTTAATTTATTTAAAAAATTACAAATAAATAAATAAATATTTCATTATTTTAAAACTTATAGAAATTTGTTAATAAAAAAATATTGTAGGATTTACAGACGTACCACAAAAATTTTATATATTTAAGTATCTAACACATATTTTAATATTTACTTACAGCAATTTAGTATCACAATATCATCAAAAGAAATACGTAAGAAAATGTCTTCAAATTTTAAAATGTTAATATTAGAGATAATTTTGTTGTGATGGTAAAGATTTTGAGTTAGAATGAAAGAGAACCATCACAAAGTAATTGATGTATCCACATTGCCTGAACAAGCACATTTGGTCCGCATCATAGTTGGGCCATTGGCCCTCATCATTTGGTTCTTCAAATTAAAACAAATAAATAAGACAAAAAAAGTAAATATTTCGAAGAAATAAGAGTTCAAAATCAAGAATAACTCTTGTAAGAACCCCTGCAAATGATAATTTGATTTGAGGCTCAGATAAATGGGTAACAATGTATTATCATCACTGAGAAAAATCTCAGAGTGGTGCATGACAATATGCTTCATCAATGCCCCTAAAAATAATAATAAAAAAAAAACAATAAAAGAATAAACATAAGAAATTGAAATAACCAATCATTAAAAAAGCACAATGAAGGACAAAGAAGATCAAAACTTACATGACCATAGGGTAAAGCAATCGTCAAGAAGGTAGCCTTTAAATAATTTATATAAGGAGGGGGCGAATAGGCAACTCAACTCTTAATTAATTTGTCATGTTAGCAAAATTCAAAAATCACCCATAAATCTAAGTCAAATTAAGTCATCAACAAAACCAACCCCATTAGCTACAACTAGTTTTACTAGTCATTTCATAATTGGAAATTTGGTCCCAACTTTCAAGTCAAGATATGCGTTATGAGTCGCACCAAATATGCCTTAAAATATACATAGAATTAAAAAAGGTAAAGTGAGAATAGCATAATTTTCAAACATGTATAAATGATTGGACACAAATATAATCCAAATATCTAAAATCTCTCAAAAATTATATAGATTTTTAGCTCATATTGAGCTCAGATTGAACTCTATTAACTCATCTTGAATCAAATCAAGCTAGTTCATCTTCAGATCCAAATATATAACCAAACATTGAACAACAATGATTGTAACAACCACAAAATTAACTTTTCTTAATCATTTAAATTAGTGTAGCCTCAAAAAAATATAAGTAAGATCTTGAGAGAAGACATCGAAAATCAAATATCAAGATGCAAACTTTTGCTGATTCATACGAGATTCAATCAAAAACTGTACTGAATAAAGAAGGTAAAACTAGAAAAAAATCAAACCACGTAATTTGTCATTAATCCTGACATATGGGGCTATAAACATGAGAAGTGCACTGGAGGTATGTTTTGCACAATTGCTAAGAGTAAAGCATACAAGGGCAACAAATGCACACACGGCTCTTTCTTATAGAGGATGGGTGTTTATAACTTTATAGGGGAAAGAGTCGAGCCCGTGAAATTTTTTAATGAAGCTAATAAATACAATAATTCACATGATTCAAAACAAAAAACAAAAAAAAACTAAATAGTTCAAAGAAATAAGTGTTAAAAAGTCAAAAAAATTTGATGGCCTACTGCAAATGATGATTTGATTTGAGGCTCAGATAGATGGGTAATAGTATAGTATCATCACTGAGAAAAATCTCAGAGTGGTGCATGACTATATGCTTCATCACTGCCCCTATAAAATACAAAACTACAAAAAATTAATAAGAATAGTTATAAGAAATTGAAATAATTAATCAATGCAAGATGTGAGAAGCAGTAAATTGAAGAACCTCACCTACCATAAAAAAACGAGAAGTACAAGGAAATGGTTATTTTTACAAAGAACAACTAAAATGAAATTTAAATAAAGATAGGACAGCAATAGCCAAAAAGGTTTAGTCCTGAGATAATTTATATAAAAAGAGGATGGATTGTAACCCTAATTATTTTTTCATATTAACAAACTCCAAATCACTACTAAATCTAAATAATTCAAACATAGTCATCAACAGAACCAACCCCATTAGCTAGAATTAGTTATACCAGTCACTGCATAATTGGTAATTTGGTACTAAGAATCAAGTCGACATTATACATTATGATTGTAATTTAAAAAATGTTGTTTAAAAAATCAAAACTTTCATAGTTAAATTTTTTATAGAGTGTATGCGCAAAAAAAAAATTAACAATTTACACTTCACAAAAATTAAAGTGAGCAAACCATAATTTACAAATTTAAAATAATGATCAGGCATAAAATAATCCAGGCATCTAAATTCCTTAAAAAATTAGATAATTTTTTGCACTTATTGAGCTCAAATTGAAATCAATCAACAAGTGTTATAGATTTGACCAAGCTAGCTCAAAATTAGATCCAAATCTAGAGCATATTAGTTTGAATACATGTACTTAACCTCCACTCTGACTTGTATGCATGTGTGTATTTATATCTTTGTGTCACATGTCCAACACTTATAGCTTTAATAAATTCCTGTATAACACCAAAAACGTTAACATAAAATCAAAAATACCACTCAAATCAATTATTTTAAAGAAAAATATAACTTTTTATGCAAATATTTTGATGTAATTATCACATGAAAGCGTGGATAAATAAATATAAAATTTTAAAGCGTAAATAAGTAAAATATACAAGTATAAGGTGTGTGTGTAAACCCCCCTTTAAACAGGGTGTTTGGTAGCGCCATATTAATAGGATTTATCCATCGGATTTACTGAAATCCAGCTAAACATAAAAAAGCACAAGTCCTATGGATTTATGAAATTACGGATTTAAAGTCAGAAGTTTGCCTTCGATTCATGTTAAATCATCCAGCAAAAGGTGGATCTAATAAATCCAACAGCGGGTGGATTTACTAAATTCTACTAACACTAAATCCTGGCTGCAGCCAAACACCCAGCATTTCAAATGAAAACACGAACTTATTATAAGGCATTCAATTAACATGCAAGGTCTTGTGGATTCATACCAGAACCAATCCAAGAAATGTGCTAAATGTTGAAAGCAGGAAAGTTTTTCCATAACATAAACCAACATTTATCCTGAGGAGTAGGCAACTGTGGCTGCGCGAAGCGCAACACAGGTGTATTGTGCATAACTACTGTGAAGGCAAAAGGGTACAGTGTCAGCGGGCATGTACATGGTTCTTTCTCGGATGGATTGGGCGTGCGACTTCGCAGATTATAGAAAGAAGAACGTGAGAAGGATGCGGGACGAACGAGAAGCAGCATGAGGAGGGCTAGGACGGATTGCAGGGTTAGGGCTGGCGGCTGTGCTTGCGTAAACGGACGGTGTGTTATAAGCTGTGATCGTTGATGCAAGCGAAGAGCGCTCACAAGGGGAAAAGGGAAGGGCTTCTGCCTTTCGCAGCTCGGAAGAGGGTTGCGGCGGCTGAGAAATATTTATAGGACATATGGAGCGCTCAAGAAAGGGCTGCGTTGTGTTAGGGTTTGTTTATAAAATTTGAGCGCAAGATAAATTTGAAAAATAAAATTTTTAGGGATTTATTTAATTTGAGCTTTATAATCAGGTTTGAATTTGTTTATAAAATTTGAGTTTTTGCTAGATTAAAATTTAATTTTATGTTGAAACTTAATTAATTTGTTATTATGACACTTTGAGATTGTTTTGAGTTTCTTTCGTATAATTAAATTATTATTGAGCTATTTAATTTCTATATAAATTATATTTATTATGTAAATTAAAATTTATGTTATCATGCTATTATTTTTCAGCTAAATAATAATTATTAAACAAATAAATGATCAGTATGATTAAGCTATTTATTTTCTAATTACCTTTTAACTTACAAAAGTAAATAAGTTACTAAATGAATAATAAGAATAAGAATAAAAATTTATAAAATAAGTGGTCAACTAACTAAATAACTCTTTATCTTATTTTATATACCATTAATTAAATTTTAATTTAATTTAATAGGAATTAATATTAAATTGAACTTTCATTAAGTTTATTCATAAGCTTATATTAACTTTTAACTCATCTTATTCATAAGCATTAAATCGATTTTTTTCATGAACTTCAAAGAAAAAATCTCATCAAACTTTTTAATGAGTTTATTGAAGAGTTTTAAATGATATTTGATACGGCATCAACAAATTTTCATTATCTGATACGGATCTCAAAGCATGACACAGATCTCGATGCAATCTTTTGAGTAAAAACTTTCAAATCTGGATAAAAAGTCATCCAGAGCTCTGATTTCAGTAAACTTATAGTCAAACTGACCGTCTCGATGAAACGGACCCAATGATATCAAAATTAAACCAATCCAAGTCAAATCAAGCCCGGATCAAGTCATTAAACCACTTTTAGAAGCTTTTCAGACATATTGGAAGGTCAAATGGATGTCTACATTAGCAAACTCATACTCGAATCGAGCGTCTTGACAAGACGAATCCAACGAGACCAAGATCACTCAATTCTGACATTGTTAAGTTCATCAAATGCCCCTTAAATGCCGTCTGATGTAGGGGAGCCTTCTGAGTCGTCCGATCAAAATTGTTGCATTAATTGCACCCAAAACCCTATAAATAGACCTTAACTCTCACATGAGAGGGGGGAGAAAGAAGTGAGTCTGAAGACTTGAGGAGAAGAAGTAGCTTTGCATCATCACCGACAGCCGTCGATCATCGCCGATAGCCGTCGATCACCGCTGATCGTCGTGGACCACTGTCGATCGCCGCGGACCACCGTCGATTGTCGTCCACCACCATCATCCATATACTGTCAGTCGACGTTGTAATCTACATCACACAATTACTCTTTCCCGTTTGTGGGACGAGGGATTTCTGTAAACGTCTATCAATAGTGGATTCTCGCAACTGGGTCAGGCCCCGTGGTTTTTCCATTTACGGGTTTTCCACGTAAAAACTTCTGGTGTCATACTGGTTGTTTATCTTTCACCTGATTGTGTGTTGAATTCTCTTACAACGCTAAGACGATAACTGGTTACTCTACAGCCGCGAATTTTCTAGCACGCATCAATATTATTTATGAATATAAATAAACTTAACATGAAGTTGTTCAATTATGCTCATTTAACAATTGATGCGTGCTAGAAAATTCGCGGCGGTAGAGTAACAAATTATCGTTTTAGCGTTGTACGAAAATTCAGCACACACACAGATGAAAGAGAAAAGCAATGACGACTCCATAAGTTTTTACGTGGAAAACCCGAAAAGGGAAAAACCACGGGGCCTGACCCAGTTGTGAAAATCCACTATTGATTGATGATTACAGAAATCCTCTGTCCCACAGACGAGAGAGAGTAATTATATTTTTCAGACAACAATGTCGACGGATGACATCTGGTTGGTGGTGATTGACGATAACTGATGGAGGTCGACGGTGATAGAGGTCGACGAAGGTCGGCGGTAGTCGACGACGATAGGCGGTGGTCGACGGAGGTCGACAGTTACAGAGGTCGACGGTGATGAAGGTCGAAGGTGACGGAGGTCAACGATGACGGAGGTTGACAATAGTCGACGAAGGTCAGCGGTGGTCGACGGCGGTCGGCGGTGCTCGACGGCTGTTGGAGGAGGTCTACGGCGGTCAGAGGTGGTCGGCGGCGGTCAGAGGTGGTCGGCGGCGGTCAGAGGTCGACGATGACGAAGGTCGACGATGACTAAGGTCGACGGTGACTGAGGTCGACAGTAGTCGATGGAGGTCGGCGGCGGTCGGCGGTGGTCGACGGATGTCGGCGGTGGTCGACGGCGGCCGGCGGTGGCCGTCGGCGGCCGGCGGTGGCCGCCGATGGTCGGTCGTGGTCGACTGCGGTCGACGGTGATGCTAAGCTGCAGCTTCTCCTCAAGACCTCGGGCTCTCTCTAGGCCTCCCCCCCCCTTCATGTGAGGGTTGAGGGTCTATTTATAGTGTTTTGGGTGCAATTAATGCAGTCATTTTGATCGGACGGTCCAGATGGCTTCATTTGATCAGACGTTGTTTAAGGAGTATTTGATGATCTTAACGATGTCGGAATTGAGTGATCTTGGGCTCGTTGATTCGTCTTGTTGAGACGCTCGATTCAAGTATAGGCTTGCTAGTGTCGACATTTGTTTGATCTTCCAAATATGTTCGGAAATCTTCTAAGAATATATTAATGACTTGATCTAATCTTGATTTGACTCAGATTGAACTAGTTTTTATGTCATTAGGTTCGTCTCATCGAGCCGGTCAGTTTGACTATAAGTTTGCTGAAATCGGAGCTCTGGATGGCTCTTAATTGATGTTTGAATATTTCTTTCTCAAAAACTTCTCTCGAGATTCGTGTCATGTCTTGAGATTCGTGTCGGATGATGAAATTTGTTGGTGTTGTATCAACAATCAAGCATTTATAAAAGGGTTCAAACTTCTTTCATTAATTAATCGAACAAACATGAACGAGCTTTTGTCGAGCCGAGCCACAAGTAATTTATTTTGCAGCCTTATACTAAGTAATGCCCTCAATTTCTCGAAAAAAAAAATGAAAGGATGAGAGAATGTTCTTAGATTGACTAAGATATACATATGGTTTATTGAAATTTAATTTAAATTTAATTAGGCTAAATTTGATATTAATTTGTATGGGTAAAGACTGACCTTGAAAAGTATGCATTAAAATAAAAAGAAAAAAAAAATCAACTTAAATTTGATATAAACTTATATCTCAATATTCTCGACCTAAAGTTATTGAAGGCTAGACATCAAGGTGATAAGCTGAATCTAGTGCTAGAAGAAGAAATGTGAGATAATCCACTCTGTTATGTTACTTTTTAGTGAGCCAATGCGAAGATAACTTAATGACCAAGTTAGTGCTAGCATCGCTTATTTTGCCTAAAGATTAAGGACCACTATATTCACAATTGAATAGAGTTAGGACCAACTAGTATTAGAAAGATCATAGCTATCCAAGTAACTCACAAAGTAGTTGATGGTGCAATTGATATGCATCAAATTTGTGATGTTTTTGTTTGAAAAACTCATGCCTTATTTTTTTATTATTCATATGAATCAAATTTTTTATGTTTTAATTTGGAAAACTCATGCCTTATTTTCTTATTATGATGATTTTATGCTTTTGAAAGATTTTTTTGCTATGTTTTAAATGTTATAGGTGTTCAGTGCAAGTCGGGAAGCAAAAATACAAAGTTTGAACAAAAACAAAGGTAGATGTACCTACGCCACCCAAATGACATAATTATGTCATGCTCATTGTCTGAAGGAGCACCAAAATGAGTGAAAAAATAGAGGAGGCAACATCATTATGTTGTACTGTTGAGATTTTTCATTCATTTCCCTAATTGATTCTCTTTTAACTTTACAATTTTCATTGAAAACTTTGTGTTTTCAAGAAAAATAAAAACCTTTGTGTTTTCAAGGGAAATGAATTTTATAATGTGGTCCACATTTAGTCTAAGTTCAACCATTTTGTATGTCACCCTTTCGTATGCCCTGCTCACATCCGTTGATCTTTATGATGGGATCACGACCGTAGATCTTTATGATTGGCAGAGCACTATAAATAGATGTGATGATTATTGTTTTGGTCCCTAAGCTTGCTCCTCATAATTTTATTTTCCTCACCATCGGGTTGTGAGTGAGAAAAGTTTAGCGGATCTATAACACATAATTTATCGTGTACGCAGAGAGTGTCGATTTAGCACGTGTAAGTTATGACTGGAGGTATGTATGATCCTATCTCGCTTCCGCTTATCATTTCAACTATATTTATTGAAATTAATAAACAAGTTTATATATCATTTGAAGATATCATTTAGTTATATCAAATATGATAATTCTTTCATTTGGTATCAGAGCAAGCTTAACCTCTGTCTTGCTTACTCTGTTTCACTTTGTTTATATACCAGTATATGTGATTTTCGATTTTGGGTAATTAATTGATTGAGTTATGATTGGAAATCCTTAGAACATTGATTTCTAATGTATCTAATTATTGTTACACAAGTTTAAATCATGGTTGAGACATTAAGGTTATTGTCCGTGCTTATTGCCCGATTTTGGAGAAAACGTTTTAATTTTTTAGCATTAGAATTTTTAGGTTTTTAATCCGAAATAAAACCAGAAATCATGTTGAAATCAAGTTCTAAATGATTTTATATATGAACTATAAGACACATAATTTAAGGCTAAAAAAACTGGAGTATGTATAGCTCTACATTGGGGTGCTCCCTGCTTCTTATCATCAACATCAAGGCATCTACTATGCTCAAAAGTCCCATATTCTTCTAGATGAAGGCCGTTGCATGTTGCTCACTCTATAAATGTTCCCATTAACGGCTATATCGGTAGAAGTATGTTGTATGTTGGACATCCAGTGAAAATTTCCTCAAGTGGATTCCATAACGGTACAGGCTCCACAACAGATTCTAGCTCCTCCTCCGTAACAGGTGATCACTGAAAAATTTATTAAGAAATTCATACCTATTTTTGATGAAATTGCACTTTAAAGAAAGGTATTTTCTTTATTTTGTTGCGAGAATGGAGAATTTAGGTGATAAAAGCAAAAATTATAAAAAGGAGCGGATTTGGAGCAAAAAGGAAGAAAATAATGCAATTTGTGCTGAGCTGCAGACGGCGAGATCGATCCCGCCGACGGCGAGGGTACGAGGAAGAAAATTCTGAAGGATTTATAACTGTCTCGCTGACAACGAGCCCGAGCCCGCCGACAGCGAGATAGCGCGGTTCAAAGACTTTCTAGAAGCCTCGCCGACAGCGAGGTAGTTCGTCGCCGACGGCGAGCTAGTTCAAATGGCACAGATACATTGAACCTGGACACCTTTTGAAGAGATGCTTACATACCTCTTGGACCTTTGCTTACCTCTATATATAGAGGCCGAAAATCAGTCTTTGGTGTGTCTTTTGTGTGTTCTAAGTGTGTCTTTTGTGTGTTCTAAGTGTGTCTTTTGTGTGTTCTAAGTGTGTTATAAGTGTGTGAGCAGTCTTTAGAATCTTAATTAGTGTAATTAGTGAGTCTTTAGTGAGTTTAGTGAGTAATTAGTGAGTCGTCATTGTATCTTGGAAGGAAGAGTCAAAGGAACTACGAGGAGTCTACTGGGATAAATCAAGATAAGTATTTGTATTTATTGTTTTTAACTTTAAATGAAATCCATGCTTAGTTTAGTTCCCATGCATTCGAGTAGTTTATTTAGTCTTTCTCCCCGTTTATGAAATTAAGTGACTTGATGAAATTAAAATAGAGATACTTTTATATATTAATAAATTGTGATAATTTTTACTTAAAACTTAATTTACTTTTCAAACCGGCCATTTGATTTGTTAAAATGTGTTGATTTACAACTATAGTAAAAATTACATCCGATATTCGGGGAATTCAAAAGCCTTGGAAGGAAGGTGCAAATAAATAGGGAAATAATATCACTCGGGCGTAGAATCGAGCATTTTAGTGTGACAGACTAAAATTTTCAATTCGGTCCTATTGTTTGAGAGCCGAAGTGTAGATGTTAGCCCTCGGGCAAGGGAACGTGGGAGCTCGAGTGGCAATCGGTATCCTCCCAGCCTAGCCGCAGATTCGCAATCAAACATAGGATTAGTCAAAATTCTTTACACTCGACCAAAGGGTAAAGAATAGGAATGCTCCTATTTGTCACAATACCTTAAAATTATCTATTTAAATTCATCAATCACTTAAATTTCTAAACAAGTGGAAAGATACTTTTTCTGAATAGTTAAGACTTATTTAGCAATTAGTTAATTTCCGCACTTTCAATACGTATTAATTTTCTACTTAGTTAAGTTACCTAATTAAAATACTTAGTTTACTTTATTGCGCTTAAATTTAGAATTCCAAATTTTCGTATACTATTTTAAAATTATTATTATTATTATTTTAAAATTAGTTGTTATTTAATTTTCTTTTTCCCTGTGGGATCGATAACTAGGACTCCACTAGAGCCCCGTATTACTTGATACGATACGTATACTTGCGTAGCATCCACAACATAAATAATTACAATTCTATACATATAATATAGCGGGGTCAAGTTTTTAGCGTCGTTGCAATTAAATTAAAAATATCATAATATAAAATTGTGGGTCAACAGGCAAACTACCGAAAGTCTATTTCATTTTAGGATTGAAATCTTCTTCTTCAAGAATTGGAGTAAGCTCTACAGTTGTCTCCTTGGCATGTCTTCTTTCGAGCCTCTCCAGAGCTTTGTGCTTGCAATGGTTAGCATTACGTCGTTGTGTGTGTCTCAGTGGTGCATCCGGAGCTCTTTCCAAATTGGCAGTAACTAATTCTCCTTCTGATGTAGTAATCATCAATGATATCTTCTTGTTTTTTGCTGTAGGGAGGTGTACATCTAAAAAATCTCTTGTGCATTTCCATTTTGATGACTCTTCTTCAGTGCGACTGATTCTAATCACGGACTGAAGTCTTGCAATTTCTCCATGACTTACCAAGTCCATTAGCGGGCCTTCGTAGTCCACAGTGACATTGGTAAAGTCCATGTCAAAGTTTATTACACCCCTTTCTGGTACCTTTTCTTCATTCAGTGTGAGATTTATACCGTCTTTGAATGCGAAGATCAACTTCTGTCCCAACATTTTTCTACATAAAATAAGAGAAATGTCAGTGTGTTAATACTTTGCACGAGCAAGAATAAAAACAAATTTATTACTAAGGTAAATTTTAAATTATACTTATGTCGTTATATTATTTAGTATGACTTTTTTAAATTAGAAATTTCAATAAAAGGATTGCGACGTGTCCATTTGATTTCACAAAAATTTATCTTGTTTCAACCAATTTCATTACAAATTTTCTTTTTATTAGGACCCAATCATAGATACTGATCATATAGTTATTCTCGGAATGAACGTCATCCTTTGAACTCTTCTTATTGCATAGTACTTCTTTAAATATTGTCCATTGATTGACAACGTAGGCCTTTCTCCTTGAGAATTCACCAACTGATACGATCCTCCTGAGTATACCTTTACTACCACGAACGGTCCCTCCCAGGTTGGTGCAAAATTTCCACCTATTTTGCGATGTGCAAGAATGAGCCATATCAAAACAAGAATGAGGTCACTGACTTTGAACGTCCTCGGGTAAACTAGTTTATCGTGGGTTGAGCCATCTTTACCTGGTAAAGCTCCAAATTCTATTGTGTTTGTAATCTTTTCCCTTCGAGGCTTTTTAATTCTGTAAGTCGAAGTCTGGTGTTGTATTCTATTGTAATTTGGTTGGCGATGGTGATTCTGAGAGAAGGTAGCTAAATCTCTAGCTGAAGTATTGCTTCGGACCCATACACGAGGGTGTATGGCGTAGATTGTGTTGGCATCTTGACCACTTTTCGATAGAACCATAAAGCTTCTAACAATTTTTCATGCCATCCTCTCTTGTTGTCGTCTAGTATATTTTTCAAAATTTGTATGAGCGTCTTGTTGATGGCTTCTGCGAAGCTGGTCACTCTTGGCTAGTAGATTATATAGTATCTCCAATTTATTCTGTGGTGTTTGATGAAATAGTTGATCTTTGTTCTCTTGAAGGTAGACCCATTGTTTGAAATAATTCAACGTAGAAAGCCAAAATGGTAGATGACGTGATTTCTGAAAAACTGTAAGACATGCTGTACTGTAACTTCTTGTAACATAACTATCTCTGCCCATTAGGAGAAGTAATCCGTAGCTTCCAATATAAACATGTTTCTCTTCAAAGAAGGAGGGTCTATCATACCCACTATATCCGTACCCCAACACTCGAATGGCCACGAGGTGTAGAACATTATTAGGTTGGTGGAAGACTACTCCATGTACTTGGCATTGATGAAATTTCTTAGCTATTTCCATAATTAGTCATCTTTACCGGTGTCGGCCGCATTTTTCGATTTATATTTAATTTAAGTATATATATAATTTTGAATAGTTTGGAAAATAATATTTGATTTTAAAAATACGAGACCGAACCGATCTCATATCTTTAATAGTTTAAATAAACGAACCTTACACCACAAGCCATGCATATATCCCAAAGAATATACACATTACTTGATAGCGAGGTTCGGTAAATAAACTAATAAATTTGTGACATCCATTCTGGTATGCAAATCAATTTTATGTTGAACGACAAGTTCCCCTATTTAATACAAAAGATTAAATATGGTTTATACTACATGGGTTCTAAAGTTCCCTAAAAGGGCAAACCCCTATAGTTAATTACATCTTAAATGGCGAGAGTCACTTAAGAAAACTCTCAATTAAGATCAGTGGTTCTTCTTTCAAGAATTTCAAAGTTTATGATTCAAACAATTGGATTTTGGAAATTCAAAAGGGATTGAATCAAATTAGGAACAATTATTTTAGGGTCCAAAGGCATAAAGGTAGGGGATGTCATGGATCCAGAAGAGAATCTCTGGTGACTTCCCAGGCTATCTTATTGTTTGGCTTCAATTTCAAAGAGATGTTATTTAATATTTCAATCCTGCAAATTTTATTTATTTAGGACTTATATTTGTATGACATGATCATACAATTAACCTGAAAGATAAGAGGGTTTATGTCATATCAGATGACAACCTCAGAAACCTAAGACGAGTTAGGGCTTATATTGCACGATGTGCAAAGGCATAAAGAGATAAAGTGAGGGTTTATGTTGCACTAGGCAAACTACCTTGAAGTCCTATGGCTTTGTTGTTTATTTATAAGAAAGTTCAGTTGATGAAGATTAGTTTTGCTGTTGAAGATGGTCGTGCTGCCCACCGTGCTTGCTCCAAGCTCCTTGTTGTTGCAGAGGTTTTAGTTTAAGAAGTGACAATCAAGGGATGAGAGAAGTGTCATGTCATAGAAAGGTTAAAAATTGAGGTGGCTTAATGTTTTAATTAAAACAAATGTTTAAGTTGATTATGGCGACACCGGTTAGGATCTCACGGTTGCCTCGTTCCGGTATCACCATTTTCATCGGATTCGCTTAGACCGGATAAATTACTAAATTCAACTTAATGGATTCCATACTTTCATCCAGACCGTAGGAAATCTCGTTAGCAACACGTAGGTTATCTCCAATGAGGGATTCCAGATCATCCAACAAGACGTTTTAATTTAGTTATGATTGCAATTTTATTTTGTTTGTGATTAAATTTTGAGTTGTTTAAACATGTTGGATTCTATCAGTTTGGCAAGTTTATAAAATGCAGGAAAGTAAAGCATTTGATAAATTGCATAATGTAAATTGGAATAACTTAGATGTGTACCTAGAGGGTCTTCCCGTCAATTCTCACTGCACTTAAGATGCATGTTAAGACTTTTAAATTTTTAAGAGAAAACACCTAGGTAAAGCTAGGGAAAAGTTCTAGTTGTCTACCAAATTCTAATCCTATCCTAGTAAGTTCCTAAGGAGTGTTGGGGATGATTTACATGGACAAAGAACAATAATGTCCAATTGTCTTTCTAAAATATCCCATTAGGTTAAGAGAGTGCTCGAGGCAAGACCCTGAACATCTTCCTCAACCCTTTAGGGATTATTTCTGAGTTCATTTGGCTTCATTGCGATTTCCCAATTAATCACCCGAAGGTTGGTTGAAGTTTGATTGTGTTTGACTCTTGCTCAGTGAATTTGGGCGTTTGAATATCCTTTGAGATGGGTGACATGTCATTTGACATTTTATCTAAGAGTTATAAGCATTGAAGCTTTTATAGGCAAATTAGTTCACTAAAAAACTTAGCTAATTTAATTGAAGTTGAATTAATAATGTTTTAAAATTATTCGATTTGATTTTAAAAATTAATTAAAATATTTAAAAAAAATTTAAATTAAATATAAAATTTTTAAAAGTAATTATAATGTTTAAGTTTTTTCAAATCAATTATAATTTTTAAAAATTTTCAAATTAATTATGATATTTTAAACTTTTCATATTAATTATGATATCATTAAACATTTTAAATTAATTATAATATTTTAAAACATTTCAAATTAATTATAATATTTTAAATTGTTTCAATTAATTTTATTTCAATTTTGAGTTTAAATGATGGGGATTATTTGATTAATTCATTAGTTAGGGGCTTAAATTAAGGAATCAAAGTCTTCCTGTATTATGTCCCTTAACCCTAACATTTTTAATGTTTTTAATTATCTTCCAAAGTTTAATGATTTAAATAATTAAAATTCCCTTTTCTTAAGATTAATAGTGATTAGTGGGTTTCTACTTTTAACCCTATGTTTCAATCATCCAAGAGACAACTAAGATTATATGTTTCCCATTTACCCTTAGTTAAACCTAAATATTAATTAAGGCTAGAGTTCCTTAGTTACTCTTATGCCCTCTTAAGCTTTTTCACCCCATAACTTATTAAATCAAACTCAAATGACTTTGAAATTTTTATTTCACCTCACTCATATGTCAATTAAGACATCAAAGGAGAAAATGTCATTTTTCTGATTTTAATTTAATTTATATAATTATTTTAATGGAAAATTGGGAATTTCAATGAAAATTCAATGATATGACCAAAGTGAAGATTTGATCCTTCAGAAATTTACTGGAGGTTCTTACTGACCAGAGGACCACCTGGACAAATTTTGGTGATTTTTTGAATTTTAATTTAATTATTAGAGTTATTTTAATTTCTGGAGTATTAATTAAATATAAAATATATTTTAAGTGGAAAAATTAACTTTTATATTTTTATTAAATCTCTCTGAGGTCAGGAAATCTAGAGAAACATATTTTTTATTTTTTATTTTTCTTTGAATTATTATAATTATTTTAGTGGAAAACTAGAAAAATTCATTTTTTTAATTCCAAAAACTACCTTAAGCCTTTAAAAATTAATATCTTCACTTAAAGACTTATGAAAAATATTTGGATGATTCCCAGGTGAATAGGAGACCAATTACATTTTAGTTAATTTTAATATTTTTGTGATTTTTTTAATTTTTAATCTTTAAAATATTCAAAAAATGATTAAAAATTAATTTTTTTTATGAAAAATCTAATTTTATTTTTCTTAGACTTCTCTAACTATAAAAAACTCCCAAAATCAATTTGGTAAATTTCTGAGTTGTATTTTAATTTTTATGAATTTTTTTAATATAAAAAATGTCATTTTCACTTAATTAATTTATTTAGTGTGTCAAATCAATTCCAATTGGTTTGAAATTTTTATGGGGGGTTATCTTGTTATTAAGATACAATAGAGAGTTATTTTGATGTCATTTTAATGTGTATTTAGTGCAAATAAATTTAATTTTATTTTTGGATTTTTGGTCCAATTAGGCTTATTTTTAACGATTTAAACTAAGTTGTAATTTTCTTAGGGTTCTCTGGCCATAAAAAACTCACCCAAAGTTTTGTGGATTTTTCTAAGCAACATGCTAATTATTATGATTAATATATAAGAAAATAGCCTTAAACTTGAAAAATAGAGATCTCTTCATAGAGATCTCCTCTAACTTTGGAAAAATTAGGGAATATCCCTAATGCTAGAGAGAACAACATACTAAAATTTCAAGTCATAGTGAGATGTCTACATGCATGAAGAATTAAAAGTCCTAAAATAATGTTTAATTAATTAAAAATAAAATACTAGACAAAACACATTAATTTTTATTCCACGTGATTCTTCTCTGTTCACTGAGTAAGAAAGTATTTTTGTTTTATTTTTTTGGAGTTTTCTAGGCAAAGTTATGAATTTTCAAAGTTTGGTGTCAAAAATAAATAAAAAAACATTTTCCCGCTCAAATACACGTCAACATAGTACGCGTGCCATGTGTCGCGCTCCTATTGGTTGGCACTGTTATAGTGGCGGTGTGTTCATGGACAGGACTTCGTCTGACTCCATCACAGCCGTCCATTTGATACATGCCAGATCGGATGATTGCCGCTCTTCTTCTCCAACTGGTTTTCTTCCAGGACCGTCTAAATTAAAACCTTAATATCTCTCTCGATTCTCAATGAAATCGAGTGATTTTTTTTAAAGTGTTCGTCTAACTTATTAGAACATATCCATATGGTGATGATGCATTTAAATCAAGTAAATGATCATTCAGAATTAAAATAGGTTCGGTTTGATGAAAAATTTCAATACCTTTGTCCAAGAGGTGAGGCATCGATTGGATGCTTGGAAAAGCTTTGTAGGAGTTTAAAGAGCCTACAGATGAAGTCCCTTGCTATGGTGAAATGCCAAGATATGAATTCGTCCAAAGCCACTTTAGGTGTGTTGACCTCAATTTTGGTGAGGTCTTTTGCTTCTCTCTTTAGTACTTAGGATCTAGCCTTAGGCTTTTCCTTTGACTAATCTTAGAGGACTAGAAATGGAACCCACCATTTAGAAATTCAAACTACTTCTTAACTCCCCGCAAACCCCACAAGCTTGATTGTAGACACCTAATCACCTAGAGGGTTGAAATCAAATGTGGAGGTTTAAAGGATGAGTTCCCTATAGGACTTTTCGGCCTTAGGAATACCCCGGATGGCCTGGTCCAGTGAGGGTCGACTTGCACATACACTACACTCTCACACACATTCCAAGTCCTAAAACCACACTCTCACCCAACTTGACTTCCTGACTCATGTAGGTAATTCATATGGATGGTCCTTAACCCCTAAGCCCCTGGCTAAGAGGGTTAGGAACAACATAGCGAATGCCTCAAATGAGTCCTCTCATGGCTCATATGGGCTTAATATGGCTTCATGGCTCAACCAAAATGATTCCATTTCACTCACACTCGATCAATCTTCTTTTTTTCAAAATTTCAGTTTTTGACCACGGGCCCCGACCCACCAAACCTACCAAATACCTCGAAATGACCCAAAATTTGCAAAATTACCTAAATTACCCAAGATTCCTCAAAATTAATCCTAAACACTACCCACCACTCAAATTGACCATCTTTGGCCAAAAATACCAAAATTTCAAAAAATACCCCTAAACCCCCCCAAAATTACCAAAATACTCTTTTACCCCAAAAATTCAAAAATTTTAAAAATTCCCAGAAAATTTCAGAAAATCCCAAATATTCTCAATTTTATTTTGTTCAACTACACTATGGGCCAATTTTTCCAATTTACCCCACTTTTACCAAAACCCCAAATTTGACCCATTTTTTTAACCCAAGTGAACCCAATGTCAAACCAAACCACCCCAATTAACCTCAATTTTGGTCCAATTCAATTCTAAACTTCAATTCAATATCCCCAATATCAATTTAGACCAAATCCAAGTCCAATTTGATTGACATTTGGGCCCAATTCCGATTTGGGGCTTAAGGCCCAATTTTGACCCATGACCCAAACCTTGCCCAATTCAACTCCAATTGGCCCCAAATCTTTTCTAAAGCCTTCCTAACATCCCCATAAACAAAACACTAACTTGATTTGCCCAAAATTTGAACCTAAACTCCACCCAAACCTAACCCAAAACCAAAATCCCTTAAATTGACCTAAGCCCAAACCTAACCCAAATGGGCCCAAATCCCAAAATTAGAGCCCAACTAAAGTTGAAAACTCTTTGTAACACTCCCATAAACATTTTTCAACATTAATTTTACACCAAATTCAACCTTAGCCCAACCTTAGCCCAAGTTAGCCCAATTTGGCCCACCTTGGCCCCTTTACCAAAAAAGCCCAAATTCAACCTAATTCTACTCCAAATCACACAAAATTGATTCCAAACCATTCATGAAACATCCCTAAACTAAACCCAACATTTATTTGGCATGGTCTTTCACAAAATTCTTCATCCAAAAGTCCATTTTGAAATATAAAGGCCCACCCATTTAAGCCTTTTAAAACGCCCACTTGCACCAAACCCAAAAGCCCAAAAATTCATCCAAAGCCCACATGACAATTCCTTCTCATCATCCACTTGATAAAATCATTCCCTAAAGTTTAAAACCTATGATTAAATCATTCCAAATTAGGCTTTATCCAAATTCCCATCAAAATGCCAAAATTCCTAAAATCCATTCCAATGAAATTAACTAAGCCATCCCCAAGCCCAAATGAAGCCATGAAACCATCCTTAAGCCCCATGTAAAGCCATGAGAAGTTTGACATGTGACCATCCCATAAATGGCAAGAGGAGGAGCCTCTTTAAGGATTCTCTTAAAGGTGATTAAACATTTTCATGCTTCCCCTAAACTATGTTTAAACTTAAACATGCTTGGATAAGTGACTTCTCCCCACTAATCTAGTCGACTCACCCGACCTCCCTCAGCCCAAATCAGAGCTTGGAAAGGTGCACCCAACCCAAACCCATAGGATGACCAAATTGAGTCCAAAAGAGCCCCTTCCTCATTCCATTTTGAATGAAGCTTTCTACACATGGCCAATCTCCATTGCGTGCACCATTGCCAACCCCTGACCCTCCTGATGACAACAGTGACTTGACCCTGGCCGGCCAGCCACCACAGCCGCCGGAAACCACCAGGCCGAGAGCACCCATGTGAGCCAATTTTTGAATTTCTCCTTGCTGAGTTGTCCCAGCCCAACTAAACACCATTGTTGTTCTTCCCTTGCCCTGAGCAGTTGATCCAAGCCATCAAACCCCCCTGGTGAGCCCTCCAACCACCTCTATTTAAGCACCACCTCCTCTCGACCAAAAGAGGTGTTGAACCAAACCTTACCAAAAATCTGCCAAAATCACTCCAGATCCCTCTCCAGACATAGAGAACTTTATCCCCACTGAAATCCAGCCCTAAAGCCCTCTCTGCGAGTCCAATTTTGGAGTTGAAATTCAAGCCCAAAACCAGGACACTTCACCACAGTGAGCTAATCTTCAAATTGATTGACTCTACACCTTCACCAGACCAAGAGGAGAAGTTCCCCAGCAAAAGCCCCCTCACCAGGCCAGCCATTGCTTCCAGCCTCCAAGCTTTGTGATCGACCTTGGTCACTTTTGTACCTAGGCATTTCCCCGAGCAAGAGACTTCATCTGGAGCTTGCTTGGACTCAATCGAAGGTGACACAACCCTCAAATCGAAGCTTCACTTCTCTGTGCAAAGTTATGAACTCACTCTTTCTCCCGAGCTCCTGGAGATTCTCCATTTAGTTTGAGTTGATTTCAATGCACCTTAACCGTATAGATGTGTTCGTCTTCAAGAAGAATCGATAGAGTATAAGAACGCAAAAATCCATGGAGAATCGAGTGAGATCTTAAGGTTTTAGTGTGGACGGTCACGGGTGCACACCAGTCGGAGATGATGACCAGGAGCCGTTGGATCGCGCGTGTATCGAGCGGACGGTCGAGATCAAGCCGCATACGCCGCAATGGTACGTGAATGGCGGGCCCCCGTAGCGCTGACTCAGATGGCGGCGCCGAATCATGGAGCGACGCGTGGGCTTTCGATCCGGACGAGGATGACGTGGTGCCGAGTCGGATAAATAGAAAATTAGGATTTTTTTGGATTTATTTAAATACCAAAACTTCAAAAATTCATATCTTTGCATAGAAAAATCACAAAAATAAAATAAAAATACTCTCTTGCTCAGTGAACAGAGGAGAATAATGTGGAAAAGAAATCAAGTTAATTGGATGAGTATTTTATTTTTAATAATTTATTAACTGTTTTTAATGTTTTGATTCTCCATTTGCATAGACAATCCACCATGGCATGAGACCATAGGGCTTTTGAAGCCTCTGATCTTGGGAACATTCCCTGAATTTTTCAAGGTCAGAGGCCATCTTTATGAAAAGTTATTAATTTTTCAAGTTCATGTCATTGTTTTAGGTATTCTAATTCCAATAATTAGCATGTTGTAAAATAAATTCTATGAAAATTTGGTGGTATTTCTTAGGACAAGGGGACCCTATGAAAAATATATTTTGAGTTAATTCATTCATAATAACCCTAATTGGCCTAAACTCCCAAAATTAAATTTGAATTAATTAGGGTTACCACACACCAAATTGACTTGAAAACAATTCTCCATTGCTCTTTAGGGTCAGAGGAACTTTACATAAAATTTTGAAATCAATTGGACTTGATTAACCCCAACAAATGGATTGATTAAGCCTCATTAGCAAAATGGAACTTTAAAAATTCATAACTCCAAAAATACTTTTCAAAAATTCACAAAAATGGTTTTAGAGCTTCTCTGATATCAGGGGAGTTCAGGAAAATTAAAATTGGAATTTTCTAAAAAGGTTGATTTTTCATAATATTTTAATATTTTAATAATTAAAAAATAATAAAAATCACAAAAATATTAAAAAACATAAAAATGTCACATTCTAATCACTTAGGAACAAACCAAATATTTTTCTTAAGTCCCTAGGATAAGATATTGAATTTTAAAGGCTTAATGTATTTTATAATATTAAAAAAATAAATTTTCAACCTTTTTCACTAAAATAATTCTAATAAATCAAAGAAAAATCAAAAAATTATAAAATTTGTTTAAAACTCTAAAACTCAAAATAATTATAATAAATAAAATATAATTCAAAAAATCACCAAAATGAGTCCAAGTGGTCCTCTGGTTATTAGGAAGATCCCATAATTTTCTTAAGGACATAAACCTTGCCTTGGTCATGTTGTTGAATTTCCATTAAAAACCCTTATTTTTCACTAAAAATAATTATATAAATAAATTAAATTCAGAAAAATCACATTTTCTCCTCTAGTGTCTTAATTGACATATGAATGAAGTGACATAAAAATTTCAAATTCATTTGAGCTCAATTTAGTGAGTTATGAAATAAATAAGCCTAAAAGGGCATAAAGGTAATTAAAGAATTTTAACCCTTATTTAAAACTTTAGGTTTAATCAAAATAGAGGGTAAAATATTTGATTTTAATTTTCTCTTGGATGATTGAAACTTAGGGAAATTAAAAGGGTAGGAACCCATTAAACACTTTGAAAATATCAAAATGAAACTCTAATTAATTAAATAATTTAAATTTTGGAAAGAATATATTTAAATTTTGGATTATTAAAATAGGGATATTATTAAGAGGATATTTATTCTTTAATTTAAAAATCCCTAAATAAGTCACTTCAATAATATTTAGTACTTAATTAAAAATTAAAATAATAATCCAAACTAAATAAATTAAAAATTGAAAGAAGATAACCCTTAAATGAATTAAAGCTTAAAATGTTAAATGGTCCAATAATTAAAATCAAATTTAAAATCTTGGAGTTAAATTAAATTAAATTAAATTAAGTCAAGTCAAAGTTTAAATTAAATTAAATTAACACCTTAACAATTAAATTAAATTAAATTTAAAATATTGAAACTAAAATTAAATTAAATTAAAATTAAATTAAAATTAAAATTAAATTAAATTAAAATTAAATTAAATTAAAATTAAATTAAATAAAATAAAATAAAATTAAATTAAATTAAATCAAATCAAATTAAATTAAATTAAATTAAATTAACATCACTTAACAACAAACCTAAATGAAATCATTAAGAGTTAAATCAAAACATATGAAAGATTTCAACACCTTTTTCAATATAAGTAAATCTAAAACATGAAAAGTTAATCTGAAATATAATATCACTTAAAGTGTAAAGATTTAAATTAAATCTAAAATAACTCGAACCCTATTCCAAACTTAATAATCATTAATTAATTTTTATAATTAAATCAAATCAAATTAAATCATTAAAATATTAATTACTTTGCCCTTAAAAGGCTTTTATTGTTATAACTCTTAAATGAAGCATCAAGTGAAGTGTCACTTCACACATAAGATATTCAAATGTCCTAAGTTCACCGAGCAAGAAACAAAACAAAATTAAAATCCTTTGATGATTAATTCATCAATACAATAAAATTCATTTGAACTCAAATAAATCCCAGAAGTATTGAAAAGATGTTTAAGATTCGTCTTAAACACTTCCTCGATACGATGGGGTGTTTTTGAAGAATAATTGAACTTAATTGTTCTTTGGTGAAGAAAATCATCCTTAAACCAAACCAACAACCTAGACGTCATAGAAAATGACTAGCAATAGGATTAGGATTCTGGTAGACAACCAAAACCCTTTCCCTTAGCTTTACCTAGGTATTTCTTGCAAAAATATGTTCAAATGCTCTAACATGTGTTTTAAGTGTAGCTTGGGATGACGGGAAGACCCTCCAGGTACGCTTTTACTTTGTTGCAATTTACCTACATGTGCTGCATTTTAATGATCTTGCATGGTAAAACAATTGTTGCATGAAAACCAAAACCTATAGGATAGCCACAAAACTGAAACCAAAACTAAATTAAAAGTCATCACAAGATAAAATTCACCTCCACAATATTCCAAAATATAAAACAACTCAAAATTTAATCACAAACGAAACAACAAAACTGCAATTACAACTAAATTAAAATATCTCATTGGACGATCGGGAATACCTCGGATGATGTAACCTACGTGTTGCTAACGGGATTTCCCACTATCTAAATGAAAGTGTGGAACTCATTCAGTTGAGTTTAGCAAATTCATCTGGACTAAGTGAATCCGATAAAAATAACGATGCTGAAATGATGGAACCGTGGGATCTTAACCGGTGTTGTTATAACCAACTTTAAGATTTGTTTTAATTAAAACATTAAAAAACATTTGGACTTTAAGATTTCTCTAAACCAAAACACTTTTCTCATTCCCTAATTTTCACCTTCTAAAACTAAACCTTTGCAACAACAAGGAGCTTGGCGCACATTGGGCAGCACGACCATCTTCATCAGCAAAACTTGAATCTACATCAGTTAAACCTTTCTTAGAATTAAATAACCAAGTCATAGGATTTCGAGGTAGTTTTCCTAGTGCAACATAAATCCTCAACCTTTTCGTTAGGCACTTGCATAATCATTTTATGCAAATTAAGTCCTAACTGGTCTTCAGACTCCGAGGTAGTCGTTTGATACGACATAAACCCTCACATCTTCGAGGCTATTTATGTGATTATGTCATACAAACATAAGTCCTAATTAATTAAAATTGGCAGGATTGCAACATTAAATAATTTTCTTAAACTCGAAGCCAAATAATAGGATAGTTTGGGAAGTTGTCAAAATTCTTCTTGGATCCTCAACTTCTCCTACTTCTCTTCCCTTGAATACCCAAAATAAATTGTCCTAAATTTGATCCATTCCCTATTCAAATTCCAAAATTCAATCCTTTGAAAACCTTAAACTTTGAAATTCTTGAGAGCAAAACCACTTATCATTATCGAGAGTTTTCTTAAATGATTCTCGTCATTTAAGATGTAATTAACTATAGGGGCTTGCCCTTATAGGGAACTTTAAGAACCTGAGTAATATAAACCCTGCTTAATTCCTTTATATTAAGCAGGGGAACTTGTCGGCTTATAAAATTGGTTCGCAGACCAAACGGATGTCACAAATCTTTTATTTTATGTAATCGAGCCCCATCATCAAGCAGTGTGTCTATTCTTTGGGATAAATACACGGTTTATGGTGCGGTGCTCATTTATATAAACTATTTGGGATGTGAGATCGGTTTGATTTCATATCTTAAAACTTTCAAATTTAAAGTTATTTTCAAAATCAAATACTACTTTCAAATTATATATATTTAAATTAAATTAAAAATGAAAAATTCGATGAAGACTTCTGTAGGCGACCCCCCTTTTCAAAATAAAACACAACCCAAAAATAAGCCGTACAAGGTGTTGATCAATGTCTATGCTAGGATGGTTTGGTGATAGGGCTTTTATGGGGGAACTTCTTCTTTTGATGTGGGGAGGTTTGGGTAAAGTTAATTTGATTTTGGTGGAGTTTTGGGGGATAGCCTATTTCAAGCTCAATTTTTTAGCTTCAAAATTGAGCTCGGCCAAGGAGTTTGAGGGCAGAAAAGTGGTTGGGTTAGGCCTAGGATGGAGGGGTCACCATCCAAGATGATTTGGCTAAACATGGGTATGGGTGTGACATTAAAGAGGCTAAAAAGCTTTATTAAGAGAGGTGGAAAGTGACTTCTCCATTAGCCATTAATAGCTAGGTGATAAGCCCGTGGCTCTCATGGCTTGCATATGGCTCATCCATGGCTTCATGGCTCACCTATGGCTTGGGGATGGCTTGGTCAAATTTCATGAAAGTGTAATTTTGATTTAAGTGATATTTTTATAAAGCTTATAATGAGGCCAAATTTGGTTTAATTTGATCATGAAATTAACTTAGGGGATGATTTAATTGAATAGATGATGAAAGGATGATTGTCATGTGGGATTTTAAATGAGTTTGGGCTAATTGAAGTGATTTAAGATTAGAGCTTTTAAATTGAAGTGGATTTGGGCTTGAGTTTGGGTTGGATTCGGGTAAAAATTTGGATCAATAAAATATTGCATTTGCTGTAGGAACATGTTTTAAGGAGTTTAGAATAGATTTGGGGTGATTTTGAATTGAATTGAATGGTCAATTTAGTGAAATTTGGGCATGTGCCACATTTGGGCCAAAATTGGGGCTTTTGGGTTTGGTTGGGTTTGGGTGGAGCTTGAGTTGAAATTGGTGGCAATTGAATGTTGCATTTGGTTTATGGGAATGTTATGAGAAGTATAGAATTCAATTTAAGAAAAATTAGTTGACATTGGGCTTAACTGGGTGGATTTTGTTTAATTTGTCAAAATTGGGGAATTTAAGATTTATTTTAAATTAGGTTCAAATTTGGGTAAATTTAAGTTTGAAATTGGGTCCAATTAGGTTTGGGCATGATGAATCTGTGTTTAGAATTAAAATTAAATGAGATTAGGGTCAATTGGCTTAACATTAGACTTGGGTTTGATGAAATTGGGCCCATAGATGCAAAGTTAGGTTTTTGATTAAATTAGGTGAAATTGACAAAATTGAGTCGTGTGGTAGTTGAAGAAAATAAAAATGGGAATATTTGAAAGATTTTTGGATTTTTTTTGAGATTTTTTGGAGTTTTTGAAATTTTGGACTAGGAAGGGCATTTTGGTAATTTTGGATGTTCTGGGGGTAAGTGGTCAAAAGTCTGATTTAAAGACTCGAGGTGGTTTAGAAAGAAATTTGGAGTCAAACAAAAGTGTACATGGTCATTTTTTATCAATGTGGAAGGTTTTATGAACCCCGAAACGTTTTTTAAGTATTAGTTATTTTATTGTCAAGATGCCAAAAGTTGCCCGGAAGTATGACAAATTTACAGTCAAAATTCTCATTGTAACACAAGGAATGTTTTGGTATCATTTTTAGGACTGATGTGTGACTCCAGAAAATTTTGGAAAATTGGACCTAAACAATCAGGACCAGAGGTGTATTTTGGTAATTTTGTGAAAATTGGATCAAGATGGGCAAGCAAGCCATGAAGCCTATTTCAAACACATAAGAGCCATAAGAGGACTCATTTTGAACACTCAGCATGTTGTTCCTAACTCTCTTAGCAATGAGCTAGGGTTTGGGCTCATCCATATGACTCTTTCAAAGAGTCAGGAGTTTAGATTAGGTATAGGAGGTTTAAGGTTTGGAAGGTGTGCAAAAGTGTAGCGTGTGCAAACCTAACCATCACCAGACCACACAGGGTTAGTCCTAAGGTCTGTTCATCCTATAGGAACTCATCCTTGTCTTCCCACACATCGGTCCTAACCTTCTAAGTAGCTTGGAGGTTTGTGACCATCTATTTAGAATTTAAGAGAGAGCTAGGAAGTGGCTTGAATTTCTAAATGGTGGGTTCCATTTCTAGTCCTCTAGAATATGGCTAGATCCTAAACACTAAGAGGAAAGAAAGACCTAAACAAAAATGAGGTAAACGTACCGACCAATAGTATCCGAGTCTCTTGATCTTCATTTTCATTTTCAGTACTGACTTACGAGCACCACATAATCCGGCATGTACTCTTTGACAATATTATGTGCTTCTGTCCTGCTCAGACATCTCAACCACATATGATCGAAAGATATTCTGTACAGAATATTGTCGATCAACTTATATGAAATCATTCTTTTCTTGATCTAATGCACTACTGACTTATCTTTTGGCAGTTTTTCTGTTTTCAAATGTTCTATTAATGGATGACGCTAATCTTCAGTATCATCTATCACTGTAGCTGTTACTTCTTCCCTTCCGAGCTTGTGTAAACTGTCAAGGTCAATTTGTGACAGGACCAGACGTCCTTGCACTGTAATGTCTATACAGTCCTCCTACAAGCATGTAATTTCCTTAGAAAGATTAGCCAAAGAATCTGCTTGGGCATTGTCTGCTCAAGGAATCCTGTAGAGCGTCACACTGGGAACCTGCACTAGTAATTTCATTGCATATCAGTGTTGACCTCATTTTTGGTGAAGTCTGATCTCTCTCTCCTTATTGCTTAGGATCTAGCCATAGGTTTTCCCTTTGACTATTCTAGAGGACTAGAAATGAGACTCACCACTTAGAAATTCAAACACTTCTTAACTCTTCTCGAACCCCACACAGATGACCATAAACCTCCAAGCCCCTTTGGAAGGTTAAAATTCAAATGTGGAGGTTCAAGGATGAGTTCTAATAGAATTCTTTGGCCTTAGGATTACCTTGGGTAGTCTGGTCTTGGTCAGGTTAACCTGCACACACCACACTCTCACACACATTCTAAACCCTAAAACCACTCTTACCCAACTTGGCTTGCTGACTCATGTAGGAAACTTATATGGATGGACCTCAACCTCTAAGCCCCTGGGTAAGAGGGTTAGGAACAACATATTAAGTGCCTAAAATGAGTCCTCTCATGGCTATTATGAGCTTAACATAGTTTCATGACTCAACCAAAATAGTTTCATTTTACTCACATCTAATCAATCTTCATTTTTCCCAAAATTTAAATTTTTGACCCCCCGGCCCCGAAACTCAAAACTTCACGGTCACCTGTGCTCTCAAAAAAAATCATTCCAGAGTGTTCCTCTCATCAAACTGAGAAGTTTGACTGTAAACATGCCATACTTTCGAGCTACCTTTGGCCCCCTCACGGCCAAAATAGCTGATACTTAAAAAACACCCTGGGATTCATAAAACCTTTCACATAAATATAAAATAACCCCAGACACTTTTTTTTACTCCAAATTTATTTTTAAACCACCTCGAGCCTTTAATGCATCCTTTTGACCACTTAACCCCAAACCCCCCAAAATTACCAAAATGCCCTTCATAGCCAAAAATTTCAAAAATTTCAAAAAATCTCCAAAAATCCCAAAAATTTCAAAATATTATCCAAATCATTTTATTCAACAACCATATACCCCAATTTTGTCAATTTAACCCAATTTGATCAAAAATTCTAAAGTTACCCTTAAAGCTCAAAATTGACCTAATTGACCCAATTCACCCAAACTAAGCCCAATGTCACACAACTGACCCAAATAAATTGTAAAACCATTCATAAAATACCTATGAACAAAATTTAACATTTAATTGCCCACAATTTGATCCCAAAATCCACCGAAGTACAACCAAAACCAAAAAGCCCAATATTGACCCAAAAGCCAAAAAAAATCTTCAAATTGAACCCCATCATCCATTAAAAAGACCCAAGAAAATTTTAAATCGAATTTCAACATGTTTTTATTCAAGTTAAATTAATTTCAAGTCATTTTAATCATGACATTATTAATTTAAAAAATCAAAAATCATCTTGTGCATGTTAAAGGGCCATCTTCTTAAGCACTTTCAAAAGCCCATTTCCATCAAATTTAAAAGCCCAATTTTCAATCAAAGCCCATTTCCATCAAATTTAAAAGCCCAATTTTCAATCAATTATGACATTCCTCTTCATCATACATTAAATTAAAATCACTCCTAAGTTCCAACTTCAACATTTAAATTTGCCAAATCAAGCATCTTAACAATTTTCACAAAAAATCCAAAATATTTCAAAATACCCTTTCATGAAAGCTCCCAAGCCGAAGGTGAGCCATGAAGGAGCCATGTGCAAGCCATGAAACTTGATGACAAGCCACATGAAGCCATGTAAGACCTTTCCACCTCACCAAGCCATTAATGGCAAGGGAGGGGACCTCTTTCCAAACTCATGCTTAATGCCTTTTAACCCTTCTATACTTTACTCTAACCCAAGCTTAGCCACATCATTATGGATGGTGACCTCTCCCTACTAATCAAGCTGAATCAAGGAAGCTTTTCTCAGCCCAAATCAGACCATGGAAAGGTGAACCAACCCCAACCCCATGCTTTGACCAATTTGAACCCAAGCTCCTCTATTTAAGCTCATTCATGGCCAAAGAGAAGAGAAGAGAAAGATTACCTTAGAGAGACTCTGCCAAATTGTTCCTAAAGCTTCTCCAAGCACTCGTAAGCTTAACCCAACCATTTCTAATTGAGGCCTCACCTCTTGGACAAACGTATCGAATTTTTTCCCTCCGATCGAGCTTATTTTAATTTTCTGTAAATCTTTACTTGCTTTAAGTGCATCATCACCATATAGATATGTTTCCCTAGTTTAGATGATCATTTTAAAAAAATTCACTCAATTTAATTGAGAAACGAGTGAGATATCAAGGTTTAAAGGTGGATGGTTTTGGGTGAATAGCAGTAGGAGAGAGGAGCAGCAACCGTCCGATCGCGCGTGTATCGGACAGACGGCTATGATGGAGTTGGACGGGATCCAGTCCATGAACACGCCGCCAACAGAATAGCACTGGCCAATCATGGAGCGACACGTGGATTGAGCGGGAAAATGAATTGTTTTATTTATTTTTGACTCAAAACTTCAAAAAATCATAACTTTTCATAGAAAACTCCAAAAAAAAATAAAAATACCTTCTTGCTTACTGAAACGAGGAGAATAATGTGGAACTGCTTTCATATTTATTTGATGCATATTTGATTTTTAATTAATTAAATGGTGTTTTCAAACTTTTAATTCTTCATGCATGTAGGACCATCACCATAACTTGAAATTTTGGTATGTTCTTCTATGCATCATGGTGGATCTTTCCTGATTTTTCCAAAGTCAGAGAAGATATCCATGATGAGATATCTATTTTTCAATATTATGCATCAGTTTTGCTATAATAATTATAGAAATTATCATGATGTTTAGAAAAATCTAGAAAAATTATAGTAGGTTTCTTATAGCCAGAGGACTTTAGGAAAATTATATCCTGATTTAATTCACCAACAATAACTCTAATTGGCATAAGCACTTAAAAATAAAATTAAATTTATTACGAGTAAGCATGCATCAAAACCACACTAAAAACAACTCTCCACAGTAATTTAGGGTTAGGGAAACCTCAAATAAAAATTTCAAATCAATTGGAAATAATTTGACCCATTAAATGAATTAATTAAGGGACATGCCATTTTGCACATTAAAAAATTCATGAAACCCAAAATACATTTCAAAAAATTCACCAAATTAATTATGAGAGTTCTCTGTGATTAGAGGAGTCTAAGAAAAATAAAATTGCATTTTTCATAAAAATTTAATTTTTAGCCATTTTTAAATAATTAATAATTAAAAGTCATAAAAATAACAAAAATATACAAATTCACCAAAATGTCACTTTTGGCCTCCCAATCACTTGGGAACCATTAAAATATTTTTTGTAAGTCTCTAAGTTAAGATGTTAATTTTTAAAGGCCTAGGATAATTTTTAACATTTAAAAAAGGAATTTTCTTAACCTTTCACTAAAATATATATAATAAATCAAATAAAAAACAAAAAATATAAAATTTGCTTCTCTGGGTTCCCTGACCTCAGAGAGATTTTTGAAAAATATAAAACTTAATTTTTCACTTTTAAAATATTTTATATCTAATTAATACTCTAAAACTTGAAATAATTATTATAATTAAATTAAAATTCAAAAAATCACTAAACTTGGTCCAAGTGGTCCTCTAGTCTAGGTTCACTTCCAGTAAAATGTCAAAATCATAGGCCTTTGCTTGGTCAAGTTTTTGATTTTTCATTAAAAATCTCATTTCTGCATTAAAATAAATATATAATTTAAATTAAATTCAGAAAAATCACATTTTCTCTTCTGATATTTTAATTGATCCATGAGTAGGGTGACATAAAAATTTCAAAGTTATTTGAGTTATATTTAATGAATTATGAAGTGAACAAGCCTAAGGGGCAAAATGGTAATTATTAAAATTTAGCCTTAATTAATATTTAGGCTTAATTATGGGTAATGGGTAATAAACGATCCTAATTAATCTTCTTAGATGATTGAAACATAGGAAGTTAAATGGTAGAAATCCATTTATCACTTTTTTCAACATTAAAAAAAAATTATAATTTCTTTAATTAAAAATTTGGAAGTTAATTAAAAGAGAAGATATGAGATGAAGGGGTTTAATCTTGGGAGATATTAATTTATTAATCTTAACCTCTAATCAATGATAGAGATCAAATGCCACTTAATCTTAATTTAAAGACTCATTAATGAAAAATAAGATAAATTAAATAATCAAATTAAAACAATTTCTAAGATAATTAAATTAAAAATAACTTTAAATTAATATAATTAATTAAATTAAAAATAATTTTAAAATAATCTAATTAATTAAATTAAAAAATAAATTTAAAAAATAAAATAATTAATAGAATAAAAATAAAAAATAAAAATAATAAATTAAATTAAAAAATAATTTTAAAATGACATAATTAATTAAAAATAATTTAAATTAAATATAATTAAATTAAAACAATTTTAAAATAATTTAATTAACTTTAAATCAAAATTAAATTAATATTACTAAATTAAAATAAACTTCAAATCAACACAATTAAATTAAATATAACAAAAATTAAAGTTAAAACAATTTTAAAATAACTAAGTCAACTTTTGACATGACATAATCAAATTTACATAACATAAGAAGATCACAATTAAACTAAAATATTATAATTAATTTGAAACAGTCTTAAAACATCAACCCAACCTTAGACAAATTAGCTAAATGTGTTAATGAACTAATTTGCCCCTAAAAGCTTCCACCCACATAATTCTTAAGTGAAATGTCAAGTGAATGTCACCTCACTTAAGGGATAATCAAAACATCTAAGTTCTTTAAGCAAGAGGAAAACATTTCCAACAAATTTAAAATAACTCGGGTGATTGATTCATCATTACAATGAAACTAAATGAACTCGAAAGATAATCCCGAAAGCGTTTAGGAAGATGTTCAGGGCTTAAGTCCCAAACATTTCCCTAACCTGATGAGATGGTTTAAAAATAACAATTGGACTTCATTGTTCTTTGATGAAGAAAATCATCCTTAAAACAACTAGGATTTCAACTTATACGTTATAGGACTTGGTGAACAACTAGGGTTTCAACCTGGACGTCCTAGGACTTGGTGAGCAACTAGGATCTGAACTTAAACATCATAGGGTTGGTAAATGATCAAATTCTTCCCCTAGCCTTACCTAGGTGATTGTCCTTAAATATTAAATATCCTAACATGCATCTTAAGTGCAGTGGTAAATGACGAGAAGACTCTCCGGGTACGCATTTAAGTTATTACAATTCTTTCTCGTCATTTATTAAATGCTTTAATTTCTTGCATTTTTATAAAATTGTGAAAATGATCAAACCCAGCATGTTTAAACAACTCAAAATTTAATCACCAACCAAAACAAATCTGCAAGAACAACTAAATTAAAACATATCTTGGATGAACGAGAGTACCTTGGACGACGCAATCTACATGTTGCTGATAAGTTCTTCCACGGATACGAAGTCCATTAAGTTGGATTTAGTAAATTCATCTGGACTAAGGGAATCTGATGAAAATGGTGGTGCCAGAATGAGGGAACCGTGGGATCCTAACCGGTGTCGCCATAATCAACTTAAACATTTGTTTTAATTAAAACATTAAGCCATCTAAATTTTGAACCTTTCTAGAACAAAACACTTCTCTCATCCACTGATTGTCACTTCTAAAACTAAAACCTTCTACAACAACAAGGAGCTCGGAGCAAGCATGGTGAGCAGCACGGCCATCTTCAACAAAAAAATAGATCTACATCAACTAAACCTTCTTTAGAAATAAACAACAAAGTCATAGGATTTCGAGGTAGTTTGCCTAGTGCAACTTAAATCCTCATTTTGTCCTTTAGGCATTTGCAAAATCATGTTATGCAAATTAAGCCCTAACTGGTCTTAGGACTCCGAGGTAGCGTTTGGTACGACATAAACTCTCACATCTTTGAGGCTATTTGTATAATTATATCATACAAGTATAAGTCCTATTTAACTAAAAATTGGCAGGATTGAAACATTAAATAAACTCTCAAATTGAAGCCAAATAATAGGATAGATGGGAAGTCACCGAAGTTCGCTGCGGATCCATGGCATCCCCTACTTCTCTTCCTTTGGATTCCAAAAAATAACTGTTATAAATTTGATCCATTCCATATTGAAATTTCTAAAATCCAATTGTTTGAAAACCTTAAACTTTGAAATCCTTGAAAGCAAACCACTGATTTTTATCGAGAGTTTTCTTAAGTGACTCTCGTCATTTAAGGTGTAATTAACTATAGGGGCTTGCCTTATAGGGAACTTTAGAACCTAGGTAATATAAATCTTATTTAATCTTTTGTATTAAATAGGGGAACTTGTCAGCTTATAAAACTAGTTTCATAGACTAAACATGTATCGTAGATTCTTTAGTTTATTTAGTTGAGTGTCGCTGTTCAAGTAATGTATTTATCCCGAAAAAGTAACGTATTTACCCTTCGGGATAAATACATTACTTGCAGTGTTACACTTGACTAATTCAAACTATCGAATGCACGGTATCCCATTTCATTTTTCAAAATAATATTACTATTTTTTAAAAGTTATACCCCATTATTTTAAATTAAACTATTTTAAATCTAAACTACATTTTAAAATCATTCTTTCAAATTTAATGGCCGACAATCGGTGTTGTTCTTCTAGTCTCAGTTTTAGAATTTTGTACTGTTCTGCTACTTGCTGAATGATGAGTTGTGAGTCTCCATAAATGAAAATGTCTGTTATGTCCACTAGTATTGCCAATTCCAAACTAGTTATCAAAGCCTCGTATTCTGCTTCACTGTTGGTGCATGACTCTGTCAGGTGGTAAGAGAATCTCAACATTGTCTGATAGGGTGTTAAAAAAATTAAACCAATCCCTGCTTTCCCGGGTATCATTGTTTGTGATCCTTCATCTCTTATGGCTGACTAAGCTTCGTCAAAGTACATCTCCCACCATCTTATACTGGGTTGTTCCACTTGCATCATTTGTTCTTCTGGTAAGTCATTGTTGAGAGGGGACCCAGCTGGTAAAGGGTGTGCTGCGAGAAAACCTGCCAAAATCTGCTCTTTGATAGCGTGAATGGGCACAAAAGTTATTTCAAATTGTAATAAAATCATCGACCAACTTGCTAAAAGTTTAGAAAGTGTTGGTCGGGTCATCAAATATTGCAACAGATTAACTTTCAAAATCAGGTTAACCTTACGAGAAAGCATGTAATGCCTAAGCTTCTGAGCGGCAAAAACCAAAGCTAGACAATGCTTCTCAATAAGAGGATACTTTACCTCCGCTGGTATTAGAAGTTGGCTCAAGTAGTAGAGTGTGTTTTCCTTACCCTCATCATTGACTTGGGCTAGTAAAGCTCTAAAGGAGTCGTCTATGGCCACGATATAAATTATCAATGGTCAATCTAGAATAGGGGCTGCTAAAATAGAGGTGTCGTTATGTATTGCTTAATATCTTCGAAGTAAGTTTGAAAAGTGCAGACACCTTCCTGACATATATAAAGCATTGTAGGTATGTCAATTTCCCTTGAAAAGAGCATAATTGTTCAAGGCTATGGGAGGCGACATTTCTAAGATAGCTTTAATCTTCTCTGGATTGATTTGGATTCCCTGATGACAAACAACGAATCCTAAAAATTTCTTGGAAGTAACGCCGAAAGTGCTGTCGGCATATTTTTAGGTTATGTGTTTTATTTTTGAAAAGAGGTCGCCTACAGAAATTGTCGGCGAATTTTTAATTTAATTTAAATAATTAATTTGAAAAGTAGTATTTGATTTTGAAAATAATTTTAAATTTGAAAATTTTAAGATATGAAATCAAACTGATCTCACATCCCGAAGAGTTTATATAAACGAGCACCGCACCACAAACTGTATATCTATCTCGGAGAGTAGGCACACTGCTTGATAATGGGGCTCGGTTAAATAAACTAGAAAGGTTTGTGACATCCGTTTGGTCTGTGAACCAATTTTATAAGCCGACAAGTTCCCCTGCCTAATATGAAAAACATTAAACAGGGTTTATATTACTCGGGTTCTTAAAATTCCCTATAAGGGCAAGCCCTATAGTTAATTACATCTTAAGTGACGGGAATCACCTAAGAAAACTCTCAATAATAATTAGTAGTTCTGCTCTCAAGAATTTCAAAGTTTAAGTTTTCAAGGGATTGAATTTTGGAATTTCAATAGGGAATGGATCAAATTTGGAACATTTTATTTTAGGAATTCAGAGGAAGAAAGGTAGGAGAAATCACAGATTCGAAGCGAACTTCGGTAATTTCCCGACTATCCTATTGTTTGGCTTGAATTTAGGAATGCCCTAATGTTTATTTAATGTTTCAATCTTGCCAATTTTAATTAATTAGGGATTATATTTGTATGATAAAATCATACAAATAGCCTCGAAGATGTGAGGGTTTACGTCGTATCGGACGACTACCTCGGAATCCTAAGACCGGTTAGGGCTTAATTTACATAACATGCTCATGCAAATGCCTAACGAAGAGTTGAGGATTTATGTTACACTAGGAAAACTACCTCGAAGTCCTATGGCTTGATTATTCAATTCTAAGAAAGTTTTGCTGAAGTAGACTCAGGTTTTGCTGATGACGATGGCCGTGCTGCCCACCATGCTCCGAGCTCCTTGCTGTTGCAGAGGTTTAGTTCTAGAAGTCATAAATCAGGAGATGAGAGAAGTGTTCTGGTTTAGAGAATGTCTTAATTTCCAAGTATTTTTTATGTTTTAATTAAAACAAATCTTAAAGTTGATTATAACAACACCGGTTAAGATCCCACGGTTCCATCCTTCCGGCATCGTTATTTTTATCGGATTCACTTAGTCCAGATGAATTTGCTAAACTCAACTAAATGAGTTCCACACTTTCATTTAGACCGTGGAAATCCCGTTAAGCAACACGTAGGTTACATCATCCGAGGTATTCTCGATCATCCAACAAGACGTTTTAATTTAGTTGTAGTTGTAGTTTTGTTGTTCGTTTGTGATTAAATTTTGAGTTGTTTTATATTTTGGAATGTTGTGGCGGTGAATTTTATCTTGTAATGACTTTTAATTTAGTTTTGGTTTCAGCTTTTAGGGACTACCCTAAAGGTTTTGGTTTTCATGCAACGAGTTGTTTATCATGCAAGAAAGGTAAGTGCGATGCGATTAAATAAATTGCAATAAGGTAAATTGCAATAAAATAAAAGCGTACCTGGAGGGTCTTCCCGTCATCCCAGGCTGCACTTAAAACACAATTATAATATTTAAGCATTTAAAGCAAGTTCCTAGGTAAAGCTAAGGAAAGGGTTATGGTTTTCTACCAAGGTCCTATTCCTATAGCTAGTCACTTCTTATGATGTCTAGGTTCTTGTGTTTTGGTTTGAGGACGATTTTCTTCACCAAAGAACAATTAAGTTCAATTGTTCTTATAAATATCCTATCGTATCGAGGAAGTGCTTAAGACGAGTCTTAAACATCTTTTCAATATTTCTAGGATTATTTTTTTTAAGTCCAAGAGAATTTAATTATACAAACGAATTAATCGTCCGGGAGTTCAAGTTTTGTTATCTTGCTCAGTGAACTAGGACATTTGAATATCCTATAAGTGGAGTAACACTTCACTTAATACTCCATTTAGGAGTTATGATAACAAGAGTTTTTCGAGGGCAAATGGATGTTCAAATGATTTGTGCTTTAATTTAATTTCAATTAATGGGTTTAAGTTTGGAATAGTGTTCAAGTTGTTTTAGATTTATTTTTGAATTCTTTATGACTTAGGTGATGTTATTATTATTTTTTTTAATTCAATTTGATTTAACTTTAATTTAACTTAATTTGGTTTAGTTTTAATTTTAATTTAATTTATTTAATTTAATCTAATTTTAATTTCAACTTGACTTTATTTTTTATTTTAATTTAATTTAATTTCATTTCATTTCATTTAATTTAACTTAATTTGATTTAATTTGATTTAATTTAATATGTTTTAATTTAATTTAATTTAATTTAATTTTAGATTTTAATTTAATTTAATTTAATTTAATTTTAAATTCTAATTTAATTTAATTTAATTTAAACTTTAATTTTAATTTAATTTTTATTTTAGATTTTAATTTAATTTAAATTTTAATTTAAATTTATTTTTAATTTTAATTTAATATTTTTTTTGTTTTAAAAATGATTTAATTTTAATTGTTAAAGTATTAATTTAATTGAAATTTTAAAAGGATTTAATTTAAATAATTTAACTTTAATTTAATTTAATGATTAAGCCTTTTAGCATTTTAAATTTTAAATTTGGATTATCATTTTAATTAGGAATTAAATATTATTGAGGTGATTAATTTAGGGATTCTTAAATTAAAGAACAAATCTCTTCCTAATAATATCCCTATTTTAATAATTCCAATTTTTTATTATTCTTTCAAATTTAATTAATTATTTAATTAAGGTTTATTTTAATTATTTTTAAATTGTTTGGTAGGTTTCTACCCTTTAATTATTTAAATTTCAATCATCCAAATCAGATTAGGATCAAATATTTTACTCTTTTATTTTATTAAGCCTAAAGTTTTAATTAATGGCTAAAATTTTAATTACCAATTTGCCCTTCAAGCTTACTAATTTCATAACTCACTAAATTGAGCTTAAATAAATTTGAAATTTTTATGTGACTTCACTCATATGTCAATAAAGACATTAGAGGAGAAAAATGTGATTTTTCTATATTTAATTTATTTATGTAATTATTTTTTGTAGAAAATAGGGATTTCCAAGGAAAATTCAATAATATGACCAAGGGAAAGTTTCTGTCCTTAAGAAAATTATGGGACATTCCTAATGACTAGAGAACCACTTGGACCAATTTGGGTGATTTTTTGAATTATATTCTTTTTATTATAATTATTTTGAGTTTTGGAGTATTAATTAATTTAAAAATAAAATAAAGGTTGAAAAATGAATTTTATATTTTTCAAAAATCTCTCTGATATCAAGGAAATTAGAGAACCAATTTTTATAATTTTCTGATTTTTCTTTGATTTATTATAATTATTTTAGTGGAAATACTAGAAGATACATTTTTTTAATTTTAAAATTACCCTAGGGCTTTAAAATTTAATATCTCATCATAGAGACCTAAGAAAAAATATGGGGTTTATTCCTAAGTGATTAAAATTCAAAATGTGACATTTTGGTGAATTTTATTATTTTTGTGATTTTTATTATTTTTTAATTATTCAAAATATTAAAATAATGCAAAAAATCAACTTTTTTAGAAAATTGCAATTTTAATTTTCTTAAATTCCCCTGATATCAGAGAGGATCCAAAACCAATTTGGTGAATTTTTGAAAAGTATTTTGAAAGTTATGAATTTTTAAAGTTTAATTTTGGCTAAATGGCTTAATCAACCCATTTGATAGGGCTTACCAAGTCCAATTGACTTCAAAATTTTATGGTGCGTTCCTCTGATCCTAAAGGTCGGTGGAGAATTGATTTCAAGTCAATTTGATGTATGATTAGCTCTAATTAATTAAAGCTCCATTTTGGGTGTTTAAGCCAATTAGGGTTATTCCAAGTGAGTTAACTCAAAACCTATTTTTCCTAGAGTCCTCTGGTCATAATAAACATCACCAAATTTTCCTAGAATTTATCTCACAATATGCTAATTATTGGAATTAAAATACGCAAACTAGCAACCTAGAATTGAAAAATCAATAACTTCTCATAGGGATGGCCTCTGACTTTGGAAAATTCAGGGAATGTTCCCAAATTCAGAGGCTTCAAAAGCCCTATGGTCTTATGCCATGGTGAATTTCCTATATGCATGGAGAATTAAAACAATGCAGAGGGTAAATAAATTATTAAAAATAAAATACTTGATGAAATTAAATGATTTCTTTTCCACATTATTCTCCTCTCGTTCACCGAGCGAGAGGGTATTTTTATTTTATTTTTCCGATTTTCCTACACAAAGTTATGCATTTTTGAATTTTAGGGAATTAAATAAATAGGAAAATAGCCTAATTTCCTACTTATCCACGCGGCGCCAACTCAACCTAGGTATCTCCGAAGCCCCACGCGTCGTCTTCTGATTCGGCGCCGCCATCTGACTGGGATGCCATGCGGCCCGCGGTTCATGTTCCGTTGCTCCGTCCGGCGCGATCCTGGTCGTCCGCTCGATACACACGCAATCCGACGGCTCCTGGTCATCGTCTACGACTGGTGTGAACCCGTGACCGTCAACCTTCTAACCCTAATTTCTCACTCGATTCTCAACGGATTTTTGTGTTCTTATGCTCTATGGATTCGTCTTGAAGAGACGAACACATCCATACGGTAAACATGTATTTAAATTGACTCAAATTAAATGGAGAATCTCTGTAAGCTCGGGAAGAAGAGTGAGTCCAAACCTTTGAAAAGAGAAGTGAAGCTTCGATCTGAGAGTTGTGTCACCTTTGATTGGGTCCAAGCAAGCTCCAGATGAAGTCCCTTGGCCTGGTGAATTGTCTATGTAAGATTTCGACCAAGCCCGATCACAAAGCTTGGAGGCTGGAAGCAATGGCCGGCTTCGGTGAGGTGGCTTTTGTCTGGTAAACTTCTTCCCTTGGTCCAGTGAAGGTGTAGGACCAATCAATTCGAGGATCGATCCACTGTGAAGAAGTGTCCCGGTTTTGTGCTTCGAGATTTGAACTCGAAATCGAGCTCGACTTGGAGGGAATCGGCCGGAATCCAGTGGGAATCAAGTGCTCTATGTGTGGAGAGTGGTCTGAAATGATTTTGGTAGAGTTTCCTTAAGGCTGGTTCAGCACCTCTTCCATGGCCGAGAGGGGTGGTGTTTAAATAGGAGAAGCTGGAGGCTCTCCCAGGGGGAGTTAAGGCTTGAGATCAGCTGCTTAGGTCAAGGGAAGAACAACCATGGTGGCCATTGGGCATGGGGTAGCTCAGCAAGGTGGAATTGAATTTTTTTTGGCTCCTCCCAAGGTCTCGGCCATGGTGTTTTCCGGCGGCTCGGTGGCCGGGCCGGCTGTGCATTGGTCACCATCTTGTTCGAGTGGGTCGTGGTCGGGGCTTAGAGCGACTGATCGGGCCTTGCCATGTGTAAAGGGGATGGCTTGGAATGGAATGGGGAAGAGGCCATTTTGGCTTGGTTTGGGTCAACCTATGTGTTTGGGCTTGGTTCACCTTCCCATGGTCCGATTTTGGGCCGGGGGAATCGGTTAGTCAGCTGCCATGGAGTGGTGAAGTCTCCATCCATGGTGAGGTGGCTAAGCATGGTTTAGTGTGTGACATGTTTATGGTTAAAAAGGCTTAATGAAGGATTAGGAAAGGAGGCCCTCCTTTTGCCATTAATGGCTTGGTCACATGTCAAACCTTCCATGGCTTCATATGGCTTGTAAATGGCTTGCTCATGGCTTAGGATAAAGCTTGGTCAATTTCATGGAAATAGAATTTAGGAATTTTGGTATTTTGGTGGAGAATTTTCATGAAGCTTGATTTGGAATGGCTTAATGATGATTTTAAAACTTAGGGGTGATTTTGATTAAATGGATACAACAACAACAACAACAACAAAGCCTTAATCCCACTAAGTGGGGTCGGCTACATGAATCCTTTTTCTCCATTGCGTCCTATTAAGTGTCAAATTTTCGTTTAATTCTAATAAATTAAGATCATTTTTTATGCAATAAGCCCAAGTTTTCCTAGGTACTCACTCTCGCCTTTCTTAACATAAGTTGTATTTAAAACATCTACTCTCCTAATCGGATCATCGAGTGGTCGACGTTTAATGTGACCAAACCATCTAAGGCGACTCTCTCTAATTTTATCCGTCATCTGGTGCAACTCCAACCCTTTTACGGATATATTCATTTCGCATTTTGTCTCTAAGTGTAAAGCCACTCATCCACCTAATCATTCTCATCTCGGCAACACTTAACTTAACATTATGCTTCTCTTTTAAAGGCCAACATTCAAGCACCATAGTAGCATTGAAGGTCTCACCACCATCTTATAAAATTTTCCTTTCGATCTAAGCGGAACTTTTCTATCACACAATAGAGCCGGACGCATTCCTCCACTTCAAACAACCAACCTGAATTCTACTATTAACATCCCCATCTATATCACCATCGCTTTGAACAATGGACCCGAGATATCTAAATCGTTCACATCTTTTAATAATTTGATCACCCAAAGTTACACTTTTGTCACTAGACCTACTATTACTAAAAGTACATTCCATGTATTCAGTTTTAGTTCTACTCAAATAAAGACCTTTAGACTCCAATGTTGTGAGTGTTGCATCTTCCGGTGTCATCTTGATCTAATTATATCCTGACGATCCATCCATGAAGGAGAAATTCTCGTGTGATGAAGCGATGTCCACCATAAAGTTCGGTATCGGCAATAGAAACTCATCCTTTGGACATGCTTTGTTTAAGTCCTTGAAGTCAACACACACTCGTATCTGTCTGTTCTTCTTCTTAACTAGCACGTTGGCTACTCATGTGAGGTATTGCTCTTCTCGCAAAAAGTTAGCGTCTATTAACTTCTTCACCTCGGCTATGACTTGATGTTCTATATCGAGGCACATTCTTCTAGGAGCTTGTTTCACTGGGGTTATACTTTGATCCACTCCAAGTCTATGAACTGTGACTTCGGAAACAAACCTAGCATTTATTCGTAGCTCCAAGTGAAATAATTTTTGAATTCTAATAGTAACTTGATTAAATCCATAGATTCCTCTTCACTGAGTAGTTAAATTATAAAAGTTGGTCAAGGCTGCTCCTCAGTCCCGAGGTTGATTTCCTTTAATTCATCAACTGTTGACTTGATTTCTTCTTCGAATTCTGGCAGAGCATCATTTATCGGTTGATTTTCATAGTCATCTTTATTGTCGAGGCATTGTTCTTCCACTTCAATAGTAACAACCAAACAAAATTTCAAGTCATCAACTGTTCTTATTGTACCGAATCTGACACCTTCTTTCGAGTTGATATTTTAACCTTTAAAATTTCATAATTTCTCAAAAAATTCGTAACTTATTATTTCTCATTTGCTTCAGCGCATATCCTTATTGAATTAACTTTTGTACACATGAAGAAAATTAACCAAATGGTAATTCCATTAATTCATTAGCATCATGTTCTTCAAGATTTATACAAGTCTCAGAATTTAAATAAGGGGAAGCACGGTAAAACTTGATCGGTTTAAAATCACAACTCTGAACTTCCTTCACCTCCATACTCTTGATCTTTTGAGGGTAGATCGAAATTAAGGTCATGGCCTGCATGTTGTGGTTGATCTGATCATACATTGATCCATATTCATTCATTTCAATATCTTCCAAAGCAATCTCGAACTGAGGCTTCTTCTGGTGTATTGTCATTGTATCTTTGTCAGACTTACCTTCCTCGGAACTCCCCTTATGTCGATGCTAATAGTTGGCTTCGTCTGTTCAACGATCTTATTAGTTCTTCCTCACCCGAATCCCCGACCTTGATATCAGATATGTGGGCTAAGAGAACCTCCACTGACTTGTTGCAAAAAAGTGGTGGGAGATCGTTGAAGCGGAGCCAAATGGTTCCATCTTTACAGCCCTTACAAATCTTCAATCTTATTTGGCACAACTTCTCCTAAAAATACAATATTCTTCGAGATAGTGTAACGGACAGCGTCTTCGTGGATGCCTACTTAATGTATTAAGAATGGTTGTAAGTCTACCTTGATGCATGTTCTTGTCCATCCTTATAATATTTAATGCACTGATGCAACGATGACAGAACCATAGTGTACTTGTGAAGCCACAGTTAACCAAGTAGGGTGTTGAACGAAGTCTCCGCATTGATGACATGTAATTTTGCGGATGTTACTAAATCTCCAACTTTTAATAGCATCGTAATCGATCCAAGTGCTCTTTCTCCTTTCTGGTTGAATCCTCTTAACATCATCTTATCTATAGCAAACTCTTGTGCGTCGATATCCAAGTATGTCAATGTCCATAGACTCATCAAGTTGAGTGACACTCCTGGATCTACCAAAGCTCTGGAAAGTAGAAGTTGCCGATGTTGATGGAAATATATAGTAGTCGATTGTGGTCAATAGTATCAAGTAGCAAGTCTTCATTAGTGAAGGTCACGCCAGGCTGTTCCTTTAATGTACAAACTCCATCTGAGGATGTGCTAGGCAATTGTGCTAAGCAAATTTTTAGATCAAGTAAAGTTTTGACCAGAGTTTCTCTCATCTATTTTGATAGGATCAAAGCGTCTAGATGCTTAGTTTGGCTGACAACTTCTTAAATGAGCTAATACGTTATAATCCATTTTATCCAAACCTCCAAGTTTTTCTTGAGTATGTGTTTCTTCTACTGGTGGAGGCGGCTCTTCTCAAGTAACTATTTGTTTACATTTTTCCATCATAGCCATTCTCGGAGGTAATACCTTTCCACTCCTTAAATTCACTTATGTGATTTCTTCCACATTCAAACTCGAAGATTCTCCTGATGTTGTAATTAGTTCTTTCGATTCTAAATTTAAACATTCTAAGTTGATGACGAATAGTGTTCCTTTGCACTCGAGGACTGACTCCTTACTTCCTGAACTATCGTAGTTGGTATTGTCGACGTCTTCTTTATCTTTATTGTTGTTCTCGTCAGGATTTAGTATGATTTACGGATCATTTTGGGAATCAAAATTGAGGTTAGATTGATTGTGGTCAGTTATCTCATCACTAGAGATAGTCAAAACATAGCCAAAATCGCTAATCTTATAATTATAAAACCCCAGAGGGGCGTAGAGGAAATTATATAGAGTTAACGGTTCAAATGATTTCTCCCATGAATCCAAGAAAACCAATTTAATAGGGGCAGCCCCTATCCTATCCTTCGCGCTATCAATTATTGATTCATCCTCGATCTCCTTCTTCTCTATCTCCTACTGCGGCAACTTCTCTGGTGAAATGGCTATTACCAGCTTGGCAAGTTGCAGAATCTGAGCTGAAGCTTGTGTTGACACAGCCTGAATCTGATCCAGTAACTTCTTGGATGATATAGTTCAAATTGTGCTCCATCCATCCTTAGTGGCATATGGACTTATCTGAGAGATTGACTCAGAAGAAATCATATTTATAGAACCTCTCATAGATTCTTTTAAATATTCTTTTGGAGTTTTTATATTCCCGTCTTTATAGTTCCTTTTGAGCCAATCTTTGAAGATGAAGCAATTATTTATGGTGTGTTCAAGTAATCTGTGATAGGGGCAGTAGTTAGACTGATCTTTCAAGTTCACTTCCTCTAATTTCTTTGGTTCAGGCAATTTGAACTCGGGCTTTTTCATTAAATTTTGAAAAATCTTTCCTACAACTTCATCTTTGAAAGAGTATACCCTGTTTAATTTGTTTGTCATTAATGGACCTGTCTTTCATCTGTTTTGTAAGGTCTCTGCTGGAACGACTGCTGACCGGGCTAAGTGTACTGCTGACCATGCTGATGTGTCTGTTGAACATACTGCAGACTATACTGATGTGGACGGGGATGATCGTACTGCTGAGGAGGATGGCTATACTGTGACGGAGGTTGCTCAGTCTGAATCCTCGTCAGATGCTTGCCTTTATCAATCATTGCCATTACACAAAAACTCCTCTCAAATGTCTTAACTGTCCTAGACTTCTCAGTCTTCTATGGAGGCTCCATTTGCTTGATCTCTTCCTGCAAACTACTGGATTTGTTGAGTAGATTTCAAATGACTTGATGCTAAGTCCTTTAAGCCTGAAAGTTATCAGCCTATGGATGCTCTTGAGAAAGACTTCAATTGCATGCTTTTCTGTAACTGGGGCTCACACTTCATGCTCAAATTTCTCCAACATAGAATGTACTCCACCAAAGTCTCTTTAGGCTTCTGTTGCTCCATTATAAGATCTCCAATGGTAATGTGATGATGCACCCCGACAAACCTTGTCACAAATAAATTTTCCAATTTTGTAAATGCCTTAATCAATCCGTTAGGCAGTTCTGCATACGAATCAAATATGATCCCTGAAAGCCTGCTCACAAACTGTTGGAAGAGTAATGCATCGCTCCCCCCCCCACGTTGCAAAAGCTTTCCTGGAAGTGTGCAACATGTTGTCTGAGGTTACATGTTCCATCGAAAGTCTTAAAGTTTGGAGGTGCAAAACCTTTAGAATATGGGACATCATCGAATTCCTTCGGATAAGGTCTACCCCTTGAAACTGATGTGCCCTATTTTGATTAGGCTAAGGCTTCCTTTACTTACTGCTCGACTATATGCTTGATATCTTTTTCTGGTACTAAATTATGAATGTCGTCTTTCTTTTGTGACTCTTCATCGTTGACAAAAGCGACATCTCTTCTTTCATCTGTAATGTGGATAATCTCAGGCTGATTCATCTCCAGAGATGCTGCTAGTCGTAACTGTGACTGTCTGTGCACTGTGGCCAAAGCGGTCATGGAAGCAACCATCTCCTTCATTCTGTTCTCCATCTGACTGATTTGTTCAACCCTTAGAAGAATGGCCCTTTAAAGCTCATCATCCGCAGCACTCTCATCAGTAGGAAGTGGAGCATCACGTGCAAATGATGTGGCCCTAGTTTTGACGACATTGAATTCCATGAATTTCTCATCCATGTAATCTGAAAAGTAGTAATCCCCATCATCGGGGTTTAATCCTCATTCCTTGGCTAATTCTAAATTCTCAGCTCTGAGCTTTTGTATTTTATCATCGACTGCATTATCTTTAATTTTCTTGAGATCGGCAGACTTTTCCTGAACATCTTTCCTTTTTGCAATGGATTTTGAAGAAACGTCGGCTATGGTAATTGGAACATCGGACTTATGATCCATCTTACGAACATAATCCACGGACTTTTCGAAGCGTACTGGTACTGCAACCTTTCGTATCCACACTTTCCTCTTTAAAGTTGGCGCCTTAGGACGCAGTGCCTCTGCTGGGACATCAGGGTTAAGAGGAGAAATGTGCTCCCTAGAGGTATGATCCACTTAAAAAGTACCTATTTTTATGCCTTATTTATGATTCAATTTTTAAGGATATTATGCTTTAATGAAAGGTATTTTTATGTTTTTGGATATAGGTGATGAAAAAAAAGTTCAAAAAGGAAAAAGGAGCAAAAAGGAGCAAAAATAGAGCTAAAAAGCAAAGTTGCCAAAATTATAAGTCTGGCGCCTAGGCGCTAGAATCCGGCACTCGGCGCCGGCTCGATGCTCGAAGCAGTTAAGATTTTTGACAACTTTGGGCAGTTATTTTGATGGTGTTAAGCGGTTATCAGACCTTTTAGAAGACTGGAAGTTACTGCTGATCCATAGGACATGTGATACAATGCATCTGGACACAGGAAAATGGTTTTAATCGCGAAGAGGTGTGATCCAAAGTGAAGGGGTGCGAAGATCTGGTCACAGATCCCGGCGCCTAGGCGCCAGATCCCAGCGCCTAGGCGCCACAGTTACTTTCTAGAAGATTCATTGAATTTGGATGAATTTTGAAGAGGTGCCTTAAGCAACCCCTGGTCATTTTTGAAGCTCTATAAATAGGAGACATTTCTACATAAAAGAGAGCTCTCCCGCGCCTGGAAATAGTTCTAAAGAGCTACCAAATACTTTTCTTAAGTATTTAGTGAGTTCATTTTAGTTTATTTTAGTTACTTTGACTGTTACTACTCAATTCCTTGAGTACTAAGTGAGAGTTTGTAAGATTTGGTGTTGTTGAAGTCTTGTACTTTGCATTGGAGTCAGTAGGAGTCAAAGGATCACTTGAAGGAACATTTCAGATTAGTATTTGTAACTTGGTTCAAAGTTTTATAAATATATTTTGTTGTGTGAATTCAATGTGTTCTGAGTAGTTACTTTTCTTTCTCCTTTCAACCATGAAAAGATAATAAAGTTAATTTGGTTTTGTTGGAGAACTTAAACTTAATTTTAAAAATTATTGTGATGATATTCATACCTAATCTTAATTTACTTTTTAAACTGGCCATTTGAATTGTTAAAATCTGTTGAAGGATTCTGAGACCTATCCGGAGATGAGTTCTTAACTAGTAGATATCACATTAATCCTTGGGTAATCGAAGGTCATATGCGGGTTATTCAATGTGAAGTGCAAATAAATAGGAAAATAATATTTATTGGGCATAGAATTAATTAGTTTTTAGAGTGACAGACTAAATTCTATTAATTTGGTTTATAGAAAGGGAACGGGTCACTAGTAAGGCCGACCATAACCACCCTTGGACATCTAGAAGTGTGAGTCTAGATTAACTCATTCTGCTAATAATACATCCTGAACCAATCTATAGATCAGCCAATGTTCTTTATACTATCGAGCAAAGGTAAAGAATAGGAATGCTTCTATTAGGCGCAATACCATAATTTCAAGTTCTCCATGAATGATAGTTTTTCTGAAAAATCTTGGATTAGTTGAAAAGGAGAAAGTTGATTTATTTATACTTGCATCAACCTTTACTTTATTGATACTTTACTTACATATAGTAGAAATTTCATAAAACTTAAAATATAATTTTTGAAAAGAAATAAAAATTATAATTACTTTTAATTTTAAAATCTATTAATTTCTAAAATTAATCTTCCTTGTGGGATAGATAACCAGGACTCCAATAGAGCCCTATATTACTGGATACGATACGTATACTTGCGTAGTACCTCTGGTGTGCAAAATATTTTCTAAAATTATATATTTATTTTTGCATACTACCCTTTGAAATATAAATTAAAGGATAAATTGTAGGCATAGTTACGGGTCAATGTCATCACAGTTTCTGGCGCCGTTGTCGGAGAAGTGAAAGACAATTTTTAGATTTTTCAAATTAAAAATATTTTATATACACTTTTATTTCTTTAAAAATACAAAAATATTTACAAAAACAAAAATACCAAAAATATTTTATTTTATTTTATTTTATTTTCAAATCCTTTTATTTAATTTTTATGTATAGTTCTGGATCTGAAGGATTATTACCTTTTGATTTTGAATTAGAAAGAACTGTTAAAAAAGTTAGAAAAGGAAAACAAATTCAAAAATATCAAGAAATGACTAACTTACATAACAATAATGAAAATCCAATAGAAATTAATGAACAAAATGTTTTATAAACCATTAAGGAATTATGCAAACCCTACAGCTAATGAACTTCATATTAGTATTTAAATGCCTGCAGTAGTGCTAATTATTTTGAGCTTAAATCTTATATTATTCAAATGGTTCAAAATAATCAATTAGTAGGAACACCAAATGAGGATCCAAACTTACATCTTGATAGCATCTTAGAACTTTGTGCTACCTTTAAATATAATAATGTTTCTGATGATACTGTCAGGCTTAGACTCTTTCCTTTTTCCTTAAAAGATAAAGCAAAGATGTGGTTGAACTCATTAGCAACTGGTTTTATTAAAACTTGGGCAGATATGGCTCAAAAATTCCTTATTAAATATTTTTCTCCTTCTAAAACTGTTAAATTAAGAAATGATATTACTTCATTTATTCAATTTGATGGAGAGACAATTTATGAAACATTTGAAATATTTAAATAACTATTAAGAACATGTCCTCATCATGCTTTACGGGATTAGTTAATTATTCAAACATTTTATAACGGACTTATTGGATCACTTAGATCTATTATAGATGTTGCTACTGGAGGTTCTTTAATGGCTAAGACATTTGATGAAGCTTATACCTTAATTGAAGAAACGGCTAACAATAATTTTCAATGGCCTTCTAAAAGGGTTAATCCTAAAAGAGTGGCAAGTATTAAAGATAATGAAGCTTTTTCTATTTTAGCTTCACAAGTGGTTGCGATATCTAAGAAATTGGATAATTTTGCTATTAACATATTACATGTAAGTAATGACAATTCTGCAAATATTGATGATTCTCAAACAATTGAGACATTACAAGCTATTGCTAGTAAAATTAATAACCCTTATTCGAATTATTATAATCCAAGTTGGAAAAACCACCCTACTTTTAATTGGAATAATGGACATCAAGAATGGGGTAATAATCAAGTTAATCCAACTGGGAATTGGAACAATCAAGGAAGTTTAAACTTTAGACCCACTTATCCTTCTGGTTTTAACAATCAACAGAAAAAATTATCTTTAGAAGAATTGATCTTGCAACTAGGTAATTAGTTACAAAGTCAAAACACTGCTATTCAAAATATTGAGAATCAGATGGAACAAATTGCTAATTTAATTAATTACAGACCTCAAAAAAGGTCAAAATTAATCCAAAAGAAATTGGAAAAGACCATGAACAAGCAAAAGCTGTACAACTTAGAAGTGGAAAGGAATTAAAAGAAAAAATTTAGAATGAAATTGAAAAAGAGAGAGAGGTTGAAGAGATTGAAAAACCTAAAGAAACTCTTTCTCCAAGTAAAGATCAGACTATAATTCCTATTAAAGTGGAAGTTGAAAGACCACCGCCACCTTTTCCTCAAAGACTAAAACAACAGAAGCTTGACCATCAATTTTCTAAGTTCTTTGAGATTTTTAAGAAACTTACCATCAACATTCCTTTTGCTGAAGATTTGGAACAAATGCCGAGTTATGCAAAATTTATGAAGGATATTTTAAGCAAGAAACGAAAATTTGAAGCTTATGAAACTGTTGCATTAAGTGAAGAATGTAGTGCAATAATTCAAAAGAAACTACCTCAGAAGCTTAAAGATCTTGGAAGTTTCACTATACCATGTGCTTTTGGAGAAAAAATTTGTGGAAAAGCCTTATGTGATTTAGGAGCAAGTATTAATCTCATGTCTTTTTCTATCTTTCGAAGGTTAGATTTAGGAGAGATTTCTCCCACCACTGTAACCCTTCAGTTAGCTGATCGATCTGTTACTTAACCTAAAGGAGTTATATAGGATGTCCTTGTTAAAGTGAATAAATTTATCTTCCCTGTGGATTTCATTGTACTAGATATGTAAGAAGATAAAGAAATACATATTATTTTAGGGAGACCTTTTCTAGCTACCGGACGTGATATGATTGATGTGCAAAAATGAGAATTAACAATGAGTGTTAATGATCAAGAGATAACATTTAATGTTCTGAAATCAATGAGGTATCCTGACAAAGAAAAATGCTATCAGATAGATATTATTGATTATATAATTGAAAAGCATTATCAAGAAAAATGTTAAATCATTCCTGAAGAAAAAAATGATGAATCTATGTTATATAATGAGTCATTAACTGAAGAAATTGAAGAAGTGAATGAAGAAAATTTATTTGAAGAAACTCATTATATTCATGATAATTGGGAAATTATAGACATGACTAAAAATGATATACTTTTACCCTTAGTTGAAAAAGCCCCTGAACTGGAATTAAAAATGTTACCTGCACATTTAAAGTATGTATTTCTTGGAAATTCATTAAATTTATCTGTGATTATATCTTCATAACTAAGCAAAGATTAAGAAGAAAAATTAATAGGAGTTCTGAAGAACTATAAGAAAGATTTTGGTTGGACTATTGCAGATATAATAGGAATAAGCCCTTCAATCTGTATGCATAGGATTTTAATGGAAGAAATTGTAAACCTACTATTGAACCTCAAAGAAGATTGAATCTAATTATGAAAGAGGTTGCTAAAAAAGAGATTTTAAATTGGTTAGATGCTAGAATTATTTATCCTATTTCGGATAGTCAATGGGTAAGTCCTATTCATTGTGTTCCGAAGAAAGGAGGAGTAACTATCATTGTTAATGATAAAAATGAATTAATCCCTACAAAACAAGTTACTGGATGAAGAATTTGCATCGATTATCAAAAATTAAACAATGACACTAGAAAGAATCATTTTCCTTTACCTTTCTTGGATCAGATACTGGATAAATTAGCTGGACACTCATATTTCTATTTCTTAGATGGATATTCTGGTTATCATCAATTACCCGTTGCTCCTGAGGACCAAGAGAAAACAATATTTGGAAGTTTTTATGGAACTTTTGCCTTTAGAAGAATGTCTTTCGGTTTATGTAATGCACCTGCAGCTTTTCAGAGATGTATGATGTCAATATTATGTGATCTAATTGAAAAAGGAATTGAAGTATTTATGGACGATTTTTTAGTATTTGGAACTTCTTTTGAGTCTTGCTTGAAAAATATAATAAAATTTCTGAAAAGATGTGAAGAAACAAATTTGGTTCTAAACTGGGAAAAATGTCAGTTTATGGTCACAGAAGGAATTGTACTTGGACATAAAATTTCACAAAGGGATGGAAGTTGATCAGACAGAAGTGAAAATTATTGCTAAACTTCAACCACCTACTACTATTACTAATGTGAGAATTTTTATGGGTCGTGCTGGATTTTATAGAAGATATATAAATGATTTTTCTAAGATTGCTAAACCTCTTAGTCATTTATTAGAAAAAGAAGTTAAGTTTGAATTTAATGAAGATTGTTTGAATGCTTTCAATATTCTAAAAGAGAAATTAATCACTGCACCTGTCATTATTTCACCTAATTGGAGTAAACCTTTTGAATTAATGTGTGATGCAAGTGATTATGTGATTGGAGCTGTATTGGGTGATGCGATGCGACTTTAATTAAGCTTTAAAATACAAGATTTTGATACCACTTTTTAGAAGATTTAATTCATGGCAAATGGCTTCAAAAACTTGAAGTGCGAGGTTTACTTTTATAATTTTATTAGATTTAATTATTGTAAAAGTCACAATTTTAAATGCAAGTATACGTATCGTTCAAGTAATACAGGGCTCTAGTGGAGTCCTGGTTATCGATCTCACAAGGATAACAAAAACAAAAAGTAAAAATATATAAAAACAATATTTTGAAATTTTCTTAAGAAAATTTTATATACTTTATATATATATATATATATATATATATATATATATATATATATATATATATATATTCAAATTTAATTAACTAATAACTTTTACTAAAAGAAAGTAAGCGATAAGCAGGAAACTAAAGTAAGCAGTAATTTAATGCAATTATAAAAACGACTTTCTCCTTTTTCAACTAATCCAAGAATTATAGATTAATTATCTTTTATAGGGAATTAAGATTATAGTATTGTGCCAAATAGAAGGATTTATATTATTTACCCTTTGGTCCAGGTGCAAAGAACATTGACTAATCTATAGTTAGGCTCAGGATGTGTTATTAGTAGAATGGGTCAATCTAGGCTCACACTACTAGATGTCCAAGGGGGCTATGGTCGGCCCTACCAGTGACCCGTTACCTTTCTATAAACCAAATTATTAGAATTTAGTTTGTCACTCTAAACTAATTAATTCTACGCCCAATAAATAAAATCTTCCTATTTATTTGCACTTCAACTTAAATAATCCGCGTAAAGCCTTCGATTAACTTAAGGATTCATGTGATATCTACTAGTTAAGAATTTATCTCCGGATAGGTCTCAAAATTCTTCAACAGGTTTTAACAAATTAAATGGCCAATTTATAAAGTAAACTAAGATCAGGTATTAATATCATCACAATATTTTAAAATATTTTATATTTAATTCTCCTACAAAATTTAATTAATTTATAATCTTTTCATAGTTGAAAGGAGAAAGATAACTAACTACTCAAAACTCATTAAAATAACACAACAAAACATATTTATAAAACTTTGAACCAAAGTACAAATACTTATCTGAAGTGTTCCTTCAAGGGCTCTGTTGACTTCTACTGACTCCAACGCAATAATGAAAGACTCCAACAACAATTACACACAATAAACACTCAAAATAAACTCACTATATACAAAATAAAGTGGCACCCTAAGTATGGAAGAGACTAAATTAAACTAGAATAGGCTAAAATGGGTATGTGTACTAAGAGGGGGGGTTTTGGTGCGATTTTCTCTGTAGAATGGGCTCCTATTTATAGAGCTCTAAATTTGACCCAGGGGTTGCTTAAGGAACCTCTTCAAAATTCGTCCAAATTTAATGTATCTTCTAGAAGGTAACCGTCACGCCTAGGCGCCGGGATCTAGCGCCTAGGCGCCGGACTCCATGACCAGGTAATTCGTACCTCTTCACTTTGGGTCGCACCTCTTCGCGATCCAGACCGTTTCCTTGTGTCCAAATACATTGTATCATATGTCCTATATATTAGGAGTAACTTCCAATCTTCTAGAAGCTCCAATAACCGCATAACACCATCAAAATAACTGCCCAAAGTCATCAAACAAACTTAACAGTGTCTATATCGAACTACGCTTAGGCGCCAGGCCAATAATTCCAAAAATTGCTCCATAAGCTCCATTTTTACTCCTTTTTGCTCTTTTTTTCCTTCTTGAGCTCTTTTTAATCATCTACATCCAAAAACATGAAAATACCTTTCATTAAAGCATAATATCCTTAAGAATTAAATCATAAATAAGGCATAAAAATGGGTATTTTTTAAGTGGATCATTGGGACAAAAATATGAGAAAATTTTAAAAGTTATATATTATGCTAGCAAAACTCTTAATGAAACTCAAATAAATTACACTACTACTCAGAAAGAGCTCTTAGCATTAGTATATGCCTTTGATAAATTTAGACATTATCTTCTTGGAACAAAATGTATCGTACATACTGATCATTCCGCTATTAAGTATTTAATGTCTAAAAAAGATGTTAAACCTAGATTGATAAGATGGGTTCTACTTTTACAAGAATTTGATTTTCAAATAGTGGACAAAAAAGGAGCTGACAACCAAATTGTTGATCATTTATCAAGAATTAAAAATGATAGTGAGAAGATTACTGAAGAAAACATAAATGAGAAATTCCCTGATGAACAGTTATATGTTATTCAAGGATTACAAACGTCTTGATATGCAGATATAGTTAACTATTTGGTTAGCAATATTTTACCATATGGATTGAATAGCAAATATATTAAGAAATTCAAGAATGATTCTAAATCATATATTTGGGAAGATCCTCATTTATTTAAATTAGGCAGAGATTCTGTTATTCGAAGATGTGTACCTTATGAAGAAAATTTTGCAATTATTCAAAAATGTCACGATTCTGAATTTGGAGGACCCTTTGGAGTGGATAAAACTGCGTTTAAAATTTTAAATTCTGGATTTTATTGGCCTACATTATTCAAAGATGTTGGACATTGTGTGAAAACTTGTGATCGATGTCAAAGAATGGGGAATATATCCAGAAAAGATGAAATGCCTCTAAGCTATATATAAGAAATTAAGATTTTTGTTGTATGGGGTTTAGACTTTATGGGACATTTTATACCATCATCTGGGAAGATTAATATTTTATTAACAGTTGATTATGTTTCAAAGTAGATTGAAGCTGTAGCTTTACCTAACTGTGATTCCAAAAGTGTTCCGAAATTTTTAAAGAAAATGATTTTTACAAGATTTGGAATGCGAGGTAATTATCACGGATGGGGGAAGTCATTTTAGAAATGTAAGAATTCGATCATTACTTGGAAAAATTCAGAATTAAACATAGAATTGCAATCGCTTATCACCCACAAACAAGTGGAATGACTGAAGTATCAAACAAAGAAATTAAAAGAATATTAGAGAAGACTGTTAATCCTAAAAGAACTGACTGGGTTGATAGACTTGATTCTACATTATGGGCTTATAGAACAGCTTATAAGACACCTACCGAAATGTCACATTATCGGTTAGTTTATGATAAATATTGTCACTTACCTGTTGAACTGGAACATAAAGCTTACTCGGCGATAAAGAAGTTCAATTATAATTTGAATGCTGCAGAAAAGAAATGACTGTTACAACTGAATGAAATGGAAGAGATAAGAAATGAGTCATATGAAAATGCAAAGATTTATAAGAAAAAAATGAGGAAATTGCATGATAAAAAGATTTTAAGAAAAATATTTGAGCATGGATAAGAAGTATTATTATTTAATACTTGTTTAAGACTTTTTCCTGAAAAAATTAAGATCTAAATGGATGGGACCATTTATAATTGAGAGAGTATACCCTTATGGAGCTGTAGATATTAAAGATCCCAAGACGGGAAAAATATTTAAAGTTAACGGATTAAGATTGAAGCCTTATATGGGAGAAATGAAATTGATTTACAAGGAGGCTTACGAGCTGAGTCTACTCGATTAAAATAACTGATTAGGTTGGGCTAACGACAATAAACCAAGCACTTTGTGGGAGGCAACCCATATATTATCATTGTGATTGTTTGTGAATTGAATTTATATCAATCGATATGTGTGTGTTGATCACACCATTTTAATAGACTTATTTTAAGACCTAAACTTTGTAAATTTGACGATAGGCGAAATTGAGTCAAACATGGTTCTGGCGCCTAGGCGCCCAAACTTGGCGCCTAAGCGCCAGCATAACCTGTGTATCGATGGTCTTGCACCAAAGCTCCCCAGTTACAGGTTCGTGCAAAAACCAAAAATCTTCAGTTTTTCACACGAATTCTTCCTATAAACTACCTTGTCTTCATCCCCAGTCTCTAAGCAACCCTAATTTCGTCCAGCATAACTCATTTTGGAAGAGAAAAGAGAAGTTTAGAAGCAATGGAGAGAGGAGATCATGGCAATGAGTTAAGAGATAAGTCTTCTAAAGATCCTTAACCTTATTTCAATGGTTATATTGCAGTAAGTTTGGAGAAATTATTCAGTCGTCTAGATAAGATTGAGGCGGAATTACTAAGTGTTGGAAATCGTCTACATGAGATGTATCACCAAATCGAGCACTTGGAATGACAGATGAAGCTTCAATTCGATCATATGGTGGCCTTTCAAGATTCTCAAGTGACAACGTATGCGAAAAACAAATGGATTGACGAGAAGACGGCTTTGGAATTTCCAAGGGCATTAGTTTTCTACCCATGCAGGCCTAGCAATCTTCATTGCGAGAGGGATGGAAATTCAAAGTTTGGAGAAGAATAGATCGTTGGTGTGCTAGGTGTGATCGAGTCATGTTTTAGTGAGTCGAATATTTAGTTTTTGTGTTTTCTTTCATTGTTTAAAGTATGTTGTTTGATTCTAAATTTGCTTTGAAATAGTGATGTTTGTGTTGTTTATTAAGAGTTGAACCTTGTTATAGTACTTTTTATGTAATTTCTTGAGCTTGGAATAGAAAAACTTGAAATGGTATTGGAAGAGTTTGATTATATCTTATGTTTGAATGTTGGATCTATTTTATCATTTAAATTGTTTGTGGAAATGTTTGGAAGTTAGAAATTGGAGTAATACTCTCGTGTGAGCAATTACATGTCTAATTTGTTAAGTTTTGGTGGAAAATAATTTTTTTTAAATCGAATTTTTGGGAAGGCGAGTCTGGCGCCTAGGCGCCAGAATTCGGCCTGAACCTGAAATTCGGGCTTTTAAACCCATCGACGCCATTAACGACGCCTAGGCTCCTTCTTCCTCCATTTTCGCGAAATACATACCTAGGGATCCATTTTTAGGTCGGTTTTTAGAGTTTTGAGCTTGGAATCACTCGATTTCTTCATCTCGAGGTCAGATCTACCTTCTAATCCATTTATTTTTTATTTTCACCATGGATTTTTCAACTTTTAAGCAAAACCAAAAATTTTGATTTTTGGAGTTTAATCCATGGATTTAAAGCTTTATTTAAGTTTTTAAAGCTTAAATAAGTTTATTCTTTTGATCCTTTAATTTATTTTGCGCTTTCTTTCTCTTACATTGAGATGGCTCCGAAATCTAAGCGAGGGAAAGAACGAAAAAATTTCGATCTCAGCAAATTCGCTAATGTCGCGGCGCATTTTCGTTACAATGAATTTGCTACGACGAGAAAATTTATCTCGAAGAGGAGTTTCTACAATCCTGGTGGAATGATTGAAGATACGATCGTTTCACTGAACTGGCAACGATTCTGCTACTTCACTGCTGTTGCTGTGATCCCTGTCGTCAGGGAATTTTATGCTAATTTTATGGATGCCGAAGATTACGAGATCTTCGTGAGAGGAGTTGGAGTAGGATTTACTCCTGAAAGAATCAACATTTTCTATGGCCTGCCACTGATCATTGAGTGCTACTATTCTGGATTATCTCTATCTGAGGGAGATTTGGAGATGATTATTGCATATTTGACTGATGGTACTGGAGCTAGGAAGATCCGGAATGAGAAACGGATAAATTTTACATCTTCTAAGTTAAATGATGTTTCTAAGGCCTGGCATTACTTTATTTCTGCTCGCCTCCTTCCATCTAACCATTTGAGTGAGGGCACAAAGGACAGAGCTATCCTCAACTACTGCATACAGGAGAGGAAGCCAATTAATGTCAGGAGTATTATTTATGATTTTGTGGAGGCCACTGCTCGTTTCAGCACTTCTGTACGATTGGGATTCCCATCTCTGATTTATTCTCTGTGCGAAAGTGCTAGAGTTGTTGATGAGCTTTCAAAGGAGAAGCTCAAGTCTACCAAGCCCATTGGACGGGATAGTGTTAGTATTTATGATTGACTTTGAGGTAAGAGTTCTACCGTACCCTCTAGTTCATTACCGACTTCAGGTAGACCTTCTACTTCTCGAATCTCTACTTCTGCTGCTGAGCCACCATCTAGTTTTTGGGAAAATATGCATGATAAATTTATAGAGCAGCAGAATATGTTACTTTTAACCCATTATATAGTGGATGCAATAGATAAGAAAGTGGATCGTCTTTCTGAGTACACCCAGATGAAGAGTTTTTGATGCAGAGTATTCTGAGACTCTTGTTAGATTCCTTAAGGGTGATTATTCAGTTCAGTTCCCAACCTGCCCTCGATTCTCACCATATAATGATCGCTAGAATAATAATGTAGATTTTTCTTTTGATGATGATGAGGATGAGGAGACAGCTAATGATGAGTAGATTTCTAGGATTAAGTAGTTGTGTTATTTATGTTATATTTTGTTAGTGTGTTACTTTTGGATGTATGTGATGATTTGTTTTTATGTTTAATGCACTGTTGTGTTAGTGTACTTTTGATATTTAGAGTGTATTGATTCTGAGACACTTATTGTTTTACTGATGATTATTGAATTGTTAGAGTTTATTTTTGTAATGAGATGTTTTGTTTATATTTTAGTACAGTGATCAGTACACCTGTTTAGTTTAGTTATTTTTGTTTAAAATTATAAAAGAAAAAAATTTTAAAAAAATTTTTGTAGAAATTTATCCTGCTTACTAAAATTTTTCTATATATGCTTAAACATTTCTTTTATATTCATAAAAAACATGTGTAGAAATAAAATTTTTCTTTCTATATTATTTTTCATATACTTGGAAAAATTCCTGGTGGAAATATGTTATTCTTTCTCTCATGCTTTAGAAATTTTCATGATTCATGTTTATATCAAAACTGAAGTTTGGGGGAAAGGAAAATACTTTGAAATTTAAATATTATTTGTCCTTAATTACTAATATTTTTTTTTAAATATTAACATAAGGAATGAAAATTTTATTTAAGATTACTTAAATTTTTGAATTTATAAATAATTTAGTAAATTTAACTAAAATTTTAATAATTTTGATTGATTTTAAGAATATAATTATTTAACTTAAAGAATAATAAGATTAAAAATTTTTTATTTATAGTAAAAAAGAATTGTATTTTTGAAATACTAAGGAATCAAGATTATTACTTGAAAAAGAAAATATTGAAAAAATTTTTGAAAAATACTTATTAAGAATGTCATATTTATTAAGTGAAAATTTATAAGTTTTTAAATATAAGTTAAGGATAGTGAGGTTCAAAATCATTAACAGACTATCCAGATATAGTAATCCTCACAAATTGTGAAAAAAAATGGATTGAAAAACATCCTTAAAAAAATGAAAAAGAAAAAAAAGAAGAAAAGAGCAAAAAAGAAATGTGCGGAGAAGCTTGAGGAGATGCCTAATAAAAAATTGGCTTCACTTGAATTATCTTATAGGAAGAAAACTAATTACATTTTTAACTTAATTTTTATGTACAAGCATCCTTATTAAAAAAGCTTTCATGAAAGTCTTTTCTTGTAAATTATCTATGTGACCTTAATATGATAAATTACAATTATTTTGAAATAAATGAAAATTTTAAAGTCTTATGATTTGGTAGTTAAGTATTCTTTAAATTCTTAAAATTAACCTTAATTAGTGAAATTTGGTTAATGATTTACTAGAGCATTTATAAAACCAAAAATTATAAGAAATCTTAAATATTTAAACTTCATTCCAGATGTTATACATTTTATGTAATGAAAAGGGTTACTTGAGGACAAGTAACATTTAAGTTTGGGGGAATTTGATCCACTCAAAAAGTACCTATTTTTATGCCTTATTTATTATTCAATTTTTAAGGATATTATGCTTTAATGAAAGGTATTTTTATGTTTTTGGATATAGATGATGAAAAAAAAGAGTTCAAGAAGGAAAAAGGAGCAAAAAGAAGCAAAAATAGAGCTAAAAAGCAAAGTTGTCAATATTATAGGTATGGCGCCTAGGCACCAGTTCGATACTGAAGCAGTTAAGATTTTTGAAAACTTTGGGCAGTTATTTTGACGGTGTTAATCGATCATCAGACCTTCTAGAAGACTGGAAGTTACTCATGATACATAGTACATGTGATACAATGCATCTAGACATAGGAAAATGGTTTTAATCGTGCAGAGGTGCGATCCAAAGTGAAGGGGTGCAAAGATTTGGTTACGGAGTCCGGCGTCTAGGCGCCAGATCCCAGCGCCTAGGCGCCACAGTTACTTTCTAAAAAATCCATTGAATTTGGACGAATTTTGAAGAGGTGTCTTATGCAACCCCTGGTCATTTTTGAAGCTCTATAAATAGGAGATATTTCAACATAAAAGAGAGCTCTCCCGCTCCCGGAAAAAGTTCTAGAGAACCACCAAATACTTTTCTTAACCAAATATTTTTCTTAAGTATTTAGTGAGTTTATTTTAGTTTATTTTAGTTACTTTGAGTGTTACTACTCAATTCCTTGAGTAGTAAGTGAGAGTTTGTAAGAGTTGGTGATGTTGAAGTCTTGTACTTTGCATTGGAGTCAGTAGGAGTCAAAGGATCACTTGAAGGAATATTTCAGATAAGTATTTGTAACTTGGTTCAAATTTTTATAAATATGTTTTGTTGTGTGAATTCAATGTGTTCTGAGTAGTTACTTTTCTTTCTCCTTTCAACCATGAAAAGATAATAAAGATAATTTGATTTCGTTTGAGAACTTAAACTTAATTTTAAAAATTATTGTGATGATATTCATATCTAATCTTAATTTATTTTTTAAACTGGTCATTTGAATTGTTATAATATGTTGAATAATTCTGAGACCTATCCGGAGATGAGTTCTTAACTAGTAGATATCACATGAATCCTTGGGTAATCGAAGACCATGTGCGGGTTATTCAAGTTGAAGTGCAAATAAATAGAAAAATATTATTTATTGGGTGTAGAATTAATTAGTTTTTAGAGTGATAGACCAAATTCTATTAATTTGGTTTATAGATAGGGAACATGTCACTAGTAGGGCCAACCATAGCCATCCTTGGACATCTAGAAGTGTGAGTCTAGATTAACTCATTCTACTAATAATACATCCTGAACCAATCTATAGATTGCCCAATGTTCTTTATACTATCGAGCGAAGGTAAAGAATAGAAATGCTTCTATTTGGCGTAATACCATAATTTCAAGTTCTCCATGAATGATAGTTTTTTTGAAAAATCTTAGATTAGTTGAAAAGGAGAAAGTTGATTTATTTATACTTGTATCAACCTTTACTTTATTGCTACTTTACTTACATCTACTAGAAATTTCATAAAACTTAAAATATGATTTTTGATAAGAAATAAAAAATTATAATTACTTTTAATTTGAAAATCTATTAATTTCTAAAATTAATCTTCCATGTGGGATTGATAACCAGGACTCCAATAGAGCTCTATATTACTGGATACAATATGTATACTTGCGTAGTACCTCTGGTGTTCAAAATATTTTCTAAAATTATATATTTATTTTTTGCATACTACCCTATGAAATATAAATTAAAGGATAAATTGTAGGCATAGTTACGTGTCGAGGTCATCAGGATACAAGGGAAAACAACCCTTTCTTACTATCTTTCCTCGGGGAATTCTTCAAAAGCAGCAGTAGATGGTACTCTCGGACCCAGCCGAGACTTGACCAATCTGCACTTTGTGAGTGTAGGGACGACGATGGTAATATCTGTAGTGGTAGTGACAATATCAATGTGCTTCCCCAAACGAATTCTAATGGGAGTACGAGCTGGCGGTGTGTCTAGTAACTTCTGGTTTGACGAGCGGGCTATCCTTTTTTAAAATCTCATTCTTCATTCTTGGTGACACTGCGCAACCCATCCTCTTAAGTAATCCGACGATGAAACTTCCTTCTTTGTCAGCTGAATTCTAGAACATAGTACGGATTCTGGTGATGGGAGTGGGCTTTTCCCTCTTCTCATTACGTCCACGAAGTGGCAGTAAGGCAGTAGCAATCCTACAGAGACTCTCATCTTCTGTAGTATTTGACAATTGGTGGAACCTACTCCCTCAAAGGAGAGGAGAGGTCTCCAACACACTGAGTTCCTCCCGCTGAAACAGTGAACAAATAGTGCATGTTTACAAAATAGGGTTCAAATTATTTCCTAAAACAGTAAACAAATCAGCTCCAAATGGGCATTCAAACTCTTCCAAATAGCACTCAAATCAGTCCTAAAAAATCGCATTTGAATGATTCAAAACAGTAACTAAATCAGCCACAAAATGGGTTCATAAATTTTCCTCAAACAGTCAATGAATCAGCGTCAAAGTGGTGCATAAATCCTTTCCAACACAACGGATATCGAGCCCAAGAGAAAGCACCTAGCTACCGTGAAACAGTGACCATATGCAAGCCCTTTAATGGTCACGATGGATATAACAACAAGAGGACTAAAAAAATGAAGAGAGAATTTACATACATGACACTTGATTCCTATGCATTTATGCATCTAACACTTAAAACCAAATTTCTATGTCATATATAAGTATTTTGGCAAATTAGATAGTCCACGAGTTATTCACCTCTGTCGGGCCAGAGCTACCAACAACCTAACAAATCTAAGGGAAACTTCTCACCAAGAGTTGGTGAGTAGTATCGTTGATTATGTCCTCCCCTTATCGAAAATCATTGGGGTAGGAGATACTATTCAATTATCCCACTTTTAGCACCAGAAGTGTTTCACATCAACGCCTTTAAACCCCGAATCGTCCAACTTATAGCCTCGCTCAATGATCTACATATCCCTACACTATATGCACTTATGTATCAACATAAACACATAAAACTTATTCATCGAGCAATGAATAAAAAATAAAATAAAATGAATAAAATAAGGGAGACCGATCCACTTCAAAAATCATCAAAGCAAAGGAGCAAAACGGCAAGTGAACCAGCCTAAGAAAAGTGTTTAAACCTTCTCCAAATAGTACTTAAATTAGCCTAAAAAAAGTGCATGTAATCCAATCCAAACAACACTTAAACCAGCCCAAAAAGTGCATTTTAATCCAATCCATATAGCACTCAATCCAGCCCAAAACTTACCATGTAAAGGCTCCAAAATAGAAAGCAAATCAGACCAAAAACTGCATGTATTTCTTCCGAGAAAGAAAATGAACCCAAGAGTACCATGTATTCCTTCCAAAATAGTTAGAATATCAGCTCCAAACTAAAATATATATTTTCCAAACATCCGCTAGTAAATCGATCCAAAATGGTGTGTAAAGTTTCCAAAATCAGCTAACAAATGGACATAAAATAATGTCCAAATTCTTTCCCAAAACAGTGTGCAAATCAGCTCCAAATGGGCATTCAAACACTTCCAAATAGCACCCAAATCAGTCCTAAAAAATCCATTTGAATTATTCAAAACAATAACTAAAATCAGCCCCAAAATGGGTTCCAAAATTTCTCTCAAACAGTCAATGAATCAGCGTCAAAGTGGTGCATAAATCCTTTCCAAAACAACAAATAACGAGCCCATGAAACAACACCCAGCTCTACCTCGAAACAGTGAGCATATGCAAGCCCTTTAAAGGCCACGATGGATATAGCAGCAAGGGGAATCAAAAAGTGATGGGAGAATTTACATACATGACATTTGATTCCTATGCATTTATACATCTAACACCTAAAACCAAATTTGACATTCATCTCATCTCGCTTATGCATGAAAAGGTGTACCTCACTTTTAAAGGTTCAAACAATTATATATATATATATATATATATATATATATATATATATATATATATATATATATATATATATATATATATATATATATATATTATGTTATATGAAAGTTTTGGTTGGTAAAAATGTAATCAAAGTTTAGGTGTTAGATATGTAAATGCATGAGAATTAAGTGCTATGTATGTAAACCTTCCAAAAATATTGCAGCCTCCTAATCCAATCAACTTGAACAATTCAATCCATAAGAGTTGAGTGATATGTATGTAAACCTTCCAAAAAAGATGCAGCCTCCTAATCCAATCAATTGGAACAATTCAATCCATAGGAGTTGAGTGGTATCTATGTAAATGTCTCTCTCTCCCTTTTTTTTTTAGGAGTTTAGTGGTATGTATGTAAATGTCTCTCTCCTTTTTTTTATTTTTTATTATTATTATTTTTTTCAAGTAACAGGGATGTGGTAAAACCATAAAACTTATATATATCTTGGGAGTTGCAAAGAATAACTCATATTTCAAGGGAGTAGGAACTCCTCCATGGATGTTCTAAAGACAAAACCAATATGTGCAAGCAAAAAATAAGCATCATATGCTATAATGCATTGCTGGAACATTTAAGAATGCCTTAAAAACAAATTCAGCAAACATGCCGAATGTCCAAGCAAAAATGTCAAGCCAACAAACAAGATTATTGAACGATCGAGAAAGGGAGAAGATGTTACCTTGCCCAAGGTTTACTCTAAAAAAGAGACACATAACTCTAAAAAGAAATCAAGTCCACAAATCCAACAACAAGCAACCAAAGATGCAACAACAACAACCTTAACCCTTCCCCCAAAAAGGTTTTTTTATAGCCAAGACGGTGGAAGGAGGATCACGGCCTTTCAAAAAAAGTAGGCAGAGAAATTTGAAGCGGTACAACAATGGAAGGGAGGAGTGTTTTAAGGCATCCGTCCCATTTTTATTTCGAGGCATTGCAAGGAAGAATAGAAAACCTGTGCTTATAAAAGATTTTTGGCAATTTTAATTTTAGTGTTATTTCAGGTATTATTACAGTGGTATTGAGGCATACTGTGGTTCTACAATGTTTGCGTTATTTAGGGTTTTATTTTGATTGAATTATGATATTGTTGGGGTTTCGCGGTGGACGGTGTTATCCGCCAATATATTTCCGGTGTATTCAGGCGTTATTGGCTCATAATTGTCTCAAGGGGTTAAATCGGTGTTATCCGCGCGATTAAATCGCAACATGTTGTTATTTGGCAATCTTTTGGATGCATATTGGTGTTATTTGGCAATTTTGAGTGTTATTAGCCCAAATTTGCCCGAGAGGTATTATTTGGGGTGTATTTCAATGAAATTTGGTAGTATTGAGATGTTTTGTGATGTTATTGAGGAAATTTGGTGTTATTGAGCGGGATTTGGTGTTATTGGCTCAGATTTGGCGCGAATTGAACCCAATCCTAACTTAGGCTCTTTCTCGATTCAACTTGGCTTATGTAGACATGATACGAGACAACTAACAACTCTATGCAAGAGAAGACCTTCACTTTTTATTTTAAGATTTGTGCTTCGATTTTTGTACAATTTGCTCGGGTGAGGAACCATAGCAACATGGGTGTCTGTTTCGTCATTCATGGTCGTTTGGACAAGTTCGTCAACATTAAGGTCTAAAATGTGTTAATTTTAATTTTCTTTGAATTTTGGTTCGTGATTGATCATTTTAAAAATTATTTTTAGTTTTAGTCGACGATGAAGTGTATGCAATTGTAGATGATGTGAATGAGGTGTGAATCAGGCCACCCTAGAGCTTAATAATCCTATAGGAATCCTCTTTGGGTTTTGTCATATTGGTCTCTGACCAAAGAAAAATGTATTGAGAAATTCATACCAATTTTATATGAAATTGCACTTTAAAGAAAGGTATTTTCTATGTTTTATTGCAGGTATGAAGATTTATAGGTAATGGAGCAAAAAGATGGGAAAAGGAGCGAATCTGGAACAAAAAAGACTAAAAGAGAAAAAAATTGAACAAGCTCGCCGACGGTGAGGAATAGGTCGCTAACGGCGTGTTTTTCCCTAGAGCATTTGAATATATTATAAAGGAGCCCGCCGACAGCGAGCCTGAGCAGTTGGCCTATGTTCTAGAAGCCTGCCGACGGCGCCAACGAGCCCGCCGACGGCGAGAAGGTCGGTTCAAGCAATGTTCAATGAATTTGGACGCTTTTTGAAGAGGTGCTTAAGCAACCATTCTCCCTCTTTAAATAGAGACGATTTTAGGCCAAAGGTGTGTCTTCTTTGTGTCCTTTGTGTGTCATTTTGAGTGTCTTATTAGTGTATTTAGTGTGTAAGTGTGTTCTAGAGAGTATATTAGTGAGTTTAATTGAGTGTGTTGTACAAGAAGGAAGAGTCAGAGGAACTTCAAGGAGTCTGCTTGGGGAGAAGATTCAAGATAAGTTTTGTTTTGTCTATTATTTTATAACTTTAATTTTATATGAAATCTAAGTTTTGTGTTATTCTACCTATGCAATTTGAGTAGTTTTCTCTGTCTTGCTCCTTGTTTTTGAGATTTTGTAAAATGGAAAATTAAATTAGTTGTGTCTAAAATATTAAATAAAATTTGTGATAATCTTTACTTAAATCTTAATTTACTTTCAATTTGGTCAATTGAACTGTTAAAATATGTTAATTTTACAACTGAAGTAAAGATTACATCCAAGATTTAGGGAAAGTAAAGTCTTTGAAATGAGGGTACAAATAAATAATGAAATATTATTTATCGGGCGTTTAATTGGATATTTTAGAGTGACAGACTAAAAGCTTCAATTTGGTCCTATCGTTTGGGTGCTGAAGTGAGATGTTAGCCCTCAGGCGAGGGGAACGTGGGAGTTCCGAAGTGGAGTCGGATCCTCCCAGCCTAGCCGCAGATTCAATAACCAAGCATAGGATTAGTCAATATTCTTTATGCCTGGACCAAAGGGTAAAGAATAGGAATGCTCCTATTTGGCACAATATACTTATAACTAGTTTAATTATCCATTCACTTAATTCTCTTAACAAGGAGAGAGATACTTTTCTAAATTGCAATCTTCCATTCAAAATTTAGTAGTAGAGTTTAGTATAAATGTTCTTTATTTCTGTATACTAGATAGTAATTACAACTGCTATAATTAGTTCATAATCTCTAACTTCTCTGTGGGATCGATATCTAGGACTCCATTAGAGCCATGTATTACTTGAACGATACGTATACTTGCATTAATAAAAGGGGTAACTTTATTATTTTTAAAAATTATTTTTACACAGAGTTAAACACTCATTTAGTTACATAGACCCCGCCCCGATCAAGTTTTTGCGCCGTTGCCGGGAAGTAAAGTAATTATTCAAGTAATTAATAAAATAATTATTAAGATAATTACTAGAGTAACGGACTATTTTAAAATTACTTAAGTTGTGTATGCGTAAATTTGGAACCGAAAATTTAATACCTTATGATTCGGAATTAGAACACACTATTAAAAAAAATTAGAAAACAGAAAAGAGAAATTATAAATTTAAATCAAAAAGAAAATAATCCAGCAATTGAAAATACAAATCATCCGAGACCTTTAAGAGGTTATGCAAACCCTACATTAGATGAAATTCACTTAACTATCCAAAACCCTGATGTAGCGGCTAATTCATTTGAGCTTAAACCTGCAATTATTCAAATGGTACAGAATAATCAATTTAGTGGTTCACCAAACGAAGATCCTAGTTTACATCTCGCTAGTTTTTTAGAAGTTTGTGCTACTTTTAAATATGACGGAGTATCTAATGATGCTGTTAGACTTAGGCTTTTTCCTTTTTCTTTAAAGGATAAGGCTAGATGTGGTAAAATTCGTTAGCACCTGGATCTATTAGAACTTGGGGAGAATTATCACAAAAATTTCTATCCAAATACTTTCCTCCTTCAGAAACTGCAAAGCTTAGAAATGATATAATCTCTTTTAGCCAGTTTGACGGAGAATCGATATACGAAGCTTGGGAGAGATTTAAAGATCTTCTTAGGAAATGCCCACATCATGCGTTACCAGATTGGTTAATCATTCAAACTTTTTATAATGGATTAGTAGGATCTCTTAGATCTATCATTGATGCTGCCGCTGGTGGTTCATTAATGTCAAGACCATTTGATGAGGCTTATTCATTAATTGAAGAAATGGCTACCAACAATTTTCAAAGGCTTTCTAAAAGGTTAAATCCTAAAAAAATAGCTAGTATTCATGATTCTGATGCAATATCTATGTTAGCTTCTCAGATTGCTGTTATATCTAAGAAATTAGATCATTTTAGAATGAATTATTCTCCTACTATAATAGAAGAAAATTCATCTGGACAATTTGTGGATGCTCAACCTTCTTATGAAACTTTAAATGCTATTAATAATAGACCCAATAATCCTTATGCAAATTATTATAACCCAGGTTGGAAAAATCATCCAAATTTTAATTGTAATAACTATTCTGCTAATCAACAATGGATGAACAACTTAGTAAACCCATTAGGAAATTGATCTAACCAAGGAAATTCTAATTATAAACCTTCTTATCCACCTAGATTTAATAATAACTCTCAATTTAAGGAAAAGAAGTTATCTAAGGAAGAATTAATATTAAATATGGGTTAGCATTTGCAGAATCAAGAAAATCAGCTACAAATTCAAGGGAACCAGTTACAAAATCAATGAACTGCTATTAAAAATATTGAAATTCAACTTGGGCATATCATTACTGTGCTTAATAATATAAGTCCTGGAACTTTTCCTAGTAATGTGGAAATTAATCCTAAAGACCAAGGAAAAGAACAAATCAAAGCAATACAGTTACGAAGTGGAAAAGAGTTAGAAACAAGAGTACAAAAAGAAACAGAAAGTGAAAAAGAGAAAGTGGAAACTGAAAAAGAAAAGGATCCGCAAGATCAAGATTTAGAATACCCATTAATACCTATGAAAATTTCTATAGAAAAACCACCACCACCATTTCCTCAGCGATTAAAGCAACATAAAAAGGATAAGTAATTTTCTAAATTCATTGAAATCCTGAAGAAATTAACGTTAAATATTACCTTTGTAGAAGCATTAGAACAAATGCCCAATAATGTGAAGTTTATGAAAGATGTTTTAAATAAGAAGAGAAAGTTCACAGACAATGAAACTGTTGCACTTAGCGAAGAGTGTCGTGCAATTATTCAGAAAAAGCTTCCTGAGAAATTAAAAGATCGTGGTAGTTTCACTATACCTTGTGCTATTGGAGAAAAATTTTATGGAAAAGCTTTATATGAATTGGGAGACAGCATCAATCTTATCCCTCTATCAATTTTTAAAAGATTAAGATTGGGAGAAGTCTCACCTACTTCAGTAACTTTTCAGTTAACTGATCGTTCAGTGACATATCCTAAAGGAGTTATTGAAGATGTGTTAGTAAAAGTGGATAAATTTATCTTTCCTGTGGATTTTATTGTTTTAGATATGGAGCAAGATAAAGAAATACCCATAATTTTAGGAAGACCCTTCTTAGCTACAGGAAGAGCTATGATTGATGTTCAAAAAGGAGAATTAACTATGAGAGTAAATGATCAAGAAGTAACTTTTAACATTGCAAAATCAATGAAATATCCTGCTTCTGAAAAAGATGATGAATGTTTTCGAATGGAAATTCTTGAACATCTGTGAAATAAACATTTTAAAGAGCACTTTGAAGATAAATCAGAAATATAAAATATAGAATTATTTGAAGAAACAGAAAATGAAGAATTAGATTATATACAAGAAAGATTTAAGATGTTGGATATTACGGTAAAATGCTGAAAAGAATACAGTTCCGTCGATTATAAAACCTTCTAAACTTGAGTTAAAAGTTTTACCTACTCATTTAAAGTATGCCTTTTTGGGAAATTCTTTAACTTTATCGGTTATTATATCAGCAGAATTAAACGAATTACAAGAGCAAAAACTTCTTGACACATTAAAAAAATATAAGAAAGCTTTTGGTTGGACCTTAGCAGATATTAAGAGAATTAGTCCTTCAATCTGTATGCACAGAATTATTTTGGATAATGAACATAAACCAAGAGTTGATCCCCAAAGGAGATTAAACCCAATGATGAAAGATGTAGTCAAGAAAGAAATATTAAAATGGTTAGACAGTGGTATTATATATCCTATTTCAGACAGTGTTTGGGTAAGTCCAATTCATTGTGTTCCTAAGAAAGGAGGAGTGATTGTTGAAGCTAATGAAAATAATGATTTAATATCTATCAGACAAGTTACTAGATGGTGTATATGTATTGATCATAGAAAATTAAATGCATCCACCAGGAAAGATCACTTCCCTTTACCATTCCTATACCAAATGTTGGACAAACTAGCTGGGCACAAATACTTTTGTTTTTTAGATGGATATACTGGCTACCATTAAGTTTCTATTGCTTCTGAGGATCAACAGAAAACTACATTTACCAGTCCTTATGGAACATTTGCTTTTTGAAGGATGTCTTTTGGACTATGTAATGCACCTACAACATTCCAGAGATGTATGATGTCTATATTTAGTAAATTAATTGATGATGGAATGAAGTATTTATGGATGATTTCTCTGTGTGTGGAACATCATTTGACGCATGCTTGGATCATCTTAAAAAATTCTTGGAGCTATGCAAAAAAACTAATTTAGTTCTAAATTGGGATAAATGTCAATTTATGGTTGTAGGAGGAATTGTATTAGGGCATAAAATTTCAGAAAATGACATGGAAGTAGACCGTGCAAAAATTTAAATTATAGCTAAATTACCACCTCCTACTACAGTGAGAGGGGTAAGAAGTTTTCTTAGACATGTTGGATTTTACAGACGCTACATAAAAGATTTTTCAAAAATTACCAAACCTTTATGCCAACTTTTAGAAAAGGACAAGAAATTTGAATTCACTATAGAATGCTTAAATGCTTTGGAATTATTAAAAGATAAATTAATCACAACACCTATAATAGTTTCACCTGATTGGGAGAAACCATTTGAACTTATGTGTGATACTTAGTGATTATGCTTATAGGAGATCGTTCTTGGACAAAGATATGATAAAATTTTTAAAGTTATATACTATGCTTAGTAAAACTCTTAATAATGTTGAAATTAACTATACGATTCTAGAAAAAGAATTATTAGCAATTGTATATGCTTTTGATAAATTTAGATATTATTTAATTGGAGCTAAATGTATTGTGCATACTGATCACTCTGCTATTAAATATTTAATGCAAAAGAAGGTTACCAAACAAAGATTAATCAGATGGATATTACTGATGCAAGAATTTGATTTTGAAGTAATTAATAGAAAGGGATCTGATAATCAAATTGCAGATCATTTGTCAAGATTAGAATAATGTGAATTATCTGACACTGACAATGAAATTACAGATAGTTTCCCTGATGAACAACTTTATAATAGAAATGAGTGGAAAGTACATTGGCATGATGATATAGTTAATTATATTGCAAGTGATATTTTACCACCCATGCTAACTCTGCAACAACAACAAAAATTCATACACGATGCTAAAACGTATTTTTGGGATGAACCATATTTAAATAAGCAATGTAAGGATCTAATTATTAAAAGATGTGTGTCTTATGAAGAAACTGAACAGATCATTCTAAAATGTCACTATTTTGAGTTTGGAGGACATTTTGGGACTGATAAAACTGCTTATAAAATTTTACAATCTGGATTTTATTGGCTACTCTTTTTAAAGATGTTTATAGATATATCAAAACTTGTGATAAATGGCAACAAGTAGGTAATATATCTAGAATAAATGAAATGCCTCTGAATTTTATAGTAGAAGTTGAAATTTTTTATGTTTGGGAATTAGATTTCATGAAACCATTTATTCCTTCATTTGGAAACTCATATATATTAGTTGTTGTTGATTATGTTTCTAAATGGATTGAAGCCAAGGACTTACTGATCACTAGAAAATATATTAAGAATTTCATACCAATTTTATATGAAATTGCACTTTAAAGAAAGGTATTTTCTTTGTTTTATTGCAGGAATGAAGATTTATAAGTACTGAAAGCAAAAAAGCACAAAAGAAGCGAATTTGGAGCAAAAAGGACTCAATTTGATAAAAATTGAACTCTCTCGCCGACGGCGAGATTTAGGACGCCGACGGCAAGTTTTTCCCGAAAGATTTTTAATATATTATAAGGAGCCCACTAACGACAAGATCGAGCCTGCCGACAGCGAGATCGGCGCGGTTGGCCCATCTTCTAGAAGCCCGCCGACGGCGAGATCAAGCCGCTGACGGCGAGACAATTGAAAAGAGCTAAAATACATTGAACCTGGATGCTCTTTGAAGAGGTGCTTAAGCAACCTTTGGAGATTTGACCCCTTCTATAAATAGAGACGAATTTTAGTCATTTGTGTGGAAGTTAAGTGTAATTTAAGAGTCTTTTGAGTGAGTAGATAAAGTGTTTAGCATTTTGGTGTGCTGTACTGGAAGGAAGAGTCAAAGGAACTTCAAGGAGTCTGCTTGGGGAGAATAATTGAGATAAGTATATTTGTTATTTGTTTGTTAACTTTAATTAAATCCATGTTTTGTGTTACTTTTCCCATGCATTCTGAGTAGTTTCCTTAGTTTTTCTCCTTGTTATCGAGATTTCGTGAAATGATGAATTAAAGTAGTTGTGCCTAAAATATGAAAATAGAAATTGTGCTAATTTTTTACTTAAATCTTAATTTACTTTCAATCTGGCCAATTGATTTGTTAACATATGTTGAATTATCAACTATAGTAAAGATTACATCCAAGATTCAGGGAAGTCAAAAGCCTTATAAGGAGGGTGCAAATAAATAGGGAAATAATAACTATCGGGCGTAGAATTGGACATTATTAGTGTGATAGACTAAAATATTCAATTCGGTCTTATTGTTTGGGAGCTGAAGTGTAGATGTTAGCCCTCAGGCGAGGAGAACGTGAGAGCTCTGAAGTGGCAGTCGGTATCCTCCCAGCCTAGCCGCAGATTCAGTAATCAAATATAAGACTAGTCAATGTTCTTTGCACCTGGATCAAAGGGTAAAGAATAGTAATGCTCCTATTTGGCACAATACAATTAAAAACTCATTTAATTCTTCATTCACTTAATTCTCTAAAACAATGAGAAAGATACTTTTTTAAAATCTTATATTCAACCTTTAAGCATTAGTTTATTTTAGTCTAAGTGTTCTTAATTTCCATATACTAGATTTGTAAGTAAGTTTACTTTACTTTGTCTTTGAAATTCTCTAACTTCCCTGTGGGATCGACATCTAGGACTCCATTACAGCCCTATATTACTTGATAACGATACGTATACTTGCGTAGTATCCACAATATAAATCATAAAATCCATAACATAATCATCAATATCTATAAATATTCAGTGCGGGATCAAGTTTTTAGTGTCGTTGCTAACTTTTTATATCATAGTTGTAAGTATAAATATCGAAAAGTGGATCAAGTTTTTGGTGTCGTTGCTAACTTTTTATATCATAGTTGTAATTATAAATATCAAAAAGTGGATCACTTACCTCGTTGTGATGCTAAGAGTGTTTCAAAATTTTTAATGAAAAATATTTTCACAAGATACGGAATGCCGAGAGTGATTATCACTGACGGAGGATCCCATTTAGGAATAAATATATTCAAAAATTGGAAAAAAATTCAATATTATTCATAAAATATTGACTTCTTATTATCTACAAACCAGTGGATTAGCTGAAGTTTCTAATCGAGAAAGACTGTAAACCCTAGTAGATTAGATTGGTCTACAAGACTAGACATTGCATTATAGGCATACAGAACTGCTTATAAAACTCTGATTGAAATGACTCCTTACAGACTTATTTATGGAAAGACGTGTCACTTACCAGTTGAATTAGAGTATAAAGTGTATTGGGCGATTAAAGAATTTAATTATAATTTGTAGGATGCTGGTGAGAAGAGATTGTTGCAGATGAATGAATTAGAGGAATTATGGAATGAATCCTATAATAATGAAGATATGGCATGATCGGAAGATTAACCAAAAGAATTTTGAACCAGGACAAGAAGTATTGTTGTACAATACAAGGCTGAAATTACTTCCTGTGAAATTGAAATCTCGATGGTTATGACCTTTCACTATAACTCAAGTATCTACATACGGAGCTGTTGAAATTGAAGATCCAAAGACCGGAAATAGATTTAAAGTAAATAGACACAGATTGAAACCATATTTTAAAGATAAAAGACCAAATTTTAAAGAGGTTTTAATGCTCAGTCGACCTGATTAACAACCTGAATAGGTCGGGCTGACGACGTTAAACCAAGCGCTTTATGGGAGGCAACCCATAGTTATCTTTATTATTATGGGTAATGATTGTATATTTGTTTGATTTATTATTAGTTTTTGGTATGAATGAATTCTACTACTTGAATTTACCCTTATGATCATCACGATATTGGATCCATAGAAATATTTGGAAAGCATTCGGACCAGAGCGAGACTGGGCAATTTTTTTGCCTTGGCTGCCGAAGGCGAGATCGAGCTCGCCGACGGCGAGTTTTGCCCACCCAATTCAGTTTATATTATTTAAGAATCCCGCCGACGGCGAGATGGACGTCACCGACGGTTAGATCGATGCCGCCGACGGCGAGATCGGTGAATGGATAGTTTAGGGAGTTATTTTGACGGTTTCTGGCGATTCTAAGTGTTTTAACTCTTTAAAAACTCCTAGAACTCGAATTCTAAACTATCTAATTCCTAAAAATGATTTGAAACTCCACCAAAACTCATCATTATGGAATCCAATGACCTTGAAATCCCTAGATCTCGAGTGTTCAATCGAAGAAAACTTATCAGTTGTGAGGCCTAGTGAATCTTCAATAAGGTAATGATGAAATAGAGATTGATCAAGGAACGAGGATTCGTGAATATAGGAGTGGAGAATTCAACAACGCCTATCGAAGTGATGATTGTACGACGACGTTGGGAAGTATTATGATATACCACTTATGCAGTAGTCATCCCTGTGGTAAAAAAAAATTCTATTTTAATCTACACGGAATCAACAACGGAGTCGTCTATGTGCGAGGCAGATGGGTAACTTTCACTCCTTCTAGAATTAATGAGTTATATTAAATTGAGAATACACCCATTTGCCACTACTCAAACTTTGTCCCTACAAGGAATAATATGAATGAGATTTATCGTTATTTGGTTGATGAAACGGAAGATTGGGAAACAAGAGGAGACGGGTATGTTAGTTTTTCTGCATCACTTCTAAACCCCGTTTCTAAACACTGGCACTTCTTTATTTCTTCAAAATTATTACCCACTATGAGGGTTAATAAAGTTTCTAAGGAGTGTGCAATTCTGAATTATTGTATTCAAGTTGGACTATCTATTGATGTTGGTTCGATTATTGTGAAGTCTGCTTTAGGCCTGATTGTTCATGGATTAATTTCTGGGCTTGGACATCCTTCTACAATTTTTGCAATATGCAGTCAGTACCAAGTTTCATATGAAGCATGGGAGAAGGTACTCTGCCTTGGAAACCTTTAGATCCGACTGATATGTTTTCTACACTGGATGATGATAACGATGGAGCCATTATTGTGGATCAAACATCTAAAAATTCATTTTCAATCAGGCCCTTGACTGATAAAACTAATCTAATCTTGTGGAAACTCAAAGGACTAGAAAAAGAGGTACAAAACGTGATGACTTTAATTAATAACATCTCTGACTTATTTGATCATATTGATTGGAGGATGAAGGAACACTTCGATCATTCCAGACATCTTGAGGCTAGTTTCATACGGCTTATGAGAAAGAAATGATGGATAGAAGAAGATTCTACTAAAGAATTTCCTTACAGACCCTTCTACAATATATCCGTTCATTTACGTTTTATCGGTGATATCAGAGATGAGTTTAGCTCTGATCCTAACGAGTAGAAGACGTTCGTATTTGTTTATGTGTTGTACTAGTTTGAATTTAATTTTATGTAATATGCACTTTTGATATTTTAGATTTTGATATTTGATCTCAGTATATATGAGATTATGCATTATTTATTTGTTTTCAGCATTTTGAGTATTGTGGTCTGGATTGCGACGCTGAATTTGATGTATTAAGGTTGAGAAAATACCTTGTTAGTAATGTTGTGTACGAATATTGTAAACACTTAGATTTTATATAAAATTTGTGATGTTTTGTGTTGTGTGAATTTATGTGAGTTAAAATAGTATCTAATCACAGTAAAATATATTTAATCGATTGATCAGACGTTTACGAGGCGTAAAATGAATTAAAATTATAAAATATTAAAAAAAAAATTTAATTTTCGAAAAAGCCCGCCGACAGCGCCCTCGATGCCGCCGACGGTGACTTTTTCCAGAGACTTAAGCCCTATTTAAATTAATTAGCCCACCGACGGTGAGATTTTGCCCGCTAACGGCGAGGTCCCAAAAAATACCTTTATTTGACTGGTCAACCGCCACTATTCATCTTCCCCTTCCTCAAAACTTCGATAAAAACTGACCTAGGGCTTGAGAGATCTTGGATTTGGAGCAGTTTCAACACATTTTGACACCGGATTTCATCTTCCCTTGGTACGAGCTTCACTTCCATGCAAAAATTTTTTATTTTCACCATATATTTCTTCCACATTTGGGAATTTTGGAAAAATCGAAATATGGAGAAAATAGTTGGAAGAAATTCATTGAATTCATTTTAGATTACTTTAAGTAGCCTTTGGAAGCCATTCTAGTGTTATTTTGGAATTTAGTTGAGATTTTTAAAATTTGATAGATCAAGAAATGGCTCCACGACAAAAGAGGTGACTAGATTTTGACGAGACACGATTTGTGAATGCAAAAGCTCAGTCAAGATACAACTTTAGTATCAAAACGAGAAAATGCATCCAAGATAAAGTTTTCAAGAATCCGGGAGGAGAAGTGGTACAGACAATCAAAGAGTGAAGATGGGAAAATTTTTGTTATACGAAAACAGAGCTGCATTTGAAGTTGTAAAGAAGTTTTATACCAATTTGACCCAGATAGAGGATGGACCTATAAAGGTTAAAGGATTTTTAGTTGATTTTAATGTTCCGCGTATTAATTCTTTCTACGAAGTACAAGTTCTTCATACCAGCCAATACAATACATTTGGAACAATGGAAGGACCGATGGAGGAGGTGATTAACTTTCTCACTGATGGGAAAGGGACTTGGAAAATAAAGCAGCGTGAACGGGTAAACTTCCCTCTTTCTATGTTAAATGCAACCTCTAAGGCTTGGCATTATTTTATTTGCTCTACTTTTCTACCCACCTATCATCATAGTGAAGTTTCAAGAGATAGAGCAGTTCTGAATTTTTGTATTCAGAACCACATAAGTATAAATGTGGGAAGTATTATTTATAAAAACATATTAGCCATTGCAAGAAGTGAATCTGGAGGAGGACTAGGATATCCTGGTATGATTTATGCACTCTGCCAGTTATCTGGATTAGAGGCAGGAGATGATGAGAAATGGGTTGAACCTATGAAACCCATTACCAAGGCTAATATAAAGACTTATGAATCCCACAAGGATGGAGATCTGGGACTTGGAGCTCTGCACATTCGACTAGTAGGGATCCCTCTACTAGTTATGACCCTCCTACCTATAGTTCTCCTACCCTTTATGACTTGATGAATGAACTGAATCTGTATAGGAAAAGTTTTGAGAAAATTGATGAAAGGTTGGAGCAAATAGATCAAAGGATTGGAGGATTAGAGCGGAGGCATGATTATGACAGTGAATATCTCCAGAGGCATTCTGAGTTTGAGATAGCCTACTATGATGCTGAAAATCATTATAGAAGAGGAGAGCTTGATGTTATATTGCCTGAGTGCCCTCATTATATTCACTACCAGCCTACTCTACCTGCTGATTAAGAAGATGAGGATATAGCTTGGGATTTTGATGCTGAAGATTAGACTCTATGATTTGATTTTTATATTATGTGTTTGTTTATTTTCTTCAATTCAGTATTGTTCTTTAGTTTATGTATTTTGATTATTATGTTGTGTAAGACATTTAAACTTTGTTGTGCAAGTTAAATTTGTGTAGCTTTAAATTTTAATATTTCAGACGGTGATTGTAATCCTGAAACGGGATTAGTGAAATGTATGTGGATGTTGTGTTAAATTGTGCTTAATACTTTAATAGGTATAATTAAATGTAGTAGAAAATTGTGTTAGTATTTTGTACTTATTTCAAAATTTCTTTGCTCAGCAAATTCTTTGATGTTATATGTGTGTAGAAATTTATTAACAATACAAGTTAATTAAGTGATATAAAGAACCTGCAGAACTTCAAAAAGAGAAATACCTAAAGTACGAAGGTATGATTTAAATTTACAATATGTTTTCTTTTCACCCTATATGATTAGATAGAAAAATTTAAGTTTAGGGGAAGGGAAAAATAAAATTTAATTATTAAATTGTTCTCAATTTTATATTTTCAAAAATTATTATAAAAATGATTTTATGTAGTAAATTTAATTCAGTAAACTTGAATTAATTTATTTAATTTTTATAGAAAGTTAAAAGAAATATTTTTAGTGATTAAACTAATTTTGTGGATTAAGATATTTGGAATAAAAGGATAAGAATATAGTTAACCATTTAAAGTAAGGAAAACTATATTTTAAAATATTAAATTCTTAAGTATTTAGCGGAGAAAGAAAAGATTGAAACTTAATGAAGTGAAAACTATGAAATACATATAAGAAAATGAAATATTTCAAGTTTCAAATTTAGGAAGAGGAAAGTGAAGTTCAAAATCATTAACAAGCTATCCAGATACAGTAATCCTCACTTGAAAAAGAAAAATAAGGATTGAAAAACAATCCCTGAAAAGAAAAGAAAAAAATATAGGATTGAAATACAATCCAAAGAAAAAAGTAAGTGAGGAGAAGCTTGAGAAGATGCCTTATCAAAAATTGGCTTCATCTGAATCAACCTAAAGGGTAAACTCAATTACATTTCTGAACTTATATATATGGATTTGTATTTTACTAAGTAGTGTTTTCATGAATTTCCTATCATCTGAATATCTTAAGTAATTTAAATTGTAATATATAATCATTCTTGAAATAAATAGAAGACTAGAAATCTTAAACTTGATGACTAAATAACCTTATATCTATAAAAATAATTTTATTATCTAAAAATCTTTCTAATAAACTTTACTATAATATTTATTTAAATCAAATTCAAAGTAGTTCTGAATTAAAGCTTTACTGCAAATAATCATTACTTTTATGTAGTATGAAGATTACTTGAGGACAAGTAATAGTTAAGTTTGGGGGATTTTGACCAAAGAAAAATGTATTGAGAAATTCATACTAATTTTATATGAAATTGCACTTTAAAGAAAGGTATTTTCTATGTTTTATTGCAGGTATAAAGATTTATAGGTAATGGAGCAAAAAGATGGGAAAAGAAGCGAATCTGGAACAAAAGGACTAAAAGAGATAAAAATTGAACTAGCCCGCCGACGGCGAGGAATAGGCCGCCAACGGAGTGTTTTTCCCGAGAGCATTTGAATATATTATAAAGGAGCCCGCCGACGGTAAGATCGAGCCCGCCGACGGTAAGATCGAGCCCGCCGACGGTAAGATCGAGCAGTTGGCCTATGTTACAGAAGCCCGCCGACGGCGCCAACGAGCTCGCCGACGGCGCCAAGGTCGGTTCAAGCAATGTTCAATGAATCTGGACGCTTTTTGAAGAGGTGCTTAAGCAACCTTTCTCCCTCTTTAAATAGACATGATTTTAGGCCAAAGGTGTGTTTTCTTTGTGTCCTTGGTGTGTCATTTTGAGTGTCTTATTAGTGTATTTAGTGTGTAAGTGTGTTCTAGAGAGTATATTAGTGAGTTTAATTGAGAGTGTTGTACAAGAAGGAAGAGTCAGAGGAACTTCAAGGAGTCTGCTTGGGGAGAAGATTCAAGATAAGTTTTGTTTTTTCTATTATTTTATAACTTTAATTTTATATGAAATCTAAGTTTTGTGTTATTCTTACTATGCATTTTGAGTAGTTTTCTCTGACTTTCTCCTTGTTTTTGAGATTTTGTAAAATGGAAAATTGAATTAGTTGTGCCTAAAATATTAAATTAAAATTGTGATAATCTTTTACTTAAATTTTAATTTACTTTTAATTTGGCCAATTGAACTGTTAAAATATGTTGATTTTACAACTAAAATAAAGATTACATCCAAGATTCAGGGAAAGCAAAGGCCTTGAAAGGAGGGTGCAAATAAATAGGGAAAAATTATTTATCGGGCGTAGAATTGGATATTTTAGAGTGACAAACTAAAATCTTCAATTCGGTCCTATCGTTTGAGTGCTGAAGTGTAGATGTTAGCCCTCAGGCGAGGGGAATGTGGGAGCTCTTAAGTGAGAGTCGGTATCCTCCCAGCCTAGCCGTAGATTTAGTAACTAAGCATAGGATTAGTCAATATTCTTTATGCCTGGACCAAAAGGTAAAGAATAGGAATGCTCCTATTTGGCATAATATATTTCTAACTAGTTTAATTATCCATTCATTTAATTCTCTTAACAAGGAGAGATATACTTTTCTAAATTGTAATCTTCCATTCAAAAATTAGTAGTAGAGTTTAGTATAAGTGTTCTTTATTTCTGTATACTATATAGTAATTGTAACTGCTATAATTAGTTCATAATCTCTAACTTTTCTGTGGGATCGATATCTAGGATTCCATTAGAGCCCTATATTACTTAAACGATACGTATACTTACGTTAATAAAATGGGTAAATTTGCTATTATTGAAAATTATTTTTACACTAGTAAAACACTCATTTAGTTACATAGACCCCGATCCGATCAGTCTCAACCAACCAAGTGCTGGTGGTCCAAAACTACACATGTGAGACCCCCAAGAAGAGGCAAGTGGTAGTTTGAATTTCTAAGAGGGATGGGTCTCATCACTATGCTTATAAGATGGTCAAACAGAAAAACTTAAGGCTAGTTCGTAGGCTCTAAGGAGAAGAAGAGACCTCATAAAAAATGAGGCCAAAAAGTATGGATGGGGATGATGATGAGAGTAAAGAAGAAATTTTAGGTTCATTTTAGACGATGAGTTCCTCTGATGAAACTTAATAACAAATTTATGTAAATTTATATTAGTGGTTACTACTGTTATTTTTTTTCTTTTACTTTTGTTGTATTGTGTTATTTACTCTTGGTATTCCTGTTTTTAGGCATAGCTGTTGCTCGTGTCTTATCTTTATTGCACCATTTATTTCTTTTTATGATTATTTTTTCTATCAGTATGATTTTATTAATGTCATTCATCTGCTTGTAGATGACAACAAGTGGTGCAGGTCGTTAGCCATCTCAAAGACCCCGTGTTCTATGGACGGTAGAGAACCTACCATAGCAGGAAGAGGAAGTCGTCTACTTTTGCTACTGCTTCCACTACTGCTCCCCCATCTGTTGTTGACACACTTCCTGTGACACCTGCTCCCACACTCACTACTGCAACCCCTTCTATGACACCAGCTCCTGCTCTCGCATCTGTTGCTGCCACCCCTTCTGTGACACTGGCTCTGGCACCCACTGTTGGCACCCCTTCTATGACACATACTCCCACATTTGCTGCTGCCCCCCTCCTGTGACACCTGCTCCCTCACTGACTACTTCCCTACTTGCTGCTTCCGCACCTACTCCCCCAACTCCAACTTCTGTTGACACACCTACTTCCCCACCAGTTCTAACTCTACATGTATTGATATCTTTTGAGCCTGACCCCTCGACTCTTGCCCCCCTACCCCTCTAGGATACATTTACTATCAGAGGGGGACTCATAAGTTTTTTTAACATTATATTATATTTATTCTTCATTCTAATATTTTTTGTAACTATTTTTTTTTTCTTAAGTATATTAACTCCCACAAGATGCTCATCACATGCATTTCAAATATAATCAAAAACATGTATGATCAATCTTATCTATCATAAAAGCATATCTCTACAGCCAATTAGGACTTGTGGTTCAAGGAGTTTGAGGTATGATCATATAATTTGAATCAGATTTGTATTATCAATTTATTTTTATACTACCACATGGATTGCTTCTTTTTTTACAGAGGTCCTTCACCTGGCTATGAGAACACCATCATCAGATTCGTCAAATCTTCGAGATTCGGGGCAGGCATCACCTTGGAAACATGTTCACGACAACCCGCCGGAGGAGCAAATGACCTGCCTGGATTGGTGAGAAGCTCTGGGTCAGTTGATCACAGCTTGGGCCTCTCCTGCTTATGATAAGAAGAGGCAGACGAGGCAGACGAATCAGACGAATCGAGCGATAGAGGGGGCTAGGGGGGTCGTGTTCCATATTGATGAATCAGTCCCTTCATACAAAACACTACAGGAGACTAGTAAGATTCTTTTAAATGTTTAAAAATTTAATATTTGATGTAAATATGTGGCGCTAGCCAATTTTATATGTTGTGCTGACGAAGGAGTTGAGTCGTGAGCCCTCAATTGCAGAGATGTATGTCCGAACTTATCGGTGCCCGGTGACGCAGCAGTGGGTCTCAGACCATTCCTGGCAGGTTGCTATAAGTATAAAAAAGAAATTTAAAACTTTATTTTAACTCTTACTAATAAAATTGTGAATTAAATATTGCTTTAATTTTGTGATAAGAGTTTGAGCAGCTCTAGAAGAGACATTTGGCCACTCATGCCCAAAATTCTTCCAGCAGGAGTGGTAGTCAATATACCACTGCTCAGTCCTAGTACGAGCTTTGGACTTAGCCGATGAGGAGGAAGAAGGGGAGGGTTTATGGCCTTGATGCGAAGGGAATAGTTTTCGAGGCCGAGATCTTCTGCATTCCAGTATTGAGTTCCTCAAGCTCTCCAAAACCAAATCAGGAGGCTCTTGCCAAGCAAGTCGCTGCAATGAACGAAGAGCTTCGCCAGTTGCATGAACAGATGCTAGAAGACCAACATCGGGTCGAGGACTCTATAACATGCATGTCGAAGAGTTTAGAAGATTTGTAAATTTAATTTAATTTTCTATGCTAACACATAGATCACTTCTTATGTTGTAGAGGTCCTTCACCTTGCTTCGAGAGCACCACCATTATCCATCAAATATTCAAAATTTGGGGCATGCGTCACCTTGGAGACGTGTTCAAGACAGCCATCCGAAGAGGCGAACAACCTACCTGGATTAGTGAGGAGCTCTGGGGTCAGTAGACTGCAGCCTGGGCTTCTCCCACTTATGAGAGGAAGAGGCAGATGAATCGGGCAGCGGAGAGGGCTAGGGGAGCTGCACTCCATATTGACGGATAAATCCCCCATAAGATGCACTACATGTGGCTTGTAAGATTCTTCTAAATGTTTAAAAATTTAATAATTTATGTAAATATGTGGCGTTAACCAATTGTATACCTTGCACAAGTGAAGGAGTTGAGTCATGAGCCCTCCATTGCAGAGCTGCATGTTTGAACTCATCGGTGCCCGAGGACGCAGCAGTGGTCTCAGACCATTTACGACAGGTTGTTGTATATATAAAAAAGAAATTTAAAACTTTATTTTAACTCTTAATATTAAAAGTGTAAATTAAACATTGATCTTAATTTATAGGAGTAGTTTGAGTAATTCCGGGAGAGGCACTTGGCCACTCAGGCCCAGACTTCTGCCAGCATCAGTGGTAATCAGTTTACCACTCCTCAGTCTGAGTACTGGCTTTGGATTCAGGTGACAAGGAGGAAGAAGGAGAGAGTTTATGATCTTGGCGCGATTTCCTACGATCCAATACTGAGTTCCTCAAGCTCTTCACAGCCAGATTAGGAGGCTCTTGCCAGACAAGTCGTTGTAATGAACAAAGAACTCCGCCAGTTGTGCGAATAGATGCTAGAAGGCCAAGATCAGGTCGAGGACTCTATAACACGCATGTCGGAGAGTTTAGCTGATCGTAGGACAAGCGACTGATGACAGGCTTAGAGGAGAAGGATGAGAAGGATGAGATTTGAACATTTTCTGTTAATTTTTTTTATTTAATTTTATTATTCTTATTTAAGACAATTTGTAACAGTATTTTACTTTTCATTACTGATATGTATTTGAGCTTTGATTAGCGTTGATATAAATAGATAAAATGTGGTTGATATGTGTATATTTTATTGTGTGCATGTTGTGGAAATGCAATTATTTTTTGTATTTTTTTTCTGTATAGTAGGTTTGTGTACGATTTACTAAAATGACAATAATATTTTGCCGTTCTTTGATATTACTGACCTGAAATTGGATAGTAATCTGATGAAGAATATTATCGTTCAATATTTTCTGACGCAAAGTTCGACGAACACGTAGCCTGAACAAATTCGATGATTATATTACGCAAATATTTTGCATCGAAATATTTCAACGCAAAATAGACAGAATCAACAGTATCGACCTCCGATTTACCCGCGGAAATAAAAAGACGGAAATCAGACGCAAATCTGATGATAAACCTCAGTTATTGATAGATTTGCCTTTGATTTATGCCTGATTCGATCTTGTAAATTTTCTTAATTCCAAAATTGTTTGTGTAAGTGAATTTTGTAATAATGTTCTATTATTTTTTAATATGTTTTTATAAGTGTTGAAATGTTTGAGCATATTGCTCCTTAATTCTTAAAAGATGATCCTCAAAACTTAGGTTTGCATGGCCTGCACCAATTATATTGTAACATTCTTAATTGAGAGACTGATTGTCGGGCATAGGAGAAGTTTGTATGATATTATGAATGATTTCTTATAATAAAACCATTGTTACATTCCAAAAAAATTATGCCAGTAGAGAAAAATAAGGCTGTTACATAACTTTCATAAAAAATCTTTCACACAAAAAAAAATAAATTTACAAAAAATAAACTTTATAAGATACAAAAACATAAATGAAAAAAAAAACAACGAACCAAAATTAATTGAAGTAATTCACCATATATGTGATGTTACAAAATTTACTTTTCTTTGTAATAGGAAGAGCACTTGATCGGCATCCTACGATAATGATAGAAGTGACAGATGGTGATAGTAGAGGTTGAGCAAAGGTGGTTTGGTGATGATCATCATACTTAGAGTATTGGGAGATGATGTCGAGCAATAATATGATGATCAGATGATAACAGTTAATAAGTAATAGTCAAAAGATTAAACAGCTGTGCAATGATGGTCAAATAATAGTTGTCATGCAAGGTTGGACCATGGTGATCAAATGATAAGGATCATATAAAAACTATAAGATGACGGTAACCAGATGACGGTTATTGCTTTATCTTCAGCTAAAGCCATAGAGTTATTTAAATATTTTAATTGTCACAATTAAAAATTTAGATTTTTTTTATATGAAAAATGAGGGTATATTTTTTTTGTTTTTAATAGTAGCATTTTAGTTAGTATGATCAGACTCTTAATACATCCTAACAGACAACTAGTATTATTTTATATAATAATATATTATTTTTTGAGCATAAGTTGCATTAACGATCTCAAAATTGAGCGATCTTAAGCTCATTATTATTATTATTATTATTATTATTATTATTATTATTTTGTCAATAACCTTGATTTAATTATTAGTATGTAAGATTTGGAGATGTTTGAACCTTCAATTAATATCCTAAAATCTTTAATCTTAGTTAAATAATTTGATCTGAGCTTATTTGAACTTAAATTTGACCACTTTTGGTGTGATTGGATTTATTTATTCCACATGCACTATTCATCTATAAGCTTCCTTAGAATGAGTTTTAGATGGTTTTGGAATTTAGTGCTAAAAAATTCATTTCAAGCACTCCAAGATTTATACCAAATTAAATGAATTTTTTTATCATACATTAATAGAAAACTAAGTGCACAAGCAATCAAATAATTTAAGCCAACTGCAAAATTGTCATTATATGAGTGTTTAAGGCACAACCATAGACTGCATTACAATGAAGAAAGATTTGTTGAACCCTTATGATTGTTAAGACACGCAAAGCTTTATGCCTAATCATGGATTAGCTTATTGAAAAATAAATTTTCATATAAATATTTAGTTGTTGGCATTCCCCCCATGTGTTCAACTATGGTAGTTAAAAACAAAAGAAATTAATAATGCATTTGTCCTAACTTCCCCAACTTTGTCAACCTTTTGCTTAAAGTCTTACAATTTGAAATAACCATATAATTATCAAGAAAAAATGGGCAAACAATACATTTTTACACTATTTAACGAGAGAAAATTAAACTATCAATTATTAGATTGATGAGTATTGATGAATATTATTTGTTGTCTATCCAATAATTTAAATTAGTGCTATGGCCCATGAGTAAGGCGTCGGAGCATCTCGCTTTAAGAAAGGAATGTGACTTCTAATTGGCATTTTAATTATGATTATAGCTAAAACTTCATAAACCAGATCTCACATATTCTTAACTGCTTCAGTAACAAAATTTTTTTCCCACAAAGATCTATTTGCTGATCATAATGACATGGCTTTCGCTCATAAACTGATATCATTTATTGATCCATCTTTCATAACATAAAATTGACAATACAAGATTAGAGGAAATAAAAATTGGTTTGTCTAATTTGGTTTGGATTAATCTGAAAGGAGAGCCAGAAAGAGTAATATGAAAATACTTGTTTACCTTACCGTAGGCGTCGGATTAAAGATGAAGCATACCAAAGAAAGTTACTCCTCTTCAAAGCAAATTGTTACTTCGTTTATCTCAGAAGCATTTACCTGACATCAGTTTATTTTGGAAGATTTACATCTATACCACCTAATTCTTCTATTATATATGTACAACTTTAGGCATAGGTATGTAAATATTTAAAAATTGTGTGGTAAGTATGTAAATTATCATTTTTTTAACATTATTTTTGCAGTGGGATCCGACTAAACGTAGCAGGTGACAAAATCAAATCTTCCACATATTTGGAGTGGAGATATGCGGAATTATTGATTGTTTTGGGCTAAGCAGTCTTACACAATTCTGGAAGTAGGAGAATGCCTGAAGATTAGTTACTTATTTATTTTTTATCACATGGAAAACATTGATTAATCCTTCCACCACACAAAGTGGTAAAGTAATTATATTTTATTTTAATGCTCCAAGTTACCTTCTAAGAAAATAAAGCTTAAAAATCAGTTTGTTGTTCGATGGAGAAGGCATTTTTCTTACGACACATTATTCTTTAACAATTTCAATATTTAAGTCTTTATCCCACTAAATGTGGTCGGCGACTTGAATCTTTTTTCTCCTTTGTGTTTTATTGAGTATCATATTTTTATTTAATTCTAATAGGTTAAGATCATTTTTTATACAATATGCCCAAATCATCTTAAGTACATCGAATATAAGTAAAATCTATAACATCTACTCTTCAAACCAGATCATCAAAATAGACGACCTTTATTGTGACCAAATCATCTAATACTCTCTCTAATCTTATTTACCAATCCTATCATGGATTGATTCATTTCATATTTTATCTCTAAGAGTTTGTTTGGGGCAGCTTGTGCGTTTCAGGATAAGCAGCTTATTCTGAACGCGGCCCGCTGGTCGATCGCGGTGGTCTGCGTTTAGTACTAAAACGCAACGACGAGCGAGCGTTTTCAAAAACACGTGAACCAAACAGTTAGGCGGTCCACCTAAGTACTCTCATTGTAGCAATATTTAACTTTATTTTGTGCCTTCTAAACCAACAAAATATGGTAAACTGAAATTATGAATTTCCTTGTTTTAAACTACACTCTGTTTATGTATGGTAAAGTATTTATACTGCCACCTGCCACTAAGCTTCCAAACACTCAACAACCCATCACAGCTCTATCCCTCCGAACCTTTGCCATGATTAGAAGATAGATCGAAGGTCCCGAAACTCTAAGAGGCCAAGAAAGAAGAACAGGGCCCCATTCTTTTTTTTATCTTCTATTCATCTCCTACGAACGGTTTCTTCTGTTTCTTTTCTTCTTTTCTTTACAGCTCCTTAGTTCATTTCTATCATCTGCTCCCAGTTTTACTTCACATTTTGTCTTGTTTTTTAAAAGATTTGTGCGCTTCCTTTTCTGGTGGGAGTTCAGTTTCTTAATAAATGTTAATGTTCACCTACTTCTGAACAAATCCCTGATTATGAAATTTGAACCTGCTCTCTTCTTCACACGTTGAAGTCTTATATCCCATTATATCCCAGCAAATTTCTTAAGCCTTGTTTTAATCAGGTTTTGTAATCTGATCCATATGAAGTAAGCAAATGAGAAGGCTTGTTGGTCTTATGGAGGCTAGGCATCGACTTGCTGGAAGTCTGTAAGTTCCTTCGCTCTTCCGCTCCCCTCTATTACATGATCGCAATAACTAATTACAATATTTCTGCCTCTGTTTGGCTTGTAATTCAACGGCCTCTCATGAGCCTTTAACTTGCTATCTTGATGTGTTACTCAGTAGTGGAATCTGGGGGGAGTTGGGTGGCTTTAATTTGCTTAGATTTAAGAAAACACTTAGATAGCTATGCATAACAAAAAATTTTATACTTTTGAATTATCTTGCAGTCATGCAAATGTAAGATTTTTCGCCCTTTGCAAACTATTCTTTTTTTCCTCTCTTATTTTAAGTTTTAATTCAGCCACCATTGTTATTGTCTCAATTAAATTGTTTTCTTCTGTTTTCTTCTCACAATTTTATGATTTTTACTAGCCCACCCTTTTTTTACAAATTTGGTTAACAGCTTATATAGTAACTTCAAAATTTTTTTTATTTTTTCAGATTTAAGTGCTGTTTCTGTATTGCAATAAAACATAATAGAAATTTTTTGAATTAGTCTATAATGTTTATCTTCAAAAGAACATGTTTTCTAGGTGCTATCCACCTTACAGACGCAAGGTTCAGAAGCAAGCATAGGCCCCTTTTTAACATCTATCTAACCATTTGTCTGTCTATCTGTCTGTCTCTCTCTCTAAATATATATATATATATATATATATATATATATATATATATATATATCCTTCTACTGAATGTCTGAAAAACAGTAACAATTGGCAGTACCTCTAACAGTACCAACTTTATGAGCCATATGAGAAAGCAAATAAATCGTCTCTAAAGTTCGTTTTTTTATCCAGTTGGAGTCAATAAAACTATCATTTTAGCCTCCTCCAAAAGCATAATTCACCTACCAAATCAATTATCTTGCAATTAATGTCTTTGGGGTCGCTTCCATTCTTCACCAACTCAACTTGGTGCTCTAGCAGAAAACGATGCTTCTTTAAGCTTAGATGTGCTTTTTTTTTTTAGATCTGGCTGAGCGTCCTTATCTTAGGTCTGCTTTTATTTTCGCTTTAGCTATCTTTAGACCTACCTGAGCGTGCGGCTCTCAACTTTCCTAGCCTGTTTCAGTTCATACTTCACATAAAGTAATTATTTTTTGTTATATTTTTCATTAACTAATCTCATTTTTTTAGCGCTAACAGGCAAAATGCTGCACAGTAAAGGCACCAGTCTTTCTGCACGTCCATCTACACAGAGGGGAGAAATTAAAAAATAATTGAAAATAAACTGAAGTTCAATGAATTGAGTTGAAATTAGTTGCCAAAAGTAGGTGAGAAAAATATTATTTTAATTGTTTGGTTGGTGGAAAATTGAATATTTGTTTGGAAGGAACACGAGTTTCAATGAGAAGGCAATATGTTTTTCTTTTTATGTGTGAGTATTTCTTATGTAAATTTATTTGCTATCAAATTTATAAAACTAAATATTAGAGGTCTTTATATGTCAACTATTCAAAACATTTAATGATATTTTAACCGCCTATATAATTTTTTAACCATTTTATCATAAGGATAACCCTTCTAAACTCACTCAAGTGAAGGTTTAGGTTGATTAAAAGATTATATTTAAGATTTTGAGTAGTTAGAGTATTATATTTAAAATTAGGGTTGTTAAATTATTATTTTAAATATTTTTATTTGTTAGTATGTTGAAACCAGAAGTCTTGACATTTTCCCTAATTCTTTCAAACCACAGATTTATGCGGGCTTTAGAACACCCTTGTGAAGGAAAAATAAAGAAAAAAAAATGCACTGTTGTGAATGATAATATTATAGAAGGCATGGCCTCCTCTATACCGCTTCACGAGGATCTTTTGAAAGGATAGAGAAGTACACACACTCACAAAATAATTATTATGGACAGAAGGATATCCTAATTGGCCCAAGAGGTTTTGATAAACTAACCCTCGAAAGATCCATCTATCAGGTCGCTGTTTTTAGGTTTATGTTGTCAAGTTCTTGTTGTCGGGTTCCTACTAATAAGTTCCTATTGTCGGGTTTCTGTTATCGATTTCTTGTTATCTAATTCCTATTGTTGGGTTAACCATTCAAGTGCCCCTTGCTGGGTAATAGTTGCGAATGAAGAAGGAACATGCACCTGACTGCGCCTAATCTATTCTCTGCATCACATCAGTCTGACATCATTATGTTGTATCGGCAGACACCATACTATACTAATTTATTAAATATTGCCTCTTTGTAACCCAATAAAAGAGAGAGATCATCTCAAGTCTTATAAATAGGGGCTATCTTCTACTCTTAGAGGGGCCTGATCCGGGACCGATCTCTCCTTCCTCCTTGCATTCCATTCTTTTCTATTTCCTCTACGAGTCATGCTTATATTGTATAAGCCTATGGTCATTCTGGGGTCCAGCATCCTAAAATATGCAGTGAGGATGGAATCACAGTCAAAACTAAGAAAATAAATAAATAAATAAAATTGTGTGAAGAATAAAACAAAAATAACATGGATTACATTCAAGAATTTGTAATGAATAAATAAACAACCAAAGGATCAAATGGAACCATGATAAAAGCAAAATGACGAGCTATTCCAAGACTTACTCTACAACCTATACGAGATCCTCATGATCCATAGTTGGCAACCATAAACTACCAAGGACAAGAGCATGAAGAGCTCTCTCGCCAATATATACTGACAAAAAAATTGGCAAATCCAAAGGATGAAAGATATATCCCTTCGGATGACTAAAGGGAGAGAATAAGGGACAAAAAGAAAAGGAAGAAGTCGCTAAAGAATGCACTTTTGAAAGAAATCATAGAAGATGAGGCACCTAAAAAATATAAATTTCCCTCCTTGGATGTAACCTCATTTGAGTCAGCAATGTACTTACCGTAAGTAAATGACGTTTTGAAGTATCATTTATTTTCTATGACGTTGAAGGAGTCAGCTCTCTGATAGTTTAATAATTTATCCATGGGAGTTATCACATCCTTCAATGAGCTTAAGAGAATGTTCACAGCTCAATTCGCTAGTAGCCAAAAACTGCAAATGAATTCAATTCTCTATCTCTTTTGAAATTTGTCAAGAGCACTTGAAACGCTTGAGAAGTTTTATTACCGAGTTCCAGCAGAGGATGCTAGTTTTTAGAGACATAAAACCAGTAGTTGCTCATGCAACATTAGTTAAGGCCTTGAGAGAAGGTCTTTTTAGATACACTCCTCGTCTTCATTGACCAAAAACATGGGTTAAATTTCTAGAGTTGACCAATAAAAACATATCTACCAAAGAGTACATTTTTTTTGTCAGATTCTACTAAAATTATGAGAATAATAATCAGTTCAAGAAACATTGCCTAAAAGTTCAGATCGAAGAAGAAATTGGTTCGCACAGACAAGCATTCCAACTATAATAAGAGAACAAATTCACAAAACAAGTTAAGGAAGCCATTATTTTGAAAAGAGACTAGAGCACTTTCAACCCCTTTCCACACAGTGACTCCACTAGGAGTATCCATGACTAAAGTTGTTAATGCCATTCATAATAAGGATCTATTTATAAAACCCATGCTGATGCAGGTAGGAGGTCATCTACCATACCTAAACAAGTATTGTGTATATCATAAAGATCACTAAGACAACACAAGGCGTGCTAATATCTCAGATGTCTAACTGAAGAGCTAATCAGAGACATAAATCTTATGGAATTTGAAGCCTATGATGTGAATACAAGGATAATTGGGAGGCTTCCGTAGAAGAGGCAAGCAATCAGCATTCCCAAATAAGATTCATGTATAAATTGGGAGCATTCCTAACCATCTGAGGAGGAGATGGACTCAAGGCACCTCATAAGCAGGAGAGGCCCAGGCTGTGGTCAACTGACCCCAGAGCTCCTCACCAATCCAGGCAGGTCGTTTGTCCCTCAAGCGGGTTGTCGTGAACATGTCTTCAATGTGATGTCTACCCCGAATCTCGAAGATTCGACAGATCTGATGGTGGTGTTCTTGGAGCCAGGTTAAGGACCTCTGCAGCAAAAGAAGCAATCCATGTGGTAGTATAGAAAATTAAATTAAATTTATAAATTTGATTCAAATTACATGATCATACCTCAAATTCCTTGAATCACAAGTCATAATTGTCTGTAGGGATTTAGTTTTATGAGATATAAGGCTGATCATACATGTTCCTGATAATATATGTGATGCATATGATGAGCATCTTGTAGAGAATGAATATGCTTAAGAGAGAGAGTTCATCTCAAGTCCTATAAATATCGATGACCTCTCTTAAAGGGACCTAATCCGAGAACTCTCTCTCTCTCTCTCTCTCTCTCTCTCTCTCTCTCTCTCTCTCTCTCTCTCTCTCTCTCTCTCTCTCTCTCTCTCTCCCTCCCTCCCTCCCTCCCTCCCTCCTCTTTATCTTATATAGGTTGTTCTATTCCTCTCTACTTTCTTTAGAGTATTGAATAAATTTTATGAGTCATATATATATATATATATATATATATATATATATATATATATATATATTAATCTAAAACTTAAATTGCTGCCACTATATTTTGAATTTCAAATACAAGGCATCATAACCTACGCTGTCACTCATGATCGAGCTCTCATGTTACCTACCTGAAGGAGCTTCTACTAGCGACTCACTATCAATGTCAATAGTAATGAGCTTTTACTTTTTAGTTCTCCTTAATGTTTAGTATTGTAGTGATCTCCAATTATTGATAGGCCCGACAAGCTTCGACTAGAGACCCAATATCATGAATTTTATGTAAATATTATCAAGTTGATTATTGGCATTTATCAAGTGTCTGTTGTTTATGAAGAAGCAGTTAATGCAAAGTTCTCTATCCTAGCTCCTCTCCGAACCTAGGATGCATATTTTTTAATTTTTAATTTTTATTTATATTTTTTCCCCACCAAACAAAAAATTGCATCATAAATTTCAAATATATTGCATTTAAATAACCTTTGAATTTAAGTTATTTACAACTAAGCTTCCCCTTAGATCAATCAATATACATGCCATCAAGATGACCTTAGGCTAGGTCAATTCATGAAACAAAGTTAGAACATGTAGCTAGTTTATCAAGGTACATTTGGGTGTGTTGGTTTTACATCAATAGAGTGCCTAATTAACTAAGTATGACAGTTTCTAGATCATGAATTACTAAGGTTTAAAACAAGTAAGCATCTTAGGCGGTCAGACATAGATTCCTTTAAGAAGTCAAGAAGATATGATAAATAGTTCCATTATATGTCCATGATGATCAAACTAGAATAAGATATTAAATATAATGGTCTAAGGCTTAATGGAACTATAAGCATTAATATAAGTTGAGTCTGCTAGTTCATCAAAAGCAAGGCTAATTAGCAATATCCTATGAAACCTTATTTTTGTATGCTATGATCATTTTAAACTCAATTTAGGTTTCGAAAGAAGTTATTTGTGCAATAATCCTTTTTGAGATACTTTAGGAATTTTATTGATTTTTTTTAATATATCATTCCATATAAACTTAGATGTTTGTACACATACAATTGAAGAAAAAAAAATAGATTAGATGAGTAAATAAAATTAGTATAAGAGGATCATAAATGAGAAGTGAGCAACTCATAGTTTTGTGGATAAATTTTTCTTTAAATTTTACATAAGGAATAATTTTAAAAATTCAAAGAAAACTCAATAGTAAAAAATGAAACGCAAGGATTCATCATAAATTTGACGCCAAATAATTGGATAAGATTAAGGATCATGATGGGAGCTCAGAGGGAGAGAAGTGCTAACATGGTCATAAATGAAAATTAACCTAGGATTTTTAAAGCCAATCCCTCACTTAAAGTATGTATTTACTTATGTGCCTATCTATATGGTAATTAATAAAACTTGTGATCATAATTCTCTAAGGCAAATTTTGGTGAAGGTAAGAAACAGAAAAAAAAAAGTAATTTAAATGGTGGTTGTTAAGTGTAAAAGATCTTATTTATTCTTTTCATTCATATATCAATTCTCATTAAAAACTTGAATGACTATGTGACTACCACCACACGCAAAGGCCAAAAAAAAATAATAATAATAATAATAACATCAAAATAAAGCTTTTTATTCTAATGTGCCAGAGGAGAAACATGATAATGAAATCTAGATTTATTCCATTACAAATATTTAAGTTTATTCAATAGCTTTTGAATCTTATGGTCATTTTATTATTGTGTTTATTATTTTTGTCCATATTTAAATTTGTAATAATTTATTAGTCCTTTAGCATCACTTGAATCATCAATATATATATATATATATATATATATATATATATATATATATATATATATTATATGAATAAAATTCTAATTTTAAGTGTGGAAACCCTTCCTTAGTTTTCCAAAATTTTCATCATTGATCAATATTTGAAAGGTTTATGATGCCCCGAGAAGACATAATCTCCTCATTCCCTATAAGATTGATTATATTTTACGTAATTTTTTTTATTAAACTTAAGTATCATTTCATATATTTTCATTTCATTTATTTACTTTTTTTTTCATTATGACTATCCTGCATCTATGAAATCTTCGAAGCTAAAAACAAGCCTTCTAATTTAGCATTAACTCTATCTCTAAAATAATGCAATTGACTTATTGTAAACTGCTCTTCGTTATTTTTTCTTCCAAGGAATGCATAATTTACATGTTTTCTTATTGATCTGCCTCAACTAAAAAAAAAAAAATCTTATGGAGTTTATTTAAATTTATTCAGTTCTGATGCAAATCGAAGAAGAACCAACAAATGCAATAGTCTCAAAGAAACAGCTAAATTGGTCAATTCAAGTCACGAAAGGTGTTCAAATGGCAAGCTACATTGGTTGAAGTACCTCACTGTATTTCTTATGTTCGGAATCTTGTTTAAACTTTTTTACTCTCCCATAAAGTGTCGTTATGCAAAATCATCAACCAGTTTTGCTCGGTACGTAAAATTACTTGTCTTTCCCTATTCACCATAGCTCTGTACCAAACTTCCCCCATATGAAATTTCTTTACTTTTAGACATGGAAAATGAAGAGAAAAACAAGACTTTATTGGTTCTTTACTGTTTGCATATATCAAAAATAGTAGTTAAATATAGAGAACCCACACTTTATAGGTCTAATCTTATCTATGAATAAACAACTTTTTGCACATATGTCATGCAAAGATGAACCCAATCTCTAACTTCAAAAAAATTCAACAAAACAGCTCAAGTTTTGCAAATGTTGGATGGATGTGGAGTGAGACAATTCCAGATCAAAGATACACATCAACCTTGAATACTCATTGGGCTCATGTACTACAAATTACAAAAAAGCTACAGGGAAAGAAAGAAAATCTGAATGTTGGATTATTAAACTTCAACAACACTGAGATCAAGCTTTGGCAAAACCTCCTCCCAACATTGAAAATTTCCGAAGTTCATCTCGACAAAGCTGCCAAAGATCTTACATGGGATGATCTCTATCCAGAATGGATTGACGAAGAAGAAGAATCCGATGTACCATATTGCAAAAAGCTTCCAAAACCTAAGCTACCAAGAGGATCACAATTTGGCTTGGTTGCCGTCAAGCTTCCTTGTAATAGAACTGGAAACTGGACAAGGGATATTGCTCGGTTACATTTACAACATGTGGCAGCCAAACTTTCGGTAGAGATGAAGGAAGGTCATGATCCAGCGCATGTTCTTCTTGTTACGGACTGTCTTCCGATACCAAATCTTTTTTCATGCAAGCATCTTGTTGAAAGGAAGGGAGATGTTTGGTTGTACAAGCCTGACTTGCAGGTTTTGACGCAGAAGCTAGAGTTTCCAATAGGGTCATGCAGATTATCACTTCCGTTTGAACATAAAGGTGAGTGTTTAGTAAATTTGCGCATGTAATGAAGTAAAATGATTGGATCATTCATAAGAAGCCATTTCTCTCTTCTCAATATTTCCATGAAGCAATCAATTTAAGGATTTTCATTAAACATTCAATCTGCAGTTTTGTTCGTGTAAATGAGATTGTTAAAATGAATGTGATAAATAAAAAACAGATAATTGTCAAGAAGAAAATTATATTAGTGAGATGATGGAGTAACATCTATTATACAAAAATATAATAGAAAATATACTGTTTTTTTATTCATGGAAAATAGACTTATAATTGAGGCATGCATAATGAAAGGCAAAAAAAATGTACACATAAAAACTATATATATATATAAACATTGATAAGGTATCATATAAATAAAAATTGGACTTTAGGTGTTTTTTTCTTCACATTCCTTTGTTTCATCATGTGTTCTATATTCTACTATTATCTCCAATCTCCACCATAAGAATAGTTTATATAATTTATTTTGAACATGCATTACTGTATTCATTGCTTCTAAATTCTAGCAATTTGCATGAACATAGAAGATATTCATAAATCAACGTTTATTTTCTAAATTATTCCATGTTTAGCTATAGTTAATTAGCTCTCTTTTTTTTTCTACATTTTTCTTTATTCCAAGCTACCAACAAAGGCTCAATTTAAATAGAAAGTTTAAAGAAACAAGTGAAAATGTAGCAATATTTCCGATGGCAACAAGCACTACAGAAAAACATTGCTTTTATTTTTAATATATATATATATATATAATTTGAAAGCAAATGGCTTTATTATATCAAAGAAGCTCACCATCCACTTTCTCCACAATTCAAACAGTGAGGCCATCATCAAACAATGCCCGCAGAGAAGCATATGCAACAATTCTTCACTCAGAGGACGAATATGTCTGTGGAGCCATTGCTGCAGCTCAAAGTATACGCTTAACTGGTTCAACCAGAGACCTCGTAATCCTTGTCGATGAAACAATCAGTAGCCGTTACAAAAATGGCCTTGAAGCCGCAGGGTGGAAGATCAAAAAGATCAAAAGGATAAGAAATCCTAAAGCTACAAAAGACGCATATAATGAGTGGAATTACAGCAAGTTTCGCCTATGGCAACTCACTGAATATGATAAAATCATTTTCATTGATGCCGACCTTCTAATCTTAAGAAACATTGATTTCCTCTTCACTATGCCGGAGATAAGCGCAACAGGCAACAATGGAACTCTCTTCAACTCTGGTGTGATGGTTATCGAGCCTTCAAACTGCACGTACAACTTGTTAATGGAACACATCAATGACATAAAATCATATAATGGTGGCGACCAGGGTTACTTAAATGAGATATTCACATGGTGGCATAGAATTCCTAGGCACATGAACTTTCTGAAACATTTTTGGATTGGTGATGAAGAGGAGAAGAAGGCAAAGAAGACTAGACTGTTTGGAGCTGAGCCTCCGATTCTATATGTGCTTCACTACTTAGGATACAAGCCATGGCTGTGTTTTCGGGACTACGACTGCAACTGGAATGTGGATTTCATGCAGGAATTTGCGAGTGATGTTGCTCATCACAAGTGGTGGAAAGTGCATGATTCAATGCCCAAAAATTTGCAAAAATTCTGTCTTTTGAGTACGCATAGGAAGGCAAATTTGGAGTGGGATAGGAGGCAAGCAGAGAAAGCTAATTACTCAGATGGTCATTGGAAGATGAATGTAAGTGATGAAAGGCTAAGAATCTGTAAAGATAGTTACTGTGACTGGAAGAGCATGTTATTGCACTGGGGAGATCCAATGTATTATGATGGCGGCCCAGGCTTTCAAAAGCTGGCTAAAAAATTACCAAGCCTTTGATCTTTGCACCTACTTCAATTCACTGGGGAATTACTGCATTCTTATCATTCGTGCATCACTTAACCTGCTTGGTTGAGTGTAATTTTTTATTTCAGGGTCATGGAGGTTTTGGGTAGCTCTATTGTTTTTTGCTTTGATTCCCCATATTTCTTTCTCATTGAACCTTCTTATAACGATAGACATTACAGGGATTGCGTTAATAACTTGTTTAGGTTCGTTGTACATTGAGCTTCTACAATCCTTGATTCATTGTACGCATTTTCTTTCGCTGTATGATATGAGATTGCAGATATTTATGAGATTGCTCTTTTGCTTTAGATCGTTTATTAAAGTCCCGAGACAACCTTCTGGTGTTCTTGCAGTGAACATTATTTTTTTTTTATTTGTTTGTTTATTAATACAAGTGCAAAATTTAGCATTCCGAAGCGCGGAACAATTGAATTGTATAAAACAAATTGTTTAGTAGGAATAATGTCGCAAAAAAATGGTAAATGATGTTACTTATATTGCATAAGAATAATGGATCGACAACTTCGCTCTGGAATGGAGCTTCGCTTGACAATTGATCTGCGAATAGATCCTGCTTTATGGGAGAAAAAGAAAACAGAAAGAGCAGAGGAAGCCTCAAATTTGGTTTATAGAGGAAATTTGATTTTCAAATTCTATGAGCGGTGGAGAGGATGTAGAAGGTTGCTGTAGCATTGGTGACCAGCGGGATTCGTCAGTGGTGGATGGTGGTGGCTGGAAAAGGGTAAAGTTTGGGTGGAGCACGACGGCATCGAAGAAACAGGGGGAGACGATATCAAAGGGGCATAAGAACTATGAGCTGATGCTTAATCTTCAGCTTGGAATCAGGTAGTTCAAAATTGTTTCTTTTTTTTGAAATTTGCACTGATTGTTCATAATTTTGATCAAGTAGGGTTTTTGGTATGTAATTGAGCCATTATTAATCAAATTGAGAGAAAAAATGTAGATATTTTGATGAGAAGAATGATTTTTTTTTTTGGGGGGGGTTGTAAATGCTGGATTCTGTTTTAGTTACAAATTGTTCATAGATAATTCAATGGCAACAATATTATATTGGAAGATTTACATACATACACTCAATTTCTATGTTTTTACATATTTAACAGCTATACTTCAATTTTTGCATACATGCCACCTTTCCTATGTGTGAAAAGGTGTATTTCAGTTTTTAAAAGTTAAAATAGTGATATTTTTTATGAGATATGAAATATTTGATTGATATAAATAAAAAAAAATAAAAAAACAAAGTTTAGGTGTTAAATAGGTAAAGATATGAAATTGAATTGTATGTATGTAAATGCCTCAGTTATTAATGAGAAAAGTATCATAATGGTTCTTTGATTTTCCGTGGTATTTTAAACTTTAAAAAGTAAAGTACGTATTTTCATGCATAAAAAATGTGACATAATGTAAAAATGAAATTTGAATGTTAGATATACAACACTAACAAAGCAAGCCTTTATGCCACTAAGTGGGGTCAGTTACATGAATCCTCTTTCTCCATTTTGTCCTATCGAGTGTGATATTTTCATTTAATTCTAATAAATTAAGATCATTTTTTATACACTATACCCAAGTCTTTCTAGGTCTATCTCTGCCTTTCTAAACATAAGTCGAATCTAAAAAATCTACTCTCCTAACCGGATCATCATATGGTCGACGTTTAATGTGACCAAATCATCTAAGATGACTCTATCTAATATTGTCCGCCATCGGAGCTGCACCAACCCTATCACGAATATATTCATTTCGCAATTTTTCTCTTAAGTGTAAAAGCCGCACATCCACCTAAGCATTTTCATCTTGGCAACACTTAACTTAGTTTTATGCTTCTCTTTTAAAGGCCAAAATTCCACGCCATAGAGCATTGCAGGTCTCACAATCATCTTATAAAATTTTCCTTTTAGTCTAAGTGGTACTTCTATGACATGATAAGCCCGAAGAATTCTTCCAATTCAACCAACCAACTTGAATTCTACTAATAACATCCCCATCTATATCACCATCACTTTGAACGATAGACCCAAGATATCTAAAATCACATGTATTAATAATTTGATCACCCATAGTTACAACTCTATCACTACTAAAATTACATTCAGTTTTAGTTTTACTCAAAGAAAGGCCTTTAGACTCCAAAGTAGACCTTTATAATTCATGTTTTTCCTAGGCACTTTCTCTAGTCTTATCCACAAGAAGGATATCACCAGCGAAAAGAATTTATTCGCTGAATTCGGCTGACTTTGGAAAGAATTTGAACGAGGGGTTATACAACGACATTAGGGCTCAATTTGGAGGGAGCTCGGAGAATTTTCAGCAGCTGGAGGCTAGGGTTTAGAGAGAGCTTCTTCTCCGGAGAACAATCAGCAAGATTTACTCTTGTATCTTCTACTTTCTTAAGCTGTTTGAGAGGTTGTATGAGAAATTTGTTTTGCTACTTTTTACGAGAGAAGAATCACAAATCAACCAGTATTATTTTTATTTATAAAGATGTTGCTTGCAGGTTTGTTTTTCATGGATTTTCATATGTTTTTCTCACCAAATATGAGTAGTTAAACTGTTTTTTCATGTCTCTGTAATTTGTGGATAGTTTTCCAATTTTATTTTTCTCTACATGTTTCTTACAATACATTTTCTATGCTCTTGATGTCAATGTTATTGGTTAACCCTCTGTCCTTCATTTACTCCTAACCTGACCAATTAAAATGTTAAAACCTATCATGATCTACAACTTATATTCGTTGTGTAATGAAACGATTGAGTTAACCACAAAATCCTATTAGAATAGGAATATTTTAATTTGAGTTTTGCAACCAAGAAAAGGGATCGGAGAAATACTGGGAAACACCATAAGGTTAAGCGAAACTTAACTTTATGGGTTTCCAATTCTTTTTCTGACCTAGGCATAGGCTAAAGAAGAAGCATCATCTCTAATTAACAACAATCACGTAGGAGAAACTGTGAGAAAAATATAGTCAGAAGCTACACCTGAATCACAGTGGCACGATGCTCAACTATCTTGAAGAAACCTAAAAAAATTAGCTCTTATATTACATTGCTTCTGTTTCCACCGGCTTTGTTAGATTTAGGATTCTTCTCTTTTGTTTTTTGATGGCGCTGAACTGATTAAAAAGCTAGTAAACTATAGATTCATCGATTCTGAACTTTTCTGAACTCATTTCCCTGTTGGACGATACGTGGTACTCTTGCAAATCGCTTTCTACATGACACATACTTGCGCCAAGTGGCCGCTCACTTCTTTGCTATTTTGCAGTCATCAATTGCCCAATCAGGCATTTTGAAGAATTTTGATCCATTCAAAAGGGGGGGTACATATGCAACCATCTTGGTACCGCTGAACTGGAGTTTGGAACTCATTTGATCATCTCTCACTTATCTGGAAGTAAGAGATGAGGTGAAGATTGTTGTATTTATGGCTTTTATTGTAATTGGGTGTAATTTTATCTTTTGGTTTTATTTACTTTTTTGCACTTATCCTCTTCTATAAAAGAGATTTAGGGCTCATCTTGTTGGGTAATGTGGAGACCCGGTCCACATTGATTTAATTAGCTTCCTAATTAAGAATCTCACCTACCGCTCACCGAACTATGTAACTCCTCTGAAATAGTGAATTCATCGCTCTGCTCCCAAGGACGTAGGCATGTATTTGTCGAACCTCATTAAATCTCTGTGTTTTCTTCTGGTTTTGTGTCGATTCTTGCATTTGTTCGCCCTAAATTTCATAACAATTGGTATCAGAGCTTTGGGTTCGGATCTAAGAAAGAACGATGGGCGGAGATGAAGTGATGACATCAGGGATTGAGAAATTCAATCGCACAGATTTTGCTTACTGGAGGATGCAGATAGAGGACTACCTCTATGGAAAGAAACTTCATCTTCCGTTACTGGGAAAGCGACCGGAAAAGATGGACGAGGCGGAATGGAATCTGTTGGATCGACAGGTTCTGGGGGTTATACGATTAACCCTGTCGAGATCGGTTGCCCACAACGTCATCAAAGAAAAGACTACTGCAGATCTCATGGCGGCTTTATCAGGTATGTATGAAAAGCCATCGACGAATAACAAGGTGCACTTAATGAAAAAGTTATTCAACTTGAAGATGACAGAAGGTGTGTCTGTTACTCAACACCTGAATGATTTCAACATTATCACAAATCAATTTTCGTCTGTTGAAATTGATTTTGATGATGAGATACGTGCGTTGATATTGTTGGCTTCATTGTAGTTAGCAGTTCTGCAGGTAAATCTAAACTGAAATATGATGATATTCGTGATTTGATTTTGGCTGAAGATGTGCGCAGGAAAGATTCTAGCGAGACCTCGAGTTCGAGTTCGACACTGATTGTTGATTCCAGAGGGAGATCACAAGACAGGAGCTCAAACAGAGGAAGATCAAAATCAAAGTCTTTTCAACAGGCAACTTGCTGGAATTGTGGCAAGGTTAGCCACATAAAAAGAAACTGTAGGAATCCTAAGAAGAAGGAGAATGATAGCGCTAACGTTGTAACTGAAGAAATACATGATGCGTTATTCACTGTGATTCACGGTTTATTGATGACTTGAATACCTGGATTCAGGGGCTTCCTTCCATACATCTTCCCACCGAGAGTTGATGCGAAATTATATTGTAGGCGACTTTGGGAAGGTACATCTGGCTGATGGAAAAGCTCTGGACGTGGTGGGGATGGGAGACGTTGATATTGCACTCCCTAACAAGAGCAAATGAACTTTGCAAAAGGTCAGACACGTTCCTGAGTTAAAGAAAAACCTCATCTCTGTTGGGCAGCTCAATGAGACTGGTCATTCGGTAGTGTTCTCAGATAACACCTAGAAGGTTACCAAAGAAGCATTAGTACTGGCTCGGGGTAAGAAAACTGACACACTATATATGACTACTGGTTTGCTCAACACTGTTGCTACTACAGTTGCAGAGAGCAGGAGAGTTCTGCGGCATTGCAGACTTGGACACATGCGTCAGAGGTGCATTATGGAGAAGCTGAAGAAGGTCAATTTCTTGAAATGTGGCAGAGTGCCAAAGGCAGGAAAGCCGGACCTTGTACAGACAAATGGTGGATAACCACAGAGCTATGAAGAAATCTTGCAAGATGAAATTTCAAGCAAGTGGGAGCTCGCCATGAAGGAGGAGATGGATTCCCTGCTGGGAAATCATACTTGGGAGCAGGCAGAACTTCCACCAAGGAAGAAGGCATTGCACAATAAGTGTGTGTACCGGGTGAAGACTGCGCTTGGTGGCAGTAAGAGGTACAAGGCTGGACTTGTTAAAAAGAGCTTTCATCAGGGGGCAGGAAGTGTTCATGCAGTGGGAGTTGTAAGCAGATGCAAGAGTAACCCAGGAAAGAGCTTGGTGGTACAAGGCTACGTCGACGGTGATATGTCAACTGAGGGTGTTACTCGTGAGAAGCTGAAGTTGTGCTCGACTTCATCTGGTCCTCTGGCATGAAGATAGGGGCTTTGAGTTGCAGAGGTAGAGGATATCATGTTTGAAGAAATGGTCGGTACAGTTAGTAGATGATGCAGCCATTAGGTGATGCAGTCAGTGTCCCATTCTCCAAGTGGGAGAATTGTTGGGTAATGTGGAGACCCGGTCCACATTGATTTAATTAGCTTCCTAATTAAGAATCCCACATATCGCTCACCGAACTATGTAACTCCTCTGAAATAGTGAATTCGCCGCTCTGCTCCCGAGGACGTAGGCATGTATTTGTCGAATCTCGTTAAATCTCCGTGTTTTCTTCAGGTTTTGTGTCGATTCTTGCATTTGTTCGCCCAAAATTTCATAACACATCTGTGAGATATGGTTAGAAGTGCCCAAGTTGTAACCCCTAAGTCGTTTTTTTTTTTTTTTGTTTCTCCCATCCGATGCCAGTGAAATCTCCCTCCCAGTGGACGTAAGTAAATGAATTTAATATCAAACCACAAATCTTTTGTGTTTGATTATTATTGTGTGAGTTTCTACGCTTTCGCATTATTTTCGCATAACACTTTTGCATTTGTTGTATGGCATGGGATATCAGATAATATAAAGTTTGCCCTTTTGAGAGTGTAATGCATTAATAACAACATTGATTTTACCTTTCGATCGCTTGATTGTGAAGACATTGTTTTGTTGTTCTTACATAAGACATTAGATGCAAAACTCAGCTGCAAAAAACACAAACTTCGGTATCAGAATTCAGAAATGCATTGCTCATAAATTAACATATTATTTTCTATAATTCAGGATAGGGGCATTTACATACAGAACACTCAATTTCTATGAATTTAAATATCTAACACCTAAACATTGTCTTTTATATTTATACCACCCAAATCCTTATATCACATCAAAATTACTACTACAATAACTTTTAAAAAGTGAAATGCACTTTTCATGCATAGAAATGATAGTATATATGTATAAGTTATGTGTTAGATATATAAAAACATTTGAATTGAGTTGTATGTATGTAAATCTTCCTTCAGGATATTGGAGACATCACCATAGCTTGATAATTTCTTGCTCTGCCAAATATAAGCCCGCAAAGTCTCATTCAGATCATACACTCCACCATTAAGCATTCAGCGGCAAATAGAAGCGCGCCTAAGTGGAATCCAGAGCTTGCAAATCAACTAGGATTGTGCTCTGAATGATAAGTGCCTTGCTTTTCCACCAATCAGCTCCCACTGACCTAAAAGAAGATAATGCATATTAACAACTCCAGTAACAATTGTTGTTTGAGGGCCACTTTGTTTGTTTGATTATAAAAGGAAAGGAGCAAGAACCACCAGCGTGAGGCGTATGGGTCATTACTCATTAGGTTTCTGTTTATTTTGTAAAGAATTGAGATGAAAATGAAAATAAAATTTTAACTTTTTTTTTTTTAAATGCAACACTTTTTCTTCAAGAAAAGAAGAAAAATGTCAAAATGTTCCCAAGACTATTCATGAAAAGGCATTTTAATCTCAGGTATGTAATATGTGCAATTTAATCATTTGACTACTCAATAGATTCAAAATAGCTTCTTGACTGTTCAAATCTGCTCCAAAATAACCCAATAGAGGATGGATTTGAATCATAATCTATGAGTTAAAGAGATTAAATTGAACATATTTATAAACCAGAAGAAAATTGAGCCATATAAATAGCCCAAACATCATTTTCACATTTGTCTCTAATGTTGCTGTAAACCAACATCACATAAGAAATTAGTCCGAACAGCTTGTAGCATGGCATTGCCTATAAACTCATAATTAAGCATCAGAATAAATCAACCTCTTTCAAAAAAATAAAAAGCAGAAAGAAGAAAGAAAAATCAATGTTATCATCTCAAGAAAATCTGCAAATTAGTTCTAAAATTTATGTACAAAGTACAAGCACTTGATTCTAGTGAAAGGTGATATTATTTAAACCCAAGTAGTTTAACATATCTATAATTTACTAATCAAGAAAAAACTCCTCTCCTCAATAAAAGAAGGATAATTTGAAACCATTTTAACGATTAGATCTATGCTTTAGAAAGAACAGAGCAAAGCTCCCGCCTTGTCAGTGCTACTAATCAGCAGGAACCCACCCATTGCCCTGAATGAAATTTTCAGCCGAGTAAATTCCCACATGCTCAGCCTTAATTTGGCTGCTCCAACTCACCCTTGCATTGGGACTCGCTCCAGGCCCTTTACTCTCATACTCTCCATAAAACAGAGTCGCCAATGCAAACTCCCCCCTCCATGGCAACCAACCCTCAGGCATCACCATTTCCTCCAAGTAGCAGTTCAAAAACACAGTCCTCGAATACTCCTTCCATGGCCTCCCAAGATATACTCTATGAGCCCTTGGCTTCTGTTGATAGATTGAAACATAATCATCACTCCCATTCACAACACAGTCCTTAAACACGAACCCTGTTGGCTGCCCTGGATCAGTCCTGCCATGCGCCGTCACTGCATTAGTCTCCCCCTTCCCCGGCGACTCAAGCCGTGGCACCACCAGTATCTCGCAGCTCTCAAAAATGGCCGCCGAGTTGCCAAAAATGAAATCAATGGTGCCCAAAATCCGGCAGTGCCGATAAATCTGACGGAGCGAGCGAGCATATAGCGTGTCCTGATGGCCAGAAAATTCCACCGACTCAATAACTGAGTGATCGCTGTCGGACCGAAAGGCCACAGCTTGATGAGCTTTTGGACCAGCGGTATTCTCAAAGGTTAGATTTTTAGCAACAAACCCGTCACCGGTGACACCAACGGTGGCCGTGTTATAGGTAGAAACGCCGATCGTTTGGGCGTTGAGGTTACCTGTGATGATTGTTTTCCCCATCCCATCACCAACTAAAGCAATGTTTGTTTTCTCGATCGGAACCTGAACTGTCTCCCGATAGACTCCTTCCTTGATGTATATTACAAAGCGCCGAGTTCCATGGTCCGGTGCTTGCGTAACAGCCTCTTGCACGGACTTGTGATCGCATTCGCCGGTGACACACACTGTCAGGTCTGGCGCCGGCAGATCAAGTTGCCCGCCGATCACAGAGGCGGCGGCGGGGAAGGCGGAGGCGGATTGCCCCCAGTAGCCATCGCGCTCGGTCTGGGGTGGAGCCCAGAGGGATACATCAGGGCCGAAGCGTTGTAGAGCAGTGATCATGGCAAGTGCATTGGAAGTAAGGGCGTAGAGAGAATCAAGGTAGGTCATTGCTTTGGCGATCTGACTAGTACTGTTGACGTACTTGAGAGCGGACCAGCAATCGTATTGGTACAAAAGGGCGGCGCCTGCAAAGGCGCGGGAATCTGCGGTGTTGGCGGCCGATGCAGAGTCAGAGAGGCGGCGGGCTGAGAGGGAGAGGTGTTGGAGGCAGTTATTTGCTGCCGTGGCACGGTTAGGGTTCGAGGCGGAGGAGGAGAGGATAGATTGCGCATTGGACTGGGCAGTGGGGAGAGCGGCGGCAGCTGCGGAAAGAGAAGCGGTGATGATATCGGTAGCAGATGGCGACGAAGGGAGGGAGGGGGAGGAGGACAGTACAGTAATGCAGGAGGAGGGGAAGCGGGCAGCGCGGCAGGCTTGGTTGATGGCCAAAGGTGGTGACTTGATCATGTAGGAGAGTGGGAGGTCGAGGAGGAAGAGAAGGAAGAGAGTGAGGATAGTCATGTAGAGGAGGAGGAGAGGAGAAAGAGGCTTCAATGATTTGCGATGGTGCATTATTGTGGGCAACGGGGTGGATTTATAAGGAGGAAGATGGGGTTTTGGATTTAGAAGTGGATTTGGGGCGGGAATGAAGAGAATCTTAGCAGGATGGGAAAAATCCGAAGACTGGCGGTGATTTAGCGATTCACGGGCGTGACAGTGGGTAGAAAGGCGAGCCCACCGTTGAAATCGAGAGCAAAATGAAGACTGTGGGAGAAGGTGTGGGCAGTTAGGGAAAGAAAGGTCGAGGCTTTTGCTGGTTTTGAAGAATTGTGAGACAAATAAGCAGGTTTTGGATTAAAATTTTGGGGGAAACATATAAATCTTGCGTATTTTGGTATTTGACACTTTTAGCATTCATATACATTGCACTTAAAACTTTAATATCACATAAAAATTAATATTATTAACTTTTTAAAAATTGAAATGCAGATTTTTATTTATAAATTTAAAATACCATGGTGTTCTGTATGTTAATATGAAAGTCTAGTTGTGAAATATGTAAATACATAAAAATTTTGGGCTAGTATATAAACTTTCCTAAACTTTACAGTGATCTGATGTCTAACCAAAATTTAAGGTGCGGGTTTGAATGTTTATTCTGCCCGAAAAAAATTAAATTTTAGTGTATTATGATTTAATTTGGGAAAAAGTTAAATATCACTTATTGAATTTGTTGAATCTGCCAATTATAAAAATAACACTTAAATTTTAAAGTTTGACTCTTTGCAAAAAAAAATGTTGAGTGATGCCGAAATTTAACAAACACCGAAGAAAAAACATATATTATCATTTAATTCAAAATTTGAAATTATAATAAATAGTTGGGAAATTAAAAATTACAATAAAACAATGCAAAACTAGAACAAGGGTTAGATCTTGGGAACAGTTGATGCATTGTGGACTTCGGGGGTGGTGACAAGGAGACAGCGAGCTAGTCTGAAGGGGGAGGACAATATACAAGTGACTATCCCTGAGCAGTGGTTGCAGAGGTGGAGAGAAAAAATAACATATTTGTTACTTTTTGGGCTGTGGCAATAAGCGTGGAGGGAAAGAAATCAGTCTCGCTATTTTTTAGGTGGTAGCAGCAAGGTGAAAGTGGCGAGGGTGAATTCAGTCGATGCGAGAAAGGATGAGAATTGTTTAGGAAGGATAAATTTCACCCAAAGAATAAAGTATATCCGGAGAACCACTTATAACCCTAAGATACAGCCCGTAGAGGGAAAAAAGGATGTCGGTGGCTTCCTCAAAGCAAATCAAACAAAAACTAAACCTCTGAACACCAACAAAGAACATATATAGTCCTAAATAACTAGGAGTGGGCCCCACTCCAATTGAGCGACACTTCCGAGAAGACTAGAGAGCCGACAATGAAGACTTACCTGCTTCAGCAAGGATCTTTTGCCTTCTAATCTGATTCATCCAAGATTATCTTTTGCTCCTCGGCTTCACCTCTCAATTGCCACTACAGAAGATAGAATTAGGGATTATATCATGTATAGTACTTATATTAAAACTATATTATGCAATTTGTCTTTTGTACCCTTTCAGGTATTACAAGTTTTTCATCTAATATCTATAAAAAAAGAGATCCGTGTAATCGTATCATTATGAAAAGTAATACAAAAACTTATGTTGTTTGCCTCTGTTTCTCTTCTTCTTCTTCTTCTTCTTCTTCTTCTTCTTCTTCTTCTTCTTATGTATTTCCACTCTTTTATGGTATCAAAGAAAGGATATCTTTGAAGCCCTCATGATCATGGATTTCCCTTCTTTAAATTCTCCACACCTCACCAATTCATCTAAGAATCCCTCAACAAGATAAAGGATACGCATATCCCTCCTCCACTCAAGTTTCTAATGCAGAACATCAAAAGCATGGCAAGTAATGCTCTCATATTTGAAAAATATAATGTTTGGAAAGTATAGGTTCAAAAACTCTTTCTTGCCAATGGATTTGAATCATTTCTTGATCCCAAGACCCTTCACCCATATAAAGATCTTCAAGATTCTAGTGGCACAATCACTGAAAACCCAGATTATACACTTTGGAAGTTTGTTGATCAAAATCTTTTCTGTAGACTTGCTTCCAATAATCTCACCATCTGTTTTACCCTACATTATACACTTAATCAACACTTCTGAGCTTTGAATCACCCTTGAAAAATGATTATGATCCTTGAATCATTCATCAGTGATTTAACTCAAACATAAACACCATAACATTCATATGGGAACACAAAATATGACACAATATCTTACATCAATTAAATATTTAGCAGACAATATAGCATCTCTGGCTCCAAAATTGATAATGAAGACATCATTATCTACACCATGAATGGCCTCCCTCCTACTTATCAATCTTTCAAAGCTGCAATTTAAACAAAATTAACTCGTTTAATTCTTAAAGACTTCTATTCTCTTTTTTATAGCAAATAAATCAATATTTCCAATAAAACCCTTAAATATGGACATAACTTAACCTTACTTTTAAAAATAAAACCAATTTTTTTCAAAACAAGAATACCTGCTAAGAACAGGAAATTTTCAAAATATGCATCCTACAACAAACCTCAACCCTCTAAAATTATCATCATATATCAAAATCTACCATAGTAAGGGTCATTATACTGACCAATGTTGGCACCGGACGAATCTCCAGTACAAACCTATCACTACTAATGCCACAACAACACTCAAAGTCTCTGCTAGCTGCAAGAATCAAGACTGGGTGTTGGATACAGTGGAAACAACACATATGACGTGATATTTGGATACTCTACAACAGCCGACTCCCTACCATGGCTCGAAACAGGTAACAACTGGCAATGGTCAGGTCACTGACATTTCTCATACTGAAAAATGGGCTCCTACTAGCACCCTACTGTAAGCTCCTTCTTTCTAATATTTTAAGAGTACCCAAAATCTCTCTTAATTCACTATATGGATCTCAATTTGTTAAGGATACCAATTTTTCAATTACTTTTCATACTAATGGATTTATTATACATGACCTTTTAACCAAGAAAATTCTACTCAGTGGCAGCCAAAATAAAGGTATATATTCTTTATGTGCTCTGATGGCTACCATCTCCTATGAAATATGGCATAATAGGCTTGGCCACCCGAGCAATAAAGTGATTGAAGCTCTTGCCAAATAGCAGCCACACCTTAAGTTGTCTAAAACACCCATCACATTTAACGCCTGTTTTCAAAATAAAAGATAAACAGCCCTTTCAGGCTTGTAGCACTTATAAACCTTTAGAACTTCTACACTCAGAGGTTTAGAGCCTTTTTCTCAGTCCTCGCTTGATAGATGTACTTATTATATCACTTTTATAGATGCTCATTCTAGATATTACTGGTGTTTCCCTTTGTATGCTAAAATTAAAGTGCCTTTATGTTTTGTTAACCAACACAAACAATTGCAAAATCAATATAATAGCAACATTAAAATTTTAAGAACTGATGAAGGCTCTAAATATAAATCGCAACAACTTCAAAATTATTTGCAACTCAATGGCATTCAACATCAGCTTAATTGTCTTCACACTTCTAAACTAAACAGTGTGGCATAATGCTAAATTGACACATAATATAAAATGTTAGGACTCTCCTCAATATCGCCTTTTTACCCACCAAATTATGGATTGCAGCAATTCAAACTACAGTTTACCTTATCAATCGAATGTCTTCACTCACAATTTTTCTCCATTTCAACTTCTCCACAATGCCTCTCCCGATTATCATAACTTGAATACATTTGGTTGCGCTTGTTTCCCGTGGCAACAACACTCCATGAATCATAAATTTAATCCTAAGGCTCCCATGTTTGTGTTTATGGGATATAGTCACCATCACAAAGGTTTTCAGTGCCATGTCATTCAAAATGAGAGGCTTATTATATCAAGGCATGTGACTTTCAATGAAGACTATTTTCTCTTCAGAGAAATTCATATTGCTCCCATATCCACCCCAACAACCATGCATCCCTCCTCCTCCGACAATAATTATTCTAACATCTACTATACCTTACTTCTCTCACAACACACATTCTTTCCCTTATTCACATCTCATTCCCTCTGACATTATTCTTGTTAATCCTCACTCACAATCTATTATCAACACAATACATCCTATTACTCATCATAATATTTCAGATTCACCTTCCCATCATGTTGTTCCTCCTAATCCTCAAACCCGCACTCATCACACACTGTCCCGTATGCAAACTGGCAAAATAAAATCCAATAAAATATTTTCTCTTTTACATCATACCTATCTTAATGAATACTGACAAATGTTTCAACGCTCAGGTGGATTACACAAGTGCACGGTCAAAGTAGTATCAGATTTTTTTGAATCTAAAATGTCGATCCCACAGAGAAGTGGGGTAAACTAATTTAAGAAAAGGCTCTAGCCTACTTAATTTATCCTCAATTTGGAATTTAACAAAATTCAAGTTGTGTTAACAGTTTCTACTGCAATGCAATAAAAACTCTAATTATTCTACGGGAATTGGTGATAATCAAGTGATAAAGCTACATTCCCTTGTTATGATAGTAGTGGAGTGTAGAAAATGATAAAATGCAAATTAAAATGTGGCTAACGACATATAGGAGCTTTCATCTTCTTTACTCTCTCTCAAGTGCATAAAGAAGTTTGGTTAAATTACCCTTAATTCCTTCAGTCCCGCTTTGAACCCAATAATGATTATCTTCATATTTATTTTTATCTCCCTATAACGTACTTTTACTTCATAACCTATAGTTCAACGTGATTTTTCTCTTTATCCATGTTATAGCTCTCCCAAGGCGTTATGGGTTCGCGATGAATTTTAAAAAATCATTTGGCCAGAATGATAGGCAACTGAAAAGTAGAAGGAAAATATTCACATTAAAAGGTTAAAGACAATTTAAAATCATTTTCACATTCCTACACATCGTACTACATCACCACAAAACGAAGGTAGAGTATATTATTCATAAACATAGATAAAACACCACAAGATTTCATTGAAACAAAGAGAATTCACATACCAAAGTGCTTACAGAAAAGCTCAATACTTAAACACAATATTACTTATCTCTCTCTCCCTAAATACAGCCTTGAGAATCCTCCACACAATCCCTTGCTGCTTCTCTATAGACTCTCTTCACTTTAACACTAAGATCCTCACCAAATTTATTACTCTAGACTTGTTCTCTCTAGCCTAGAGCAAGCCTTCCACACTACAGATATATATCTCACGATTAGTGGAACTTCCTATCCTTTCTCCTCCCAAAAGTTCTCTTCAAAAGTCTCCAAGTCTTTCTTAAATATCCCTTAATATCCTCTATTCAGATTGCCTCTAGTCCGCTCAAACGATGCTTCGAAAGATGGATCGAACTGTTGCAACTGCTCATAATTCGGTTCTGGCGCCTAGGCGCCCAACTTTTATGGCACCGAGGCTCTAACCTTTACATCTGAGGCCATGGCGCTTAGTAACTCGCAACTATGCACCGCCCTCTCAGGTTGCAAAGATTGGGACTGGAACGTAGGTGCCCTAGAAGTTTGGCGCCAAGGCCCCAACCAACTATTTGACTTTTGCTCCATTTATTCTCCTTTACGCTCCATGTTTTTTCCAATTCATTCCACTCCTAATACTTGTTATATCTGTAAGAAAAACATAAAAATATATTTCTTTAATGTGCAATTTATTCAAAAAGATATGCAAATCATAAAAGAATTCATGCAATCTTTTCACACATCCAAATTTCTCCAAAATTAAAGGTTATTTATCCTCAAGTAACACTAGAATATTAATATCAAAATAGTTTAATTTGAGGAAGTGGGTTTCATTAAAAATATCAACAACTTCGCCTTAGAAAATTCATAGTGTGTCTTTAGGTTAATTTTAGTAAATAAGCCTAAACCTAGGGTATAAGAAACCTTCCATTCAACCTAGAAAATATAACTTCTTATTTACTTTAAAAAGCAATTAATACTAGTTAGTATTGGTATCTTAGATGATAGAAAAACAGAATTAAGTTCTCTATTTAAAAAGGGTTACTAGTACACCATAAATACAAGCAAGTTTAGGAATGTAATAAAGCTTCAACTTTAAAAAGGGTTTAGTGAAACCAATTTTTGATAAGTTTCTACTCAAGCTTCTCATCTTTCAATAATTTCATCATTTTTATTTCTTTTTAATTTTATTTTTCTTTTTTTCATTTTCTTTAGGCAGATTACTTTAATCCTTAGCATAATTTTAAGAGGATTATTGTATCGAAGAGCCTTATAATAATTTTGAATTCCACTATCACCTCCTCAAAGTGAAACCTACTACACCCCATTACTTTTTAAGCTCATGAAAAATTTAAAAGTGCTAGTTAAAAATAAAGATTTATAAAGACTTAATTCTTAATAATTTTAAACCTAAGAATACCTAATTTTCATAAATATAATTCCTTTCAAAAATAAATAACTAGTTCATCTTTTCTACTTATTAAATTACAAGGTATCTTAACTCTAGTTTAGTTTCATTTACATAGAATTTAAAATAAGAAACTATGATTTTTCTTTCTAAAAAATTGTAGCAATTTTAAATTAAATCCACATTCCTCAAATTTAAAAATATAACAGTTCAAATACATGTTATTGAGGACAAATAAATTTAAGCAAATAGTCACCTCTTAGCTCTTTTGTGAGGCCACATATGGGCGGTCCCAAGCCCTCAATCTTGGTTGGGATGGCTAAGACCAACATGTTGAAGCCCAAAGATGGTTTCTATAGGATCTAAAAGCTTTAGAAGATCCCTTATGACTTGTATACACTTCACCTTTAATTAAAACTGAATTAATTTTCAAAATAATCAATCACTAACTAAAATTAAAAGAAAATTAAATTTGACGCAATTTTGAACTAATCATCAATGAGCTTGTCCAAATGACTCTGGATGATGAAATAGACCGTGCGAGTGTGTCGGAACGTCAATTTTACATAGGGAGGACACTCATATTGCCATTGATCCACGCCCAAGCATATTGCACAAAAATTGTTGCACAAAATTTAAAATAAAAGAAATAAGGTTCTTCTCGTGCACTGAGCCATTAATTGCCTCATGTCGTGTTTACAGAAGCCAAATTGAAGCGGGAAAGAGCCTAAGTTATGAGCGGGTTTAATTTGGGCGAAATCCGAGCTAATAACACCAAGATACGTCCAAAACTCGCCAATAACACCATAGCCAACCGCTAAATGCCAAATAACACCACAAAACTCCCGATAACACCAAGTTCCATCGAAAACACCCCCAATAACGCCATGTTTTTGCCAAAAAAAGTTCAATACTACCATAGTACCACCTGAATACTACCACGATTTGCACCGAATAATAGCACCTCCAATAATACCAAACCTCCCACGGTTTCCGCAATAATATAAGTAATAACATCGGGATACTACCACAACACCCCTACAATAACACCATATCCATACACATGAGATACACCCACAAAACTCCAACTCGCCACACAATAACACCATGATGCCATATTTAATTGCCATTAACACCGATTTTTTTTAACTTATCCGCGTAAAAACACTGCGGTAACACCCGAGTACTACCACCAATAACATCCGTGACAGCGCCATCGTCACATAACCATGGTAACACCCGAATACTGCCGCGGTAACACCTCAAATAACACCATTTCCACCGTTTCTTGCCAATATTACCACAATACTACCGCGATAACACCCTAGATAACACCACTGCCACAGAACGCTTAATAACCCTGTAATACTACTTGAATAGCACCTCCAATAACACCTACCTAAAATCATTTTCTTTTTTTCAATTTAATTTATGAACACACGGCATAGGAAGAGTTGATCTTCTGCTCTCTCTACCTGCCACCTTCTGCTTGAGGTTCTTCTTCCCAAGGCATGCCCTTGCTTCATCTCTAGGGATGGCAGTCCGTGATGGGTTAATCTAGTTGTCTTTAGGAGTTATTAATGTATGGTTTGAACAATGTGCATATTTTGTGTGGTTAGTTTTATTTTAGAGAACATGTGTTAGGAAGTTATTTGTGTATGTTAGGAAGTTATTTGTGTAAGTTAGTGGAGTTAGTTTTTTATTTTGCCTATAAGTAAACTTGAAAGTCTTGTAAGTTTAAGCCTTCCAAATTGAATAGAAGTTCTCTGTTTTTTGTGTGTTTCAATTTTAAAGTTTATCCAACATTTGGTATCAGAGCAAGGTCGATTTTCTATGAGAAGTTCGGTTCGGCTCCTGCATTTCGCGTGAGGTCTCCCGGAGAAGTTCTGATCACGGAAAGGATCAGCAAGGAGAAATCCAAGGCTCGGTGGACGTGACGCCGGCAATTTCGACAGCAAAAAAGTTCGCGGCGAGGGGATTTTGGGGGAGACCAAGCGGCGAAGCAGGCAGCCTGCATCGGCGGCGAACATCGCGAACAAGAGAAGGCGGGGAAATCTGAAGGCAGGTTCCCGGCGAGGAGAGGCAAAGCAGGTTCGGCGCGAGTGACGTAAAGTTCGCATCAAGCTGCCGGGAAGAAGAGTTCGGCTTCGGGAATGGAGGTGAGGGAATATACTTCCCCTTCCTGAACCGTGAACAGAAGAGCAGCCTTCCTATTTCTGAACCGCGAAGAGCAGAGCAGCAGGTAGCAGGCGCGACAGAGGTGAGCGGCTTCGGCAGTTTCATGAATCTCAGTTCGGGGCGCAGTTCAAGGCAGTTCGCAGCGGTGCAGAAGACACGGAACAGGAACGGTTCGCGTGAGAGGGAGTTCGTCGCAAGGGAGCAGTTCACGAGGAAAGTTCACGTGAAGGGGCTCCAGATTCGCTCGAGTCAGAGAGTTCGCAGCATCGGCGCGGCAGGAGTTCGGACTGCATCGCGTGATTCGGGGCGGAGCAAACGGGAGAGGAGCTCGGCACAGGCCGCGACAGGCAGAGGATAGCGGAAGAATCGCGGAAGGATCACGACAGTCCTGCACGGATCGTGCGCGAAGGAGAAGATCTGGCGACCCAAGTCTGTCGGCTCTGCGGGAGTTCGCGGCCAAGAAGTTGATGAATCGCGGAGAGGAACACATGAAGGTGCAACAGTTGGCGGACGGTTCCGCGACAGTTGCTGGAGGGTTCTGCGGCAGTTCGGCGGTTCGCAGAGTTCCGGATCATGTCCAGCAGGGAAAGGGAATAAGGAATTTTTTTATTTCCCATTACGAGGAATATTCGCGAAGGGAAGGAGTCCTGCTGCTTCTGAAGTTATTAATGGGTGCTTATTTCAGTAAAGGAGAAAATTAATTTTTGAAGGAGTGGAAATTATTTTTTTTCTTTATTAACGCTGGAAAGAATTTGACAGAGAGAATAGTTAATAGCGGTGGAAATATTAATTATTGTTAGAGGAAGGAAAGGAAATTAAAAGGAATTCTTGAAATTCTTAAGGCGAAAGAAAAATTAATTCCTGAGAGAATAAAAGAATATTCCCGCCGAGATCAGGAAGAAATTAATTCCTCATCGGTCCAGAAACTCAATTTCTATTTGACGAGGAAAGGGAGTTGAGTGGGAAACAGTAAATTCATACTCAAATACCAAGCCAAGATAGGTAATTCCTATTAGAAGTAATATTCCCGCCGCGAAGGGAAGAAGAGTCATGAAGTTTATAGTTCGTTGTAAGGAGGCGTGACAGGTTTGCATAGGCAAACAGTTCGCGATAGTTCAGTTTCGTGCGATGTTTCACGAATAACGGCGATTTCGTGAACAGGTTCCAAGAGGACGAGGTGCGACGGTTCCACGAACAGGCACGATAGCAGTTCAGAGGCGTGCAGGTTCGGGACAGCCAAGATAGGCGGTTCCAACGGAGTAGAATCTGCGAAGCACAGAAGTTGGAGTATCTTGGAATTAAGAGCACGTGATGGAGGGAAACAGAACGCTCGGAGTCATCAAACCAACGACAAGAGAAGTCTCGGTCCAGATCCAATTTCCAACATTAAGCGAGACGAATTACATCATATGTGTTGTTAAGATAAAGATAATCTTACGTTCGCTAGGAATTTGGTCGGTAATTAAAGGTGAAGAGAAGGACGATGACAACGATCAAGGCGCCATGGTAGCCATTTCTCAAGCAGTGCCACATGACGTGATGATGGTAATCACGGAGAAACAGATGGCAAAGGAGGCTTAGGACCTACTCAGGGAGATGCGGATTGGTGAAGATCGTGTTAAGAAGGCACGTGTATAGGTACTGAAACGGCAACTTAATAATTTACAAATAAAGAATTCAGAGACGATAAATGAATTTTCCATGAAGCTTACCACGCTGGTAGGTGAGATTCGCTCGTTAGGCAAGAAGCTCGACGACAACGAAGTTGTTGAAAAATTGTTCAGTGTAGTTCCAGATAAAGTTCTCCAAATTATTGAAACAATTGAGCAGTTTGGTGATATTGAGAAGATGCGGATTTCAGAGGCGATAGGTCGTCTCATAACATTCGAGGAAGGAATTAAAGGGCGACTGCACTCAGAGGGCAGTGCAGATCAGTTGCTTCTTACCCAGGCCGAGTGGGAGGCAAGAAACCCAAAAGCAAAGAGAGATGAAAGTTCCTATAGAAACAAAAGTGGAGGTCAAAAAAATGGTGAACGCGGTAAAGAAGACCGAAAGCCACGTAACTTCGACAAATCTAAGGTTAAGTGTTTCAATTGTAATGAATATGGTCTCTTTGCAAAAGAATGTCCCAAATCAAACCGAAGAGAAAGAGCAAACCTTGTTACAACGCAAATTGAAGATGCACCTGCACTATTAATGGCCGAAACAGGTGTTCTCAGCCACGCAATACAAAATGAGCAGGTGTTACCGCATGAAACCGAGGTAGTGCAGCTCACAACATTTGATGAGAGTTCTTTAGAAGGACCACGAGGAGAGGAGGAGCCATCAATTCTCGAAGAAGCTAAGGCAGACCCGATGTGGAGAAAAGCAATTGAGGATGAAATTTTTTCTATTTAGAGAAATTAAAGTTCTCGGGGATGAGAAAGAAAACTGGTGTGCAAATTGTCAGTAAAATACAACAAGCTTAAGGAGGTGATTGATGGATTAATCAAATTGTCTTTAGGAGTTATTAATGTATGGTTTGAACAATGTGCATACTTTGTGTGGTTAGTTTTATTTTAGAGAACATGTGTTAGGAAGTTATTTGTGTATGTTAGAAAGTTATTTGTGTAAGTTAGTGGAGTTAGTTTTTTATTTTGCCTATAAGTAAACATGAAAGTCTTGTAAGTTTAAGCCTTCCAAATTGAATAGAAGTTCTCTGTTTTTTGTGTGTTTCAATCTTAAAGTTTATCCAACAGTCCTCTGTGAGCCTACCTTTCTCTCTTTGGTAAGTTGACCTTAAGGCCTGTCTCCCCGAAGCACTCAGTTAGCAAAATCCTTTCCTTCTCGATTCCTTCGGCTCTCGTTGCTTTTCGACCCGAGGTTTTACTCGGCGGGAACCCCTCTCCTTGCTGCTCTTAACCCGTGAACCCCATCTTCTCTTCAATGGTTTCCCCTTCTCCTCTACAACATAAATATGCCCATTGAGGGAGAGTTGGGGTTATTGTTGGATTCTCTTTGCTTGGTTCATCCTTGTGCGTGCTTGACATCTTTCGGAGTTCTGTTTTTTTGTTTTTTTTTTTTCTTTATTTTGTGGGCTAAGCATTGAGCAGGTGAGTCCCACTCCCTTTTCTCCTTTCCTTTTTGGATTTGCTGGTTCGGGATTCATGCATCTCAGAATTTATTTAGGTGCAAAAGTAAAAAAATCTGCCTTATTATTTTAATTTGATCGCTCTAAAAAAAGGGTTTTTTTTGTTAGCATGGGTTCATGTGCTAAGTAAAGAGCATATAAAAAGGATTTTTCTCGACCAGGTTCTAACTGCAGAATTTGTCATTATGGCAAACTTCTTGACGCTATAGGTTTATTTGAGTTACGTAACAAAGATCTGAACCTAATCTACATTTCTCGAAATCATCCAAAACTATTGTTATAAATTTCTGATGTACAGATTACATACTTCAACGGGGAGTAGTGGGTTTAAAAAATCTTTCTAGCAAGAAAGTCAGTGCTCTTTATTTTTATTTTTATTTATTGTTATTCTCGGGATGGCCATAATGAGTTACTTCATGATATTTGCCCTGATTTTGGGGTTGGTTTAGCTAAAGATGTCTATGGAAAGGTTTGTCAAAACCCGTGAATTTATAGTACTTGATGCTCAATTTATTCTTGGAATTGAATCTGTAATCATTGCTTGCATTCATTTTTTATGAGAATTTAAGGTAGGGACAATATAGGATTTGTTTTGTTGCAGGTCCAAAGACTATTCTGCAGTATTGGCAGATCTTTTCCTTGTGTCAAATGCGATATATATATATATATATATATATATATATATATATATATATATATAATAAACCTTTTTATACATATTTAGGTCTTGATTTGTTTCATATTGGTAAGATTTGTCAAGCTGAAGTGGTGTTTCTCGAATTAATAAAACTTGATAAAATTATATAGAGGCATGGACCTCTATTGCTTAATTTTAATAAAATCTGATGAAACCAGAAAGGCATTACAGTTCCTTCAGCAAATATTACTTGATGGAAAGTTTGCTAAAGTATATCACATTGCGTGGGCTATTGTTATCAAATGTAGGGGAACTCACATGCATTTACAGAATTCTCATGTATTTACTTATCACATGTTTAAATTTTTATGTTTACATGCAAACCACTTAATTCCTACGTATCTAACACCTAAACATCACTTCTTACATTTATACCACCCATATCATTCATGTCACAAAAACCACCATGGCCGACTGCAAGCCCAAACTCGAGAACCACCCAACCAAAAAAGCCAAAATTAAACCAACCCACTTCACACATTCCCATTGGACTTTACCTTGCTACAACTGCACATAACCGACCACCTATTCTTTTAAACTAGCCAATTGGAGCTCAACTCTTCTCCCATAGTTGAGTTTATAAATTAGGGCACCCCCGACCAAAAACAGGAGAAGTGCACAAAACTTGGCAAAACCCTGCTAAATTGATCCCAAAAATTTCCCACAACCTTGCGAAGCTCATCTCCTTCATTCCTAGACCTTCACCTCATCCACAAAACCCTATTTTGCATCTGAAATACAGGAGTCTTCACGACATTGACACAAAGTGCTCCAAAACTTTGAATTGATCCTTTCAAAAGCTTCCTCATAGCCTCAAGACACTTCCCCAATTGAAATCCCTCTTTCCTACAACCTCTAACCTAGTGCTAGACCAAACCCGGTCCACCATTTGGTCTACATCATATATAGGCTCAACCTTAGTGCATATTTGAGCAAGGAGGAGATGCGACGGTTCCAAACTATCGTCCACAACCATTCCAATTGAAGCCTCACCATTTAAATAAATGTATAAGCTCAAAACTCTTAAGTTTGCCTCGATTTGGGCTTTTGTGAAGAGACTTAACAATTCATGTCCACTTAGTCATATATATGTTTTTGTCTCACTTAGATGAAGGTGTAGGAACAAATCTCATGTGATTTGGTTGATAATTGAGTGAGATCTTAGGGTTCGAACATGGAAGGTTCATGGGTTATAGTCTCGTGGGGACGATGAACAAATGTCGTCCATTTCAGTGAATTTGAAACGCACAGCGCAGATCAGGTCGGACGACGCAACAGTTTGAATCATAACACCGCAGGGCGAGCCAAGTCAGCAGCTGAGGGGTAAAGCACAGTGAATCAGTGTACGACGCATTGGGCTTTGATAGGTATGAGGTTGACGCGGCGTTGACGTGGTTAAGTAAGAAATTCATGTATTTTTGAATTAAATAAATCCAGAATATGCATATTAACTTTAAAAATCTATATTTCGGCAAAGAAAAATCACAAAAGTAAAATAAAAATACATCTAAAGTAAGTGGAAAGATGAGAAGTTAATAGAACTAAAATTAAAAAATATTATTATATATATTTAATTTTTAATTAATTAAATACTCTAGAGAGTATTTTAATTATTTAAAAATAATTATAATTATGACATTAAATTTTGAGGGATTGTTCCCCATAAGATTAAAGGATGTTCTCTGATTTTTCTAAGGTCAGAGGGCCTTTCTAACATCAAACGCCCCAATTTTTCATGATATTTTCCACTATTTTGATAAAACAGTATAAAAATTTAAAAAAAAAAATTCATAAAGATAGGAACTAAAATGTGGAAAGTCAATCTAATTCAGAGACATTTATGGAAAAAAAATTGAGGTATAAAATTATGAAATGTATTTTTTAAGTATTTTTATATTCAAAATAATTAAAAATTATAAGAATCTAAATATAAATCAAAATGACATTCAATTTTCTCTGATTGATTTTCTTAATCTTAACCACATTGGATAAAATTTCCTAAGATAGAGAGCATACTTTTAATAGCTAAATAAATTCTCATTGAAATTTCATAATTTTTTATTTAAATAACTACAAAAAATAAAGTAAACTTCAAAAATGTATGCTCACTTCTGAAAGGTTTATTAACCTATGGGTTAATGACTAGCAAAGTTTAACAACAAATGGAATTATGTTGATATAGTGAAGTATTTACCATATGGGTGCATTTGTGTGCATCTTAACCCTTAATTAATTAATAATGGGCTACATTAGAAGGTAAATGGGTGAAAATTATGATCAAAGGCTTACTGAAATGTTTGAGATATAAAGGATTGATTAAGGCAGCCATCAAGTTACTTAAAAGACCACCACTACTCGGATTATGGTTTGAAAACTTTCAATCCTCTAATTTGAGCTTCCTACCACAAGTTGGAAGGATTTGTGCAATTGGTTGGGTGAACATCAATGTTGTTTAAATTTTAAATTTACCCCTAAAGTTCTAAAAGATCCTCAATGAACCATCCACAGCACAAAATTTTTATGGTTTAAAATGAAAATTCATGAGTATGGTATGAGCAACTAAATACTTTAAAACTTCCAGGTTTTGGTCAAACTTAGAGAAATATATACAAGTGCTTTTAAAATTACAAAAATACCCTTGATGGCTCTCCATTCATTTAGAGACAAAGTATGGTTCAAGGAGTTCATTTTACTAAAGTCAATTGTTAATCAACCTAATAAGAGTTCTTAAATAGCATTGACGAATTAATAAGAAGCGAGTTAATCTTCAAAGGACATATTTACATTTATGCAAGTAACACTTTAGTAACTTTCTTCATAAAATTTCAATGTGTGTAAGGTCATCACCCATAGGCCAATTAAATCATAAGAGGTAAATGTATTAGGAAAACTTTATTCTTAAATTAATATTTCAAATTATCTATTATTTTGCAATTGACTAATAAATCTAATAATTCACAGAAAGCCTAAATGAACTTGTGATGACTTAGAAAATTATGGGATCGTTTTGAATCACATTTCGAATGTCTTGGTGAGGTTATATATATATATATATATATATATATATATATATATATATATATATATATATATACAATAAATTAAATAAAATGCCTAATTTCATAAAGCGAACCCGATATACCTTATCCCAAAGTAACATCCAATGATTATTGGTTTGAGCTTTTAATATTATGCTTAAACCCCCTTACTGGTTAGAGATACTCATGTTGTGGTTGTTTCGTATGAAACATATGGCTGGCTCATAAGTTGGAAGTGTTAGTCATATGGGCGATCATTCTAAAAGCATCTGGTTTTAAATTCATGATAATAGAATAGTACTATATCTTCTAGCCTGATGAATTTGTGAGGGTGTAGGATTGACGCTACTATTCACCAACATTTGGTGAGAGGTTGCCCTTACTTTTCCGGGCTGTTGGTGGCTCTAGCCCAACAATGTGACTAACTTGTGAACCATCTGGTTTATACAAAGATATAATGATATGACAAAATATTTTCTTATGGTGCTAAATTGACTGTTAATAACTCTAGTGAAAGTTTAATTTACTTAAATGCATGATAAATTAAGAATTTTGGGTGTTACCTTTCTTATGTCCCCTTGTCAGTCACCTTAACTAGGCAAAGGGTTGCCCTCCTGATCACTGAAAAATTTATTAAGAAATTCATACCTATTTTTGATGAAATTGCACTTTAAAGAAGGGTATTTTCTTTATTTTATTGCAGGAATGGAGAATTTAGGTGATAAAAGCAAAAATCATAAAAAGGAGCGGATTTGGAGCAAAAGGAAGAAAATAATGCAATTTAGTCCTGAGTCGCCGACGGCGAGATCGAGCCGCCGACGGCGAGGTTACGAGGAGACATTTCGAAGGATTTATAATCGTCTCGGCCGACAGCGAGCCCGTGCCCGCCGACAACGAGATAGCGCGGTTTGAAGATCTTCTAGAAGCCTCGCCGACAAGCCGAGGTAGTTCGTCGCCGACGGCGAGCTAGTTCAAATGGCACGTATACATTGAACCTGTACACTTTTTGAAGAGATGCTTACACACCTCTTGGACCTTTGCTTACCTCTATATATAGAAGCCGAAATTCAGCCTCTAAGTGTCTTGTGTGTGTTCTAAGGGTGTTATTTTTTTGTGTTAAGTGCAATCTTTGAGTCTTTTGTGTGCGATTGTGTGTCTTTAGTGAGTTTAGTGAGTAATTAGTGAGTCGTCTTTATCTTGGAAGGAAGAATCAAAGGAACTACGAGGAGTCTGTTTGGGGATAAATCAAGATAAGTATTTGTATTTATTGTTTTTAACTTTAAATGAAATCCATGCTTAGTTTAGTTCCCATGCATTCGAGTAGTTTATTTAGTCTTTCTCCCTGTTTATGAAATTAAGTGACTTGATGAAATTAAAATAGAGATACTTTTATATATTAATAAATTGTGATAATTTTTTACTTAAAACTTAATTTACTTTTCAAACTGGCCATTTGATTTGTTAAAATGTGTTGATTTACAACTATAGTAAAAATTACATCCGATATTCGGGGAATTCAAAAGCCTTGGAAGGAAGGTGCAAATAAATAGGAAATAATATCATCGGGCGTAGAATTGAGCATTTTAGTGTGACGGACTAAAATATTCAATTCGGTCCTATTGTTTGAGGCTGAAGTGTAGATGTTAGCCCTCGGGCGAGGGGAACGTGGGAGCTCGAAGTGGCAGTCGGTATCCTCCCAGCCTAGTTGCGGATTCGCATATCAAACATAGGATTAGTCAATATTCTTTACACCTGGACCAAAGGGTAAAGAATAGGAATGCTCCTATTTGTCACAATACCTTAAAATTATCTATTTAAATTCATCAATCACTTAAATTTCTAAACAAGGGGAAAGATACTTTCTCTAAATAGTTAAGACTTATTTAGTTTAATTTCGCACTTTTAATACGTATTAATTCTCTACTTAGTTAAATTACCTGATTAGAATACTTAGTTTACTTTATTGCGCTTAAATTTAGAATTTCAAATTTTCGTATACTAGTTTTATTATTATTATTATTTTAAAATTAGTTGTTATTTAATTTTATCTTTCCCTGTGGGATCGATAATCAGGACTCCATTAGAGCCCTGTATTACTTGATACGATACGAATACTTGCGTAGCATCCACAACATAAACAATTACAATTCTATACATATAATACGAATGGGGTCAAGTTTTTGGCGTCGTTGCAATTAAATTAAAAATATCATAATATAAAATTGTGGGACAAGTTTTTGGCGCCGTTACCGGGGAAAGTAAGAAAAATTTACTAGAGTAATGGACTATTTTAAAATAATCATAACAAATAAATTAATATCTATTCAAAAATTGTATGCGCAATTTTGGAAACGAAAATTTAATACCTTACGATTCTGAATTAGAGCGTACAATTAAAAGAATTAGAAAACAAAAGAAACAAATTATAAATTTAACACAAATGGCAAATAATCCTGAAATTCAAAATATGAACCAACAAAGACCATTAAGAGATTATGCCAACCTACATCAGATGAAATTCATTTAACTATTCAAAACCCTGATGTAGCTGCTAATTCATTTGAACTTATACCTGCAATTATCCAAATGGTACAAAATAATCAATTTAGTGGTTCACCTATCGAAGATCCTAACTTACATCTTGCTAGTTTTCTAGAACTTTGTGCTACTTTTAAATATCAAGGAGTATCCGATGATGCTTATAAGACTTAGATTTTTTCCTTTTTCATTAAGGGATAAGGCTAAAATGTGGTTGAATTCGTTAAGCACTCGGATCTATTAAAACTTGGGGAGATTATCACAAAAATTTCTATCCAAATATTTTCCACCATCTAAAACTGCTAAGTTTAGAAATGATATAACTTCTTTTTGTCACTTAGATGGAGAATCAATATATGGAGCTTGGAAGAGATTTAAGGAACTTCTTAGGAAATGCTCACATCATGCGCTACCAGATTGGCTGATTATTCAAACCTTTTATAATGGATTAGTAGGATCTTTAAGATCAATCATCGATGCTTCGTTACTTGGAGGTTCATTAATGTCTAAACCATTTAATGAAGCTTATGCACTAATCGAAGAAATGACAATAAATAATTTCCAATGGCCTCGTTGATAGAATAAATCCGAAAAAGATAGCCGGCATTCATGAAAACGATGCAATATCTATGTTAGCTTCTCAAATTGTCGCTATATCTAAGAAATTAGATAATTTTGGAATGAACTACTCTCCTACTTTAAGAAAACTCATCTGGACAAATCATAGAATTTCAATCTAATTATGAAACTTTAAATGCTATTAATAATAGAACTAATAACCCTTATTCAAACTATTATAATCCTGGTTGGAAAACTCATCCAAATTTTAATTGGAATAACACATCTAATCAACAATGGATGAATCAACCTAATCAAGCAAATCCAAACTATAAACCTAATTACCCACTGGATTTAATAACAATAACCCTCAATTCAAAGATAAGAAATTATCTATGGATGAATTAATTTTGAATATGGGTCATCAACTACAAAATCAAGGAAATCAACTACAAATTCAAGGAAATCAATTACAAATTCAAGGAACATCTATTAAAAATATCGAAACTCAACTTGGACATATTGATATCGCGCTAAATAATAGAATACTCGGAACTTTTCCTAGTAATGTGGAAATAAATCCTAAAGATCAAAGAAAAGAACAAATTAAAGCAATACAACTAAGGAGTGGAAAAGAATTAGAACCTCAAATTCAAAAAGAACTTGAAAGCCAAAAGAGGAAGTGGAAATTGAAAAGGAAACAATTCAACAAGATTTAAACTTAGAACATCCTTTAATACCTATGAAAATTTCGTTGAAAAACCTCCACCACCATTTCCTCAACGACTAGCTCAACATAAAAAAGATAAACAATTTTCTAAATTCCTCGAAATATTAAAGAAATTAACAATCAATATACCTTTTGTCGAAGCTTTAGATCGGATGCCAAATTATGTAAAATTTATGAAAGATATTCTAAATAAGAAAAGAAAATTCACCGATAATGAAACAAGTCGCACTTAGTGAAGAGTGTAGTGCTATTATTCGAAGAAGCTTCCCGAAAAATTGAAAGATCCCGGTAGTTTCACTATACCCTGCGCTATAGGAGAAAATTTTTATGGAAAAGCTTTGTGTGATTTGAGAGCAAGCATCAATCTAATGCCTCTATCAATTTTTAAGAGATTAGGATTAGGAAAAATTACACCTACTTCAGTAACCCTTCAATTAGCTGATCGTTCGGCTACCTATCCTAAGGGAGTTATTGAAGATGTGTTAGTAAAAGTGGATAAATTTATCTTCCCAAGTAGATTTTATTGTTTTAGATATGGAGGAAGATAAAGAAATTCCTATCATTTTAGGAAGACCATTTTTAGCTACCGGAAAAGCTATGATTGATGTTCGAAAGGAGAATTAACTATGAGAGTAAATGACCAAAAAGTTACATTTAATATCGCAAAATCAATGAAATATCCTCGCGTCTAGAAAAGATAATGAATGTTTTCGGATGGAAATACTTCGAACATTTACAACGCGAACATTTTAAGGAATATTACGAAGATAAATTAGAAAAAGAAAACACCGAATTAATTGAAGATAATAATGAAGAACTAGATTATATTCAGGAAAGATTTGAATTTTTGGATAATACCGAAAACACCGACGAGAATATAGTTTCATCAATTATTAAACCTCCCGAACTTGAGCTAAAAATATTACCCGATCATTTGAAATATGCTTATTTAGGTAATTCTTCAACTTTACCAATTATTATTTCATCCGCATTAAACGAATCTCAAGAACAAAAACTTTTAGAAACTTTAAAAAAATATAAGAAAACTTTTGGTTGGACTTTAGCGGATATTAAAGGAATTAGTCCTTCAATCCGTATGCATAGAATTATTTTAGATGATGAACATAAACCTAAAGCAGATCCCCAAAGGAGATTAAACCCGATAATGACGAAGTAGTTAAGAAAGAAAATTTAAAATGGTTAGATAATGGTATTATATATCCTATTTCGACGAGTGCTTGGGTAAGCCCAATTCACCGTGTTCCTAAGAAGGGAGGAGTGACCGTCACTCGCCAATGAAAATAACGATCTTATTCCTATAAGACAAGTTACCGGTTGGTGTATATGTTTTGATTATAGGAAATTAAATATCGCCACCAGGAAAGATCACTTCCCTTTACCATTTCTAGACCAGATGTTAGATAGATTAGCCGGACATAAGTATTTTTGTTTTCTAGATGGATACACCGGTTATCATCAAATACAAATTGCTCCTGAGGATCAAGAGAAAACTACATTTACTAGTCCTTATGGAACTTTCTCTTTTCGAAGAATGCCTTTTGGATTATGTAATGCACCAAGTAACATTCCAGAGATGTATGATGTCTATATTTAGTAAGTTAATCGACAATGGAATAGAAGTATTTATGGATGATTTCTCCGTATTTGGAACATCATTCGACACATGCTTAACTCATCTTGAAAAAGTATTAGAAGTATGCGAGAAAACAAATTTAGTTCTAAATTGGGAGAAATATCAATTTATGGTTGCGGGCGGCATTGTATTAGGGCATAAAATTTCGGAAAAAGGCATGGAAGTGGACCTCGCAAAAATTCAAGTTATAGCTAAATTACCACCTCCAACTACGGTAAAAGGGGTAAGAAGTTTTCTTGGACATGCTGGATTCTACGTACGCTATATAAAAGATTTTTCAAAAATTACTAAACCTCTATGCCAACTTCTCGAAAAGGACAAGAAATTTGAATTTACAATCGAATGCCCGAATGCTTTTGAACTCTTAAAAGAAAAATTAATTACAAGACCTATAATAGTTTCACCTAACTGGGAGAAACCATTTAAGCTTATGTGTGATGCTAGTGATTATGCTCGTAGGAGCGATTCTTGGGCAAAAATATGAAAAGATTTTTAAAGTTATATACTATGCTAAGTAAAACTCTAAATAATACCGAAATAAATTATACAATTACTGTAAAGAGAATTATTAGCGGTAGTATATGGTTTTAATAAATTTAGACCTTATCCGATTAGAACAAAATGTAGCGTGCATACCGATCATTCTCGCTATCAAATATTTAATGCAAAAGAAAGATTCCAAACCAAGATTAATTAGATGGATGTTATTAATGCAAGAATTCGATTTTGAGATCGTTAATAAGAAAGGAACTCGATAATCAAATTGCGGATCATTTATCAAGATTAGAAAATCATGAATCATCCGATATTGAAAATGAAATTATAGACGGTTTTCCCGATGAACAACTATATAATATCAATGAGTGGAAAATACCATGGTATGCTGATATAGTAAACTATATAGTTAGTAATATTTTACCACCTATGCTAACTTTACAACAACAGAAAAAATTCATCCATGATACGAAAACCAATTTTTGGGATGAACCATATTTATATAAGCAATGTAAGGATTTAATTATTAGAAGATGTGTACCTTATGAAGAAACCGAACCAATTATTCAAAAATGTCATGATTCGATTTTGGAGGACATTTCGGGACCGATAAAACTCGCTTATAAGATTCTACAATCTGGATTTTAATGGCCTACTCTATTTAGAGATGTATACGGATATATTAAAACTTGCGATAAATGTCGAAAGAGTAGGAAATATATCTGAAGAGACGAAATGCCTCTAAATTTTATATTAGAAGTTGAAATTTTTGATGTTTGGGGATTAGATTTTATGGGACCTTTTATTCCTTCGTTTGGAAACTCATATATATTAGTAAGTTGTTGATTATGTTTCCAAATGGATTGAGGCACAAGCTTTACCTAGGTGTGATGCTAAGAGTGCTTCAAAATTTCGATGAAAAATATTTTTACTAGATTTGGAATGCCGAGAGTGATTATCATCGACGGAGGAACTCATTTTAGAAATAAATACATTCACAAACTAGTAGAAAAATACAATATTACTCATAAGATATCCACTCGTTTATCATCCACGTACTAGCGGATTAGCTGAAGTATCTAATCGCGAGATTAAACGTATTTTAGAAAAATTTGTAAACCCAAATAAGTTAGATTGGTCTATTAGATTAGACATCGCATTATGAGCTTATAGGACTCGCTTATAAAACTCCGATTGGAATGACTCCTTACAGGCTTATATATGGAAAAACATGCCACTTACCAGTTGAATTAGAACATAAAGCATATTGGGCGATTAAAGAATTTAATTATAATATGAAGGAAGCTGGTGAGAAGAGATTGCTGCAATTAAATGAATTGGAAGAATTAAGAAATGAATCATATGATAATGATCGGATTTATAAAGAAAAGATGAAATTATGGCATGATCGGAAGATTAATCAGAGAAATTTTGAACCGGGACGTGAAGTTTTGTTGTATAGTACTAGATTGAAATTATTTCCTGGAAAATTGAAGTCTCGATGGTTAGGACCTTTCACCATAACTCAAATATTTTCATACGGAACTATAGAAATCGAAGATCCAAAAGCTCGGACATAAATTTAGAGTTAATGGACATAGATTAAAACCATATTTCGAAGGTATAAGACCTAACTATAAAGAGGTTTTAATGCTTAGTCGACCCGATAAATAATTGAAATTAGGTCGGGCCGACGACGTTAAACCAAGCGCTTTATGGGAGGCAACCCATATTAGTCATCTATTTTTATTGTATCTTAATAGTTAGTCTATATTATTGAAACTTTACTACTCAATTATTATTAAGAATCATCACATATTCGAACCACTATGATGAGAAAAGAAATTATTCGATTTAGAGCGAAATTGGACATTATTTTGGAATCTCGCCGACGGCGAGGTCGATACTCGCCGACAGCGAGGTTCGTGCCTAAACTAGATTCGAGCTTATTTATCGAGCTCGGCGACGGCGAGAAACGTCCCGCCGACGGCGAGAACCCGAAAGGCGGTTTTATAACTAAGTCGCCGACGGCGGAAACGTCCTCGCCGACAGCGAGGAAGTTATAAAGATGAGTTATTTATACTTCGAATGCCGATTTGGACGGTTTCAACACCAATTCCTTTGTGAAAACCCATTCTTAAACCATTCTAAGTCTGCCTTCTTCGCTAGAATTCATTCCATTCACCATAATGGCCTCCAAATTCTTAGATTCCTCTAAATCGGAGTGTTTAACCGGAGGAAATTTGTGAGTGCGGAAGCGCGACGGATCTTCAACAAGGTTTTGATAAAGAAAAGAGTTATCAAGGAACGGGGATTTGTCAATCGAGGATTAGAGAATTCCACTACTAAGATAGAAGAAACGATCGCGCAGCGGCACTGGGAGGTATTTTGTTACACTACGTCTGCTGTTGTTATTCCAGTTGTGAAAGAGTTCTACTCTAACTTACATGCGATCAACAATGGGAATGTCTACGTTCGAGGAAGATGGGTGACGTTTACTCCATCAAGAGTAAATGAATTATTCTCTATAGAAAACACCCGGTATGTCACTATTCAAATTTTGTGCCTTCTCAATATAATATGAATGAGATATTTCGATATCCGACCGATGAACCGAAAGATTGGGAAATGCGTGAAGACGGGTATGTTAGTTTCTCCGCATCACTTTTGAATCCCGTCTCAAAGCACTCGGCACTTTTTCATCTCATCTAAATTGTTACCTACTATGAGGGTAAACAAGGTTTCGAAGGAATGCGCTATATTGAATTATTGTATTCAAAGTGGATTGCCTATTGATGTTGGATCAATAATTGTTAAGTCTGCATTGGGTTTAATTGTGCATGGGTCAGTTCACGGACTAGGACACCCATCTACTATTTTTGCATTATGCGATCGAGTATCGGGTTTCTTATGAAGCTTGGGAAAAGGTTCTGTTACCTTGGAAGCCGCTTGATCCTACAGATATGTTCCCTACTTTGGACAATAATGAAGACATTACATTTATCTCTGATAGAGCTTCACAGAATTATCCTATAGCAAGGCCTATTTCAGATAAAACAGAGTTACTTTTGAAGAAAATTAAAGGAATGGAGAAAGAACTGCAGAAAGTGAGAGATTCAATCGACAATATATCTGATTTATTTGATCACATTGACTGGAGGATGAAGGAACACTTTGATCATTCTGGACACTCGGAAGCTAGCTTTTTCATTTACCGAGACGAACGGTTGGATCATCGAAGAATCCGCTTCGAATTTCCCTTCGAGTCTTTCTATAACTTATTTGTGCATCATCGTCATATCGGAAATATCAGAGAAGATGAAGATTCTGACCTTGAAGAGTAGTAGTAAAGATTTCCATAGTATGTTTGTATTGATGTTATTTGATTTGATTTAGATTTTATTATGTGTGGAGTGAAGATTTGAATATCTCAAACTTAATTAAGATATGCGTCATAGTTTTGTATCAGCATTTAGTGTGTCGTGGATTGGTTTGCGATGCTGATTAGTAGTAAGGATTGAAATTTGAAGTTTGATTATAGAGTCTAAAATTATGTTAGTTTGTATATCTCATGGATTTCAATATTAAAGTTAATTTGTTGTGTTGTGTGAATTTGTTTGTGTATAAGTAGTTAATCTTCATATTAAATTAATAAATAAATGATGTGATCGGAAATATAATATAAGGCAAATTAAGAACGAAAATGAGTTACGAATTTCAAAAATTTTAAAATTTTTGGAATCTCGCCGACGGCGAGAAAAATTCCGCCGACAGCGAGATCAATCTCGCTGACAGCGAAGAATTTCTTGCCGACAGCGGATTTTTCTCGAGAGTTTTTAGTTCCGAAAAATATTAGCTCGCCGACGGCGAGAAAAATCTCGCTGACAGCGAGGTCGGGAAAAACATATATTTGACCAGTCAAAAAACACTATTCATCATCCCCAACCTCCCATTTTCGCAAAAACCGACCTAGAGCTTGAGAGATCTTGGATTTGAAGCGATTTCATCACTCAAAAACACCAGATTTCATCTTCTCTTGGTAAGTGCTTCACTCCTATGCAAAAATTTTTGATTTTCACCATATATTTTCACCACATTGCAAATTTTGGGAAAAATCAAAATATGGAAGAAATATTCGGTGGAAATCCATGGAATTTAATTTAAATTGCTTATAAATGTTGTAGGAAGCCTTCTTAGGATTATTTTTAAGTTTAGTGAAAATTTTCATGATTTTTCACAGATCGATCGTATGGCTCCACGACAAAAACGTCGAGTAGAATTCGACGAAGACCGATTCATCAATGCACGAGCACAGACTAAATATTTTGAAAATATTCAAAGAAGAAAGTGCATTGCAGATCGGGTTTTCAAAAATCCGGGAGGAGAAGTAGAGCGGATTATTAAGGAACGAGGTTGGGAGAATTTCTGTTACGTTCAATATAGAGCAGCTGTAGAAGTGGTTAAAGAGTTTTATGCCAATTTAACTCGCAGCTCGAAGATGCACCAAGAAAGGTACGAGGATTTTTTGTAGATTTCAATGCTGCAAGAATTAACGCGTTCTATGAAGTTCATGACTCGCACTTTAGCGAGTATGAAACTTTTGGAACGATGGAAGGACCACTTGGAGGAAGTCATTAACTTTCTCACCGATGGGACCGGAGTTTGGAAAATTAAGCGACGGGAAAGAGTGAATTTTCCTCTTTCTAAATTAAATGCGATCTCCAAAGCTTGGCATTACTTTATTTGTTCTACTCGTTACCCACATACCACCACAGGTGAGGTAACACGAGATGGAGCAATTCGAATTTCGTATTCGGAATAACGAAGCATCAACATCGGGAGAATTATTTATCAAAACATCCTGGCCACTCCTCGAAATGAGAGTGGAGCTGGATTGGGACACCCTGGATTAATTTTTACACTCTGCCAACTCTCTCGAGTTGAGGCTAGAGATAATGAAGAATGGGTAGAACCAATAAAACCACTCACAGCTGCCAATATTAAGAAGTATGAATCTCATGAAGGGTGGAGAGCGAGGAGTAAGAAGTTATTTCACTCGCTCGAGTAGAGATATACCCTCTACTAGCCATGAACCTCCCGAGCCTACCACCCCTACCCTACAAGATCCGATGAATGAATCGACACCGCATAGGAGAAGTTTTGAGCGAGTTTGGAGAGACAATGGGGAGAAGATTTGATCATTTTGATCAAAGAATTGATAATCTGGAGAGGAGACATGATTATGATAGCGAATATCTCCAGCGACATTCGAAATACGAGATTGCATACTATGAAGCTGAACGTCGTTATAGGAGTGGTGATTTAGATGTTGTCTTTCCTGAGTGCCCCCGATATTCACAGTATCATCCTGCTCAGTCTTCTCAGCCTACAGATCAGGGAGAAGATGATATAGCTCAGGACTTTGATGCTGAAGATTAGGACTTTATTTGTTTTATTTGTTTGATGTTAAGTTATTTTGAAGACTTTATATATTTGTAATATTCGAGTACTTTATGTTTTGAGACATTGGATGTTTGTTAGGTTATTTGCTTGAATTGTGATAATAGTTTAGTTATTGTTTTTGTGTTAGTTAATTGCATTTGTTTTTATGTTAAATAGGATGTTAGTTTTCTTTAATATGTTTTTATTTTTTTCTCGTATTGTTTTAAATAGTAAAATTGTTAATCTGTTAGTTAAATTGTTTTTAATATGTTAGTAATTCATATGTGTAGTGTAGAGTTAATTTTAATTGTTGTATTTAATACTTATCTCGGATTTTATCCCCGCATTTTCTTTAAATTGTTATATATATATGGAGAATACTAACGAGTACGAGTTCAATGAAAAATGAAAAAGCTCGCAAAAATTTCAAAGAAAAAGAAATACCTAAACTTCAAAGGTATGATTTATTTACTTTCCCTTTTTCATTATTTAGAATAGATATAAAAATTTAAGTTTGGGGGGGAGTAAAATACAAATTTAGTTATTAACTTGTTCTCAATTTCTATTTTCAAATTATTATAAAATGATTTTTATAGCAAATTTTTCAATTTAATTAATATGAATTATTTTATTTAATTATTATAAAAGGTTAAATAAAATATTTCTAGTGCTTTAATTAATTAAATAGAATAAAATATTTGGTTAAAGGGAATAAGAATATAGTAAACTATTTTTAGTAAGGAAAACTATATTCTAAAATTAAAATTCTTAAGTATTCAAGTGAAAAAGAAAAGATTGAAAATCAATAAAGTAAAAACTATGAAGTATATATAAGCTAAGAAATATTCCTAAGTTTCAAATTTAGAAAGATGAAAATGAAGTTCAAAATTATTAACAGGCTCTCCAGATACAGTAATCCTCAAAAGAAAAAGAAAAAGAAAAAGAAGAATGAGGAGAAGCTTGAGGAGATGCCTTATCAAAAATTGGCTTCATTTGAATTAACCTAAAAGGAAAAACTTAGATATTTCCAAACTTATGTTTATGAATTAGAATTTTACATAATAGTGTTTTCTTGAATTTCTTATCATATGAATATCTTAAGTAGTTATTTTTTTAAATATAGTCATTCCTGAAATGAATAGTAAGCTAAAAATCTTAGACCTGATAACTAATTTATTTCTATAAGATTAATTAAAATTACATGAATTATTTTTATTTTTACTTTATTATATTAATTAATCTAATTCATAGTTTATTTGAATTGAAAAATCTTTCTAAAGAAATCATTATTTTTATGTAGTACTAAAATTACTTGAGGACAAGTAATAAGTAAGTTTGGGGATTTTGATCACTGAAAAATTTATTAAGAAATTCATACCTATTTTTGATGAAATTGCACTTTAAAGAAGGGTATTTTCTTTATTTTATTGCAGGAATGGAGAATTTAGGTGATAAAAGCAAAAATCATAAAAAGGAACGGATTTGGAGCAAAAAGGAAGAAAATAATGCAATTTGTGCTGAGTCGCCGACGGCGAGATCGAGCCCGCCGACGGCGAGGTTACGAGGAGACATTTCTGAAGGATTTATAACTGTCTCGCTGACAGCGAGCCCGAGCCCGCCGACAGCGAGATAGCGCGGTTCGAAGACCTTCTAGAAGCCTCGCCGACAGCGAGGTAGTTCTTCGCTGACGGCGAGCTAGTTCAAATGTCACAGATACATTGAACCTGGACACTTTTTGAAGAGATGCTTACACACCTCTTGGTCCTTTGCTTACCTCTATATATAGAAGCCTAAAGTCAGCCTCTAAGTGTCTTGTGTGTGTTCTAAGTGTGTTATTTTTTGTGTTGTGTGCAATCTTTTAGTCTTTTGTGTGCAGTTGTGTGTCTTTAGTGAGTTTAGTGAGTAATTAGTGAGTCGTGCTGTACTGGAAGGAAGAGTCAAAGGAACTACGAGGAGTCTGTTTGGGGATAAATCAAGATAAGTATTTGTATTTATTGTTTTTAACTTTAAATGAAATCCATGCATAGTTTAGTTCCCATGCATTCGAGTAGTTTATTTAGTCTTTCTCCTCGTTTATGAAATTAAGTGACTTGATGAAATTAAAATAGAGATACTTTTATATATTAATAAATTGTGATAATTTTTACTTAAAACTTAATTTACTTTTCAAACTGGTCATTTGATTTGTTAAAATGTGTTGATTTACAACTATAGTAAAAATTACATCTGATATTCGGGATATTCAAAAGCCTTGGAAGGAAGGTGCAAATAAATAGGAAATAATATCATCGGGCGTAGAATTGAGCATTTTAGTGTGACGGACTAAAATATTCAATTCGGTCCCATTGTTTGAGAGCTGAAGTGTAGATGTTAGCCCTCGGGCGAGGGGAACGTGGGAGCTCGAAGTGGCAGTCGGTATCCTCCCGACTCAGCTGCGATTCGATAATCAAACATAGGATTAGTCAATATTCTTTACACCTGACCAAAGGGTAAAGAATAGGAATGCTCCTATTTGTCACAATACCTTAAAATTATCTATTTAAATTCATCAATCACTTAAATTTCTAAACAAGGGGAAAGATACTTTCTCTAAATAGTTAAGACTTATTTAGTTTAATTTCCTGCACTTTTAATACGTATTAATTCTCTACTTAGTTAAATTACTCGATTAGAATACTTAGTTTACTTTATTGCGCTTAAATTTAGAATTCCAAATTTTCGTATACTAGTTTTATTATTATTATTATTTTAAAATTAGTTGTTATTTAATTTTCTCTTTCCCTGTGGGATCGATAACCAGGACTCCATTAAAGCCCTGTATTACTTGATACGATACGTATACTTGCGTAGCATCCACAACATAAACAATTACAATTCTATACATATAATATAGCGGGGTCAAGTTTTTAGCGTCGTTGCAATTAAATTAAAAATATCATAATATAAAATTGTGGGTCACCCCCCCTCGATTGTCTTGCTGGTATCTTATACCCAATGTTGTACTTTATACACAAAGATGTCGATGGTTGCCTATTGCAGTCCATCAGAATGATTTATCAGGGTTAAATATTCTAAAGCTGAGCCCACTCCTAACTCATGAATACCTATGCTCGTTGCCTGACTCCATATAAACCTGCATGCTTATGTTTTAATATACGTCACAACCAAGTCTCAACACACTCCACATTTGTCTAGTTCCCATATATTTACATGTTTAACATATAACTTCACTATCTTTGAAACATCATCAGAGGTGGCAGGTGTCTACTGTCACTTTTTTTTTTACCGTACTTGACAATCTATGTTTTATTTATATGTTACCCTCCTGCTATTTACTACATTTATGGCATGTTAAAAAGTGTCTCTAGAGTAGAAGACACACATGCTTAAGGTACCATATGACACATGAATAACACATCAGCTCGATAAAAAATAATAATTTTAAAGATCCCACAATGAAACTCACTAATCAAATAATGATAACAAACAACACGAAAATGAACCTGTTAAAATCAAAATAAGAGAAACGAAGAACATAGGACAGGTTGTTTGAGGCATGGTTTCTCCCCCTCTCTTTTCAGAGAATGAAGCAATGACGCAATCGAGCAGTGTTCAATCTTCAAACAACGATCAAGATAAAACGATAAAGTAAAAGATGAATCGTACCTAAACTTTTTATAGTCTTAAATAACATACACCATTAGGGCTTCGAGGTTGTTCGTCTAGCACGATGTAAATCCTCACACTATCTTTTAGGTATTCACATGATTGTATAGCGTGCGGTATAAGCTCTAACGTTTTTGAGGATCTCGAGGTCGTCCATTCGGTACGACATAAATCCTCCTATTATATTATGTTATCTATGTTGACTGTATGTCGTACAATGCAAGTCCGAGATTTAAAATAAAAGTGGCAGGAATAAATATCAAATAACATCATTCCCAAAAATGTAAAGCCAAACCATAGGATAGTTTGGGAGATCACTGAGGTCTTCTCAATATCTGTGGCATCTCTTACCTTTCGCTCCTTTTGATTCCAAAATAACGGTTCCACCTTGAGCCCTTCCCACTTGATTTCCCTACGGCCAATCATGAAAACTAAAATTTGAATACTTGAAGACTAAACCCCAATCTTAATTGAAAGTTTTCTTAAGTGATTTCGGTCGCTTATGATTTAAATAATTATAGGGGCTTGTGCATGTAGGAGAATTAGTGAACCTGAAAATCTAAACCCTATATAATCTTTATATTATGTAGGGGAACGATTCATTGAAAATTTTGCAGTCCAAATAAATATAAAAAATTTCTTATTTTAAATAGTTGAGCCTAGTATCAAGTGATATTCTCATCTTTCAAGATGAAGTATTACTTGTAATATTGTGTTTGATTATTTAAACTATCAAATATATGAGATATGTTCCATTTAATTTTTCAAAATAAAAATACTTTTTTCAAAATCAAATTTACATATATTAAATAAAATTAAATTATTTTTAAAAATTGATAGATCATTTAACTTTAGTGATTTTAGATAAGATTTATTCGATGTTTCATCTTGATATTTTATTAAAAATTTAGGACTTATATCACATGATACATGATTGCGAGAAAGCTCAAGAGGCGAGGATTTACGGCATAACTAAATAAATAATCTTAGAATCGTGAGACTAAAGTTAGGCTCACTATAAGAAATGAAGCCTAAAAAATCTATTATCAAGGAAGAGAAAGAACCCAAATAAAATGCAATGTACTTTTAATCCATTTTGAAAGGGGATGTCATCTAAACCACCTAACCGCAGCGAATACTTGCATGATTGTTCTCAATAAATGCAAGATATGATATGTTAATATTCATTAGGAACATTAGATCTTATAACTTGATCATAAATCAAGCTAACTAAGTATAACGAGTATGCATATGTCTTAGGAATAATGCAAATATATTCTTGCATTTTAAATTTCATCACTTTTGTAGCTCACCACACTGAAGTATTTTATGATTTCATGTTAACTTTTAGAACTCAATGAATCAAAACATGCTGTGTAGTAGGTTATGCAAGTCCTTGATGATGAATGTTTGGAGGATTTTATTATAAGGCCAAATGTATGTAAATTCATAACTCACTTTCATGAGGTGATGGTTCTCATAGAACAAACCATTCCTTTAATGCCAAGTGTGAGTGCTTGAAAATCAAGGAATATGAACTATATGGTTATACACATGTCTACAGTGATATTTTCATGATTATTCCTAAATTGAAAAGAGATTTCTACTCAATTTTATTTGATGTCAAATTTGAGTTATTTTATATACATGATGTTTCTAAAGCTGCGAACGTAGTAATTTATGAGATTTTGTTTTGTTTATGAGTTTTATTTAATTTTAAAAAGTTAATTTTAAATTATTTATTTAGTTTGGGTAGAAAGTTTAGCCTTTAGATGGGTCTTCCAATAATACAAGCAAAAGGTAGAAACCGACCACCAGTCTAAAAATGTGGGCAGACCTATCGAACAAAACACAAGCAAAGTCAAATTGACCAGATGGGTGCCAATACTGGACATACTCCAGACTCATTGATCGACGTCATCTGCAGCATCGTTGGTTGTTTAATTGAGGTTCTTCCTTTGCTTTAGTGTTCATACCCTTTCGAATGATTCACTTGTTGGTAGTCAAACGATCAAAACATACAGTGTTCTAAAAATAAAATGATGAGTCGGAAGGGAATACCTACATTACAAAATATATTTAGCCAATTCTAAGTAAAGAAAATCTATATCAACCTTGTGCAGTGCAATGAAAAGAAACCATATACTCATCTTAACAAATGTCTAATGAGCAAACACAACAATCAAAACACAAAGCACAACCTATCCAACTCTATGATTTCTATAAGGTTTGGCTTATGATGTCTAATAAGTGGGTGAAGTGGTGAAGTGAGAAAGTTCATTTTTATTTAAGACGACCCTAGTCAACATGTCCATAGTCTTACATCGTCCCGGGCCATTAGGGTTTGGATTTATTTGGTCAGGTAATGTGGTTAGCCCATTACGACTTGAAGATTTTTGTCAGAAATCATAGGTTTTGTAGTCTAGAAAACCTTCTTAAATCCGAGGTTAATTATTATTGTGCAAGTTGTGTGTCGTTCTGTATGTTTATGAAGTGTTTTATTTTGAGTTTAAGTATTTTATGGCTTTTTTGTTTGTTTTTTGGTTTTAATTTTATGATGACCAGGGTCAAGAGCCATAGTATTTTCATCATTTTGGATCGTTGTGGTACCCGATCAACTTAGCCAGAATAGGTAGTAAAACCTACTATGACTAGAAAATTCTTGTCAATAACCATGGGTCGCATCTTCCAGAAGATCTTCATAAATCCGATGGAAAACATGTTAAAATTACAGTCGGTGATGTTTATTCATTAGGGTTTACTTTACATTTTTCATAACTTTTAGAAATTTTTTTAGTTGTTAGGACTTTTGTAGCATATTCATTTAATTCTAAATTAATTTTAAGATGACCCTGATCAAAATGTCTGCGACATTCTATCATTTTAGGTTAGTTTATGTTTGTGGATTGTTTGGTTACAGGTAACCGAAAGATCTCTTGCTAGCAACTATGGGTTAACTCATCTAAGGCTTCATCACAAACTGAGGGTTTATTTATTATTAGGGCTTACTTTACATTTTAGTGGCTTATAATGAGTTTTTATGTTCACTTTAAGTTTTAATGATTTATTAGTCTCTTTCGATAATTATTTGGGTTTAATTTGATTCATGAATTACATTTATTTTTTTTAATTTCATTCGCTTTGATTTATATATTTCCTAATTTATTCTTGTTCAATTAATTTTTTAGTGAAGGTTTTGTGTGGTTTATAGTATTGTAGAAAAAGTTACTAGAGTTTTAGCTCGGGGGGATGTAAGTTTAATGAATTCATGTTTTGAGAGTGATCCTGTACTTTGGAATTTACATACATACCTTTAAGCGTTTTTGAGTCATTTATATAAGCTTAACTTTTTTATATTTTAGTTTTGAGTGTTAAGAGTATGGAGTATACATATAATTTGGGGTAATAAAAAGTATAACTCTCTTTATGAGTATTAATTAGGTTTTAGTTACCTTATTAATGTGTTTCTATTCAAGACTTTAAGAATACCCAAGTTTACCCCCAAGGATATACTTGCTATTTTACAATCTCTCTTAAAGTTTATTAAACTTTAATGAATCTTAATTCAAAATGAGTTTAATAATTTCTCCAAAATATTCTTAAGGTAACTCAGTGTTTTAATTATTCGATCATATTAATTAGAATTGTTGAATTTGTTATTAAGTGATTTACATCATTTAGGGTAATTACAAAATTGCCCATTTTAGCATTTAATTTTTTGATTGCCCTAAGTAACTAAACTTTAAGTTCATTAAATTCTATTTAATGTTTTTTAAATTTAATTATTTTATTTTTAAATTATGTGTTTGGAGAAAAAGGGGCTAATTTGTAAAATTTTAAAATTACAAATCTGCCCTCTATAGGCTTAATGTAATTTTTAATCTTCAAAAGTTAGAACTGCCATTTTAATTGTTAAATTCACTATTTTTTTTTTCTTTGCCCACTTGAGTTTACATTTTTTTATTTTTTTTTAATTTCTATAATTATTTTCTCAATTAATTCATATTTTCCTGAAAAATTTGTGTTCTTGCCTAGAGCTGTCAAAACGGCTCGTTGTTCACGAACAGCTTGTGTTCGGCTCGTTAAGAAGCTCGTGTTTGGCTCGTTCGCTAAGTTAACAAGTCTTAACGAGCCGAACACGAACAAAGATTTGTTCGTTCGTGTTCGGCTCGTTTTGGCTCGAAATACTATTCCTCAAATATATATATATATATATGATCATGAATCTTATAGAAGACAGTATATTGGGGACGGATGGGAACTCAGTGGGGGAAGTCTAAAGGACGGAAAGGGTCCTTTTTGCTCTGCTAGGGTTTTCTTTTCTTTGTCCTCCTGTGCTTGGATTTCGGATCTTCTGCTTGGTTCCTTACCTGTTTTCCTTAGATCTGTCTTCGAGAATGGTCGATCTTCTCAATCGTCCATCGTTTCTTGAAGCACTTAAGGGTAATATTGAATCTTCTTCTTCTACTAACAATGTTTGTCTATTCCCTGTCTCTTATAGAGATCAGTTCGGGGAAGAAGGTTCTGATGGATTGTTAAAGAAAGCCTCAAAAAAGAACGGTAAACCAGCTTTAATCTTTAATGAGGAAGAAACGGCTCTTCTTGCAGAGCCACTAAAATACACGCTGATCGGTAAGTTCACTTATGCGCATCCTAGAATGGAGGTTATACGGAGATATTTTACGGATCTTAAGCTTTTAGGTAAGTGGAGTGTTGGCCTCATTGATGGTAGGAATCTTATGATAAAACTTGAAAATGAGTCCGATTACACGCAATTATTTTCAAAGAAAGTTGTTCTGATTGAAAAAGTTTATATGAAACTTCTAAAATGGACTGTTGATTTTAATCCCAAAGAGGAACCTCCAATAGTTCCTATTTGGTTTCGGTTTCCTAGATTAAAACTACAGTTCTATAACAAGAAAGTTCTATATTCATTAGGCAAGATCTTTGGATCTCCTATGAAAATAGACACGACATCAGTTAATTTCAATCGTCCATCTATTGCGCGTATTTTAATAGAAAGAGATGTTTTAGCTCCTTTCTGTGATTTTATTTGGCTGGAAGATGCTGGATCTGGTTACTGGCAAACCGTTGAAATGGAATATATTCCTCCATATTGTAGCAAATGCCATATGTTTGGTCATAATCTAAACAATTGTTATATTGCTCATCCACATTTGAGAATTAAAAATAATAAAAATTTCATCAAAGAGGCTGTAGCTCCTAAAGAAAATAATTTCTTGCATGAACATACTATTAATTCTACAACTTCTTTAAATCATGTTGACTCAAATGTGATTGTTATTCCTGACAAACCTGATAAAGAAGCCTCTGCTTCTAAAGAACATGATCCTCAAGTGGTTTGTCATGATATTTCTGAGCAATATAATGTTGATTTAAATGAGACCTTCAAGATTATTGATGTTCCTAATGATTCTGTTATTGATAATAATCAATCTAATTTATTGATTGATCCTATTATTGGTAAAGCAATAGAAAATGTTGACTTAACCCTTACCAATAAAGGAAAAGACACTAATGGTGATATAGTAGCTGATAATTTGGATACGGAAACCAATACTTTGAACAGGTTGGAGCTCGAAGAAGATTGGTTGGTTCAAAAATCTTCCAGAAGGAGGAAATTCAGAGGTAATAGAGAATTGAGTTATATAAATCCTGAAGCTGTGATTGATCAGATACCGGGTAAGAATGATTTAAATGAGGTTACTTCTACTTCTAGAATTACTAGAGGTAAGAAAGATCTTGATGATAATGAGTTTTAACACTTTAGTTTGGAACATTAGAGGCATTGCTAAAAAGGATGCTTCTAATAGATTAAAGAATTTAATTAGGAATTATCATCTGCATTTTTTTGGAATTCTAGAACCTTTAGTAAATCCTTCAAATAATCATAAGTATCTCAGATACATTGGGAATTTTCAGCTAAATGCTAATGTTAATAATAAAATCTGGTTTCTATCAAAAGATTTTATTAAGGTGGATGTTATTATTAATCATGCACAGCTGCTGCATGTTTTCATTTCTTACTTAGATATCTCCTTCCATTTTTCTATCATATATGCTGGCTGTACCAGGCAGGATAGACAGATTTTATGGAATTTACTTAATTACATTGGTCCTTTGGATGCACCGTGGCTTGTGGGTGGTGACTTTAATGTAATTACTACTGTTCAGGAGAAAAAAGGAGGTATATCTCCTAATATCAACCTTATTTCTAAATTTAATAATGCTATTATTGAAGCTGAGCTTTTTGATTTAGGATTTACTGGTAATTCTTTTACTTGGCATAGGGGTAATGTCTTTGAAAGACTTGATAGATTTTTGGCTAATTCTTTATGGTGTAACAAATTTTCTAATTTTGAGGTTCAAGCATCTTGCCTTTAATGCTTCGGATCACACTCCTATTACGTTAAGGATTTTTAATAAGATGTCTAACAATAAGTATCACTTCAGTTTTCTTAATGTCTGGCTTCAGCACCCTAGTTTTTTAACTTTTGTCAAGGATAACTGGATGTTTCATAATAATGGTTATCTTTCTTACAATTCTGGACAGAAGCTTTGGTATATGCATAAATATCTTGCTAATAAGCTTCGTTATTGGAACAAGAATGTTTTTGGCAATGTTAAGAAGATGGTTATGGAGGCCGAGATTAGAGTTCGAGGATTTAGAAGTTCTTTATCATAATAACATTATTAATATGGATCTTTTTAATCAAGCTCGAAAGATCTTTCTTATGCCATTCATATTGAGGACGACTTTTATGCTAGAAAGCTTTTAGGAATAATTTTTTGGATGGTGATAGGAATACCTCTTTTTTCCAGGCATGCATTAAGAATAGAAGAAATCAGAATTATATTTCTAATATTAGAAATTCTAATGATACTATTTTAAATAAAGAAGATGATATTATCCATGATGCTATCAATTTTTTTCTACTCTTTTTACTAATGACAATTGTCCTCTTGATAGGATTAATCTGGATGTTTTTTCTTTCAATGAAGAGTTACATAATATGAATTTAACTTATGTTCCTTCCATTAATGAGATTAAGAATGTGCTTGATAACATGGATGATGGTAAAGCTCGCTGGGCCGGATGGCTTTACTGTTGAGTTTTATAAACATTGCTGGGATATTGTTAAGCATGATTTGGTTAATACTATTCAAGATTTTTTCAGGGGCATTGATTTACCAAAATTTTTCAAAAGTTCTAATATTGTCTTAATTCCTAAAGAGCATGATGCTAAGGACTGGAATTCTCTTAGACCTATCAGTATTAATACTGTGGTTTCTAAACTTATTTCTAAGATTCTTGTTAATAGAATTCAGAATATTTTAGGCAAGATCATTTGCCTTAACCAAACGGCCTTCCTTAAAGGTAGGAATATTTCTGATCATGCTCTTACTGTTCAAGAGCTTCGCTCGACATCGACAAATGTAAACGTGATGGGAATATCATTTTCAAAATGGATATTAAAAAAGCTTTTGATTCTATTAGATGGGAGTTCATTATTCATGTTTTGAAAGCTTTTGGTTTTAATATTGAGTTCCGTAATCTCATTTACGGAATTCTTAACAATAATTTTTACTCTATTCTTATTAATGGTAATTCTTATGGTCACTTTATGGCCTCTAAGGGTATAAAGCAAGGAGATCCACTTTCTCCTTATTTGTTTATTCTTGCTTTTGATTATTTTTCTAAGTGTATGAATAAGCTTTATGAGAACAATCCTTCTCTTAACTATGTGTATAAAGGAAATTTTAGTACTTCACATTTGTGTTATGCTGATGATTTGATTATCTTTACTAATTCTAATAAAAGAACTATAAAAAAGATTTGGAAGCTTATTTATCATTTCCAAAGGGCTTCTGGTTTGCATTTTAATACTTCTAAGTGCTTCTTTTATGGTTCTAAACATATTTCCTCTGTTAAGTTGAATTGGATTGACCATTTTACTTCCTGTCATCATGGTGCTTTACCTTTTAAATATCTTGGTTTTAATTTGGCCAGACATACTAACAGGATTAATTTATTTTCTGATTTAGTGGATAAGATTAGAAAGAGAATTCAATCTTGGGAAAATAAACTTTTGTCTTTTGGAGGGCGTATTACTCTTTTAAAGAGTATTATTACTTCTCTCCCTCTTTATATTTTTCAAGTGATGAATGTTCCTAATGCTATTATCAGAAAATTGGAGGTTATGTTTAACAGCTTTTTGTGGGATGGTTGTAGGAGAAAAGGCTTACACTGGAAATGTTGGGATAAAATTTGTAAGCCTATCTCTAATGGTGGTCTGGGTTTCAGAAAAATTTCTGACTCTATTCGTTTTAACTTTATGAAATTATGGTTTCATTTTAGAGAAAATAATTCTATTTGGTCTTTTCTTCTTACTTCTAAATATTGTGGTAATTCTCATCCTTTATGCATTACCTCTTCCAAGAATGATTCGTATATTTGGAAAGAGATGTTGAATGTCTCTGGCTTGGTTGAGAACATGATTTGCTGGGATTTAGGTTATGGTAATTTATCCTTTTGGTATGATAATTGGACCACTTTGGGTCCTCTTGCTTGCAGTTATGGTGGACCTCAGGAAATCAGGATCAAAGTTAATGATTTCTGGGAGGATTCTGGTTGGAATTTGGATAAGTTAAGGAATGTTCTTAACCTTAATACTGTTAATTTCATTGTTAATATTCCTTTAGCTACTGACAGAAAAGATCTGCCTAAAATTAAATGCAAAATTGGTGATTCTCTAACCAAGACCTTTGCTTCTGTTCAATTTGTGCTCGTTGGTTTAGATCTGGATTGGGCTTGGAATAAATGGCTTAAGCCTTCCATCTCCTTTTTACTTGGAGGTTATTACATAATTGTATTCCTATTGATGATCTTCTTAAGCTTAAAGGCTTAAGAATTGTGTCTAAATGTTATTTATGCGGTATGGATGAGGAGAATATAATGCATATGTTCGTTAACTGCAGTTTTGTAGTTCAAATCTGGAATTACTTTTTCATTATTAGTGGTAGGGATGAGCTGTTTGATGGGTACATTTCTATTGTTGAAATGTTTAGAGATTGGAACAATATAGGGCATCCTTTTCTTAATGTTATACCCTCTATTATTGTTTGGTTCATCTGGATTTCCCGTAATAATATCAAGTTTAATAATATAGCTAGTAATCCTACTCAAGTCATTGGGCAAATTACTGCTTATTTCAATAAATGCTTTACTGTTTTTTATTTCAGTAAACACATTAATAACAGATATATTAAATATATTGCTTATAATCTCAAATTCTGTATGAACTCTAATCACAACTCTGTTACTAAAATTTTTTGGAGCAAACCTCCTGCTGCTTTCATCAAAATAAATACTGATGCTGCCTGGAATACTCTAAAAGCTGGTATAGGAGGTATTTTCCGCGACCGGAATGGCATTCGTCGTGATCCGGTTTGCATCTCCTCTTTCTGCTAGTTCTTCTTTAATCGCTGAAACTGAGGCTATTTTATTTGCTTTATATATTGCTCAGAATAGAGGTTGGATTAATATTATGTTTGAGATTGATTCCTTATGTTTGTGGAATATACTTGCTATGAATCATAACTGTCATTGGAGTATTGTTTTACATATTAAGAAAATTAAGGCTTTAATTATTAAAATGAATGTGATTTGGACGCATACGAAGCGTGAAGGCAACGTGGTGGCGGACTGGATTGCCAAATTTGGATCTTATTTGCACCAACCTTTGGTTTCTAATGTTATTCCTATGTTCTTAAATTCTGTCATTATGTTAGATCGTTATTTTTTTGTGTTTTGTTTCGTGTTTGTTTGTGGTTGAGTCGTGTGAGTTTGTATGTTTTCTTTTTTTTTTGGAAAAAGGACCCAATTTTTTTCTTTTTTGGGGATTGTAGGGTGTGTGCGTTGGGACCTTTTTCCCGGTTTTGTACTTTTTATTTTGATGAAATAAAATTGAGCCTATTGTGCTCTTTTAAATATATATATATATATATATATATATATATATATATATATATTAATGAGTGGTATTTTTAAAAAAATTAAAAGATTTATAATCAGTTAAAATTATTAATGAAGCAAATATAATAAAAAGTATTAAATTAGACTCAAATGATGTTTTAATATAAACTATAATTCTTAATTTTGCCTCAACCCTTAACATCTTATGGTTACGTGATTAGGATAGTCAAAATGACTTTGTTCGTGAACAGCTCGTGTTCGGCTCGTTAAGCAAACGAGCCAAACACGAACGCACTTTTTGGGCTCGAAATATAAACGAGCCGAACATAAGCTGAGCCTTGACCCGCTCTTGTTCGGCTCGTTTACACCCCTATTCTTGCCCTTGGAAAAATCCGAGAACCTGCATATGGTAAAGAGCATAAGCCCTCTAAATTTCATTAATTTTTTATGATTTATTGATCAATTAAAAAGTGTTAATTAATTATATATATATATATATATATATATATACATATATATTAAAAGGAAATCGATATTTGGCAGAGACCCAAATATCGATTTCTCATGCGCTCAAGATCTATGATGAGAACCCCGCGTCATGTGCCTGTAATTCGACCTCCCACGCACCACGGTGGAGATCGAACCCTCGCCAGAGAGGACTTACAGTAACCCCACCACCAACTGGATAAGGAATGCCGCACACGCGCGCGCGCGCGCACCCACCCACACACACACACACACACACACACACACACACACACACACACACACACACACACACACACACACACATATATATATAGGCCAAACCGCTTCGATTTTATTTTTCTTCGATTGCCCTGTGTTCATTGAACATATTATACTATATTAATATAAATATTATAGTATTAATTATATTAATATAAATATTATAATTAATATATTATACTATATATTAAAATAAAACCTTAAACAAAACCCTAAACGTCTTATTCAATTTGCTTCATTTTGAGGAAGTATGGATTACCTGATGTGCATGCAATATCTGATCAATTTGCTTCATTTTGACGAACTATGCTATCAAAGCTAGGGTTGTCAAAAAGCTCGTTGTTCGCGAACGGTTCATGTTTGGTTCGTCAGGAAGTTCGTGTTCGATTCGTTCGATAAGTAAACGAGACAAACACGAATAATTTTTTTTCGTTCGGTTTGTTAAACAAACCAAACACGAACAGTGATGTGTTCAAACATTTCGAACACGAACACTAGCTCTGTTCGTTCGTGTTCGGTTCGTTTACACCCCTATTGTCATCGTCTCCAAAGCGACGAAGGGCGCGCACTGCACACTTTCTAGCGTTGAGATCTTGTGATCTAAAGCATGGAATTTAACTGCGGTTGATCCTAAAGCTTCATCAAAGCATATAGAATCTATCTGTATGGCTAATTAAGCATGAATTTAGGATTTCTGTCACAAAGCTCCAAACTAAGAACAAATTAGGAAATTTCTGTCATTGCCTGAGTCCAAGAGTGGACTCAGGCCTTAATTGGATGGGTTGAGAAGCTTCACCTTACTCCTCCAAACTCAAATTTTCTCTAAGGGCCTGTTTGGGGCAGCTTATAAGTGCGGCGGCGTTTTTCAAAAACACCGCTTAACCGTTTGGTTCCCACGTTTTTGAAAATGCTTTCTACCACGTTTAGATTTTTTACACTAAAATGCAGGCCGCGGGTCAACCCGCTGGCCGCATTTCAAGATAAGTTGTTTATCCTGAAACGCACAAGCTGCCCCAAACAGACCCTAAATTTGGGTCAAAGTATGTCCTTGACCAAAAGGTGTCTCTATTGGGATAGCTAGAGGTTGCGGGACGGGGCGAATATTGTTGGGGAAAATGGGTCTAATTGCAGGCTCTAAGAGAGGGGCAATTTGGTCTTTTGGCGAATACAGACCACATTGATTCAACTTAATCATAAGAGATTTTTTAATGATTTGAGAACTTTAATGACCTCAAAATTAATGCTTAGATTTGTTAGATTCCTCTCATCGAGAAGTTTGATTTGTTTATAAGTATGTCAAATTTAAAGTTTGTTTGACAATTCAATTAACAATCGAAAACCTCCAAAACTGTCTTATAGGCTTGATCTGGAATTAATTGGACTTGGATTAAACTAATTTTATTATCATCAAGTTCGTCTTGTCAAGACGATCATTTTGACTATAAATTTGTTAAAATCTGAATCCTGAATGATCTTTAATTTGAACTATAATAATTATTGTTAAAAATTTAATTTAAATTTATTGTGAAATAATAAAATATTTTGTCGACGCATCATGTCTTATCAATTAACATTTGTATTTTACTCAGGGTTTATTTGAGCCAGCTGCAGCTTATTGAATAATCTACTGATAAGCTGATTAAAAATAATATGCTGATAAGCTAGGTGCGGTGGTTATTACAAATTTTATTTTTTTGGACAAAGCTTGACTGCCGCCAGAAAGCTGACACCACATCTAGTTGTGAAAAAGTTGTTTTTTGATTTTTGAAAATACATAAGCTGTCAAAACACAGTTTACCAAACAGGCTACGTGCGTTTTCAAAACGCCACCGCACCAAATAACCTGCCCCAAACAGACCCTCATTTTAAAACTAATCCAAACACTAGAAAATACATTAGGAGCCAAAAAAAAAATGGAGTAACAAACTTTCTTTCAAGCTTAAGCACTTTGCATTAAAAAATAAAAAAAGTCTTGTAAATATTCTTGCTGCAAAAATAGCTCTGCATTCTTCTTAATCAAGAGCAAGCAAGTTGGAACATAATTTTCAATAATATAAGCACTTTTCAATGAAAAATGGAAGGGCCTACAACACAATTAGTCATACAAATGCATGTACTTCTTCAAGAAGATCTGTCAATTACACGACAAAGGATCAATTTTTTCTTCTTCGGTTGGTAGCTTTGAAACTAAGTTATGTAATTTGTAGGATTATTTTCTCTTGTAATCAGGAAGAAGTAAATTGAACTATTATTGAGATAGTATGCATCATTAACCCTGACATTATAACAAGTACTTTTATGTACCAATTTATAGAATTTTCATCCGTCATTTTTTTGGTCCTTTATTTATTTACCTTTTCTTTTTTTTTTTATAGATTGCCGCTCTTTAATTAAATGTGATCTTTTGGAGTGGCGAAATTTTTTTTAAATTAGCCTCAGATAAGGATTTGGGAATCAATTGATCTAATTAACTCGAACGAATCAGTAATCTCATTTAGGTATAATTTTTTTTATCAAAAAGCATGAGTAGAATAGTCCGATCTTATTTGGTATTATTTAAAAGTTGGGCTACATCTTTGAATATTCTATCTTTGTAAAGCTAATAAAATTATTAAGTTAATTAATCTAATAATATTGTCTTGTTGAGATAATCAGTTTGATAATAAGTTTGCTAAAATCAGGGTTGAGATGATCTTAAATTTAAATTTGGAAGATCCTTCATAAAAATACTTCTAATCATGCTTAATAAAAATTTATGGACAATACATCAGTTTCTTCCTTAAAGCAATGTTGATTATGTCCATAAAAATTAACTTCAAATATTCCAAATGTTTGTACTTTTCGAAGACTAGAGAAGTCAGGGATGCTCTATGAAATTATGATCATGTTGTGGTTTCCCAGTTGATGGTGGTGGTGGCGTAGGTGCGTAGATATATAGGCATGCATGCAAGGGTGCACGTGTAAGTCCATACAAGCAAAGGAGTATAAGTGTGTGCTTAAGAATGTGATGGGGTTCATAGGCAGGTATGAACAAAAGATAGAACATAATGGCGTGCTTGTGTGGCGCTCATGCATGCACACGTGCGTGCATGTTTGTGTGTGGCATTAGGGTGAGTGAACATGCGAGCGAGCGTATGTGTGGCAGCGATGCTCGGGGGCACTCACGAAAGTGATGTGTGTACAACAGCGAGGTAAGCTCGGTAGTTGGATGTGGGCATGGGCATGTGCAACAATTGGATGTTAATTTGGAGTTATATTTATGAAGGACGCGGGTGATTGCCAAAAAATATACTATGAAGTAAGTCAGTCAATCACGCAAGTATATTTGTCAAGTAATATGCGGTATAAAAGTCCGTATATCGATCTCTCGAAGATAGTGCCAAAATAATTCTAACAAATTAAGTTTTAGCTTAATGAATCACTAAATCTTGTTTGAAGTGTTGAATTTAAAAGATGAATCTAACAGTCCTAAAAAGGCAATAAATATAAATGAATGATATAAAACTTGAGTCTTTCATATACGTAAAGGTTCATACTCATGTGACACCAATCAAGTGGTTTCTCAAAGTTTTCTTATGTAACCCACACTATTGTTGACAACTAGGGATCAAAGGTTTCTTCTTAAGCCTATGTCTAAGAAGAAGAATCAGAAACCCATAAAGTTATGTTTTGCTTACCCCATGGTGTTTCTTAGAATTCTTTTGGTCCATTTTCTAAGTTGCAAACTTCTAATAGAATATGCATATTCTACAAGGATTTTGTAATTAACCTACTCATTACACTACGTAACGGGCATATGTTGTAGTTCACGAGGGAGGGTTTCAAAATTCTTAAGAAATCTGATAAAAGGTAAATTATGGCTTGAAATTTTGCCCATCAATATCAAAATTCCATGAATATAAACAGACATTGAGGGAACAAAATCCACAACATGAAAACCACGAAAAATCCACATGCCATATGCACAGAAGCATGAAAGGAAATCAACTACAATGTTTGAAAAGAGAAAATACAAGATTTGTCATTGCGAGCATAAAAATAAAACAACATAAGAAGGAACATAAAACTTAAACCTGAGCCAATCGTTCCTTACAATCCATCATGATTCTCTAAGTTCAATATAAGCTCTCATAAATAACTCCTCATACACTTATATTCAATTTCTCCTCACAATCCCTCCAACCCTCACAACAACTCCACATGGAAAGAGAAAAATGACAAGAAAATTTTTCTAGATGTTCTCTCACTAAAGCAAGAAAAGAGAACTCTAGGGATACCTTCAAACCCTCAATATGGTTTTCCTTAACCTTTAAAACCTCCTCTGGGTCTGAATGATTCACTATAAGTCTTGGCCTGATGTCCTTATATAGAGGAGGGCTCAAAAATGGAATGAAATACCTTTTAAATTAGGTTTAGAACTTCCAGAGGCATGACCTTACTGGAAATTGGTGTGGCTGGATCTACCAAATCCAGGTCTGCACAGGGCAGGATCTGTTAGATCCAGAGATATAGGATTGGCTCTGCAAAGATTTTGGTTTGCAGTGGAGCCGAATCTGTGAAATCTAATTTTTATCATTTTTTCTCCAAATTCACCTCCCTTCCCCAAGTGGTGTAAGCCCTGTATCCTGCACAACACAACAAAAATACATTTTTCAAGTGTAATATCATGATAAATGAGGTGAAAAAGCAGGTAAAAAGAATGGTAAAATGCATATAAAATTACATAAAATTGACTCATTTCAGTAGGCACAAGTGATAGTTGGATGTCGGTGCTCGATAAAAAGGTGTGTTTTCTGCATTTATGCTTGCAGGCATGAGTGTGGTAGTAGATCATGGGAACCGGAATGCATGCTGCAGTAGGGTGTGGTGTGTGCATGTAACTATGATTGCAAAATTGTTCACTAACCGCCCTCGTATGGTGTGCACACAATTACATGTGGTTACATGAGTGGTTGCACACGTGCACATTGTCAGAAGTTTGCTAGCAGGAAAAAGCTCCCAAAATTCAAAACTTTTATCATTTTCTAAATTTTCACCTATAAATAACCCCAGTTAAGGGGATAGAAGCGACATCAATCCTTCACAACCTAAAGTTTCTTCCAAATTGTTTTTGCATTCTCCTTCTAATCGATGGTTGCCTTTACAAATGTAGGCTATTGTTATCTTTCTTGAGGTGGGCAATATTGCCTTTGCCAATGTAAGTTATTTTTTCCTTCCTATATCAAGGCTATTGTTGCTTACCCAAATTGAGGTTGTTGTTTCCTACCCATATTGAGGTTGTTGTTGTCTGCCCCATATCGAGGTTGTTGTTGCCTCCAAACTACTAATTTTCTACCCATATTCAGGCCACTGTTGCCTACCAAAATTAATATTTTTGTTACTTTGAGGGTGTTGTTGCCTACCCATATTGAGATTTTTTTCCTTCCCATATCGTGATTATTGTTGCCTTCAAGTTTTGGTTTCCTACCCATATTCAGATTGTTATTGCCTTTGGACTATTCTTGCCTGCCCATATTCAAGTTGTTGTTGCATACCAATATTTAGGCTATTATTGCCTTTAAGCTTCAGTTTCCTACTCAGGTACAGACAATTGTTGCCATTAAACTATTATTGTCTACCTATATTTAGGTTACTTTTTCCTCCAAGATACTATTTTCAGCCCATATTTTGGATGTTATTGCCTTCAGACTACTATTGTATACTCATAGTAAAGCTATTGTTGCCTTCAAGATGTTGTTGTCTACTCATATTGAGGTTGCTTTTGTCTTTTTTTTTTTGGATTTTGTTGCTTAATGATTTTTTGGCTTCAAAAATTTTGGAGTTGCTTAAATAAATGTTAACCCATACTAGGTTATTTTGTTGAAAATCATTCAGCTGTGTTTAGATATGAAAAAAATTGAATAAACTTTTATCAAGGATTCTAGACCCAATCAATGTTATCTTTTAAGAGAATCTCGATGACGCTAACTTATTATGGACAAACTCAAATAAAATCCACAAAGGATGCTACGCTTATCCAGGGTTGTCTTGCCTAATATGCTTGAAGACATTAACTTATTATGGATAAGTCGAGTGGAATCCACTAAGGATGACAGATCCATCAAAGATTGTTTTGTCGAAGATAATTAATGATAATAGCATTCCATGGTTAAAGTCAAATAAATCCACCAAGGATGTTAGACTCATCATAGGTTTTTTTCAACAAGCTGTTTGACAGTGTTCACATATTATGAACAAAATTAAATGAAAATTCACCGAGGCTGATAAACCCGTTCAAGGTTGTCTTGCCAAAGATGTTCGATGACATTAACCTATTATGAATGAAGAATGAAATCCACCTAGGATGCTTGACCCATCTTAGGTTATCTTTCGGTCTCATTTTTCAAAATTAAGATATTATTTTTTAAAGATCTAAATTATATATATATATATATATATATATATATATATATATATATATATATATATATATATATATATATATATATATATATATATATATATATATATATATATATATATACATATATATATATATATATTATTTCAAAGCCATAGACAAAATTCCAATTTAGCTACCTACAAGGATTGATACGGAATCACTCGATATCCCTATCAATAAGAGTGCAGTGACTGCTCATCCAAACACCAGCTCCTTGATTGTATGAGAACACCCACTCGAGTGGAACCACCCCTCTTGCACGGGAGGAGGGAGCAAGTCGACTTCAGGGAGAGGAGCCTTTCCTTCCCTCCGAGGGGCATCACTCTTCATTCGATTTGTGACCCCTCATCCCTACTCGAAATCGGTCTAAACAGAGATAGAACGAAAGTTATGACTCGCCTCACCTCACTCCTACATAGGTATGAATGAGGCCTCCCACGTTGCTGCCAAAACTCCTCCACCTGATGGGTACACTGGTGGGCCTCCAAACTCAGGAAGGCTAGTTGATCGGCAAGAGTCCCCCTCGCTCCCTTCCGAAGAGCTAGCAAATTACAAAAAAGTCATGAAAATGTATTTCATGCACAAACATACAAGAAGATAAGTAACACCAACCTACATCATCCTCCTCGGCCGACCTGATTGAGTCGGACTGACCCAGGCCTCTGCCGAGTGAGGGAGGACCGCCTCCCCCATGAGGCCTCTTCAAAGCCACCCTCTCTCCAGCCGCTTTCTCCCACTCCCTGTCATCGGTCGATCTCCACATCCTCGATCATGGTATCAACATTATCCAGATGAATCATACACTCGATCAGTTGAGGTCAAGATACATAAATAAAGAAAGGTGCTGGCCCTCAATCAGTGTCATGTGGTCTCGAGCGTTTTCTAGCAAAGTCTTTAATTTCTTTATCCACACTCAGTGGGAGAAGTGTGGATCCCCCATCCGTCCGCACATGAGGAAACCAAGAACTTTGTCTTCCAGTCCTTCACCTTGTTCTCAAGCCCCATCAATTGAATCTTAGTACCGGCGGCGAACTAAATATATCCATCACGACCAATCCAGAAGGAGAGAAAATTATTGAAGAGTTTGATCGAACATGAGGCATTCTTCCTCTGATAGAAGAGCACAAAATTCATGATGGCAGTGATCGAAATATGAAGGATCTGAGCAAGGATGATGTCATAATGATTGAAAATTAACTGCAACTCTCAACAAAACAACAACCAAAGACCCATCCTAAAGTGTTGTCTATAGAAGACAATGTCAGGAGAGAAATCATCTGTAGCATGTTCATGGCTGATGGCTGGTGATCCACTTTAAAAATATTCATTTTTATGCCTTATTTATGATTTAATTCTTAAGAATATTATGCTTTAATGAAAGGTATTTTTATATTTTTGGATGGTGATAAAAAAAGAGTTAAAAAAGGAAAAAAGGAACAAATATGGAGCTAAAAGAGCAAAGTTGTCGAAATTATAGGCCTGGCTCCTAGGCGCCAGTTCGATGCAGATGCAAACAAGATTTTTTACGACTTTGGGCAGTTATTTTGATGGTGTTAAGCAGTTATTAGAGCTTCTAGAATACTAAAAGTTACTCCTAATATATAGGACATGTGATACAATGCATCTGGACGCAGGGAAACAGTTTTAATAGCTAAGAGGTGCGATCCAAAGTGAAGAGGTGCGAATGACCTAGTAAAGGAGTCCGACGCGTAGGCGCCAGATCCCCGTGCCTAGGCGCGACAGTTACCTTCTAGATGATACATTGTATTTGGACGAATTTTGAAGATGTGCCTTAAGCAACCCCTGGTCAAATTCAGAGCTCTATAAATAGGAGCCCATTCTACAAAGAAAATCGCCCCTTTCACCCCTTCTAGCATCATTTAGTCCCCAAGCACTATATAGCAATCCAATCATTTTAGGGAGCCACCTTCTTTATTATTTAGTGAGTTTATTTTTAGTCTATTTTGAATGTTAAGTGTGAGATTATTAGAGTTGTTGCTGTTGAAGTATTTCATCATTGCATTGAAGTCAGTAGGAGTCAGCGGATCACTTGAAGAAACATTCCAGATAAGTATTTGTAACTTGGTTCAAAGTTTTATAAATATGTTTTGTTGTGTGAATTCAATGTGTTCTGAGTAGTTAGTTTTCTTTATCCTTTAACTATGAAAAGATAATAAGATAATTAAACTTTTTTGGAGTTTTTAACTTAAAATATTTATAAAAATTGTAATGATATTAATACCTGATCTTAGTTTACTTTTTAAACTGGCCATTTAAATTGTTAAAACCTGTTGAAGAATTTTGAGACCTATCCGGAGATGAGTTCTTAAATAGTAGATATCACATGAATCTTTGGGTAGTCGAAGGCTTTATGCTGTTTATTCAAGGTGAAGTGAAAATAAATAGAGTTGTTGCTGTTTAAGTATTTCATCATTGCATTGAAGTTAGTAGGAGTCAGCGAATCACTTGAAAAAACATTCCAGATAAGTATTTGTAACTTGATTCAAAGTTTTATTAATATGTTTTGTTGTGTGAATTCAATGTGTTCTGAGTAGTTAGTTTTCTTTATCCTTTCAACTATGAAAAAATAATAAGATAATTAAACTTTTTTGGAGTTTTTAACTTGAAATATTTATAAAAATTGTGATGATATTAATACCTGATCTTTGTTTACTTTTTAAACTAGTCATTTAAATTGTTAAAACCTGTTGAAGAATTTTGAGACCTATCCGGAGATGAGTTCTTAAATAGTAGATATCACATGAATCCTTAGGTAGTCGAAGGCTTTATGCAGGTTATTCAAGGTGAAGTGCAAATAAATAAAAAGATATGATTTATTGGGCGCAGAATTAATTAGTTTTTAGAGTGACAGACTAAATTCTAATAATTTGATTTATAGAAAGGGAACGGGTCACTGGTAGAGCCGACCATAGCCACCCTTGGACATCTAGTAGTGTGAGCCTAGACTAACTCATTCTATTAATAAAACATCCTGAACTGATCTATAGATTAATCAATGTTCTTTATGCCTGGACCAAAAGGTAAAGAATAGGAATGCTTCTATTTGGCACAATACCATAGTCAAAATTCTTCACAAATGATAATTATTCTAAAAATCATGGATTAGTTGAAAAGGAGAAAGTTGTTTTATTTATATCTGCATTAATATTTATTTTAGTGTTACTTACATTTAGTATAAATTTCATTAAATTTAAAATCTAAACTTTAAGAAGAAATAAAAATAAAAATTACTTTTAATTTGAAAAATCTAAAAATAATACTTAATATTCTAAAAATCTTCTTTGTGAGATCGATAACCAGGACTCCACTAGAGCCCTGTATTACTTGATACGATACGTATACTTGCGTTTGAAATTGTGATTTTTACAAATTATAAAAATATAAATATAAGTTCATAAAATCTTTCATAAGTAAAATCACATCAAGTTTTTGGCCCGCTGTCAGTGATTAAATTTTCTAGCAGTGGAATCAAAATCTTGCATTTGAAAGTATAAAGCCCTGTTAGGCTGAGTCACGCATCAGTTGGTCTCAAGAGAATCGTAGAATCCAGAATACAATGATCTTGAATCTCCTCTACATACACCGCAGATAGGATTGAAACCTCCGTAGCAATATCCAACCAAACATTTCTGGGAGTATGCCTGAACCATGGATTCTACAACACCAAAAGGGAGAGAAGAAGAAAAGGATAGTGAAACCCATAGAAAGGAAAAAGTGATGGTGCAACCTGGGGAAAGAAAAAGAATGAGGAAAAAAAAGGAATATAAGCCCTTAGCAATTGCGTGACCACATACGTGTATATATATATATATATGTGAAAGGGATTTACCGGGAAGTCAAAACGCCACTAACAGAACTAATGCGACGGAACTACACGTCACCCAAGTAAAGTAATCATAATGAGAAATATAAAATCTTTTTATTTTATTTCATTTCTTATTTATATATATACAAAAAAGGTGGGAGTTCGTGCCAAATCGTCAGTTACAACTAAGAAAGGAAAGATCTAACTAAGCGATCGTTCATGGATTCGCTTGAGAAAAACCCTTGATGGGGAAGTCATTCATACATTAACTCACCTCCCATCCTTAATAAATCATTCTGCCTATCTCTAGGCTGAGCAGCGAGGGCCTCTCTAGCTGCTAATAATTCCAAACATAGACGCGTAACTTTCCCATGATCAACAAGCATATTCCCCTAGAAAACCGCAAGTACCTCGTGCGGTGCAACAACTTCCCTCTCGACCTGATTGACTCTCTCGAGAACCTCAGTGATTCTTTTGTCACCATCTCACTGAGGATACCCCATAAAACGAAGAAAATACCCCTCGATCTCAGCAAGACGACGAAGTATGAAGTCAGACCTCCTCCTCCCTCGCACGATCGAAAAAAATCTGATGGCTAGCACCCTGATCCTCAGCATCCCACTTGGCACCTTGCTTCGGTGCACTCAGTTCCACAACGCCTCCCACAACAACCTATCATGTATTCACTTCCTTAACCGCCACTTGGTCCACAACCGCCGCATTATTCTTAGGATCAATGTCAGTATTTGCCGATACAGAATCGATAGTCGGGACTTTAATTACTGAAAAAAGAAATGTAAAAAGCTATTCAAGCTACATACCAAGAATCTGCCCCCATTCAAATGTGGTGTAAGAAATAATGTCCAGCCTTCCTTGGTCCTCCAACTTCAGAAGAAAGACTACTTTTAGTAGGTCGAAACCTTTACTCGGCCTCCACAGTCGCCTCCTCAGGACTCCTCCGGGGAACCGCAACCTCACAAAAATCTGAACGAGCGATCTCTCACCCGCGGCAGGAGCACCCACCCCTAGCGAGTTGCTGTAGGACAATCGTCAATACGACATCTAGCTTGCCATGCAACTCTCTACTGGGGGAGCCCACAAGGAAAACGAAAGAGTCAAGTCTGCTCTCATGGTCGCAGGGTCCTGGCTTGGGCACAACTCTTTTCCTACTCACCCCTATTACAGATACCTCACCAGCTAGCTCACGCTTCACGTCCAACTTACGAGTCTACCCCCGCAAATTACACATAGCTTTGAGGAAGTCACTCTTATTGGAAGGCAGTGCTCCTTCGAAAGACATCGCAAAAAACACAAAAAAAAGAAGACCACGAGACAAAGAAGCTAGAAGAGACGGAGACGATGCAAAATCCCTTGCTCCAAAGCTTATTTATAATGGTCCGGGCACGAAAATCCAGGGAAGTCCATTATTGTGCAATAATGTCATTTAATTATTTAATGTTAAAAGATTCTTTTATCCTTGTGTACTGTACAACTTCCAAGGAGCAATAGATTCAGGGAACTAGATATGTACATATAAAAATTTATCGGCACAAATCTCAAAGCAGATGAATGGCTCAGGAAGTAGATGTGGACAATCAAACATAGTCTTCGACGATTGTTTTAGATGAATGTTGGTGGTAGAAACACCTTATTCGAATGATCGACAGAAGATGCAAGAAAAAACTCCCACAGGGCAGTGGTCTGCCTTCAAAACGGTCGATGAAGTGCATTAATTCAGATTAGATATCGATCGAATCAAGGCTTTCGAACAATCAACTATCGTCATCAATTGAATCTGCTCCCGGTCTTATTATATGCAAATAATTACGTAATATTGAAAGCTAGGCCTATAAATAGAGGTCTACATAAAAAATAAGACACTCTCTTTTTACTGTTCCTTACTACTCTCTCTCCCCTTCTCCCTAAACACTTTCTAGCAGAACATTTCATTCTTTGTGTGTGTTTCCCGGACACTTTTGGATTCAACAGCTAAAGTTATTTATTTAAGTATATGTTAAGCAAATAATTTATTAAGTATTCAGTATGAAACTAGGAGAAAGCTAATACGAGTAAAATTTGATTAATTACACCTTATTAAATGATATATTTAATAATAATATGCTTTAATATTATTAATAATTTAAGATAATTTATTTATATTATTAATTCAACAAGTGGGTACTTCTAAATTACATATAATATTATTATTCAATTAGTGCAAAAATAATTACATGCAACTAAAAAATACATTAGAATGCTTATTTCTTAGTCTTTAAAAATCATTTTGTAATAATTTTATATAAATATTTAGCCACTCCTTGAAATTTTGTAACCTTTTAATTAACTCGCTTAAGTACTCATTAATTAATAAAACAATCAAGTACAAAATAACTGTGATTTATCAAAACATATTAAACACAACAACCACACAATAACAACTTATAATATGACCAAACCAAATCTAATTCACCATATAAAAGCCCTATAAATAATTTAGATTCCCTAAGTGCCTCCATAACTAACTTATAAATTTTTATTAATTTTTAATTTTCTTAAATTTAAATTTTAAATTATGAAAACTAAAAAAAAAACTTTAAGAAAACACCCTTACTAAGGGAATTTTCTTTAAAAATAATTTTTTTTAATAACAAAGCCCTTATGAAGAATGTTTTTGCACCAAAATACATTTTCTTATAGCTCCCAAAACCAAATTAACTAATAAATAAGCCCCTTCTTATAATTTAACCCCAAAATTGCACCTATGTTTAGTTTGAGAAATTATTACATTAGGAATCCCGATGCAATGTCTGCCACATGCATAAGCAAACCCCCAATTTAATATTTGGGTGGGTCTATCTGTACACATGACAGACCGTAATTTGAGTCTTGATGCAAAACTACATCAGAACTTCTGATACAATATTTTTTCGTTGAACTCACGCAGATACCATCCACACGGGCTCACCTGTAACAACTTGATTCAAATTAGGTTAGAATTAGATTAAATAAGTTCAAACAAATTAAAAAACAGGTACCTCGAATTGGAGAGATTTGCCGCTCAATTGAGCTATCTAGTACATGAATGAAAGATTTGTATGCATGCCACTCAATTTTTATGTTTTTACATATCTAACACCTAAATTTCAATTTTGCACATACATCATTTTATCATTGCATCAACAAATGTATTTCACATTTTAAAAGTAAGATAGTGGCATTTTGTATGCGATGTGAAAGATTTGAGTGGTATAAATGTAAGAAGTCAAATTTATGGATTAGATATGTAAAAACTTACGAATTGGGTGGTATTAATATAATTGCCCCTACATGAATTTATTGCTCAAGGGCTTTCTGGGCCTAAACATTATTTTGGAGTATCTGTTCTCTAAATAAACCTATAAGCAGCATACTTATCCCAAATAGAAACATTATAAAGAGTCAATTTTTTTTTCGTAGGGCAATTTCACACATACCACCCAATTTATATGTTTTTACATGTCTAACATCTAAATTTTATTTTTTGCTTGTATATTATCTAAATATTTCATACCATATTAAAAATATTATTAATTTAGTTATTAGTAGTGAAATAAAGTTTTTAAAATGGCATATATGCAAATTTCCTTTTTTTTTCACCAGTAATTTTTTGTCCCGATTTGAGCTGTTGAGTTTATCTAGCATGACAGTCCTCTTCTTCTGGAATTTTTATTGCGTCCGGACGGCGTACGCAACGCTGCGTCCGGACACCAATAAAAATTCGCCACGTAGATTTCTGGGTCCCACCAAGGCGAATTTGATAAAAATGCATTTTAAATTCCTTTCTGCCGACCCGACTCGACCCGAGTTGAGGCCCGCAACGGAAAAAAGTAAAATTTTCGCGTTTTTCGTTCCCGCCAAAGTAGAAAGCCTTATTTTGTCCCCAATTATCTTTAGGATGCAGAAACTGTTTTTTGTCTGACCTAGCTTGTCGTGGACCTAAGGACCTGAGGATTATTTGTCTGCTTTTGATTCTAACCTAAAGCTAAAACATGCTACTGTTCGCACATAATATATCGGATCAAGTCGACAGTGAGTTGGAATCTCAAAATATATTCGAGGAACAAGATTTTCAGCTTAGTGGAGCTGTGACAGAACATATCTCTTAGGTTGGTAAAATTTGTTGTATGCACTGTTATATTACTGTTTCACTGTTTTTGTAGTATGCCCGTAGTTTCAAAAGAGTAACCTCAAGTATTCTTTCATAGTGGGACGTGGTGTTATTTGGGTAATATTATGGGTGTATTAATGTAGTTTTAGAAATGTATATTCGTAAAGTATTCTTTCAGCGGTACGCGGTGTTATTTTGGTAATTATATGGGTGTATTAAGGTAGTTTCGGAAAAGTATATTCGTTAAGTATTCTTTCAGCGGTTCGTGGTGTTATATTGGTAATTTGTGGTGGTATTCAGGCAGTTTCTTAAGAGTAACTTAACTTTGCTTCAGATTTGGCCGTGATTTTATTTAGGTAATTTGATGGTAGTATTATGGTAGTTTGGGGGAGGGGACGTTTTATTATGTCGTTAATATTAGGGTGTTATCGTGAAATACTGTCGGGTGTGGTGGTTTTATAGTTATTATTAGGGTTACATATGTATTACTCGTGATAATACCTAAAAAAGACCAATGTTTTTATAGTTATAATTATGGTACCTTGGTGTGACTGTGGTGTTATTATAGTATTATTTTTGTATTATTCGTTGTTAAGGATAATTTTACTGACATACAAATCCCAATCCAATTGCAGATACCCGAGAGAGATAGTGCCTCCAATGATCTATTGGTAAACATATTGCTTCAAGCTGTTATCAATAATGAGGAGGCCCATGAACAATATTGTGCCTATGCACACCTTGTTGGATTTACTGTGCGAAAGGACCACATTGGTTTTTGGTCGAATTCAAAGAGGATCAAGATAAGGGACTATGTTTGTGGTAAGGCTGGTGCGAAGAGAGAATTGAAGGACAATGTATCGGTGAGGTACAAGAGAGCGCGGATACAAGGACTGGTTGTGCTGCCATGATTCGATATGTCGTTGATGTCAAAGGGAACTGGTCGGTAAAGAAATTCATAGAAAGTCATAATCATCCGTTGGCGGATATTGGCGACAAGCACCTGTTGCGTTCAAACAGAAAAATGAGTGACATCAATGCGGATGTCCTCAGATCGATGACAAAATCAGGGATTAGAACCACCGATGCATTTAGCTTCCTAGCCATAAAAGATGGTGGAGTGGAGAATCTTGATTGTACGAAGAGGGATGCATATAATCCCTTACAAAGAGAGAGAAGATTACACATCGAACTTGAGGATGCTAATTCCTTACTACAACTATTCACTGCACGACAAGCCGATGATCCAATGTTTACGTGGGACGTCCAAATTGATGAGTCAGGCAGTTTGTTGAATTTCTTATGGAGCGATGGGATGTCCAGACTCGATTATGACTGCTTTGGTGATGTTATAATATTTGATACAAGCTATAGACTAAATAAATACAACCTATGTTGTGCGCCGATTGTTGGTGTGAACCACTACTGACAGTATGTGTTTTTTGCAGTTGGTTTTTTGTCGGATGAAACGATTGAGTCGTTTAAGTGGTTATTCAAAGCCTTTATCCGTATAATGGATAACAAACACCCAATCACAATATTCACCGACCAAGATCAAGCAATGACTAGAGCAATTCAAGAGTGCTTGCCGCACACTAGACATAGATTATGCCAATGGCATATATACAAAAAATTATCTTCAAAAGTGCATTGTGGTTCGGGAAAAAACAAGAGAGTACACGATCTCTTTTATAAATGCATGCGTAGATGTGACTCAGAAGTGGAATTCGAAGAAAGTTGGGGCGAAATGATTGAGATGGGCGAACTTCAGGAGAATGTATGGTTGGATGAATTGTATAATATAAGGCATCGTTGGTCAACAGCCTTCAATAAAGACATTTTTTGGAATGGGGATCCTATCAACGCAGAGGAGTGAGTCAACTAATAACATCTGCCACAGTTTCTCCGAGCCAACAAGCACAAGAATCGAATGTTTTCTCGGCCCTAGAACATATTGTGAAAACTTGACAAAGAAATGAGAAGGACGAAGATTTTAGATGCAAGCGACTCGTTATTGTCCCCGCGATAGAAATGCAGCTCGTTTCGAGGCGGTGTCGCTTTACTTTACTCACGGAAGATATACTCGAAGTTCGAGTCAGAGTTTCTTTATGGTTTGGGTGGACTTGCTTTGGAGGGCTTTGCCAACAATGATTCAGAATTTCACATAAGAACCTTCGATAATAGAGACACAGACAAATACTAGATTGTGAAACTAGACAGAGCTAATTCGGATAGCACGTGCAGTTGCAAAAAATTTGAAATGATGGGTTTATTATGTGCTCACGCTCTAAGGGTTCTTCAACATGAAAACGTGTACAAAATTTCTGAAAAACATATATTACTTCGGTGGTCTACACATGCAAAAAGGGACATATACAACAGTTTAGAATATCAACATCTCAAGGGGTCTCAAATGTTGCCAATCGTCTCAAGTGGACTTATATATCACACACATGTTTATAAATTAGCATACCAGATAAGTACAAGAACGCAAGGCCATGAAGTTGCTGAGAAGTTTGTCCTAGATACATTAAAGAAACTAACACTTGACCCTGATAAAATATTATGTGGGAGAGAACCCCAACAAAAGGCGAAACCAACTAAGAAGAAGACCCCGTGTAAAGAGAAAAACCTGAATGACCCAGTAAAGATGCGTCCTAAAGGAATATCTAACTCAAGGTTAAAAGGATATTGGGAAAAAATAAGAAAACAAAAAGTAAGTTTAGTTTGGTGAAATAATTTTTATTTCTTAAACTTATGCTGTCTCCTCCATAACGGGTCAACTTTTTTGTAGGAATGGAGAAAGATGTCGGTCTAAGTGATGCTAGAGTTCTCCAAAACGAGGCAAACTAGTTTGGAACGTCGGGTCACTTAAGCCAGGTAAATTATAATGTGGACGAGGCTATTCATTTATTGTTTAAGTTGCGATGTTTACAACTTTGTATTCAAATTATTCCAGGAATTGCCTACATCACAACAGACAGAGACATATATAAGCATGCTAATGAACATAGAGGATGGTATCTAGATTGCTAAAGACTTCTTCCACTAATGCTAATGAACATAGAGGATAATTTGTTTGAAGATAGTTTTTGATTTATTTGAATGACAGAAACATTATTTATCGTTGAGTTATTATCGTTGAGTGAAGTATGAAATACAACCGAAAATGAAGTATTATTTTAGTTATATTTTTGTGTCATTGTAGTTTTATTCTATAAGTTGTGTTTTTAATCCCCTCACTAGGTTGCATTGGATTATTCACCAGATAATACACCCTAAAAACGATTGTAATAACACTTAAATACAACCGAGCATCGGCCTGATTGGAATCAAATGCGGTTATATTGGAATATTCCTCGTTTTATTCATGAACAACGCACGGCGGAATCCCTTACAGTAGCCGGTTGTATTTGAGTATTCCTCGATGTATTCAAGTCATATCGCGGATCTGCCGAACTGGTTGTATTGAATATGAAAGCAGAATATTTCTAATACTACCGCGTCGGTTGTATTGGAATATTCCGCGTTTTATTCCAACAACTCAGCGGAATAAGTCACTTAATACGACCTTAAAACAATGGTGATATTGTTCAAAGACAACGGAGTTAAATCTTATAAATGGATGCAATGGATATCTCCAGTTTTATTGTGGATATATTGTGGTATTATTAAGGTTGTATTCCGTGCGTTATTACGATAGAACAGTCCCAAAAAATTCAGTCTTATTTTAGTTATATTTTTGTATTACTGTCGTTTTACTCTATTAGTCGTGAATTTTTTATCCCCTTACTTGGTTGCGTTGGATTAATCAGCAGCGGACTCCTGATATAGGGATGTAAAGCTATCCGGAGCATACAACCGTAAAACCATCGTAATATCACTTAAATACAACCGAGCATCGGCCTGATTGGAATCAATTGCGGTTGTATCGGAATATTCCTCGTTTTATTCCTGAATAACGCTTGACGGAATCCCTTACAGTAGCCGGTTGTATTTGAGTATTCCTCGATGTATTCAAGTCATACCGCGGATTCGCCGAACTGGTTGTATTGAATATGAAAGTGAAATATTTCTAATACTACCGCGCCGGTTGTATTGGAATATTCCGCGTTTTATTCCAATAACTCAGCGGAATAAGTCACTTAATACGACCTTAGAACAATGGTGATATTGTTCAAAGACAACGGAGTTAAATCGTATAAATGGATGCAACAGATATCTCCAGTTTTATTGTGGATATATTGTGGTATTATTAAGGTTGTATTCCGTGCACTATTACGATAGAGCAATCCCAAAAAATTCAGTCTTATTTTAGTTATATTTTTGTATTACTGTCGTTTTACTCTATTAGCCATGAATTTTTTTATCCCCTTACTTGGTTGCGTTGGATTAATCAGCAGCGGACTTCTGACAGAGGGATGTAAAGCTATCCGGAGCATACAACCGTAAAACCATCGTAATATCACTTATATACAACTGAGCATCGGTCTGATTATAATCAATTGTGGTTGTATTGGAATATTTCTCGTTTTATTCTTGAACAACGCGCGGCGGAATCCCTTACAGTAGCCAGTTGTATTTGAGTATTCCTCGATGTATTCAAGTCATACCGCGGATTCACCGAACTGGTTGTATTGAATATGAAAGCGGCATATTTCTATCACTACCGCGTCGGTTGTATTGGAATATTCCGCGTTTTATTCCAACAACTCAGCGGAATAATCACTTAATACGACCTTAAAATAATGGTGATATTATTCAAATACAACGTAGTTAAATCGTATAAATGGATGCAAGGATATCTCCAGTTTTATTGTGGATATATTGTGGTATTATTAAGGTTGTATTCCGTGCACTATTACGATAGAGCAGTCCTAAAAAAATTCAGTCTTATTTTAGTTATATTTTTGTATTACTGTCGTTTTACTCTATTAGTCGTGAATTTTTTATCCCCTTACTTGGTTGTGTTGGATTAATCGGCAGCGGACTCCTGACAGAGGGATGTAAAGCTATCCGGAGCATACAACCGTAAAACCATCGTAATATCACTTAAATACAATCGAGCATCGGCCTAATTGGAATCAATTGTGGTTGTATCAGAATATTCCTCGTTTTATTCCTGAACAACGCGCGGCGAAATCCCTTACAGTAGCCGGTTGTATTTGAGTATTCCTCGATGTATTCAAGTCAAACCGCGGATCCGCCGAACTGGTTGTATTGAATATGAAAGCGGAATATTTCTAATACTACCGCGCCGGTTGTATTGGAATATTTCATGTTTTATTCCAACAACTCAGCAGAATAAGTCACTTAATACGACCTTAAAACAATGGTGATATTGTTCAAATACAACGGAGTTAAATCGTATAAATGGATGCAACGGATATCTCCAGTTTTATTGTGGATATATTGTGGTATTATTAAGGTTGTATTCCGTGCACTATTACGATAAAGCAGTCCCAAAAAATTCAGTCTGATTTCGATTATATTTTTGTATACTGTAGTTTTACTCTATTACTCGTGAATTTTCTATCCCCTTACTTGGTTGCATCGGATTAATCACCAGCGGACTCCTGACAGAGGGATGTAAAGCTATCCGGAGCATACAACCGTAAAACCATCGTAATATCACTTAAATACAACCGACAATCGGACTTATTGGAATCAAATGTGGTTGTATCGGAATATTCCTGATTTTATTCCTGAACAACGTGCGGCGGAATCCCTTATAGTAGCCGGTTGTATTTGAGTATTCCTCGATGTATTCAAGTCATACCGCGGATCCGCCGAAATGGTGTATTGTTATATGAAAGCAGAATATTCCTAATACTACCGCGCCGGTTGTATTGGAATATTTCGCGTTTTATTCCAACAGCTCAGCTGAATAAGTCACTTAATACGACCTTAAAACAATGGTGATATTGTTTAAATACAACGGAGTTAAATCGTATAAATGGATGAAACAGATATCTCCAGTTTTATTGTGGATATATTGTGGTATTATTAAGGTTGTATTTCGTGCACTATTACGATAAAGCAGTCCCAAAAAATTCAGTCTTATTTTGGTTATATTTTTGTGTTACTGCCATTTTACTCTATTAGTCGTAAATTTTCTATCCCCTTACTTGGTTGCGCTGGATTAATCACCAGCGGACTCCTGACAGAGGGATGTAAAGCTATCCGGAGCATACAACTGTAAAGTTATTGTAAAATCACTTAAATACAACAAACAATCAGACTTATTGGAATCAATTGCGGTTATATCAGAATATTCCTCGTTTTATTCCTGAACAATGCACGGCGGAATCCCTTACAGTAGCCGGAATAAGTCACTAAATACGACCTTAAAACAATGGTGATATTGTTCAAATATAACATAGTTAAATCATAAAAATTTTTGTTTCAAATATCTCCAGTTTTATTGTGGATATATTCTGGTACTATTGGAGTTGTATTTTGTGCACTATTACGATAAAGCAGTCCCAAAAATTTAGTCTTATTTTGGTTATATTTTTGTATTATTTTTCGTTTTATTTTGGAGTGTATTATTGTCTTAATACTCTATTATTGAAAATATGTGGTTTTCAAATAAAACAGCCTTAAAGAATTTCCTGTTGTGGTTGTTAAACCTTGACAGGGTAATTTCGAATAAACTGCAATAAACATTATAAAAAATCCTCCAATACACTGCAATATACTTCAAATCCCAATCAAGTTAAAATAAATATTGTAAAAAATACTCAAATACATCCAAAAAATGACAAGAGAAATGTAGCATTGGAACATTACAGCAATACAACCAACATAAATAGTTTCATTTTAAATACAACAGGCTATTCCAATAGTACAACTAATTTCACTCACTGTCAGAAGCTGTTCGATTATATTTAATTACAGACGGAAACCACACGCAGAGGTCAACTGTTAATTGAGCGCGGAATTTGGGCATATCTGCTCGCCAATTCTGCTTTAGACTCCAGTCAGGAGGGGTAGCCCGAACTAGTCTTTCAAGGTATTTGCAGACAAACATGCCACAGTCAATGCTGTTCGTCTGTTTTTGGAATACCCTGGACGTTAGTCAGATTCCATTTTGCGGGTTTCTTATTCTTGAAGCATTCTCTAGTTAAGTTTGTAAACAGGTTGATCTACAAATTGCAATATAATAGTTTTTATTAAATCATCAAAAGTCAAGAGAAATTAAATTATGTTCCATAATATACTCTCAACTCGGGTGCAAATATCTTTATGTATGTCGTTGGGAAGAGAACCATATAGTTGCCATTTCTTTTTTCTTAGGTCGCAGACCAATAACACCCATTGAGAATTATCTACAATAGGAAGAATTATCATATCGGAGTCTTTCACCGCTCTGGGAGTGATGTGTGACAGAAATTGTAAAGGGTCGCCCTCCATTTTATGATAACTCTGCATGAAACGACATTTAGTTAATATTTTCATGTCATTGATTAATATGTCAAACACATTACACTAAAGTTATTACCCAAAATAATGGGGACACGTAGAGGTATTTTTGGTACGCGTTGGGATTTTGTCTCTTAATTTGGTGCAGGATGGCGGCGAGGGCATCGACATGATCATCCCTGACGAACTCATCAAAAAGTAGGTCATTCATCATTCCACGATCTATCAGAATGAAGCGTTGGTTGATGATAATATCACCCCTGCATTAAAAACAAACATATTTTATGTCAATTATATATAAAAGAGATTTGGAAAGCATCGTGAAGAAGTTGGTACACGTAGGGCGCAGAAAAACTTAACAAAAACTGTTCAATTACTCCGCGATGCTCAACGCTAATAAGCTCTCTCCCAGGATACTTTTCGAGATCTTTCAACATTCTCTTCTGTACACAAATGAATTCAACGTTAAAGTAAGATGTTTAAATTAGAGCATATATAAATGCATTACGTAATATTTATAGAAGTACCACTGGGGCAAGCACGGTTAATGTCGGTTGATGCACCATTAATGTTTTAGCAGTCTCCGGTTCACTGTGTGCTGTACGGCTTATTTTTAGGTTGAGTGTTGTATTTTAAAAGGGGTCGCCTACAGAAGTTGTCGGCGAATTTTAAATTTAATTTAAATATAGATATAACTTAGAAAGTAGTATTTGATTTTGAAAATAATTTTAAATTTGAAGATTTTAAGATATGAAATCAAACCGATCTCACATCCCAAATAGTTTATATAAACGAGCACCGCATCACAAACCGTGTATCTATCCCTAAGGATGAACACACTCGCTCGATGGTGGGGCTCGGTTAAATAAACTAGAAGATTTGTGACATCCGTTTGGTCCGCGAACCAATTTTATAAGCCGACAAATTCCCCGCTTAATATGAAAACATTAAACAGGGTTTATATTACTCAGGTTCTTTAAAATTCCCTATAAGGGCAAGCCCCTATAGTTAATTACATCTTAAGTGATGGGAATCACCTAAGAACACTCTCGATAATAATCAATAATTCTGCTCTCAAGAATTTCAAAGTTTAAGTTTTCAAAGAATTGAATTTTTGAATCTCAATAGGGAATGGATCAAGTTTGGAACATTTTATTTTGGGAATTCAAAGGAAGAAAAGTAGGAGAAATTACGGATTCGAAGTGAACTTCGATAATCTCCCGACTATCCTATTGTTTGGCTTGGATTTAGGAAAGTCCTAATGTTTATTTAATGTTTTAATCTTGCCAATTTTAATTAATTAGGGCTTATATTCGTATGATAAAATCATACAAATAACCTCGAAGATGTGAGGGTTTATGTCGTATCGACGACTACCTCGGAATCCTAAGACCAGGTTAGGGCTTAATTTACAATGCAAATGCCTAACGAAGAGTTGAGGATTTATGTTGCACTAGGCAAACTACCTCGAAGTCCTATGGCTTTGTTGTTTAATTCTAGGAAAGTTTTGCTGAAGTAGTTTCAAGTTTTGCTGGCGACGATGGTCGTGCTGTCCACCATGTTTTGAGCTCCTTGTTGTTGCAGAGGTTTAGTTTTAGAAATCATAAATCAAGGGATGAGAAAAAGTGTTTTGGTTTAGAGAAGTCTTAATTTCCAAGTATTTTTGTGTTTTAATTAAAACAAATCTTAAAGTTGATTATAACAACACCGGTTAAGATCCCACGGTTCCATCCTTCCGGCATCATTATTTTTATCGGATTCACTTAGTCCGTATGAATTTGCTAAACTCAACCGAATGAGTTCCACACTTTCATTTAGACCGTGGAAATCCCGTTAGCAACACGTAGGTTACATCATCCGAGGTATTCCCGATCATCCAACAGGACGTTTTAATTTTGTTGTAATTGTAGTTTTGTGTTCGTTTGTGATTAAATTTTGAGTTGTTTTATATTTTGAAATGTCATGGAGGTGAATTTTATCTTGTAGTGTCTTTTAATTTAGTTATGGGTTTCAGTTTTGGTTTCGTCCTAAAGGTGTGGGTTTTCATGCAACCGTTGTTTATCATGCAAGAAAAATAAGTGCGATGCGATGAAATAAATTACCGTAAAGTAAATCGCAATAAAATAAAAGCGTACCCGGAGGGTCTTCCCGTCATCCCAAGCCGCACTTAAAACACGCTTAGAATATTTAAGCAAGTTCCTAGGTAAAGCTAAGGTAAGGGTTATGGTTTTCTACCAAATTCCTAATCCTATAGCTAGTCATTTCCTATGACGTCTAAGTTCCTGTGTTTTTGGTTCGAAGACGATTTTCTTCATCAAAGAACAATTAAGTTCAATTGTTCTTATAAATATCTTATCATATTGAGAAAGTGCTTAAGAAGAATCTTAAACATCTTTTCAATATTTCTAGGATTGTTTTAAGTCCAAATGAATTTAATTATGTAAATGAATCGATCGTCCGAGGTTTTCAAGTTTTGTTAACTTGCTCGTTGAACTAGGATATTTGAATGTCCTATAAGTGAAGTAACATTTCATTTAATATTCTGTTTGTGAGTTATGATAACTAAAGCTTTTGAGGGTAAATTGGTGTTCAAATTGTTTGTGATTTAACTTTTAATTTCAATCAAGGGTTTAAATTTGGAATAGTGTTCAAGTTATTTTAGCTTATTTCTTTACGTTCTTAGGTGATGTTATTTAATTCAACTTAATTCAATTTAATTTAATTTAATTTAATTTAATTCAATTTAATTCAATTTAGTTTGATTTGATGTTACATTGAATTAATTTGATTTAATTTAATTAATTAATTTTAAATTTAATTTAATTTGACTTAATTAATTTAATTTAATTTAATTTATTTGATTTAATTTAATTTTTAATTTAATTTAATTTTTAATTTAATTTAATTTAATTTAATTTAATTTAATTTAATTTTTAATTTAATTTAATTTTTAATTTAATTTAATTTAATTTAATTTAATTTAATTTAATTTTTAATTTAATTTTTAATTTGATTTAATTTAATTTTTAATTTAATTTAATTTAATTTTATTCATTTTAATTTTAATTAAAGAGTTCAATTATTTAATTTTAGTTTAATGATTAAGTCTTTTAATATTTCAAATTTGAATTATCATTTTAATTAGGAATTAAACATTAATGAAATGATTAATTTAGGGATTTTTCAAATTAAAGAATAAATCTCTTCCTAATAATATCCCTATTTTAATAATTCCAATTTTATTATTCTTCCAAATTTAATCAATTATTTAATTAAAGTTTAATCATTTTAAATTGCTTAATGGGTTTCTACCCTTCAATTATTAAATTTCAATCATCCAAATCAGATTAGGATCAAATATTTTACTTGTTAATTTTTTTTATTAAACCTAAAGTTTTAATTGAGGATTAAAAGAAATTTAATTACTACTTTACCCTTTAAGCTTAATAATTTCATAACTCACTAAATTGAACTCAAATGAACTTGAAATTTTTATGTGACTTCACTTATGTGTCAATAAAGATATGAGAGGAGAAAATGTGATTTTTCTGTATTTAATTTATTTATATAATTATTTTTGGTAGAAAATAGAGATTTCCAAGGAAAATTTAATAACATGACTAAGGGAAAGTTTCTGTCCTTAAGAAAATTAGGGGACATTCCTAATGACCACTGGACCACTTGGACCAATTTTTGTGATTTTTTGAATTATATTTTATTTATTAGAATTATTTTAAGTTCTGGAGTATTAATTAATTTAAAAATAAAATAAATGTTGAAAAATGAATTTTATATTTTTCAAAAATCTCTCTGACATCAAGGAAATCAGAGAAGCAAATTTTGCAATTTTCTGATTTTCCTATGATTTATTACAATTATTTTAGTGAAAATGCTAGAAAATACATTTTTTAATTTTAAAATTACCCTAGGGCTTTAAAAATTAATATCTCACCAAATAGGCCTAAGAAAAATATGGGGTTTGTTCCTAAGTGATTAAAATTCAAAATGTGACATTTTGGTGAATTTTATTATTTTTGTGATTTTTATTATTTTTTAATTATTAAAAATATTAAAATAATATTAAAAATCAACTTTTTTAGAAAATTGAAATTTTAATTTTCTTAAATTCCCTGATATCAGAGAGGTTCCAAAACCAATTTGGTGAATTTTTGAAAGATATTTTGAAAGTTATGAATTTTTAAAGTTTAAAATGACTAAATGGCTTAATTAACCCAATTAATAGGGCTAACCAAGTCCAATTGACTTCAAATTTTTATGGTGGGTTCCTCTGATCCTAAAGGTCAGTGGAGAATTGATTTCAAGTCAATTTGATGTATGGTTAACTCTAATTAATTAGGGGTCTATTTTGAGTGTTTAAGCCAATTAGGGTTATTTTGAGTGAACTAACTCAAGTCCTATTTTTCCTAGGGTTCTCTGGTCATAAGGAACATCACCAAATTTTCCTAGAATTTATTTCACAACATGCTATTTTTGGAATTAAAATACTCAAAACAGCAACATGCATTTGAAAAATAAATAACTTTTCACAGAGTGGCCTCGACCTTGGAAAATTCAGGGAATGTTCCCAAGTTCGGAGGCTTCAAAAGCCCTATGGTCTCATGCCATGGTGAATTGTATGAATGCATGGAGAATTAAAACAATGTAGGGAGTAAATAATTAATTAAAAATAAAATACTAGACAAAATTAATTAATTTCTTTTCCACATTATTCTCCTCTCGTTCACCGAGCAAGAGGGTATTTTTATTTTATTTTTCTGATTTTTCTACACAAAGATATGGATTTTTGAAGTTTAGGGAATTAAATAAATCAGAAAATACCCTATTTTTCTATTTAAGTGACGCGGCGCCATGTCAACCTCGGCAGCTCCGAATGTACACGCGGCGCACTCCCATTTGACGCCGCCATCCGAGTCAGCGCTCCAGGGGCCCGCTGTATCGCTCCGTCTTCTGATCCGACGCGATCCTGGCCATCCGTCCGCGCGTGTATTAAATGGACGGCATCCGTTCATCGTCCCCAAGTGTCCTCACCCGAGAGCCGTCCACACTAAATCCCTAATATCTCACTCGATACTCAATGGATTTTCATGCTCTTATACTCTATGGATTCGTCTCGAAGAGACGAACACATCTATACGGTTATCATGCATCGAAATCAAGCATTCGAAATGGAGAATCTCCGGAAGCTCGGGATGAAGAATTAGCTCATACCTTAGCTCCGAGAGGTGAAGCCTCGATCGAGATGCTCGGCACGTTCGTTGGAGCCGCAGGAGGCTAGTGGATGAAACCCGGGGATGCGGTGAATCGCCTAGTGTGTGATTTCCACCAAGGCCGATCACAACCTTTGGAGTCCGGAACAACCGGGTGGCCCGCGAGATGGGGCTTTTGCTTGGTGGACACCTTCTCTGGTCTCGGTGAAGGTGTAGGACCAATCAATTCGAGGATTGATCCACCGTGGAGAAGTGTCCCGGTTTTGGGTGGACATTCGCTGAGAAATCGGATTTTGTCGCTGGGGATTAGGGCAAATCGACACCGGGATCAACTCGCTCTACAGGGTGGAGAAGGGTTTGGAACAATTTTGGCGTAGTTTAGGCAAGGTTTGTGCAACACTCTTCTCATGGCCGCGAGGGGTGGTGTTTAAATAGAAAGGGTGGAGGGCCTCCCGTGGAGAGTTAGGGCTTTGGATCACCTCGCTCTCGGCATGGGAAGAACGGACCGCGGCGGCCACCGGGGATGGGGCGACTCGGCAAGTGAGAATTCCAAAGTCGGCTCACATGTGAGCTCTCGGCCATGGTGTTTTCCGGCGACTGGGGTGGCTGGCCGGCAGGCAAGGGTCACCCTCAGGGTCAGGTGGGTCAGGGCTGGGTGTTTGTGTAAGTGTTGACCTCATTTTTGATGAGGTCTTTTCTTCTTCTTTTAGTGCTTAGGATCTAGCCTTAGGCTTTTCCTTTGACTATCTTAGAGGATTAGAATTGGGACCCACCTTTTAGAAATTCAAACCACTTCTTAACTCCTCGCAAACTCCACAAACTTGATCGTAGACCCCTAATCACCTAGAGGGTCGAAATCAAATGTGGAAGTTTAAAGGATGAGTTCCTATAGGACTCTTCTGGCCTTAGATCGCCCCTGGTAGCCTCGGTCCAGTGAAGGGTCGACTTGCACACACACTACACCTACACACTACACTTTCACACACTTCCTAAAAACACACCCATACCCGACTTGACCTCCTGACTCATGTAGGTGATTCACATGGATGGTCCTTAACCCCTAAGCCCTCGGCGCAGAGGTTAGGAACAACATAGTGAATGCCTCAAATGAGTCCCTTCATGGCTCATGTGGGCTTGATATGGCTTCATGGCTCAACCAAAATGATTTTATTCCACTTACATCCACCCAATCTTCAATTTTCCAAATTTTCAATTTTGACCCCTGGACCCTACACCCGCTAACCTACCCAAAGCCCCGAATAGTCCCAAATTTCTCAAAAATTTCCAAATCACCCAAAATTCTCCAAAATCATTCCCAAACATTTCCACATCACTCAAATTGATCATCCATAACCAAAAATATCAAAAATTCCAAAAATACCTCTCAATACCCTCCAAATACGCAAAATACCCCTCCTAGCCAAAAAATCCAAAAATTCAGAAAATTCCCAGAAAATTCCAAAAAATCCCAAATGTTCCCAATTTCATTTTGTTCAACTACACCATGGGCCAATTTTGTCAATTTACCCCACTTTTATCAAAACCCCCAATTTGACACATTTTAACCCAAAGTGAACCCAATGTCAAACCTAACCTACCCAATTGACCTAAATTCTGGTCCAATTCAATTCTAAACTTCAATTCAGCATCCCCAACACCAATTTAGACCAAATCCAAGCCCAATTTGATTGAAATTTGGATCCAATTTCACTTTTGGCCTTAAAGCCCAATTTGGACCCATGACCCAAACTTAACCCAAACTCACCCAATTCAACTCCAATGAACCCCAAATCTTTTCTAAATCTTCCTTAACATCCCCATAAACAAAGCACTAACATGATTTGCCCAAAATTTAGACCCAAACCCCACTCAAATTCAACCCAAAGCTAAAAGGCCCATTTTCGACCTAAACCCAAACCTAGCCCAAATGAGCCCAAATCCTAAAATCAAAACCTAACCAAAGCCAAAACCTCTTTGAAACACTCCCATAAACATTTCCCAACATTAATTTTACATCAATTTCAACTCTAGCCCAACATTGGCCCAAGTTAGCCCAATTTGACCTACATAGGCCCACTTACCAATTAAACCCAAATTCAAATCAATTCAAGTCCAAATCACACCAAATTGACTCCAAACCACTCATGACACATCCCTAAACCAAACTCAACAATTATTTGGCCCAACCTCTTTACAAAATTTCTATCCATAAATTCATTTTTAAACCTAAAAGCCCACTTCCCTAAACCTTCCTAAAAGCTCATTTCCACCAAATACAAAAGCCCAAAATTGGCCCTAAAGCCCACATGACATTTCCATTTGCCATCCATTTAATCAAAGCCATTCCCTAAGTTATAATTCCATCATCAAACAATTCCAAATCAAGCCCCATACAAATTCACATCAAAATATCAAATTTTTTTCTTAAATCCATTTACATGAAATCGACTCGACTTTTCCCAAGCCAAAGGTGAGCCATGAAGCCATGCATGAGCCACATGGAAGCCATGAGAGCCTCTTTACATGTCACCATACCATATTGGGTAGGAAGGAGGGCCCCTTTCCTTAATCCCTAAAGCTCATTAGCCTTAATCATGATTCACCTAAACCTAAATTTAATCCAACTATATTTGGATGGAGACTTCTCCATGCCAAACCAGCTCGATCCCTTTGATCCCCCACAGCACCCAAAGCCACCTTGAAGGGTGCACCAAGCCCAAATGGGTGAGTTGACCCATTTAGACCCAAAACTAGCCATGCCCCATTCTACTTTGGATCAAAGCCTTTACACTTGGCATTTGCCAATTACTTGCACAAACACCTGAGCCCCGACCCACTCGACCCCGAGGGTGACCCTCGCTCGCCGGCCGACCACCCCGGCCGCCGGAAAACTCCATGGCCGAGAAGTCCAAGTCAATCCAAGCTTGGAATTCTCACTGCTGAGCCGCCCCATGCCCAGCGGCCATCGCAGCTCGTTCTTCACTTGCCATGAGCAGTCGATCCCGACCCTCAACTCCCCCTGGGAGGCCCTCCAGCCCTGCCTATTTAAACTCCCCACCTCTCGGCCATGAAGAGGTGTTGAAACAAACCTTAAGGAAACTCTGCCAAAATTGTTCCAGACTACTCCCCATACACAGAGCACTTGATCCCCACTGAAATTCCCCTGCCATTTCTTCTCTGTGAGCTCAATTTCAGAGTTGAAATCCAAGCCCAAAACCAGGACACTTCTCCATAGTGGATCAATCCTCAAATTGATTGGTCCTACACCTTCACCGGACCAAGAGAAGGTGTCCACCAGCAGAAAGCCCCATCTCCGGGCCACTCGGCTGTTCCGCACTCCAAAGGTTGTGATCGGCCTTGGTGGAAATCACACCTGAGCAATTCACCACATCCCCGGGCTTCATCCCTAGCCTCCCGCAGCCTTCAACGAACGTGCCGAGCATCTCTGATCGAGGCTTCACCTCTCAGAGCTAAGGTATGAGCTAATTCTTCATCCCGAGCTTCTGGAGATTCTCCATTTCAAATGCTTTAATTTCAATGCATGGTAACCGTATAGATGTGTTCGTCTCTTCAAGACGAATCCATAGAGCATAAGAACATGAAAATCCATTGAGTATCGAGTGAGATATTAGGGATTTAGTGTGGACGGCTCTCGGGTGAGGACACTTGGGGACGATGAACGGATGCCGTCCATTAAATACACGCGCGGACGGACGGCCAGGATCGCGTCGGATCAGAAGACGGAGCGATACAGCGGGTCCCGGGAGCGCTGTCGCGGATGGCGGCGTCGAATGGGATCGTGATGCGTGTGCCTTCGGAGATGTTAAGGATGACGCGGCGCCGCGTGGATAAGTAGAAAATTAGGGGTATTTTCTATTTATTTAATTCCCTAAACTTCAAAAATTCATAACTTTGTGTAGGAAAATCATAAAAATAAAATAAAAATACCCTCTTGCTCAGTGAATAGAGGAGAATAATGTGGAAAAGAAATCATTTAATTTCATCAAGTATTTTATTTTTTATAATTTATTTACTCTATGCATACATTTAATTCTCCATGCATGTATACAATTCACCATGGCATGAGACCATAGGGCTTTTGAAGCCTCCGAATTTGGGAACATTCCCTGAATTTTCCAAAGTCGAGAGGCCATCCCTATGAAGAGTTATTGATTTTTCAAATTCATGTCACTGTTTTCGAGTATTTTAATTCCAATAAATATCATGTTCTGAAATAAATTCTGGGAAAATTTGGTGATGTTCCTTATGACCAGAGAACCCTAGGAAAAATAGGTTTTGAGTTAGTTCATTTTAGACAATCCTAATTGGCTTAAACACTCAAAATAGGTCTCTAATTAATTAGAGTTAACCATAGATCAAATTGACTTGAAATCAATTCTCCACTGACCTTTAGGATCAGAGGAACCTACCATAAAAGTTTGAAGTCAATTGGATTTGGTTAGCCCTATTAATTGGGTTGATTAAGTCATTTAGTCATTTTAAACTTTAAAAATTCATAACTTTCAAAATACCTTTCAAAAATTCACCAAATTGGTTTTAGAGCCTCTCTGATATCAGGGGAATTTAAGAAAGTTAAAATTTCAATTTTCTAAAAAAGTTGATTTTTAATATTATTTTAATATTTTTAATAATTAAAAAATAATATAAATCACAAAAATAATAAAATTCACCAAAATGTCACATTTTGAATTTTAATCACTTAGGAACAAACCCCATATTTTTCTTAGGCCTATTTGGTGATATATTAATTTTTAAAGCCCTAGGGTAATTTTAAAATTAAAAAAATGTATTTTCTAGCATTTTCACTAAAATAATTATAATAAATCAAAGAAAAATCAGAAAATTGTAAAATTTGGTTCTCTGGAATCCTTGATATCAGAGAGAATTTTAAAAACATAAAATTCATTTTTCAACATTTATTTTATTTTTAAATTAATTAATACTCCAGAACTTAAAATAATTCTAATAAATAAAATATAATTCAAAAAACCACAAAATTTGGTCCAAGTGGTCCTCTGGTCATTAGGAATGTCCCATAATTTTCTTAAGGACAGAAACTTTCCCTTGGTCATGTTATTAAATTTTCCTTGGAAATCTCTATTTTCTACCAAAAATAATTATATAAATAAATTAAATACAGAAAAATCACATTTTCTCCTCTCATGTCTTTATTGACATATGAGTGAAGTCACATAAAAATTTCAAGTTCATTTGAGTTCAATTTAGTGAGTTATGAAATTATTAAGCTTAAAGGGTAAAGTGGTAATTAAATTTCTTTTAATCCTTAATTAAAACTTTAGGTTTATAAAAAATTAACAAGTAAAATATTTGATCCTAATCTGATTTGGATGATTGAAATTTAAATAATTGAAGGGTAGAAACCCATTAAGCAATTTAAAATGATTAAACTTTAATTAAATAATTGATTAAATTTGGAAGAATAATAAAATTGGAATTATTAAAATAGGGATATTATTAGGAAGAGATTTATTCTTTAATTTAAAAAATCCCTAAATTAATCATTTCATTAATGTTTAATTCTTAATTAAAATGATAATTCAAATTTAAAACATTAAAAGAATTAATCATTAAACTAAAATTAAATAATTGAACTCTTTAATTAAAATTAAAATGAATAAAATTAAATTAAAAATTAAATTAAATTAAAAATTAAATCAAATTAAAAATTAAATTAAAAATTAAATCAAATTAAAAATTAAATTAAAAAATTAAATTAAATTAAGAATTAAATTAAAATAAATTAAATTAAAAATTAAATTAAATAAAATAAATTAAATTAAATTAAATTAAATTAAATCAAATTAAATTAAAAAAAATTAAATTAAATCAAATTAATTCAATGTAACATCAAACCAAACTAAATTGAATTAAATTAAATCAAATTAAAAATTAAATTAAAAAATTAAATTAAATTAAGTTGAATTAAATAACATCACCTAAGACATAAAGAACTCAAAAATAAATCTAAGATAACTTGAACACCATTCCAAACTTAAATCATCAATTTGAACTTAAATTTGAATCACAAACCATTTGAACACCAATTTACCCTCAAAAGCTTTAGTTATCATAACTCCTAAACGTAATATTAAATGAAATGTTACTTCACTTATAGGACGTTCAAATGTCCTAATTCATCGAGCAAGTTAACAAAACTTGAAAACCTCGGACGATCGATTCATTTACATAATTAAATTCACTTGGACTTAAAACAATCCTAGAAATATTGAAAAGATGTTTAAGATTCTTCTTAAGCACTTCCTCAATATGATAGGATATTTATAAGAACAATCGAACTTAATTGTTCTTTGATGAAGAAAATCGTCTTCAAACCAAAAACACAAGGAACCTAGACGTCATAGGAAATGACTAGCTATAGGATTAAGAATTTGGTAGAAAACCATAACCCTTACCTTAGCTTTACCTAGGAACTTGCTTAAATATTCTAACTGTGTTTTAAGTGCAGCTTGGGATGACGGGAAGACCCTCCAGTGTACGCTTTTATTTTATTGCGATTTACTTTACTGGCAATTTATTTAATCGCATCGCACTTATTTTTCTTGCATGATAAACAACGATTGCATGAAAACCCACACCTTTAGGACTGAAAACCAAAACCGAAACCCATAACTAAATTAAAAGACACTACAAGATAAAATTCACCTCCACAACATTTCAAAATATAAGACAACTCAAAATTTAATCACAAATGGAACAACAAAACTACAACTACAACTAAATTAAAACGTCTCATCGAATGATCGGGAATACCTCGGATGATGTAACCCACGTGTTGTTAACGGGATTTCCCACGGTCTAAATGAAAGTGCGGAACTCATTTAGTTGAGTTTAGCAAATTCATCCGGACTAAGTGAATTCGATGAAAATAACGGTGCCGGGATGACGGAACCGTGGGATCTTAATCGGTTCTGTTTAATCAACTTTAAGATCTGTTTTAATTAAAATGTTAAAAACACATGGAAATTAAGACTTTCTTTAAACCAAAACACTCCTCCCATCTCCTGATTTATGACTTCTAAAACTAAACCTCTGCAACAACAAGGAGCTCGGAGCATGGTGGGCAACGACGGCCATCGTCGTCGGCAAAACTCGAATCCACTTCAAGCAAAACTTTCCTAGAATTAAACAACAAAGCCATAGGACTTCGAGGTAGTTTGTCTAGTGCAACATAAATCCTCAACTCTTCGTTAGGCATTTGCATGATCATATCATGTAAATTAAGCCCTAACCGGTCTTAGGATTCCGAGGTAGTCGTCCGATACGACATAAACCCTCATACCTTCCAGGCTATTTGTATGATGCTATCATATAAATATAAGCCCTAATTAATTAAAATTGGCAAGATTAAAACATTAAATAAACATTAGGACTTTCATAAATTCAAGCCAAACAATAGGATAGTCAGGAGATTATCGAAGTTCACTTCGAATCCATAATTTCTCCTACTTTTCTTCCTTTGAATTCCCAAAATAAAATGTTCCAAACTTGATCCATTCCCTTTTGAAATTTCAAAAAACTCAATCCTTTGAAAACTTAAACTTTGAAATTCTTGAGAGCAGAATTATTGATTATTATCGAGAGTTTTCTTAGGTGATTCCCGTCACTTAAGATGTAATTAACTATAGGGGCTTGCCCTTATAGGGAATTTTAAAGAACCTGAGTAATATAAACCCCGTTTAATGTTTTCATATTAAGCAGGGAATTTGTCGGCTTATAAAATTGGTTCGCAGACCAAACGGATGTCACAAACCTTTCTAGTTTATTTAATCGAGCCCCATCATCGAGCGAATGTGTCTATTCTTCGGGATAGATACACGGTTTGTGATGCGGTGCTCGTTTATATAAACTATTCGGGATGTGAGATCGGCTTGATTTCATATCTTAAAATTTTCAAATTCAAAATTATTTTCAAAATAAAATACTACTTTTCAAATTATTTATTTAAATTAAATTAAAATTTCGTCGACAATTTCTGTAGGCGACCCCCCCTTTTCAAAATAAAACACATAACCTAAAAATATGCCGACAGCAAGCAATTGGCAAATGCCATGTGTAAAAGGCTTGGATTAGAATGGAATGGGAGAGGGCTTATTTTGGCTCAAATTGGTCAACCCCTCCATTTGGGCTAGGTGCACCATCCAAGGCTTTGTTTAGGCTGAATGGAAAGTGATTTAGGTCAGCTTAATCAGTGGGGAATGGTCACCATCCAAGTACAATTAAGCTTAAGCAAGATTTAGTGGAATCATGGGAGTGGTTAATCACCTTTAGGAATTAAGGAAAGAGTCTCCTCCTTTTGCCCAAAATGGCATGGTGACATGTAAAGAGGCTCTCATGGCTTCCATGTGGCTCATGCATGGCTTCATGGCTCACCTTTGGCTTGGGAAAAGTCAAGTCAATTTCATGGAAATGGATTATAGGAATTTTTTGGTAATTTGATGGAAATTTGTATGGGACTTGATTTGGAATGATTTGATGATGAATTTAGGACTTAGGTATTGAGTTTAATTGAAAGTATGATGAGGGGAAATGTCATATGGGCTTTGGGTGAATTTGGGCTCATTGAAATGGTTTTAGATGGGCTTTTAAAATGGTTTAGGAAAGTGGGCTTTTGAATTTTAAAATGGATTTTGGGATGAAATTTTGGTAAAGGCTTGGGCCAAATAATTGTTGAGTTTGGTTTAGGGATGTGTCATGAGTGGTTTGAAACAAATTTGAGGTGATTTGGGTTTGAATTGGGTTGGATATGGGCCTTTTGGTAAAGAGGCTAAGGTGGGCCAAAATGGGCTACCATGGGCCAAAATTAATGTTGGGAAATGTTTATGGGAGTGTTTCAAAGAGGTTTTGGCTTTTGTTAGGTTTTGATTTTGGGATTTGGGCTCATTTGGGCTAGGTTTAGGTTTAGGTCAAAATTGGGCTTTTTGATTTTGGGTTGAGTTTGAGTGGGGTTTGGGTCTAAATTTTGGGCAAATCATGTTAGTGTTTTGTTTGTGGGGATGTTAAGGAAGGTTTAGAAAATATTTGGGGTTAAATGGAGTTGAATTGGGTGAGTTTGGGCTAAGTTTGGGTCATGGGTCCAAATTGGGCTTTAAGGCCAAAAGTGAAATTGGATCCAAATGTCAATCAAATTGAGCTTGGATTTGGTCTAGATTGGTGTTGAGGATGTTGAATTAAAGTTTAGAATTGAATTGGACCAGAATTTAGGTCAATTGGGTAGGTTAGGTTTGACATTGGGTTTACTTTGGGTTAAAATGGGTCAAATTGGGGGTTTTGATAAAAGTGGGGTGAATTGACAAAATTGGCCCATGGTGTAGTTGAACAAAATGAAATTGGGAATATTTGGGATTTTCTGGAATTTTCTGGGGATTTTCTGAATTTTTGGATTTTTTGACTAAGAGGGGTATTTTGGGTATTTGGAGGGTATTGGGAGGTATTTTTGGAATTTTTGGTATTTTTGGTTATGGATGATCAGTTTGAGTGATGTGGAAATGTTTGGGGATGATTTTGGAGAATTTTGGGTGATTTGGAAATTTTGGAAAATTTGGGTAGTTTCAAGGGCATTGGGTAGGCTAAGCGGGTGTATGGTCCCGGGGATCAAAAATTAAAAATTTGGAAAATGGAAGATTAGGTGAATGTAAGTGGAGTAAAATCATTTTGGTTGAGCCATGAAGCCATATCAAGCCCACATGAGCCATGAAGGGACTCATTTGAGGCATTCACTATGTTGTTCCTAACCTTCTTAGCCAAGGGCTTAGGGGTTAAGGACCATCCATGTGAATCACCTGCATGAGTTAGGAGGTCAAATTGGGTATGGGTGTGTTTTAGGAGGTGTATGGAAGTGTAGTGTATGAGTGTAGTGTGTGTGTAAGTCGGCCCCTTCATCGGACACGGCCACCTAGTGGCGGTCCTAAGGCCAAAGAGTCCTATAGAACTCATCCTTTAAACTTCCACACTCGATTTCAACCCTCTAGGTGATTAGGGGTCTACAGGTCAAGTTTGTGGAGTTTGCGAGGAGTTAAGAAGTGGTTTGAAATTCTATATGGTGGATCCCAATTCTAGTCCTCTAAGATAGTCAAAGGAAAAGCCTAAGGCTAGATCCTAAGTACTAAAGAGAAGAAGAGAAGACCTCATCAAAAATGAGGTCAACATGTGCACCTGCCTGTGGAGTTGAACTGCTCGAAGATCCATGTGAGGCTGGACTGCCCAAATATGGTGTATCTGCATTTTTTGATGTGTCCTGATCGTTGTCAGCAGTAATATCATCAGCATCCTCAATGATCTTCTCAATTAAAGCGGATATCTGAGCAAGAGGTTTTGTTCCCGGTGATAACAAGGCTTCTTTTTCTGTAAATTGATCGTGTGCCTTATCTTGGTCTTCTATGCTCTCTACAGTCGGGTTCTGCTGGTCTTTTATATCCTTTACCATCTTCCTCCTTTTGAATTGGAAAGCAGTGAAAGGTGATTTCACAACCTTCTTCCGCCGACTCCGTCGGCCCTTCACCCTTTGCATCAAGCTAGGAATGAACGATGTGACCTCGGCATGAATATCTACATTAGCTTCACCTTCCGGTATGAAGGTGTCTCGTCGTCACCTACTCCAGTTTGCGAGGTGTGACCTGCCTTATCCTCGTCCATCATATTTTCATTTTCATTGAGAGGGACTTCACCGGGTTCTTCTGGCGCACCCGTTCTTTCTTCAGCAGTATGGACTTCAGCAGTATGGACTTCAGCAGTAGGGAATTCAGCAGGCGGGCTGGCGAGTGGGTCAAATTCTCCAACCAAATTTGGTCCTTTGACTGATAAATGTTGCTCAATCTTTTCAAATTTTTCGTTCAGTGCTGACATTTGCTCTTGCAGCCCCGTCACCCCAACACTTACTGTATTGATTTTTCCTTCATATTGTAGGAACCATTTCTCCTGGCCTCTAAGCAATTCATTCATAACTTCCATGTTACGATTCATGGTAGCAAGTAACGGAGCAATGGTGCTATCCTCTGGAGCAACATTACCCATAGCAAATGAAGATGGTGAGGGGGATCGAATTTCAGTTTGATGATCTTGGACCGGACTTGGAAGGCCCTCATCCGGGTTGGCAATCAAGAGAAGTTCATCAGCCGTGACATCAGTGAATTTGTCGTGCACCTAAATACAATTTCAAGAAGATATAAAATGCTTTATTAACTATTTCACAATAGGTATTTGTTAAGAAAGTTGGGCATGACTTACCTTTCGGTATTTAGCATCTTGAAGAATATATCAGTTTGTGACGCATTCCACTTAACAGACCTCGGCCACCGCAACATTCTGGGTCTGGCATCGGAAGCTGCGGACGTCACTAGAGAAGTGTGCCCGTAAAACCAAAGCTGCGTGGAATCAATGTAATATTACTATTACCGATCAATTAATAAAGTAACTAGAAGGATTAAATAAGATACTAACCGTTAATAAAAACACAAACCTATTTATGTAACTAATGGATCGATTCAATCTAACTTTAATTATGGGCCGCGTTGATTTGCTCTATAAGATATTCACATAGAGTCGCAGGCCAGTTGTACGAGGAGAATGTCTCTACATTATCACCATATGCCTCAAGATCTGAAGGAACACTAAAATTACTTGATGGAAAGAATAAATTTGACAACAAATATTTTATGTAAATGTTCTCCAATGAGATCGAAGTATCCCCGCTTGCAAATGCTAATATTCTGTCCCTTATGTTGATAACATTCATTGTGGCTGATGGACGTTGCTTCCACTTCGGCATTGCTCCTCGGTTTGACATCCTAATCAACAGTGCAATTTCATCAGGCAATAACCTAAGCTCTTTCCCACCCAATTTGCACAGCATTTTCTCATGTTGCCAACATTGTAGAATTTGAAGGGTAAGAATGTTCTCCTGGGGATACGGAGGTAGATCAAAGAACTGGTCGATATTCATTCGTCTGAGATTACCCATCACATCTTCAGACACTGCAGGCCTGACCCCATCAAGTAGCTCTCTCACAACGGACGACCGACATCTACAGCTCATGTTTCTCGAGTTAAGAAACCTGTAGCAAAAAAAAAACATAGTTGTATTATTAAAGTTTTGAACAAGTCTTGGTTGTGTTTTATTCTAGTAGTATTTTGGTTTTATTTCGATTTTATTTGTAAAGTGAAGAAGGTAAAAATTTTTCTATTTTGGTAAGTTGCATAGCAATTGTACTATTATTAGACTCAGTTTTATTTTTGTAATGTTTATGTTTTATATGAGTATTATTAAGGTTGTATGTTTTCTGTTTTCTGTTACGATATATGTAAGCAGTATTGTAGGTTTATTTCAGTAGGCTTAGTTTAGTATAGTAGTATTTTGGTTTTATTTCGGTTTTATTTGTAAAGTGAAGAAGGTAAAAATTCTGTTTTCTTTTGGTAAGTTGCATAATAATTGTACTATTATTACACTCAATTTAATTTTGGTAATATTTATGTTTTATATGAGTATTCATTGTGGTTGTATGTTCTCCGTTTTCTGTTAGGATTTATGTAAGCAGTATTGTAGGTTTATTTCAGCATTATTTTTAAAGTGCAGAAGATAAAATTTCTGTTTTATTTTTGTAAGTTGTATAACTATTGTACTATTAATAGATTTAGTTTTTTTGTGGTAGTATTTATGTCTTATATGAGTATTATTATTGTTATAGGTTTTTGTTTGCGTTTAGGTTATACACTGGAAGCGTGTGAATTTTATTTTGGTCATATTCAGGTCATATTCGGGTTGTACTTCAGTATTATTCAGGGTTTACATGTAAGAATGCTTTCTCCTAATAAAAGTACGAATACAAAATAAAAATATTACCTCGACGAACTGCCGGTGGTGACATTTTTGCTGCTAGTCCCCTTTTTCTTTTTTTTCTCATTGGTGGCCTTCTGCCTAGGATGTTCGGTTTGTTGCTGCTCCTCCGTTTCCATTTGTACTGGAATATCTTGTGCTTCCATAGGGGTGTTCTCTGCTTCCATCTATGTAAATTCCTGAAAATGGAAAATGTATTTCTGTTCCCGATTGGAAACACAATGCCCTAAAACCCTAAAAATTTGGGAGCGGTGAGGCGTGGCGTAGTTTTCCTTCGGGCAAAGTGCTCGACGAGATGTTTCGTTTCTGGTTATATTATCTAGGCGTTGGCGCGGAATTTGAAAAGGGTCGGACATTTCATATTAAATGTTTTTTACGCTAGTTTTATGGTTGTATTCTGCGGAAAGCATTGACGACTGGAATATTCCAATACAACCGGCTTAACGTCCGCTTTTCTTCTGCCGCCGTTGTATTTCAAAAATATTACAAGTGTTTTAAAGGTGTATTTTTACAGCCGAAACCGCGGACTTAATTGGAATATGTTGTGGAATATTTCAATACAACCAGTTCTGCGGCGCGTCATTCCCATCTAAGTACGTTGTATACGGCGCTTGTATTTCCGTGATATTGCGATCGTTTTACGGTTGTATTCTCGTGTTATTCCGAAGTAATACCACTGTAATAGCGCAATAAAAACATCAATGTTATTAAAATCAAACCAAAAACTTGCCAATAATGTATTATATTAAAATTATAGAAAACACTTACAAAGCAACTTTCAGTATTACTCAAATAATACTGAATTACAACATAAATAATACTCTAATAATACCAAAACCAAAATACCGTAATAAAACAAACATAATAAGAAAATAAAACCTAAATTTTACAAATGCAGAACGTAAATGTAATACCGCAATAAAAACTTCAATGTTATTAAAATCGAACCACTGAATTACAACCACTTTCAGTATTACTCAAATAATGCCACTTTCAGTACTACAATGCCACTTTCAGTATTACTCAAATAATACTGAATTACAACCAAAATAATACTCTAATAGTACCAAAACCAAAATTTCCTAAATAAAACATAAATAATAAGAAAACAAAACATAAATTTTACAAAAGCAGAACGTAAACAATACTTAATAAATTATCTAGGCGTTGGCGCGAAATTTGAAAAGCGTCAGACATTCCATAATAAATGTTTTTTACGCTAGTTTTATGGTTGTATTCCGCGGAAAGCATGGACAGTGGAATATTCCAATACAACCAGTTTAACGTCCGCTTTTCTTCTACCGCCGTTGTATTTCAAAAATATTACAAGTGTTTTAAAGGTGTATTTTTACAGCCGAAACCGCGGGCTTAATTAGAATATATTGCGGAATATTTCAATACAACCAGTTCTGCGGCGCGTCATTCCCATCTAAGTACGTTGTATACGGCGCTTGTATTTTTGTGATATTGCGATCGTTTTACGGTTTTATTCTCGTGTTATTCCGAAGTAATACTACTGTAATAGCGCAATAAAAACATCAATGTTATTAAAATCAAACCAAAAACTTGCCAACAATGTATTATATTAAAATTATAGAACACGCTGACAAAGCAACTTTCAGTATTACTCAAATAATACTGAATTACAACCTAAATAATACTCTAATAATACCAAAATCATAATACCGTAATAAAACAGACATAATAAAAAAATAAAACATAAATTTTACAAATGCAGAACGTAAATGTAATACCGCAAGAAAAACTTCAATGTTATTAAAATCAAACCACTGAATTACAACCACTTTCAGTATTACTCAAATAATGTCAATTTCAGTACTACAATGCCACTTTCAGTATTACTCAAATAATACTGAATTACAACCAAAATAATACTCTAATAATACCAAAACCAAAATTCCCTAAATAAAACATAAATAATAAGAAAACAAAACATAAATTTTACAAAAGCAGAACGTAAACAATACTTAATAAATTATCTAGGCGTTGGCGCAGAATTTGAAAAGGGTCGGACATTTCATAATAAATGTTTTTTACGCTAGTTTTATGGTTGTATTCCGCGGAAAGCATTGACAGCGGAATATTCCAATGCAACCAGTTTAACGTCCGTTTTTCTTCTACCGCCGTTGTATTTAAGAAATAGTACAAGTGTTTTAAAGGTGTATTTTTACAGTCGAAACTGCGGGCTTAATTGGAATATATTGCGGAATATTTTAATACAACCAGTTCTGCGGCGCGTCATTCCCATCTAAGTACATTGTATACGGTGCTTGTATTTCCGTGATATTGCGATCGTTTTACGGTTGTATTCTCGTGTTATTCCGAAGTAATACCACTGTAATAGCGCAATAAAAACATCAATGTTATTAAAATCAAACCAAAAACTTGCCAACAATGTATTATATTAAAATTATAGAAAACGCTTACAAAACAACTTTCAGTATTACTCAAATAATACTGAATTACAACCTAAATAATACTCTAATAATACCAAAACCATAATACCGTATTAAAACAGACATAATAAAAAAATAAAACCTAAATTTTACAAATGCAGAACGTAAATGTAATACCGCAATAAAAACTTCAATGTTATTAAAATCAAACCCCTGAATTACAATCACTTTCAGTATTACTCAAATAATGTCACTTTCAGTACTACAATGTCACTTTCAGTATTACTCAAATAATACTGAATTAGAACCAAAATAATACTCTAATAACGCCAAAACTAAAATTCCCTAAATAACATAAATAATAAGAAAATAAAACATAAATTTTACAAAAGCAGAACGTAAACAATACTTAATATATTAATCTTCCAAATCCATCTTCAAAATCCATCTTACTTGCTCTACCCTAAACCAGGAATCTCAGCCCCTCCAGGAATAAAGCATCCACCTCATAAATGCGTCGTCCCTCCAAAATCCACAAAAGTCTCCGAGTCCTCAATATAAATGGCGAAGACTTTGTACTTTCAGGGAAAACGCTAAAATTTTACTTTTTTCCGTCGCGGGCCTCAACTCGGGTCGGGTCGGGTCGGCAGAAAGGAATTTAAAATGCATTTTTATCAAATTCGCCGTGGTGGGACCCAAAAATCCACGTGGTGAATTTTTATTGGCGTCCGGATGCAGCGTTGCGTACGCCGTCCGGACGCAATAAAAATTCCTTCTTATGGGGTGTCCTTCGCTCATTTTCTTCAAGGTAAAATTATATAAAAAAATATTACAATTTGTGAAATTAAGGAGGAGCGCACAAAAAATTTTCATATAAAAAGGACAATAAATATTATATCCTACCTCATAGGGCTGTCAAAATGGCTCGTTGTTAGTGAAAATCTCATGTTCCGCTCGTTAAGAAACTTGTGTTTGGGTCGTTCGCTAAGTTAAACAGCCAAACATGAACAAATATTTGTTCGTTCGTGCTCGGCTCGTTTTGACTCCAAATACTACTAATCAATTATATATATATATATATATATATATATATATATATATATATATATATATATATATATATATATATATATTGATGAGTAATATTTTAAAAAAATTAAATTAACTACAAATATACAAAGATTTATAATCAATTAAAAACATTAATTAAAAAAATAGAATAGAAATTATTAAATTAGATTCAAATGATGTTTTAATATATACAACAATTCTTAATTCTTGCCACTACCCTCAACATCTTATGGTTGTGTGATTATAATTGTCAAAACAACTTTTTGTTCGAGAACAGTTTGTGTTCTCCTCGCTAAGCAAATGAACTGAACACAAACACATTTTTTTAGCTCAAAATATAAACAAGCGAATACGAGCTGAGCCTAAGCTCATTTATGTTTGGCTTGTTTACACCCCTATGCCCTCTCCTTAATTTTGCCATCATCTTTCTTCTACACCACTCCTCATCTCCTCCACTTCTACTACCTGGCTCCCCTCTTTCCTTCGGCAATCTTCTTCTCTTCCTCTTTTTTTTTATCATTTTTTTTTCTAAAATAATTTCATATGTGTAATTATGTTATTTTCTTATATTAATTATATTAAAGTAATGTCTATAAATTTCATAAATTAACTACAATATATTAAAATAGTGCCCACTACATTCTTAAAATTTTTAATTATTTTCTCTATGTTGAAGTGCTGCACTTATTTTTTTCTTAAATTATTTTAGCAATGTCGAAATGCCCTCCGTATATTTCTTGAAAAATGATGTCCATAATTATTATCAATAATTTGCTTTGTGTTGAAATGTTGTCCGTTTAAAATCTTAAATTATTTACACTCTGTAGTAATACTGTCCTTGATCTTTCTATCTTACTTGCCACCTGTCCAAAATGGTGTCTCTAATTTTTTTAAATTATTTGTAATATTTTTAAATATTATCTCTCATTTTTTAGTCATAAATAATTATTTAAATATAACTAGAATTAAATAAATATGTTTAATATTTTAAAGAATTTATTGATCTTTATATAGTCTAAAAACCCGACGATACGAGACTTCTGGTCCGAAGAAGGTTGAAATAGTACATCGAGTGTCTGGTGTAACAACGATCTATACAAATTTTATATAATTTTTAATCTTTTTTAAAAAAATAGTTACAATAATTTAACACTGTAATGGTCTGTATGTAGTCTGAAAACCAGACGGCGTAAGGCTACCTATCCGAAAGTGGTTGAAAAAGTACCTCAACTGTCTTTTATAACAACGACCCATACAGAGCTTATATACTTTTTTATTTAATTATCATATTTTCGTAAAAAGTTGCTAGATATTCTGCAGGTTATTATATTTCTTATGTCGTCAGGATCGTGTCAGGTGCTTCTTTGTTAGCAAAGTACATGTTTTATTTAATTTAATCTAAAATTTATTTTTATTCAAAGGCAAATTAATTAATCTTATTTTTGTCTCACTCCCCTTTTTAGTATGTTAACATAAAAATAGAATAATCTTTAGGGATATATGTATGTGAAATGTAATACATTCGAAACAACAATGAACTTTGTTAAATAAACAAACTGTCTAAGGAGAGCTTGAGATGCAAGTGGTATCGACAACCACCACTTCACCTGAAAGTTCTTATAGCTATGAATACATTTTTTTTCATTACATATATTAATATAGTTAACATTTTCATTACATACAAGTATATGTTTTCTATTACATATAAATTTACACAACACACTGATACAAGTGTATGTATTATACCCAACACAATTGAAATATGAATTAATTAGATAAATCTTTCTTTCTAGTATGCTCAAAGAAATTAAATTAGTGTTTAGGCATACATATATGTTTATATTAATAATTTAATCAACAACAATAATAATTTAAATATTGTATTGATCTTTATATTGTCTGGAAACCGATGATGCATGACTACTGGTCCGAATGATCTTGAAATAATATCTCAACCGTCAGGTGTGATAATAATTGTACAAATCTTACACAAGTTTTAACATTTTTAAATTAGTAATTTAAAATTCTCTTCTATAGGAAATTAAAGAAGTCTTAAAATTAATCTTAAAATTTTATCTTATTCACTCACTTATTTTTTTTCTTCTTCACTATCACATTTTTGTAAAAGGTTGCTCGATATTTTGTAGGATAATATTTTTAAGCAGAGATTATGACATAAGAGTCTTTGTACTCCGCTCCTTACTTATAAGTTTTTATAACTAAGAATACATTTTATTTATTGTTATATATATAGTATTTGAAGCTATAAAAAAATTTGTCAAAAAGGTCAAAGCTGTTTTAGCAGAGCTTAGGACATAAGAGTCTTTGTACTTCGCTCCTTACAAGTTTTTATAACTAAGAATACATTTTATTCATTGCATATACCCGAAAAAATTAATCCTTTCATTACATACTCATTTATACAGTACACTAATATAAATATGTATTATAGTTGTACTGAAGTGAAATATGAATTAATTAGAAACTCATTCATATCTTATTATGAAAGCACAAAATAGAATAATTCTTAGAAAGCTCTTCCTCAAAATTTTTTTTTGATCTAATTTTCAAATTCTCACTCAAATATCAAATATCACGATAAAATTTCAACACATCTTTTTTATTTTTATTAAATTCACAATAATTTGATCACATCAATTTAGAGTTTAAATAATCAACTAGAAGCTTGATTCGTTAATAACAGTATTTGTTGGGCTCTCGATGTAGAAAAATTTTTACATCAGGGCTCTGCACATAGAGCTACGTGCGGAGGCCTGTAAAATCACGCAACGTGGTGCGCATGACAACAAAAAAACATTCGGCCAGAATAACACATGAAATATTCTATCCGTGTTATTCATGTGTTATTGTATGTTATTCAGGTGTTATTATGCTCAGAATATTCCCGGTGTTGTAATAACACAATAACACATGAATGACACATGAATAATACTCAATAACACATGAATAACACATGAATAATACGAGAGAATATTTCACGTGTTATTTTATTTTATTTTTTCTGACACACATCATGTAACGCGATGTTCCGCACTTAGCACTTAGCTATGTGGATATGTGGAGAGTCCTTCATTTAAAAATTTTCGCTAAGCGCAGAGTCCTTGATGTAAAAATTTTCGGTCGATGTAACTATCCCATATTTTTTTTTGGGAGGAGCTCCGCCGCTATACTTCTGATAAATGTGCTCTTCTTATAATTTCGTCTTTCTTCGATGGATTTAGCTGCGGGAGCAACCCTGATTAACCTCGCTTGCTGTTTCAGTCCCTCTTCTTCACCTTATTCTCGATTTCGTCCTGTTGATCCTTCCGTTTTACGGATTCCGTCTTGCTACTCCCCCAATGCTCGACGGCATTCTCTCATCTGCAGTGGTACGAAGAGGGGGTTTTCTACCAAATGTTCCCCAAACGAACTCATATTAAAGGAACGAGAAAAAGAGGAAGTTTCTGAGGAAGAGGTAGAAGAAGTTGAGAAAGAACACGAGGACGAAACAGGGGAGCTTATCGAGGATTTCGGAGATGGTATTGACTTTATCTCTATTGTTCTTGTTGTTTATGAGCACTTATTATTAGGAATTAGGTTGTTGTGTTTTCTGTTGATGTCCCCAGTTTTGGGCATTTGGGTTTTCCTTTGTTTTGTTTTTGCTCTGTTAGTATTGTCGGACGATTGACTCTGAACTGCTTTGATTCCGTTTTGGTTCTGCGGTTTTAGTTTAACACTCTTTTTGGAACTCTGAGGAGCAAAGAGGAGATATTGGCCGAAAGGAAAGCATAATGTTATATTAAAAAATGTGAAACGTACATCTAAACTTCAGTGTTGGGTAAGTTGAGCATTAATCCCAACCAAGTTAGAAAGTATGGTTGAGCGCAAATCACACGGATGGGTAGAAATATCTGACCCAGTTGGCCTTCACAGCTCAGTAGTATTTAAATATTCAGCACTCCAAAAATTAAAAAGAAATAAGAAATAACACTTATCCTAACAATCCTGTTGCAAAGCCCCTCACCTTGTCGCCTATGACCTCGCCATCCCCAAAGTCACTGCCACCCTTTCAGCCACATCCAACCTTGCCACTTGTGATATCACCACCTTCAGTCTTGCCTCCTATGAAGTAGCCACCGTTGACCTTGCTGCTGCCGACCTCGCTACTTTTCAAGTTGGAGTCACCAACCTTACCATCTTCAAGCTCACCACCAATGATCTTATATAGCCCGACAACTTTCTTTACAAATAACACCCTTTTCTTCTTCTATATTTTTTATTTACAAATAGGACTCTAAACTATATACAATTTTCAACACTCCCTCTCAACATGGCAAAAATATCCACTAATCCTATCTTGTTACACAACCTAGATGGATCTCATGAGCTAAGTCCATTGGTGAGGCAGTCAACTACTTGTTTTCTAGTAGCTACGTGAATTATCTCCAATGGTCCATTATTTAGCTTCTCCTGCTGAAGAACTTATCAATCTCCACATGCTTAGTTTTGTCTTGCTGCATTGGGCTATTGGAAATGCTGATTGTTGACATTTTGTCGCACCACAACTTCATTTGAGCTCGTTGGCCCATCTTGAGCTCTGCGAATAGAGTTCTCAACCCTAACATATTAGCAACTCCCAAGGCCATGACCCTGTATTCTGCCTTTGCCGTCGACCTCTCAACTATCGGCTGCTTCTTGCTCTTTCAAGTGATCAAATTGCCCCCTATGAATATACAATAGTCTAATGTGGACCTCTTGTCATCAACATAGCTAGCTCAATCAGAGTCACAATAGCCCTCAATGCCTAAATGCCCATTTTTTTCTAAAAATCAACTCCTTTCTTGGTCACTCTTCAGGCACCTGAAAATTTGATACACTGTTTTCTTGTGGTCCTTCCTTGGATTATGCTTATAGAGACTCACTACACTTATTGTAAATGATATGACAGGACGAGTACGACTAAAATAGATGAGACAACCTATCAACCTTTGGTACCTCTTACGATCAATTAGCTCCACCGCCTCTGCGCTCAACTTTCCCTTTTAATCAAATAGTAACTGTAGGTTTGCATCCCAAAATGCCTGTCTCTGTGAGCAAGTCTAGTATATTTTTCCTCTGAGATAACACAATCCCCTCTGCTCCTCGAGCCACCTAAATCCTAAGGAAGTATCAAAGCTATCCTAGGTCTTTTACCTCATACTCTTTGCCTACACTTGCTTTCACAGCAATTTCTCCCTCATTACCAGCAATGATAATCATATTATTCACATACACAACAAGAATAATAATAGAACTATCATATCGTCGAATGAACGCTGTATGGTCGGCATTGATTTGTCGACAACCTATGCCTACCATTCCTCCCGTGAACCTGTCAAATCAAGCTCAAGGAGACTGTTTCAGACCGTTAAGTGACTTCCTCAATCTACATACCTTGCCTAGTATTTGACTTGTGTCAAAGACTTGGGCTAGCTCTTTGTACACCTCCTTTATTAGATCCCCATAAAGAAATACATTATTCACATCTAGTTGATATAACATACATCCACTATTCACAGTCAGGGAGACGAGTGTCTTGACTGTGTTCATCTTTGCCACTGGTGCAATTGTCTCATTGTAGTCGATAGCATACGTTTGACTATATCCTTTTGCCACCAACGTGTTTTATAAAGATAATCTTTCCTTCTGGGTTTGTTTCACTTTGAAGAACTATTTGTACCCGACTATCTTTTTTCCTATTGGTAGCAATGCAAGCTCCCACGTATTGTTCTTATCGAGAACACCGAGTTCTTCCTGCATAACAACCTTCCACTTTGTATCCTCCTTAGCTACTTGCTAATACTTGAATATAAAGACAGTGTTCAAAGATATAGTGAATGCTTCGTATACAGGTGATATATTAAAGTATGAGACAAACTTAACAATGTCATGAGAGAAACCAAAACAATCAGGATAACAAACCGCATTGCTGCGAGAGGTCATCCTTAAAGTCATGGGAGTGTGAGAAGAAGGAAGTTGAATCATATCACCCTTGTAATCGAATTCCGAGGTGGATGGTGTAGGTGCCTCAGGAATCGGGGTAGACTGAGACATGAGACTTGTTGGCATGAGTGGCACGACAGGCACTATTGTCTCATATGGCTCCTCATTCTTGTATACCCCCTTAACTCCCCTTGGGCTTGAATACCACCACATTTGGACTCGTTTTCCTCAAGGATTGGCTCTTCCTCATTCGATCCTTTCCATGCAATGGGACAAGACCTCGTTCACACTTGTACCAATTTCTCACCATCACTACTCTTCTCTTCTTGCCTCATACCTCCATTATCTAACGAGTCACCAAAAAGAGAAGTCATCTCCAAGAAGTAATGTGGTTCGAATTATCAAAAAGTTACATCCATACTCCCAAATAGGTATCTTCTCTATTGGACTCTAATAAACATAACCCTTTTGATTAGCATAATATCTCACAAAACACACTTCGCAACTCTGGGATCCAATTTCCCTATTGATGCTGTATTGTCCTTCACGAAACATATACAACCAAATACCTTCAATGAGAGGATCCCACTATTATCTTTTTTCAACAACTCACAAGGAGATTGCAAACCTAACACTTTTTAGACATTTTGTTGATCAATGAGTGTCTGTCAAAACTATTTGCCCCTACAGATGTTTTGGGACATGCATCGAGATCATCATGCTTCGGGCAATCTCTAGAAGGTGTCCTTTCTTCCTTTATGCTGCTCCATTTTGTGCTGGTTTGTATGGACATGTGGTTTTATTGTATCCATAGATTGGCATATACTCTCTAAATGTCTTCTTGGCATACTCTGTCCCATTATCAAATCTCAATAGTTTTAATATTGAACCGTTTTGAATCTGAATCACCTTGTGAAAATCTTTAAAGTAAGCAAGTACATCACTTTTGTTTTTTATCAGAGATAACCAAGTACCACGAGAAAAATAATCAATGAAAATCACAAAATATTTGTAATCATTCATTGAAGTTGTAGAACAAGGTCCCCATACATCTGAATGCACCAAATAAAAAAACAAAAGAACTACTATGAGAGCTAACATAAGAGTTTCTGGTATGTTTATCCAACTTACATGCATCCCACACAAGCTTTTTTTGTTTGCCTTCTCATACAAAGATGTATACAAACGGCTCAAAAGATTAAATATAAAGTGTACCATGCTCCTGTGATGTAACAATAACACATCTTCCACACTCCTCTCAAATCCTCCTACTCCAACACGTTCTATTATAGTTGTCAGTGCTGAGTCCATCCCTTCTCTATCTACATACCAGAGTCCACTATGCTATGTGCTAGTCCCAAGTCTCCAGCTAGTCTCATTCTCTTGAAAGATCATCTTAGGAATATCAAAGGAAACAACACACTTTAGTTAAAGAATAATGACACTAATAGATAGCTGATTCATACAAAATATTGGAGATAGTCATAGAATTGATATATCTCACTGTATCCTGACCAACTATAAGTTGTGCTGTACCGTCGATAGTCTAAATTTTCTCTAAAACTGTTAGATGAGTATAAGAATCGAACTTCCTAATGTTAGGTAATGTGACAGATACAACATCAAACCACATGTCCATACAAACCAGCACAAAATGTTGAGATACACCAGAATCTAATATCTACTCTGGTAATCTTATGGTGGATAGAGGCAAGAACATATGTATGACTAGTACCTTTGGCTGAATGAGCTCATGTAGCAGTGTTTCTATTTGTGAAGATAAGACGGATGCATTCTCAGTTATATCACCTGCTACTTTCCGCTTCCTGTTCAACATCTCTAGGATCTCGTGATCCTCATTTGTAAAGATCACCCCCGTCTCTCCCATTCTCCGCTATCATCAAATTTGCCCGGTAGCCCCCTCTTCTACCTCTTTGGCCCTCACGATTATGACCATAGCCTCTAGACTATCCAGATTCACTATTTTATCTCTCCTTGGGTGGATTTGGACTAGTCTTGCAAAGATGTCCCACTTCTCCATAGTTGTAGCACCTGCGAGTCTCCCCTTAAGCACCTGTCATACCTTCACTCGAGGCGGCAAAAACTTATCGCACACCTGGAAGTCCGCCCGACTCAATCTTGCCTCATGCGACTCTCCTGTATCATTGTTGCAAGACCTCATCCAATGAAGGAATTGTTGCCTGGGCTAAGAAGATCAATCTCTTCTGATCAAAAGCCAGGTTCATATGAGTCAGAAACCGCATAGTTCTCATTTGTACAAAAATCTCCCTCTTCTTGCATCCCAGATCACTAAAGCTTGACATTGGTGAGAAGTGATCTTGATCCTGCCACAGCCGTTCCAGATCTATGGAGTACTCCTGAATCGATTTATTACTTTGAACCAATGTCTCTATTTCAAGCTGAATCTGGAATACCCTCATGTGATTCTCAGCTCAGGCATAGATCTTTTTCAGGTTTGTCCAAATCTCACTCATCTTTCGAATTCCATTCACTGATAAGGCGATGGAAGCATCGTATTGAGTCCTAAAGTGTAAAGAAAGGCATGTGTGGTTCTCTACTCATCCCTCCCAGCACTTTCACTCTTTGGCTCGACCTCTGTCAGGTATCCTAATAGTCTCTTCCATACTAGAGCTGTTTCAATCCGACGCGACCAACTCAGATGTATGGCCGTTTCATGGAGCTTCAGATCCACAGGAGGGAGATCTAGCTTCACCTGCGTAGGAGTATGTGCTGAGGTCGTGGCTGTCGTTGAGATGCTAGTTCCCTGTACGAGTCTGACTAAGACTTTCAGAACTTTAGGATCCATCTTCCCCAGGAGTTTCAATCCTTTACCTCCTGCACTATCTCTGTCTTCTGACATTCTCAATCATAAAGATCAAGTCTAGACCCCACAAAACACACAATATTTCCTGCAAGTTTGTGCGACCCAGTCTGCCTTCGTCCACACGAAGCCGCAACCCCTTTGTCTGACATGCCAAATTGTAGCTACTTCGATCCTTTGCCTCCCGGCCTTCAAGTGCAACTCTAGAAACAAAGGCCTTGCTCCGTTGGCTTCCCCACTTCCGAGTCGCAATTCCAAGTTGTTTCACGGCGAAGGCAACGACGGGCCTGCCATGCACTCAAGACCATCAGAAAAAGCCCTGATCCGCTCCTTTCTCTCATAGCAAGCCGTAGAAGCCCTTCCTGACCGAGCTATATGTGACGCTCTTTTGGTGTGACTGTCATGATCCCAAAGGTGCCTTCCTAGCACTCGTTTGCCTCGATCCCGTCTGCCGCAATTTCGTCCACGATTCGTGAGGAAAAGGAAGAAGACCGATCCCTCATCTCTGCACCAATCGCGTTTGTCGCGATTCGGGGAAGAATGAAAGATCAATCCCTGCTCTCTGCACCGACGACGACACTGATCGAGACCAATGAAGACGTCGACTGGCTGCTAGGGTTATGGCTCTGATATCAAATTAAAATGATTTTGCTAAAAAACGTAACCTATTCATGTAAGAATTGGGCTTATATTGCCTTACAACTTTCTTTACAAATAACACCCTTGATTTCTTCTATTTTTCTATTTACAATTAGGATCCTAAACTATATATAATTCTTAAAATCAGCTCCTCCACCAAATCCAGCTAACCACTGCTAGAGGAGCTTGGCTGACGAAGGCAATCCACCTCTTCCCTCGTTGTGTCTGATGAGTTCTCGACGAGATTTGCTAACGAAATTAATTAAGTGCTAGATAATATAGTAAAGTTTAACTTATTTTTTGTATAAATCCTAAAATTTTGATTGCAATGTATGTAAATCCCTCTAAAAGAAGTTATTTTTTGTGGCTGCAGGCCCCAAACTTTGGTGGACACCTACAAATAATTGGTAACATTTCACCTAGGATTTATGTGTTATTGCGTGCTAGATTATTAGTAGTATTAGAAAGAGAGATTTATCATCTTGGTGTTCAATGAAGATCCCGCATAAAAACAAAAAAATGTAAACAAAACGAATGAGATATAAATTTTTTATGTGGAAATTTGATAATGGGAAACGTCATAAGTCTGACCTGGTTGAAACAATTCCATGAGTTTAATGTTAGAATTACAATTGTTCAACCATCCTTATAATTGGATATGGTGAGATTAGAGAATAAAGTCACATACATGGGGAACATATTTTATGTTGGTGGATGGAATTTGTGGATTTCAAGTTTGACACTAAGTGACAGGTGTAGGTTGATGGTGAGGGATGATGGACTGACGTTGGGAGATGAAAAGCGTTGCAAGTATGGCGACGAATGGCAGGTGCCGAATTTCAGTTGCAATCGACATTACTTGATGATAAATGTTTGACGACAAATATTAGACGTTGGGTGATAGAAGGTGGTTATTTGTAGTTAGATGTCAAACAATTGACGATAATACATTTCAAAAGCTGGACAACATATTTCGTCTTATATTCTCCAAGCACAAAAGAGACATTCCATTATTTTGCATCTACTTCTAACAACCGTTACAATCATTCACCTCTCTTTCTTTTGTTATTATAGTCTTCTCCTTATCATCTTATATTTGTTCTTATAATTTCATAGATTTGTTGAAGCTATGGCAAGCGTTCTCATCTTGTTTGACCTCAAGATAAGCGCTTTGTCTATTACCTTTAATCCTTGCAACAATTTCGACTTTAAGATTTCTCCCTAGAAGCCTCATTATTTGAGCCATTGTCCTATTCTTAATATTTTTGCTAAGTATGTTAAGCACATAAGTATCTAATAAGGCGAGCATTTATAGTTTGTTGAGGTTAATTTTTGGATAAATTAGATAACAGGTTATTCTAGTATACTTGCCCATTGTAGTTTTAATATTGATTTAAAACCTTATTTGGTAGTCTTCCATTATAGTACGATGAACGTGATGTTTCATTGTATCTCAAAACAATGTGGTTTTAAGTTTTACATATCAAAGTATATGATTTCTTTTTGTTAGAGGATAAACACATGTTTTTGTTATGAGCATTTTTTTGATGTTTGTAATAGTTTAACATTTCATTTATTTTATGTTATTCTATATATATTAAAAGAAAGGTGGAGAAAAACATATTCTCTTAATTCCTTAATCATTAAATTACAACTTTTCTCCTTATATAATAAGGAACGACTAGGCAAACTTAATACAATAATTATAAACTACTAAAGATGAAATAACTCAACAAGGAAAGAAATATAACATAATAAAACGAGAATAAAAGAGAATAAAACTAAAATATGGAACTCAGAATCCACAATATTCAATCTATTTTTATGTTTTATTTTGTTTTACACACTCCTAGGAGTTTTATTTTTTGTATTGAAATATTTTATAATATGTGGATGGCTTTATCATGTTGAATACTGGATAAACTCCTTACTTTAGACATGAGGTATGTGATGACATAACTTAGTTTACACATGCCTCGTGTTCATTGATATTAATAATTCTTATTCATTTAGTTCATAGTATGTTCATGTGAAATAAGCTTTGGTCATATTGCTTAGACTAATTGCTATAGCATTTTTAAAGACACACATAAAATGTTTATGCCTGGTATGATTGGTGTAAATATTAGTACTAACTTCTTGTTGATATGATTGGCTATTCAGATCAATGAGTCCATAGAGTAATGCCTCTTTCGGGGATCATTAGACTCCATTAGGCTGGTGAAAACTTTTATTTTTAGGGTACATTGGTAGACTGACTAACTTGACAAATTGTTTAGTAATTCTATAGTGCCATTCTTTCTAGCTATAAATGTGTGCACCCTTAAATGCCCATTTGATGGATCTATTGAAAGTTACATTGCACGGTTGGTTGCAAAAAGGTTTAGCCAAATATATGGAATTGACTACTTGCAGGCTTTTGCCCCACTTGCAAAACTAAATACATCTAGGTACTTCTTTCCATAGCTATTAACCTTGGTTGGCTTCTTTACCAAAAAGACATCAATAATACTATTTTTAATAGATAATTGAGTAATGAAGTTTACATTGGAACTTTCTCTAGGATTCAAGGGGACTTAAATTTAGGAGAAGGATGCAAATTTTAAAAAATATGTTTATGGCCTCAAATAGTTTCAAAACCACGGTTTGAAAAATTCATCAATATCGCAAAGATTCAAATATTCTCATTCAAACCACACACTTTATTCTACGAACTTAATGATTAATAAGTCAACTGTATTAATCATTCATGTTGATGATATCATCTTAACTGCTGAACATTTTTCAGAGATAAGCTCCTCAAAGGATGACTTGTTAAGGAATTTGAAATCAAAGATCCTGGTTGTCACAGTTTCTTCTTTCATTTCTTTAAAGAAATGTGCTTACGTGGATGCAAACCAATTATTACTCCAGTAGATCCAAATATGGAATTGAGTGATCGAAATACTGGTACTACTGATGATGCAAGTATCAACACCGTCTATTTGCTTCCACTGGATTAGAAATTGCTTTATTGTTAATCTAGTAAGTCATTTCATTCTTGCTTCATGTGAAGAACAACTTGATGTCATCATACAAATCCTAGAACACTTTAATGGGATGGCTAAAAAGGGGAATGCTCTTTAGAAATTGGAAATTTTAAGAACTTGAACCTTTTACTGATCTCAATTGGGGCTGATCTATGGTTAATAGTGTTAGGTATGGCTCATATCTAGGGAGTTGGAGTTTCTTGGTGAAGAGGTGTGACTCCTGGTGAAAATGAGTGTCTCTTGGAAGTTAGTGGGTTGGGGGGAGCGAGGGCATGTTTATAATTTATTTGTGGGTTTTTTCTATAAATAAATGTGTAAAACCTATGGGTATGTAATTCCTCTGAAATAGTGCATTCGCCGGCTCGCTCCCGAGGACGTAGGCAATTCTTTGCCGAACCTCGTTAAATCTCTTTGTGTTATTCTTCTGGTTTGTGTCGATTCTTGTTTCTTGCTCCGAATTTTCATAACAATTGGTGGCGAGCAGACACGATTATTTCGTGAACAGGAAACCATCAGAATTGTTAAGGGTGCACTGACCGTGACAGAGCAGGGTTCGATCGCGGCAATTGTTATGAAAATTCGGAGCAAGAAACAAGAATCGACACAAACCAGAAGAAGAACACAAAGAGATTTAACGAGGTTCGACAAAGAATTTCCTACGTCCTCGGGAATGAGCTGGCGAATGCACTATTTCAGAGGAGTTACATACCCATAGGTTTACACATCTATTTATAGAAAAAACCCACGAATAAATTACAAACACGCCATCGCTCCCCCCAACCCACTAACTTCTAAGAGACACTCCTTTTCACCATGAGTCACACCTCTTCACCAAGAAACTCCAACTCCCTAGATATGAGCCATACCTAACTATTCTCCACCTTGGCGAATATCCAACACCTTAGAAGAAATAATGCTTCATCCGGTATATGTGCCTACCAAACAAATCTCCACCTAAGCAAATATTCGACCCTTAGAGAAAATACGTCTAACAATCTCCACCTTGTGAATATCCATCCTTGGAGAAAATCTCCACTTGCGAATATCCGACTACTTTAGAAGAAATAGATCATGAAGTTTCTTACACCAAAAGTGGGTTAGGCGACCAAACCATCTAACCCTGGCTTAGTCAAAGTTCCTGCTACATTTCCATCATATATTCCAACAGAGTGAGCTCCACCTACAACTGTACTCCCCAACAGTTTATAGATGTTACTTGCAGTGATCTTTCCTTTCATCACAGTCAGTACACCCCTAACAATTCTGATGGTTTCTAGTTGCTGTTTTCGCGAGCCACGAATTAATTTTCTCCGCTGCCTGCCTTGAAATTTTAAAGGGAATTTTTAATTTTTTAACAGAGGATTTCGACCGGTTCAACAATCCGCGGGAAACAGAGGCTGTCCTCCGCGAACAGGAGCCTCGTTTTACGGGAAGTTGAGGTGTGACTACTCTTACATATGAGAAAGAAACAATTAAAATTGATGAGATTACTGCAGCATTGTTGGCTCACAACCAGCGGAAGCAGAATGCAGAGGAAAGCTCTAATGGTAATTGTTTATATGCTAAGGGTAATCAGGATCGTGAAAGTAAGGAGGAGAAGGAGAATTCTGGAAGGCAAAATTCTAGGTCAAAGCCTAAAGGCAAGAAGATTGTTGCTTTAAGTGCAAGAACGAGGGACATATGAGGAGAGATTGTCCGATGCTCGAAGAAGACTCGTGATGTATCTTCCGAAGCTGCGAATATGGTGTAGAGTGATACAGATTACAGTGATAGTGATGCGCTTTCAATTACGACAACTCAGTTAAAGGATGGATGGATTCTTGATTCAGGATGTTCTCATCACATAACACCGAACAGGGAGTGGTTTTCTTCATACATGTTATCTGATTCTAGTTTAGTCTATCTGCGTGATAATAGACGTTATAATATTGCTGGTATTGGTAATGTCAGAATTAAGATGTATGATGACACTGTTAGAACATTATGTGATGTCAGACATGTTCCAGAGTTGAAGAAGAATTTGATTTTCTTGGGCACTCTACACAGAAATGGTTTCATTCACAAGGCGGATGAGGATAGGAAACCATCGGAATTGTTAAGGGTGTCATTGATCGTGATGAAAGGGAAGATCACTTGCGAGTAGCATCTATAAGCTGTTGGGGAGTACGATTGTAGGTGGAGTTCATTCTGTTGGAACATATGATGAAAATGCGAGCGAGAACTTTGACGAAGCCGGGTTAGATGGTTTGGTTGCCTAACCAACTTTGGTGTAAGAAACTTCATGATCTATTTTTCCTAAAGAGTTTGGATATTCATAAGGTGGAGATTTTCTCTGTAAGAGGCTAGATATTCGCGAAGTGGAGATTGTTAGATGTATTTTCTTCAAGGATCTGAATATTTGCTTAAGGTGGAGATTTGTTTGGTAGGCACATATACCGGATGAAGCATTTCTTCTAAGGTGCTGGATATTCGCCAAGGTGGAGAATTGTTAGGTATGACTCATATCTAGGAAGTTGGAGTTTCTTGGTGAAGAGGTGTGACTCATGGTGAAAATGATTGTCTCTTGGAAGTTAGTGGGTTGGGGGAGAGCGAGCGCGTGTTTGTAATTTATTCGTGGGTTTTTTCTATAAATAGATGTGTAAACCTATGGGTATGTAACTCCTCTGAAATAGTGCATTCGCTGGCTCATTCCTGAGGACGTAGACAATTCTTTGCCGAACCTCGTTAAATCTCTTTGTGTTCTTCTTCTGGTTTGTGTCGATTCTTGTTTCTCGCTCCGAATTTTCATAACAAATAGAAGATCTACATTTGCCTATTATTCTCATGTGTATGTTAGGTGGAATATTGAGATTTAAATTTGGTCTCTAAAAGTAGTGAAGAAGCTGAACTGATATCTCTGGCTCATGGTAGTAGTGAATTGATTTGACTTTAGTAACTATTTGAATAACTTACATCAGCTCTTCTAGGAAGATATATTACCATAATAAGGCTTCCATCGATTCTTAAAATCTAATTCAATGTGATTGTACCAAACATAAGAAGGTGGATTGATATTTTATTAAGGAAAAAAATGAGAAGGAAAAAAATGTGCATTCCATATATAGCCTCTTTTTTGAAAAAATTGACAATTTATTGAACTGGACTTATATTTGAAAGAATGATTGACAAGCTAGGCTTATTTGATATTTACATTCCAACTTGATGAAAGAATGATCGACAAGTTAGGCTTATTTGATATTTACATTCCAACTTGAGGGAATGTTGTAAACCTTGCTGCCAGTCCTATATGATAGCAATTTTCTGGGATCCAAAGTTGGGCTATTTTCACCGCCCCCTACTTATTTGGTTTCTTTGTTGGCCAAGGAGGGACCTAGCCGGCCTCTGCTGCACTGCTTTCTGCATATGGTATGCACGCCCATTTGTTGCTGCCTTATTGTATATCAGCCACCATTGAAGAGGGATAATCGCGCAATAAAATCTTAATGTATTCGTGCAGATTTCCTGGTGGTTGTGGGCTGCATTCCCTTTTTTCCTAGCTGTTTTGATAGTCTGTAATTGATTCCTGTTGTAATTGATCTGGAAGAGTCCAGATTATTTCTCTTCTAGATGTAATAGTCGTTAGTGTATATTTCCTTGTACAAACCAATTGTAATCATGGTCTTTATAAGATCAGGGCTTTTGGCTGTGTAGATATTGAACTTGAAACAAAACTTTCCACCTCGTCTTTCCACTCTTCTTCTCTATCTCATGTACTAATAAATACACGGAATCTTGAGCCAATTTCTGGTTTAATCGCATGGTTTTCTTCAATCGGAATAATTAAGATTTAAGATGTTAATATTTCAGTGCTATATTTCCTAAGTAATGCTCTAGATGGCATTTTGCTTATATATTTTTATTGCTTTCTCTGCTTCAGTTTCTAAAATGGGCTATCCATTCCTGTTACTTGTGAGCAAAAAGAGTCAAAGCTAGCTCTCATTTTGATTACTAATAACTGTTTAATGCATGCCTGCCATATTGACCGTATCCACTACTTGCATTATTGCATATGGTTTTTTCTTTTTCAGAAGTATCCTAAAAAATTGATTCTTATGATAAAAAAGAGGAACAGTATTATACACTGTTTGAAATTAGCTTCTGTAATTGATGCCTTATAATATGTTAAGGGATATATATATATATATATATATATATATATATATATATATATATATATATATATATATATATATAAATTTTTAAAAAGAATGGTCGGAGGCTATTATACGAGCCCCGGCCATCCCTAACACGCCATCCCCCGCTAGGTTTGGGAGTCGGGAAGATGTGCAATATTCGAGTACCACACCCTACACACGGGGGGATTCAAACCCGGGACCTGAGGGGGCTTACGACCTTCAAAGAGGCTGCTCTATCAACAGACCATGGAATGCACACTTAAGGGATATATATATATCTCTCTCTCTCTCTTAGGGAAGTAGTTTTGAAATACAAAGCAGAATTTTGTTGTGGCAGTATAATGTGAACTAATTCTAATTCTGAACAATGTTTTCCATCATTCTGGTCAAAGAACTAAGATCTGATAAGCTGACTTACAACATTTGAATGATGCAAGTTTATGTACTGCTTATGCTTTGTTATTCTCTAGATATGCTGGCAAATGACGAAACAGATTTTGAGGATGAGTTTCAAGATGATGATGAAGATCCCCAAGTAGTTCTGAACTCTCTTGTGTATACTTTCTCTTTCTTTTCTTTGTATGAAATGGCATCAACTTTCTACAAAAATTGAACCATTTCTATTTTTGTAATCTTCTAAAGGTCGGTGATGGAGGTGGGGGAGGAGGGATCTCACTTGCTGGAACATGGTGGGATAAGGAAGCATTGGCAATAGCAGAAGAAGTCTCACTTTCATTTAATGGAGACTTGAAGATATATGCTTTCAAAACTTCAATAAATTCTAGCATTCGCGTGCGGATTGAGAAGATGACCAATAAGTAAGGTTAATTGAGCATCATCGATTTCATAATTAGCCCCATCTCAATTATTTAGGATTGGCTCTATCAATCCTTATTTTTCATTTATTTTACTGAGTGTTGTCCCATATATTTTAAATTTTTTTTTGCTATTATTTTTGAATAAATTTTCTCCATTTTACCTATATTTTCCACACTTCAATTGAAAATCAAAAAATATTTTTCTTAGAAAAGATATTCAACATAGGTGGGTGAGTTATTTTGATAAATTTTTTAATGAAGTTTTTGAAAATACGATCGTTCTTAGTGATTTTAATATTTGTTAATATTAATAAAACGTTTCATTTTTATCGTCGTATTAGTAAAAAAGAAGTTAAAGAGACTTAAAAAAAATAAAGGGTGGAAAGTCTGCAGGATTTGATGATATCTCAATTGAAGTGTGGAAATATTTAGGAGTTTGGGAGTTACTTGGCTCACTAAACTCTTTAATATTATTTTAAAAGCTAAAAAGATGCCTGAGGAGTGGAGGAAGAGTATTTTGGTTTCCATTTTAAGAATAAAGGTGATGCACAAGAGTGTGCAAATTATAGAGGAATTAAGTTGATGTGTCATACTTTAAAATTATGGGAGAGGGTAATTGAACATAGGCTAAGACGTATTATAAAGATTTCTCATAATTAATTTGGATTTATGCTGGGCAGGTCTACTATGGAAGCTATACATATATTGAGAGGTTTGACGGATAAATTCAAAGTTAATAAGGAGGATATACATTTTATTTTTATTTATTTAGAAAAGCTTACGATAAGGTTTCAAGAGATATCCTTTGGAGAGTTCTTGAGAAGAAAGATGTTGATATGACTTATATTCAAGTCATTAAAGATATGAATACTAGAGCTGTTACTTGTGTTTGAATAGGAGGATTGACCAAATATTTTTCTGTTTCTATTGGATTAAATCAGGGATCCGCCCTGAGCCCCTATCTTTTTGCTTTAGTTATGGATGGTCTTACTGGATATTTACAAGAGGATGTACCTTGGTGTATGCTTTTCGCTGATGATTTCCTCTCGTGGATAAGATGAGAGAAAATGCTCAGGAAATACTTAAATTATGGAGGTTTACATTGGAGTCTAAAGGCCTTCGTTTGAGTAAACTAATATTGAATAAATGGAATGTAATTTTAGTAGTATTAGCTCTTGTGACACAAGTGTAACTTTGGGCGATCAAATTGTTAAAAGTTATGAAGGATTTAAATATCTCGGGTCTATTGTTCAAAGTGATGATGATATAGATGGGGATGTTATTAGTAGAATTCAAGTTGGTTGGTTGTAGTGGAGGAATGCTTCGGGCCTATTGTGTGATAGAAAAGTACCACCTAGATTGAAAGGAAAATTTTATAAGATGGTGGTGAGACCTGCAATGCTCTATGGCGCAGAATGTTGGCCTTTAAAAGCCTAATACTAAGCTAAGTGTTGCGGAGATGAGATTGATTTGGTGGATGAGTAGCTTTACACTTACAGACAAAATGCGAAAATATATTTGTGATAGGGTTGTTGTAGCTCCAGTGACGGACAAAATTAGAGAGCCGTCTTAGATGGTTTGGTCACATTAAATGTCGACCATCTGATGATTCGATTAGGAGAGTAGATGTTTTAGTTTCGACTTATGTTAAGAAAGACAGAGGTTGACCTAGAAATACTTAGGCTTATTGTATAAAAATGATCTTAATTTATAAGAATTAAATGAAAATATGACACTAAATAGGACACAACGGAGAAAAAGGATTTATGTAGCTGACCCCACGTAGTGGGATTAAGGCTTTGTTGCTGTCGTTGTTACCTATTCTTTCCCTTTTTTTTCTTCAAATTCATTAACCTTAATGTTATCTATCTATTTAATGGGTGTTTATCTAGCTTTTAACATATTCAAACTACTTAATTTTATTTTCAATTATATTATGTTTAGTAGATCCAATGAGCTCTCTAATATACTCGTTCCTTAAATATGTTCAGGGTATAATTTGAGCAAATTAGTCATTATTGATGATTTCAAATTGAAGGATATGAAATGTGTGTTTATAACGTAGAGCATGTGTCATATTACTCCTTATTAGTCTGATACCTTTCTAGGGCTCCCACAAGGTGTTTAGGGAAAGGTTTAGTGGTTAGGTAGTTGTGGAATTACAAGGGGAACAAAATATACGAGATCGACGTTGTTTGGAAGGGTATATTATTGTTCGATGGCTGTATCAGCTTAAAATAGCAGGCCAACGATGAATAAACAAGGTATGGCGGTGAGGAGGTTCCACTACTTGTTCCCAAGTAAGATACAAATACACCAACTGTAAAAGAAAAATGATACAACACTCAATTAGGGTAGAAATCAAAGTTGCAATCTCTAAAAGTACACAAATCAAATTAAAAGTCCCCTCAATCAACCTTTACATATGATATTTGTACTAATAATTAAACTAAATCCTACTCAGAAGAAAAGGAAAGAAAATAATGCAGAAAGGTAAAAGATCTATATGATTTGATAATTGGGATGGGGGGGGGATCTCGTGGGAAAGTTTCACGGGACATAATTCTCTTCCGGCTTATCCTGCGATCACCATAATCAAGAAAATTCATGGTTCCTTGGCTCTCTCGTCATTCGTTCTGTGGTTTTTCAGGTCACTGGCTTCTGCATCATTCTTCCCTAATAGGAGGAGCTTCTTCTTCATCCCAGGAAGCTTCTGGAACCGATCTACCACAACCATGATAAAGTCATTATTATGCTGCGTCTGAGGCAACTCTATTGCAAAACCTATCCCACACTCATTCCAGACAACTCTGAGACACACTCATCATTCCAAAGACTGCCTTGATAAAATAAGTAGCCATTTTTTTGTGAGACAACCAGAGCTAGTTTTGCATCTGGCTAGTACTCTCATGAACCAAGCTTCTACTCATCTAGTGTGTAACATATTTTTGCAAGTTCCTATACTCGGATAGTTACATCTTATAAATGAGTTGGTTTGACAGAAAATTTTTGGGAATGAGGGTGGTAGCCATCCATGAGATAAATTATCAGTCAAGATATCCAACAACTCATTCAATGGGGTTGCTACTTTCTTGGTATCGGCTCCTTAGTCACACTACCTTCTAGGACCCTCACTATCAATTTTGCTGGAATCTCTCTCACGGGCTCAAACTTGAATCATTAGCATCTTTCCCTCATTGGCTAGAAGCTGATCCTCTTCTCTGATGTCTTCCTTCTCTTCTGTATTATTTTTCATTCCCTTAATTGCTCTCTGCTCAGTAAAAACTATTATTCTCTTGTTTGGACAATTTGATGCACTGTACCCAAAATCATGAGACTTGACAAACTTTTTGGATGTGATGAATTTAGGGGTGTTGGTTGGCTTCAGTTGTTCTCCACTCTGAACCAATTTCTCCTCAGGTGGGGTCAACTTGCGTGTTCTGTTGGGTATACTCTTGGTGCTCGATCTCGGGTTTGAAATCTGTTTGTAAGGTGTGGCGGTCATCCAATGATGTTGTCTCTCCACATTTGAAGCAAGGATCTGAACATCCTGTAATGTCCAATAGGGCTGTGACTGTACGACGTTGTCAATAAACAATCTCAATCCTTCCAGATATTGATCTAGGATGTTCTCTTCAGGCTCTACTAGTCCACACTGTTCTATATTGAGCTTGATTTAGGTGGTCGGAGTGCCCTAGCGCCTAGAATGATGCCTTGGAGCCTGGATTGCTGGTGCTAGTGGGGGCGCCCAATAAAAGTCTCAGTAATTAATCGCCATAAATCCTAGGGCCCAGTAAGGGTGCAATCGAGCCCGGATCATTCCTGAACCTGAGCAGTAGAAACTCAGTGCTTGGGGGTGGCGCCCTGGCGCTAAAAACTGTTTGTTGTGGTACGGGACTTTAAGTCCTCAACTTTGCTTCAGTGTGCAAAGTGCTTGTGCATTGAAGGAAGGATTTTATGATTTCTTTTGTGCGAAAGAAAAAGAAGAGAAGCGACCCGAGAGTTCCAAGTTATAAAGAGGCTTGGGTGTGGTGTAATCTGTATATTTTTTTCTCATTTTTTTATAGTAGATTTATGGTGTGGTGTGGCTCTGTGGTTTTTTCTCATTCTCAGATTTTCTTACATTAAATCTTGGTGTTCTTGTGTTTTCTTAGTTTGTGTGCTTCTGATCTAAGTTTTACTTTGGATCTTTCGAAAGGTGTTCCGCATTTCTACATAATTTTTTCTCGACAAGTGGTATCAGAGCAGGGGTTTTTCTAAAGATCTTATTTTGAGGGGGACTAATGACCGACAAAGCGAGGTATAAGGTGGAGATGTTCAACATTTGAACTTTGCTTTTTGGAAAATGCAAATTGATGATTTATTGTGTCAGAAGAGATTGTATTTTCCATTGGAAGTAATCACTAAGAAATCAAAATAGATGACTCTGGAGGAATGAAAAATGTTTGGTCGAACAACACTAGGTTTGATCCATCTTTTACTCTCCTCATCTGTTGCTTTTAGCATTGTGATTGAGAAGATGATGGTTGTGTCATGACTGCACTAACAAGGATGCATGAGAAACCCGCAACTTCAAATACATGGTGACTCAGAAGAGAAATTGTATACAATGTAATCAAGGGATATGAAGTTCCAGAAAAAGAAGGTACGGTCTGTAGATTGGAGAAGATTGTTTATGGTTTGAAGCAAGTCCCAAAATAGTGATATAAGAGATTTGACAAATTTATGTTAGACAACAGGTATATGAAGTGCCGATCAGATCATTATTGCTTCATCAAATATTTTGATAATTATTATATTTTACTTTGTTTGTATGTGGATGACGTGCTAATTACAAGAGCATATATGGAAAAGGTTAGGGACTTGAATAAGCAATTATCAAGTAAATTTGAAATGAATGATTTTGATCCAACCAAGAAGATCACCAGATGAGAATCAACAGGGATATGAGTGTAGTTATTATCACGACTCGACCTGGTGCTTAGAATTAATTAAGATGGGAACTGCAACCAGATGATATTAACATTTTACTATTCACAAAATTTTAGAAACTTATAATATATATAAGAGAGTCACTAATCTACAAATTTAAATAAAATTTAAAAACTTCAAAAACAACATCCAAAGACATCTCAAGCTAGTACTGAATAGTATATCAATATTTGAAAGAAATAGTAAATAGAAACTATCATAAAAATACTTAGCAACAATGGTCCTTCTGTATGCCAAGTCCCTTCTATTAGACATATCAACCTATAACTTTATTTTTCTTGAAAGAAACCTTTAATTTCAATGGTAATTATGACTTAGTAATTAATTATGATCTAACATGCATTAAATTACGATACGTATGCTATGCTTGAATGACAAAAAAAAATGCATTACATTTCTTTATAAAATCTTGAACTTTCACTTTAATTTTATCTCTTTATGTTTCAGCTTAAGTCTTTATTATTTTAATTTCTTTAATAGTTATCACAATTTTTCCATTATACCCGAAAGTATTCTAAAAAATGTGTCTGAAGAAACCCTTAAAATTATACCCGAGGGTACGCCTTTGTCATTTTATTTAACATGCACGGGTATATTGTATCCTCTACCAACGCTATATAGGGGTAATCCTATAAGACTTAATTCTTTACTTAACATTTCATATCAATTAAAATCATTTTAAATGTACATTCACATGTCGATTATGTACTCCGAATTGTGATATCATATGAGACTTTCAAAATGTGAGATATTAATAAAATACTTATTTTTAACTATTTTTTAAAATATTTATTCATTTAATAAAATATTAATTTTAAATCATAAAATTAAATAATCACTCACATTTGCTATTAATTGACTTCTGAAAAAGTTTAACTGTTCACTTCACTTCGTAGCACCTAAACCAATTAAATGTGCATTTAATTATAAGGACTTCATTCTAAAAGAAAGACTTAAATGTAGTTAACTTATTTAAATATGCAAAAATGACTAAAAATACTAACCTCTACTGACCTTAAGATTCTTAGCCTTCTTCAAAATTTGAGAATTTATCAGCCTTATACATCCTTCTGATTACATAAAAATTTAATAATATTAATTTAAGTAATTGTATTATTTGTTTTAATAACAATATAACATTAATTTTTACCTTATAAGTTGTTTGGATTTATCCTCCCCACTCGCATGCTCCTCCAACTTCTTTGAATTTGAAATAACTAATTGTTAGCCCTAATTTTAATAAAACTTTCCATTAATATTATCATTAAACACCTCACACATTTTAACACGCATATATATATTAGAAATTACTTTATTAAAAACCTTAACTCATCTTTTAAATCTCTCGGTCGACTGCCCTAGCTCAAGCATGAATATCCTCTTCCTTCGCCTCCCTTCTATCTCGGTTCGATCCAAAGCCTCGCGAGAGCGCCTCTCCTTCCGTTGTACAAGAACACGACAAGGCTACTCTTCTTCCTCCACTTCGGTCTCAACTCGACCAGCAAGCACTTGCCACCTGCTTCTGTAGAAGCTGAGCTTCTTCTTCTCTTCTTCATGCACGCAAGCTATGCGGATTTCCCCTTCCCTCTTCTTCTATCTTGGCTCTTCTTCCTCCTTAGGCGAAGGTGGTATGTCTTCGGTCGCGGCTCAAACCAGGTATGCTCTCGTCGCCGCCTCTCCCCTCTCCTTCCTTCTCTTCCCTCGCACCGCTCGACACTGCATAGTAGCTGCAACTTCTTCCTTCGATTTCTCCTTCTTCCTACGACTTCTTATTCACTCGACTAGGACACGACAGAAATGTCGCACGTTCCCTTCTTCCTCTTTCTTCTTCTTTCAACCGGTTTGGGCACACACGAGATCTCTCTCCCGATCTCTTTTTTCTCTCTCTCAAGTGCTCGTTCGATGGTTTGAATGGTGTAATACGACTCTTAGGTCGTAGCCGATTAGGTACTTATCTTAGTGCCTATTCAAATTTTTATTATCATTATTATTATTATTATTATTATTTAAATTTCTGTTATAACAATCTCCTTGTAAAATTTGTCCTCGAAATATTAAATTCAACAACAAACATACGTTATTAGAAAAGTTGTGGATATCTTTCTTGCATCTCAGGACTTTCTCCCAAGTAGTATCCTTCTCAGACCCGTGCTTCCATAAAATCTTCATGAACGGATTCTCTCTATTACGCAGGTTCTTTATATCATAATCCAAAATCATTAGGCTCCTCAACATAAGTTAAATAAAGCTGAATATCAATTGAGCCTGCTACCACCCTATTAGTTTCATCTGCAATATATTTTCTGAGTGAAGAAATGTGAAAAATATTATGATCTATGCATATGAGCTGATAAAACCAATTTGTAAGCCACCTTCCCAATTCTCTCCACAATCTCAAATGGAGTTCAAATCCTGGGCTCAGTTTTCTTGTTTCCCAAAACGTGGCACACTCTTCAATGGACTGCCCCCGATAAAATACTCTCCCAACTTTAATCGCAACAGGTCTGTGCTTTACATCATAATATTTTTTCTGTCTATCCTACACTGCCTTCAATTTGTCTCTGATCAGTCTAATCTTCTCAGTAGCATCATCAACTAAATCATCTCCAATGGTCTTCCTCTCATCTATTTTAGCCCAACGTAGATGTGTCTTGCACTTCCTTCTATACCAGATTTCATATGGAGACTTCCCAATGCTATCTTGGTAGCTGTTAATGTAAGCAAATTCTACTAGAGGTATATGTGAGTCCCAACCTCCAACAAAGTCAATGACTGAATAGTCCTCTCTGATTGACCATTTGTTTGAGGATGAAAGACTGTGTTGACAGTCAATCAGTGCCCAAAACTTCCCGAACTTTCTTCCACAATCAATAAGTAAACTTGTCATCTCTGTCGGAGACAAGATTTCGACATGCATGTAATCTTACAATTTGATCAACATATAATTTGGCAATTTTCTCAATTAAATTTGTCTGTTTAATAGGAAAGAAATGGGCGAACTTAGTCTATAAATAATTACCCAAATGGCACCCCGAACTGACGTGATCTTGGCTACTCAATCATAAAATCTATTGCAATCTCCTCCCCTTTTGACTCTGGAATTGGTAAAGGCTGCAACTGACCTTCAGGACACTGATGCTCTATCTTCACTAGCTGTCAGGAAGGACACTTGGCCAAAAATTCTATCAAATTTCTCTTCAATCCTGGCCGCTAAAATACTTATTTGAAATCCTGATACATTTTATTGCTCCTTGGTGAATAGTATAGCCAGATACATGTCCTTCCTCCAGATCTTGCCTGTCTTAAGTTGCTCCATAACTTTCTGAATATTGCTATCTTTGAAAAAATAATCTTCAATTTTGCTCTTTAAAGTTGGCTACACCGTCAACCGATAAGGTTGAACCATGTTATCATCACTAGAATCAACTATAGATAACTTCAACCTCTCCAGTTCTTTAATTAACTACTCCTGTTGAGTAAATAAATAGTTCAAATTACCTGAAGCTTTCCTACTCAGCACATCTGCCACCACATTAGCCTTCTCTAGATGGTACTGAATATCCAAACCATAATCTTTAATAAACTCCGACCATCTCCTCTGCCTAGATTTAGTTCTTTCTGAGTAAAAATAAACTTCAAACTCTGGTGGTTAGTAATAACTTTGCATCTAACTTCGTACAGATAATGTTTACATATTTTGAGTGCAAATAAACTGCAACAAGCTCCAAGTCATGCTTGGGATAGTTCTTTTCATGATTCTTCAATTGTTGTGATGCATATGCCATGACCTTTATCATGCTACATATGCACACAACCTAAACCCCTCAAAGATGCATAACTAAAAATCTGAAATCCATCAGAACCTAAAGGAATGACAAAAAAATAGAGCAGATTTTAAGCAAGTCTTCAGCTTCTAAAAGGCCTTCTCACATCGATCAGATCAGTCAAACTTCGACCAGTCAAACTTCACTGCATTTCAAGTCAACCTAGCAACAACATAACAATCTGTGAAAGTCCTTCAACAAACCTCCTATAATAAGCAACCAGACCTAGAAAGCTCCTGACCTCAGTAATAGTAGTAGATCTTGGCCAATCAACTATCTCCCTGAACATATTTTGATCCACAAATATGCGTCTTCACTGATAATGTGCCTAAGAAAAATCACACTTCTAAGCTAAAATTTACATTGAGAAAATTTGACATAAAGTTTATTCTTCTTCAAAACCTGCAATACAACATTTAAATTTTGATCTTCATGACTGACTTCACTGTGTTTTAAGTCAACTTAGCAACGACATAGCAATCTGTGAAAGTCCTTCAACAAACCTCCTATAATAAGCAGCCAGATCTAGAAAGCTCCTGACCTCGGTAATAGTAGTAGATCTTGGCCAATCAACAATCTCCCCGAACATATTTTGATCAACAAATATGCGTCCTCACTGATAATGTGCCTAAGAAAAATCACACTTCTAAGCCAAAATTTACATTGAGAAAATTTGACATAAAGTTTATTCTTCTTTAAAACCTGCAATACATGTAAATGATCTTCATGACTGACTTCATTCCTCCAATATACCAGAATATCATCTATAAAGATGATTACGAAAATATCTAAAAGCTGTTTGAAGTCCTTGTTCATCAGGTCCAAGAAAATTACTGGAGTATTTGTCAGTCCAAACAGCATCACCACAAATTCAGTGTCCATATCTAGTCATGAAAGCAGTCTCGCTATGTCTACTTCTTTAATCCTCAGTTAGTGATAATTTGACCTCAGATCAATCTTTGAAAAATACGAAACCTCTTCCAGTCGATCAAATAAATCGTCAAGCTTTAGCAGTGGATATTTATTTTTAACTGTGAGCCTATTCAATTATCTGTAATCAATGCATATCCTGAAGCTCCTATCCTTTTTCTTCACAAATAATATTGGAGCTCCACAAGGTGAGTTACTAGGCCTAGTGAACCCCCTTATCTAGTAACTCTTGCAGTTAGCTTTTTAGCTCTTGCAACTCCTTAACAATCATTCTGTAGGGTGCCTTTGATACAAGCTCAAAACTTAGCAAGACCTAAATACTGAAATCATTTTCTCGCATTGGTGGTTTTCCTGGTAAATCATCCAAAAACACCTCTTGATATTTTCTTATCACTAGAATATCACCCAAAGACTGTACTTCCTTAGAAGTCTGCTACCTGAGCAAGAAAACCTTAATTTCTACGAGTCAGCAATTTGCAAGCATTTAAATAGGTTATTATCGTAGAAGCCAATCATTTGTCACCTAAATTTAACTTTTGCTTCTTCAGGTACATTTATTTTTATTGTCTTTCTTTTGTAACCAATAGTGATAAAGTATTCAGACATCCAATCCATGCCTAAAATCACATCGAATTCCACCAAGGGCAACACAATAAGTTGGGCATTAAAATCCTTTCAACCAATCATAAGTTTCTCCTCACATGATCGATCAACTTCTATAAAAGCACCATTTGACATTCTATCTGATAGTTTCACAAGCATCGAAGGGATATTGAATCGCATCACTTCAGCTATTTCATAAGCTATAATTGAATGTGATGCTCCCGAATCAAATAATGCTCTTATCGGTCTACTATGAAGATATATGATATCTATCATTAAAATTATCACATTAAATATTTATATTTGTCTTATTAATATATTTAAATTCTTACTTGTTTTATGTATCACGTGACATGAATCCTATGATGCTTAAAGTGTACTGTGTTGAAAATGTTAAAAGTAAAATACACCTGTGATGACTTCAAGAAAGTCCTTAGTTTCCTACTGCAAAAGAGCATATACTCTGGATTGAGCATTCTGCTGAGTTTGACCTGCATTTGACTCTGATCCTGAAGATTCAGCTGCCCTTGGTCTACCATAGCTCCTCTAAGGTGGTGCGACATTGCTCTTGGAATCTGCTGGAGCTAGTTGACCCAATTTAGGGCAATTCTTCGCCATATGTCTTGGATGGTGGCACCAAAAGCCAAGTATTTGATCCAGATAGACACTCGCTCTTGTGAGTCCTCCCACACTTGTCACATTTCTTCACTTCAAACTAAGTGCCAATGCTGCTGGATTTAGCATTCATAGCACCATACTACTTGATTGGAAAGACTGCCTCTGAAAGCCCTAAAGAAACCTGAATCCCTTTGAATTTCTTCCTTTCTGAATGTCCCTCATTCTTTGAGTAGCCTCCAGATCCAGCTCAATCCTCCTAGCTCTCTTCACTAGAAGAGAATAATCATTGATTCCAAGATGAGTTAATTGCCGTCTAATCACATCTCTGAGTCCAGACAAAAATTGGTGGCACTACTCCTCTGTATAAGCAATCAGTTGAGGCACATTTTTTGAGAGCATGATGAATTCAGCTTCATACTGCATAATAGATCAATCACTCGGTACCAATCAAATAAGCTTGTTCTGCATTTGCCTCTTAACAAACACTGGTACGAACCAGTCTCTAAAGGTGCTCACGAACTCGCCTCACTGAATCATGTGACTTGCTCTACTCCCAAATTTCTCCTACAACAGACCTTGCCACCATCTCTCTGCTTCTCCCTCTAGAGCAAAATATGTAGCCAGTGTAACCATTCTTTTCAAAGGACAAGACAAACCATCTAAGACCTTTCTTGTCCTCAACAGACAGTTTTCAGCATCCATCAAACCTTCTTCTCTATAAATGAGAGGTGGACGCATATCCTGAAATAATTTCAAGTACTTATCTATCTGACCTCCTCCACAAGAACTAGGCTGAGTCTGAGAGTTCTTAATCAAGTGTGTTACTGCAGTCATCCTCTCAATAAATGCTTCTGTATTTACGGTAATTTGTGGGGTTTCTCAAGTTTTACCATATCATCTCCAGCTTCTTATTTTTTCATATTTCTGAAATAACATAAGAAAAATTATAATTAGACACAATTTAATCTTTCACTGATATCACTTATAAACTAATTTAATAATACTATTGACTCTTTTAGATTATGATCCAATCTAAGTATTCCGATACCACTTTTGTCACAACTCGACCCGGTATTTAGAATTAACTAAGGCGAAAACTTCGTTTAGATGATATTAACATTTTATCTTACTTCCACAAAATTTCAGAAACTTGCAATGCATATAAACGAATCGCTAGTCTACAAAGTGCAATAAAATTTGAAGCATTCATAAACAACATCCAAAGATAACATCTCAAGTCAGTAATGAACAATAATATTTGAAAGAAACGGCAGGAGAAACTATCATCATAAAAATAGTTAACAACAATGGTCCTCCGGTAAACAAAGTCTTTTCTATCAGATATATCAACCTCTAACTTTTCTTCTCCTAAAAGAAACCGTTAGTTTCAATCGTATGTATGACTTAGTAAGTAATTATGATCTAATATATATTAAATTATGATGCGTATGTTATGCATGAATGGCCAAAAGAAGATGCAACTCATTTTTTTTTTTATAAAAACTTGAACTTTTACTTTAATTTTATCCCTTACTGTTTCACTTTTAAGCATTTATCATTTTAGCCTATTTAATAGTCGTCACTTGATTACCGACATACTCGAATGTATCCTAAAAATTGTGTCCGAAGACACCCTCAAAATTATACTCGAAGGTACACCTTTACCATTTTTTTAACGTGCACGAGTACATTGCATCCTCTGCCAGTACCATCTAGGGTAATCTGTATAACTTAATCCTTTACTTAACATTTCATATCAATTAAAATCATTTAAAATGTACGTTCACATGTCGATTATTTCCTTTCAATTATGATATAATATGAGTTTTTCAGTCAGACATTAATAAAATACTTATTTTTAACTATTTGATAAAATATTTGTTCATTTAATAAAATATTAATTTAATACATAAAAGAAAATAATCAATTACCTTTGCTATTAAATGACTTATAAAAAATTTCAAACCTTCACTTCCTAGCACCTAAACAAATTAAATTTGCATATAATTATACGAACTTCATTCTAAAAGAAAGACTTAAATGTAATTAACTTATTTAAATATACAAAAATGATTAGAAACACTAACCACTGTTGACCTTAAGATTCTTAGCTTTCCTCAAAATCTGAGAATTTATCATCTTAACCTTCTGATTACATATAAATTTAATATCATTAGTTTAAATAATTATATTATTTGTTCTAATAACAATATAACGTAAATATTTAACTTATAAGTTGTTCAAATCAATCTTCACCGTAACTCGCACGCTTCTCCCAACTTCTCATTCGAATGCGAAATCACTAATTGTTAGTCTTGATTTTAATAAAACTTTACATTAATATTATTATTAAACACCTTCACACATTTAATATATATATATATATATATATATATATATATATATATATATATATATATATATATATATATATTATAAATTACTTTATTAATAACCTTAACTCACCTTTTAATTCTCTTGGCAGGTTGCCCTAGCTCACGCACGAAGGTCCTCTTCCTTCGCCTCTACTTCCTCTATAAAAGAACAGGACAAGGCTCCTTTCTTCCTCCTCTTCGTTCTTGACTCGACCAGAAAGCACTGGCCGTCCTCTCCTGCAGGTGAGCTTCTTCTCTTCTTCTTCAGGCACGCAAGCACTGCAGACCTTCCCTTCCCTCTTCTTCTATCTCAGCTCTTCTTCCTCACGCGAATGTTGCACGTTTTTTATTGTGGCTTAAACCAGGTGAGCCCTCGACGTCGCCTCTTCCCTCGCACGGCTCGACACTGCATAGTAGTCACAACTTCGTTATTTGACTTCTTCACTCAATTAGGCACTACTGGAATTTTTGAAATTTGCGTTGGACATATAGGATGCAAGTCGGAAGCAAATCCGCTGTGCAGTCCAGTACCAATAATTTGGTTTGAATCCCTTGCAGTAAAAATTCAATTTAACTTATTAGTGTCGCAGATACGCTTGATTTTTGTGTTTCGCACAAGGATACCAGATCATTCCCTCTGAACGATAAATGGGCAACTGTGATGCCACCTGCACGAATTCCTCAACACCATTCAAGAACTCATATGTGAGTTCTTTTCATCATGGATATAATTTGTTATACAGCCAAGCCCTCAAATTATGAATATCCATCTGCAGCATAGATGTAGCTTTACAGATCAGTAAAACTATTATGCAAAATAAAAATTAGGCGATACTTATAGTAAGAAGTCGACACTATTTGGTCAACTATATTTAAGACATCTCTTGGAAGTGGTTTATTCTTTTAACAATAGACCCGATGCATTCCTCCACTTCAAACAACCAACTTGAATTCTACTAGTAACACCCCCCTATTTATATCACCATCACTTTGAACAAGACCCAATACACTTCTCTACTTCAACCAACTAACTTAAATTCTACTAATAGCATCCCCATCTATATTTGCATCACTTCGAACATTTGACCCGATTGATGCATTCCTCCAATTCTGCCAACCAACTTCAAATCTACTAATAACATCCCCATCTATGTCACTGTCCTTGTGAACAATGGACTCAATCAATGCATTTCTCCACTTCAACCAACTAACGTGAATTCTAGTAATAACATCCCCTTCTATATTACCATCAATTCGAACAAGACCCAATGCATATATTGCTTCACTTCAAACAACCAACTTTAATTCGACTAATAAGTAAATACATAACACCCAATACTTATGTATATACCTATCTAACACCTAATCTTCAATTTTTATGAAAACTTCATACATGCCATTCAATTCTTATGTATATGCGTGCCTAACCCATAAACTTCAATCTTTACGAAGATATTCATACATACCACTCAATTCTTACACACACACACACACACCTAATTAACACCTAAATTTCAATTTTTACATGCACATCACATTGCCTATGCAATTGGATGACACATACATCACAGACTTTTATACATACCTAACACCTAATCATTACCTATGAAAGATCCATTTCACTTTTCAAAAATTAAAATGAAAAAGATTGGCACAAATAGAATTACCTTTCTCAATGTTTTCTGATTGGAATGGAGTGGAAGGATGATAAATGCAGGAGTTTTGGTGGTCTCTGAAAGCCATGTACCGTCGTTGCCTTCCCGTCTTGCTTTAATGGCAACTATATTCTGAAGGTTTGTTGACGATGGCGATGGTTTTGAGCAAAACCGGGGCATAGAGGGAGGAGAGTGAGAGCAAAGGGGGAAGAGAGGCGCGCGCAAGGGTTTCAGGAAGACAGAGAGCCACATAGAAGAAAAATAAAGATAGGCACGCGCTTTTTATATTTTTGGTCATTTGCGTCTAATTTCAGTCTTCTTTGCATTGTATATTTTCGACGCAATTAAGTAACGCGAAAGACATGTTATTTGCGTCGGCTTTTCGTCTTATTTGCGTCCGATGTAGTTCGACACTTTTAAATAAAGTTTTTGCATCGCAAAATCAACACAAAATTGACTCAAACTCCGTCACATGTCTGCTTTAAGTTTTTCTGTTTTTAGAATACTTTCTTGTGTCGAATTGTTGGCCGCAAATTTGAAGCAAAAGTTGTCGAAAGTAGCAAAATTTATTTTTTCGCTGCTTTACTGCTGCAGATGCAACACAAATCTGATGCTAATATTTGCTTTGAAAAAATTCGACGCAATTATTAAATGCTAATTTCAACATCTCCTGTAGTGAGGGCACGACAGAAACGTCGCACGTTCCCTTCTTCCTTTTTCTTCTTCTTTCAATTGGTTAGGGCACGCACGAGATCCCTCTCCGATCTCTTTGTTCTAACTCTCGAGTGCTTGTTCGATGGTTCGAATGGTGTAATATGACTCTTAGTTTGTAGCCGAATAGATGCTTTTCTTAGTCATATTCTAATTATTATTATTATAATAATAATTATTTTTTTAAAATTTTTGTTATTACAAACATACTAAAGTTGTCTTAGGTAATTTATGTTGAGAAGATTTTAGACAGGTTCAACATGAGGCAAAATCAATTTGCACCCCATTAGATACTTCCTTTAAGCTATCAAAATAATAATTGTCTAAGTTTGTAGCATAATAAACACAGATGAAAGAACCACCAATGTTTTACCAGTCGGAAGTTTGATGTATGCGATGATATGTACAAGAGTAGATATTACACATGCAGTGAGATTAACAGCAAATATATGAGTAATACAAAAAAACATCATTGGGAGGTGGTGAAGAAGATTCTCAAATACTTGAAAAGAACAGTCAGTAATGCATAGTATTTTGGAGGTTTATTGGTTAATCTACTGGGATTTATATTCCAATCTAGCATGATGTATTAATGGTAGACAAAGTACAATAGTTTGTCTTCATTTTGAGGAATACAATAGTGAGTTGGATTTCTTTGTTACAAAATATTATTATACTTTCAACTACAGAAGATAGGTATACTGTTATCACTGAGGCTAGCAAGGAGATGATTTGGATACAAGACTTTATAGTAGAATTTGATAAGGAGCAAGGGAATGTAAAACTTCACAGTGACAGTATGAGTGTCATTTATCTTGCTAAGAATATTGCATTTCATATCAGGACAAAACACATTCAACTAAGGTATCACTCCATTCGTTCACTCCTAGAAGATGGTCAATTATCTTTGGAGAATATACACATAGCTCAGAATCCTGCAGATATGTTGACTAAGTTAGTTATAATGGAGAAATTGAAGTTATGTTTGGCTTCAGGTTGAATTCGGGAAGGTTGAGACTCAGGTTGAACTATACTATAGTTCATGAATATAAATATGGTACATATTTGGAGAAGAGAAATTGATTGTTGTTAGTCTCGAAATGAGAGATTATTATATGTAAAGCCTGATTATGGAGAGGCACGCCCCAACGCCTGGAGTGGCACCTCATCACCTAAAGTGGCACCCCGACACCAGTGGTGGCACCTAAGTGCCCAGTAGCTCGCTTCCCAAACCCGAGCACACGGAAACCTAACACCCAGGATAGGCATAGCCGTTCCCAAGCAATCATTGAATCCAAGCACCAAGAAACCCAACGCCTAAGAGGGGAGCCCCGACGCCAATAACTGTCTTTGGCAGTGCAAGACTTTATGATTTTGGCTTTGCTATGGAATTTAATGTCACTAATGTGTTCTATGTGTGGATTTCATGATTTCTCTTCTGCAATTGTGCGAAAGAGAGAAGTTTTCCTGAGTGTTCTAAATTATAGAGAGGCTTGAGTGTAGTGTAATATGCACATTTTTCATTAATTCTTCATAGTGAATTTGTTGTTGTGGCGTGGCTCCTTGTTTTTTTTCCCACTCTCAGATTTTTCAAGTTAAATTTTTGTGTTCTTGTGTTTTTCTTACTTATTTGCTTTTGTTTTAAGTTTTAATTTAGCTCTCTTGAATTGGTGTTATGCATTTTTGAGTATATTTTTTTTTTCAAGCACGAATTTCAACATAAGCTGCTCAAACTCAGCAATTTACTTTTCCACTAAGAGATCTTGCCGCTGTATGAGATGAACCCTCAAGAATCTGTTTTGTCTGTAATATTTCTTTAGTTGCTTGCATTGCATCTCTCAGTTTATCTTGGATTAGATAGTAATTTTATTCCTCTCTTCCCGCTCTCAAAGATGATTCAGGATCTTCCACCATAAAGAAGCATTATTCCTGAACTTATTAGTGGCTAGCTTGAACTTTTTGTCAGTTGGAATATATTTATACTCAAAGACACATTTTACTGTTGGGAAGCACTCGATTAATTCATCTGCATCCATACAACCATTGAAATCTAAATCAACAATCTTTAAAAAATTCTGGCTTTTGAGCTGATATGCCATGCAAAATCCTCAGCGTATTACTTATTCGTCTTTGAAATTTTTTTAGTGAAAGGGATTGAACTCTCAATTTGGCGAGTCACCATTGTAGCTATTATGAGTGATCTCACCGGAAAGTCGACAAGTTTCTGTTGTAGTTGGAGGATTTTTAACTTTATGACCTTCATAATGAGCCCTTGAACACTAGTTGCGGGTTTCTCCTTGGCGATATGACATCTCGTTCTTTCAACTAAAGTTTTGATGGAAAAGCAAAATATGGTTTAAGGTTAGTATTAGGGCTAGGACTAGTGGATGTAGGGAAAAAATTTGATGTAGTTGCTAGGTTAGGCTGTATGAGTTCTTGGTTTAGGTGTAGGAATTACAAATCTCTAAAATATTAGGGTTTGCCAGGCTCTGATACCAGATTATATTGTTCAAGTGCTCTTAGAAAGTTTTTAGAGGAGATTTGGTGGGAAGGTAGTTGTGAATTAGCAAGGGGAAGAGAATACGTGAGGTCGGCGGGGTTTGGAAGGGGATATGCATCGTTTGATGATTGTCCCGACTGAATAATAATAATCCAATGAAGAATCGACGAGGTATGGGCAGAGAGGAGGTTCCACCACCTATTCCTAAGCAATATACAAATGCACCACTTAAAAATGAAAAAGGATACAACATTTTGTTAGGATATAAATAAGAGATATAATCTATAAAAACATACAAATCAGATTAATTTTTTTTCTCAATCAGTTTTTACATACAATATTTTTATTAGTAATTAAATTAAACCCTAATTAGAAGAAAATGAAAGGAAAGAATGCAAAAAGGTAAAAAAAATATAGTTGATTAATAATAGGGCGAAAATATCCCTCAATGAAAGTTTCATGGGATGGGATTCCTGTCCGACCTGTCTTGTGATCGCTATAATCGAAGAAAACCGTGGTTCCATGGCTCCAGCGTCATTCGTTATGCGGTTCCGTTCGTCCCTGTCTCCCGCATCACGGTCATTCCATCTGTTTGTAACACCTACTGTTAAATCTTTATGGATATCAAGTGTAAATAATAATGTTGTATGCAAAATGTGGCATGGATAATTTTGGAGATCAATTATCAGACATTCCATCTATTTGTTACACCAACTGTTAAATTATTATGGAGATCAAGTGTAAATAATAATGTTACTTTCAAAATTGGGGCATGGATAATTATGCAAACTTGAATCATGTAAGTGTAGCTAGCATTTCCATATATGCATCGGAACTGGTAAAATAATCAGCGTTGAGGAATTGGATTCATGCACTTTGGCCAGCATGTTCTTTGATCAAGGGCATCAAATTCGTTATTTGAGAAAATGGTTGCAACTTAACCCAAATATAATACATCATCAAGCCAGAGAGGTATAAACAGTAAACTAATCAAGTCAGGCTGGTGAGACTAGCGATGAGAGTTTAAGCTTACAATTTAGTCTATGAAAATCATATTCAACTATTTTTCAGTTAGGAACAAAACAGAATGTGTTCTCTCCATACTTTGATCCCGATTCTTTAATGGCTTGAACTTATATCAGTTGTGCTTAGTTTTCTTAATGAATGTTTTCTACCTTTATCCGACTTAAAATTGTCAAAAGTTGATGTATATGCTTATGTAGTTTATTGAGGACAGTCAGTTAATCAATGAAGATTTCTTAGTTTCATTTATTATTTAGCAAGAGTAACATACAGTATCTGTTATTCTTAACATATTTTTGGAATTCTATCTGCAATAATTGTCACTGTTAAGTTCAAAAAATTTTGTAGATATGGTTCACCAACTATGGATGACATTGAGGCTTTTGCTTCCGCCTATCGGCTGCGCCTGGATGAAGCTGAAGGTACTGGAGTGATCCCAAGGGATATCTCTTTGGAGGTACCTTCTATTATTTCCTTTCCAAGCTATTTTTGCTATATCTCGCTCTATCTTGTGAAGAATTTAGAGGTATGATGGACTTTCAAACAATCACGGCCAAATTTATGGGAACCTTGAGCTGCTGTAGCTTCGTAAGTTAGATTGCCTGGTTCATTGAACTTGCAATGACCAATTCTGATATTTACAAAGGCTTATTTAGCAAGTTCATGACCGTTCAACTTTTACGTTGTTTGGTGTAGAAGTTCAATCACTTGAATTTATTGGTGCAGAAGTTCAACCTCAGGGATCGGCTTTAAGCCCATATCTTTTTGCTTTAGTTATGGATGGTCTTACTGGACATTTATAGGAGGATGTTCCTTGGTGTTTGCTTTTTGCTGAGATGATATTTTTCTCGTGGATAAGACGAGAGAAAAACCCAAGAAAATCTTGAATTATGGAGGTCTATATTGGAGTCTAAAGGTCTTCGTTTGAGTAGAACTAAAACTGAATACATGGAATATAATTTTAGTAATGGTAGCTCTAGTGACAGAAGTGTAACTTTTGGTGATCAAATTATTAAATGTTGTGAACGATTTAGATATCTCGGGTCTATTGTGCAAAGTGATGGTGATATAGATGGGGATGTTAATAGTCGAATTCAAGTTGGTTGGTTGAAGTGGAGGAATGCTTCGGGCTTATTGTGTGATAGAAAAGTACCGTTAGACTGAAAGGAAAATTTTATAAGATGGTGGCGAGACCTGCAATGCTCTATGGTGCTGAATGTTGGCCTTTAAAAGAGAAGCATAATACTAAGTTAAATGTTGCTGAGATGAGAATAATTAGGTGGATGAGTGGCTTTACACTTAGAGACAAAATGCGAAATGAATATATCCGTGATAGGGTTGGTGCAGCTCCACTGACGGACAAAAGGGAGCCGCCTTATATGGTTTGGCCACATTAAATGTCGACCATCTGATGATCCGATTAGGAGAGCAAATATTTTAGATTCGACTTACGTTAAAAAAGGAAGAGGTAGACCTAGGAAGACTTGGGCTTATTGTATAAAAATTGATCTTAATTTATTAGAATTAAATGAAAATTTGACACTAAATAGGACACAATGGAGAAAAAGGATTCATGTACCAACCCCACTTAGTGGGATTAAGGCTTTGTTGTTGTTGTTGTTGTTGTTGTTGTTGTATTTGTGAGAAAGTCCAAAGTTATGGAGGATGATGCAAAGGGGATCAAAGCTTGCTTCAATAAATCAGTGGTCGAGGCCATTTTCAACCCCAAAACTTAAGCCTATGAGTGAGGATTAGTTATTTTGTATTAATATTCCAACCTATTTTTTTGGCCTCTCAATTGTAGTATTAAACTCAATACCCTAAGAACCTAAACAATTCCTACCCCAGTTTTCCACATTGAAAATCACTCCCTCTTAAGCGAATGATTTTCAATGCCATTGCACATCATGCACCAAAAGTCTATTCAATTACGTGGAGTCATTGTGAGAGTCACTATTTAAAGTTGCTCAACTATAGTGGAAGGTCGACATGATCCATAAAAGCACAAATTATTTGAACCATCTAATCCTAACCAAACCTTTTGTTTAGATACTATTTATTAGGGAGGATGAATCACATGAGACCAAAGATGGATCCAATATATGATCAATCAAGCCTATATTCAGCCCAAAGCTTAACTTTATGGGTGAGGACCAACCACTTGGAATATTGTACCAACATATTTGGGCTTATTCAATGTGGCTGCAGCTTTCTATCAAAGCTACTGTAAATGTATTGTGGGGGAAAATAGATTTTTTGAGCTACTATCATTTTTAAGAACTTCTTTTTTAAAGAAAAATTTGCATCAGTTTTCTTACAACTATCACATTCTGGCAGATTTGGTTGTCAAAAATTGTTTTTCACTATGAAAATTTCTGAAAAATATTAAGAAATTTTTTGCCAAACAGGGTTCTAATAATATTTGGAAAGCAAATCAAGGAAAATACTGTCCCAAATGGACCGTAAATCCAATTATTATAAATTCTTAAGGCCTTTAATACTTAACCTTTTACAGATCAAGTTTTTTTTTTTTTTTTTTTTTTGTGTGGGTATTTCGAAGCTTGGTTAGTACCTAAAATATATCAGTAAAGCTTGACTCAGAGCTAAGATGAAGATGAGTGTCAGTTTAAACTGAAATGGTATTACAAAAGCAACTTCAGGTTCACCCCTTAGAAATAAAGCCGATAGTAACGTTAGATTGAAGTGTTGTAGGAGTGGCTAGTGCATGCATGTTATGTTAAACGAGCTTAGGATCAATGTCCAGCTCTTTTTAACTTTACATGAATCATTTTGAAATTCTCATGGCCTCTAATAAACAAGAATTTACTGATATGACCATAGTGAGTTCAATTATTTGAAACACTGTTAAACACACAGTCAACTGACTGCAGCTTTTGACTCGTTATTGATTATTAATTCAGGTAGTTTAGAGGAGAGCTTAAAAGGGTAGATTTTAGAAATTTTTTCTTGGCAGATATGGCAATGGGATGTAAAGACAGATTCAAGATGTAAACAAGATGTCAACTAAAACTAAAAGATTATATAACATATAAGATATCAAGAGTGCAAAAGTATAAATTTGGAGTTAAATTTTAAGGGTCTTAGATTCAGTGGGTGCGATGAACTAGATTTCGGCTGCGGCATATTTTTGGACGCAACTTTACTCAAAAAATCTTATAATCTATTTGTTTGCTATTCTTGGATCAAAGAGGAAGTACTTCAATGGAAAGGAATGAATAAACCTTAGCATTGCTATATACAGATGAACTGTGGATGTGTTGAGAATCATCAATCAAAAACACAGAGAGTTGAGAAATGACCTTTTTCATCAGCGAGGTGCAATTCCACCAATTCTTTCAAGCTTCACGCTTGATTCTTTATTTCTATGATAAAAAAATTTCCTTATTTATCTTAAATGTCGTCATTGTTATACCATAACATAAGGCAAATAAGAATGGAAATTAACACATGGGCCTTGTTTGGGATAAGTTATGTTTTTCATCTTTTATTTTTTTTCACTTTTATTTTAAAAATATGATTATTTAGTGCATTTTTTTCATATTCTTATTTTTTATTTTTACATTTACAATATCTAAAAGTTGTCTGGAGTGTTTTTAAAAACAACTAAACATGTTCTACTATACCAAACATGTTTTGTTTTAAATAAAAACATAAACGAAAAAAAAAAAAAAAATCAAAAGTGATCCCAAATGGTACCTTAGGTGTGATTTGGGATCATTTTCTGTATTTATATATATATTTTTCATTTTTTATTTTTTATTTTATTTTGTTTATATTTTTATTCAAATTAAAACATGTTTAATTAAGGCGATTGTCTTTGAAAACACAAAATATTTTTAGGTGGTTTGAGTGTATTTAAAAACAGGTTGATTTATTTCTAAAAAAACATATAAATTATACTTACTAAACAAGTTTTAAAAACAAAAGAAAAAATATAAACAAAAGTAGGACACAAAAGTGATGCCAAAAAGGCCGTTAATTACCATAAAACATTGCACTAGCACATAAGGGAACTCATTACTCTTGCTTAAAGTATTCAACAGAAGGGTGGAAAGTAGACAACAAAGAAATATAATAGATGGAGTAGAGATTAGTATGTGATTCCATTGACTGAATCAATTGGTACAAGCATACACAACACTTTATCATCTTTTCATACTTATAATAATTAGAAAAATATTAGCTACAATTAATGCAATAAATAAATTGAATATTTAGCAAGATATATGTATTAATGCCAGGCATTTGCTATATTTTAGAGTGTATTTGCAATGAATGACTATAATCTAAGGATTTTCATAATTATGCCTTTGTTGGTTATCCTTTTCTTTCTTTTGCTGAATAGCATCCCTGGCTTTCAACTGCCCCTCAAACTGAGCTTCTATTAGAAAATAGGCAGTTGCTACCACATCATTATATAGAGCAAGAAATTCGATTTTAGCTTCTCCCGATGTGTTTTAATCGACTAATCAGGATATGCAATGGTAGTATAAGCAGTTGCAGAATTTGTTTTACAGAAGTAATTTTGGTAGTTATATGAGTAACTGCTTTATATTTGTCCTCAATACTAGATCTTGGAATTGACACATGCCGCTACTTTTCCATGGTGGATTAAGTCCAAAAAAGAAATTATATCACCCCGTGACCTAACTCCTATTATTTGTTTACTTAGCATCAAAATAAGCTACCACTTGGAAGGTGATATATTTATCTTCTCTAACAAGCTCAATAGCATGATTTATCACATATTGCATTATTTTTTTCTGAATGTCCATGTGGATTTTTTTGGTTTATTTCTTTCGTCTTGGTGCTCAGAGTGGTAGGAGTTAAGATGATTCAAAGGACATCAATAATGCATGAATAAAAGAGCATTTAGACCTTGAACCATATGAATTAGGTTGGATTAAATTTGATTGGCCCCTTATTAGGCGGGCCAATCTCTCGTCAACTCCTATTTTTCATCCATGATTAAGACCAAAGTACACAGATGCATCCCCTTAGGTGGGTATCATGAATTGATTCCACCAAATCTATTGAACATTGTATTCTTGGACTTCCCTCAATATGAGTAATCATCTCATGATCTTGGATTAAAGTGAAGATGCCCTTTGTATACAATTTTTTCTTCTAATTCTAAGTTGTTAGTATTGCATCGATTCACAAGCATTCATGGGTTGGATTATTCTTGAGAAGATGAACATTTGCCTCATAAATGGTGGCTTTGTCACCTCTATTTGATGGCTTAAATCTGATATAAAAGTTTTATAAAATTCTTATAGCTTTTATGTGCTTTTAATTTGTGATTCATTTGAAGTGTTGGTTTACTTTCTAAGAGAACATTTTGTATATTATGATCACCAACAATTTTTGACAGATAAAGGTGGTACTTACATCATGATTTTTTTGGGCTATTTGATCACTGAAACTTCAATACGTCAACTTTTTTGAGTTTATATTGTTGAAAGTTACAAAATGGTACCTTTTGTTTGGTAATTAGAGACTTTGCTGATAACAATCATTGTATACAATTTCTAGTAAATCGTTCAGGTTAACTGCCACGACCCGGCCTGGGGATTAGAATTAACCAAAAAAGGGTACAGATGGTCGGATGGTGGGAACTAAGTTTTCTATATTCATTTACCATTTAATAAATGAAAGAGTCACTAATCAAATTAAATTAAAGTAATATATTTAAATTTATCTTGGTACTGGTTGTTTGCGTCTTCTATAAATATTTCTCTTCTATTGCTCATCTTTTAATCACCTATTTAAACTTGAAAAGTTAAATTAAAATAACAGTAAGTTTAAACAAAGCTAGTGAATACTCATACTCCTAAATTATAGTAATATTTGAAAAGAATATCAATATATATGCCAGCTGAGTATTTAATAAATCAATATAAATATTTGATATTATCCAATAAATCTTACTATATCAATAACATATCTATATCATTCTATATCTGTACAACTTTCACATGAACACTGTAAAAATTGTACTGCTTAAAATACTTCAATATCAATATTATTTTCTATTTAGATGTACGATTACTTTAGTGTTTTGTTGCTAGCACTATAAGGGATGACTCCGTTATATTCAATTATGTATATACATTCTATGAAAATCACTATTGATTAAAATATAATTCATTCCCATTTGTGTAGCAAACAATAAACGTATAAATTATTCAATATTTATGATAATTTAAATAATATTGTGCACACATATCATTCCTATCATATGTCACTAGAATTCAAAATCTTGAGTTTGTAGTAATTTCAATATATTTAATGATAATACTAATAAATGCATTTGGTGTAGAAGTAGCAAAGTATAAGAACATGAATACTCACATCGATGTCTATTAGTTTGTTATTCGATTTACCTTGACGTTGACTCATCTAAATTGGAAACCTAATATAAACATAGTATTTATATTACTAAATTTTAAATAATTTATTATTTTAAATCGTTATTAACTTTATTCATGTATAAAATTTTCACATTGTACTTTATGTAATCCTGCTTAATTTTCTATTCAATATATTTATATATTATTAATTTCGTTATTAAACCAATTAAATGAACATTACCTTCCTCGATCGAGCCTTGTCCCTATGAAGACTTCGTCTTCCTCTCCCCTCTGCACGCGCTTCTTGCCACTGTGCAAGAGAGAGCTTCTTCCTGCGCATGAGAGCTCCTCCACAACGTGCTCTTCAACTCCTTCGATTGTGGCTCGACACCGACGTTGACTCCTCTGCTTGTCACCGATGCCGCCTCCTTCGCTATGCTCGAGCCTCCCACATTGTCGCTCTTATCCTCCTTTCTTCCTCGTCTCTTCTGTGATGGTCGGCTAGGATACAATCATGTGCATAGAGCTTCCCTCCCCCCACTTCCTTTTTCTCTATGTGAGCACATATAGCTGCCCTAACCTACTCAACACAATAGGCAAGTTGACTTCGTCATTTTATAGGCGAATTCACCTCTTCGGCTTCCCTCATGCTCATTATCTTTTCATTTCCTCTCCCACTTTTTGGCTCTTCGATTCCTCTCCCCCAGTAACGAAAACGAGACATTACAAAATTCCCCGCTAACGAAAATTTTGTCATTGAAATTTATGAACAAACTTCTAATCATTTCTCATGAAGTAGGTCAACTTCTATAATTTCATGTGTATCACTATGTCTGAATGGATATAGTTGATAATTTGAGTTATTTATTTAATTTTTATCATTATTAAAATTTTCTTATAATTATCCTATTGGTTCTTTCATTCAAGATTATATTAATTAATCCTAAACTTTGACCTGATACGATTCTTTTCACGATCCGACCCGGGGTTTGGAATTAGTTAATGGGGGAAAAGATGGTTTGACGGTGGGAACTAAGTATTCTATTTTCATTTATCATTTAATAAATGAAAGATTCACTAATCAAATTAAATTAAAACAATATATTCAAATTTATCTTGTTATTGGTTGTTCGCGTCTTCTATAAATATTTTTCTTTCTACCGTTCATATTTTAAGTACTTATTTAAGCCTGAAAGGTTAAATTATAATAGTAAGCTTAGACAAAGCTAGTGAATACTCATTCTTCCGTACTATAGTAATATAAGGGAAAAAATATTAATATGCATGTCAGTTAGGCATTTAATAAATCAATTTAATTTTTTGATTCTATTAAATGATTCTATATCTATACCACCATCACATGAGCATCGTTTAAAATTTATATCCCTTAAGGTACTTTAATATCAACTTATTTTTCTATTTATCTGCACGGATACCTTAGTGTTCTCTCGCTAGTACCTTAAAGAGATGACTCCATCATAGTCAGTCATATAAGACAAAAATTCTATGAAAATCACTTTTTTCTAAAAATATATTTCGTTCCATTTGCATAGCAGACAATGTGCTCATAAATCATTCAATATTTATGATAATTTTAATAATACTATGCACAAATATCATTTTTTTCCATATGAATAAAAATTCACTAGAATTCAAAATTCTGAGTTTGCAGTAATTTCAATATAACTAATGATAATACTATTAAATGCATTTGGTCTAAAAGAAATACAATATTACCATAGTATAAGAATATGACTCACCTTGATGTCGATTAATTTGTTAATTGATTTGACTTGGCGTTGACTCATCTAAATTAAAAACCTGGCATAAACATAGTAGTTATATTACCAAATTTTAAAATTATTATTTTAATTAGCTATTAACTTTATTCGTGTATAAAATTTTCATAGTTTACTTATGTGAACACTGCTTAATTTTCTATTCGATATATATATATATATATATATATATATATATATATATATATATATATATATATATATAATATAAAAACGCGATGAGGGCTCGCACGGGTTTCGCGATGGCGATTCCCGACGGTAATTTTCCGGCCGACCAAGCTGCTCGGCGGCGACTTCCTCCGTCGTCTTCGCTTCGTTTTGCATCGCACGAGGACCACGCTCCAGAGTGTCTGACTTCGGCTTCCATCGTCTTCGCTTCGCTCCGGGACGACGACGCTAGGGTTGGGGCCGCTCGCCTCCTCGCCTCGTCCTTGTGACTGCGGCGTCTCTGCTAGGTAAGACCGCTCGCCTCCTCGCCTCGTCGAGTCGCAGCGCCTGCTCCCTGCTGCGATCGTTTTCAGCGTCTCCTCTCTGCTCCGTTCACTGCCCTCTCTGCGCCCTCTCTGCACCTGCGATCCTACAATGGAAAGTAACCCTCCCTTGGGGGGGAAAATTTCTTATGCCTCTGCTGTGGCTTCTTCTCCATCTTGTGGTAAGGGAGTTTTTCCACAGAGCTTCCATGATGCTGCTCATGGGATACCCAACGTCGATAGTCGGTTTATTAAGCCGATCGGTAAGAAGAATGGGAAGCTCGCAATTTTTTTCATCGAGGAGGAGATAAACACTTTGGGCGACGGGTTCAAATTCACTTTGGTTGGAAAGTTTCGGTTTGGCCATCCTAAAATGAAGCTTACCAGAAAGGTGTTTGAAAATTTGAAACTTTTTGGCTCGTGGAAAGTGAGACTATTTGATGGCAGGCATGTGATCATCCAATTAAGTTTGGAAGATGATTAGGCTAGGGTTTTCTCCATGAAAGCTATTACAATTGAAGGAAAATTGATGAAGATATTGAAATGGTCACCTGAATTTGACCCTTCTCTTGAACCTCCTATTGCCCCCATCTGGTTTAATTTGCCTGAACTACAACTGCGCTTTTATGAGAAGCATACACTTTATAATATTGGGCTAGCCTTGGGCAAACCTCTACTTATTGATGACCCAACCACTGAGTTACTGAGCCTTCGAGTGCTTAGAATGTTAATTGAAAGAGATGTCACTCTACCAGAAGTGAAAGAATTGTGGCTTGAGACTGTACACAATGAATATTGGCAACCAATTGTGATGGAGAAGAGGCCTTACTATTGTTTACACTGCAAAATGTTTGGTCACTCTATGGACAGGTGCTACAGGTTGAAACCAGAACTAAGGAAAAAACCTCCACCGGTTGTGGTCCCCTCTGACCTAGTTGTTGATTCTGTCCCAGCTATCCTTCCTATTTCCAATAAGCCTGGCCTCCAGTTGGACCCGTTGGCACCTCCTGAAAAGGAAGGTTTTATTGTTAATGGGAATGCTGAGAAAGTTGGTAATCTTGGTACAGATCCTGCTGGTATTGATTTGTTGGACACCTCCTCTTGTCTTCCCTCTGTTGAACCTTATTCTTCTACTGCTGAACCTCTTCCTGGTAACCCTCCAGCAGATGGTTCTAGTGAACCCTTACCTGTGTCACCTTTGGACCCAGGACAACATGCTTTATTAGAGTCAGCACCTCTACCTACACAAATTATTCTTCCACCAAGTACTTCATATCCGGATCCCATTGTGTTGCCTTCCTCTCCTAGCTACGAACTCTGTGTGTTTTGATAATGTTGCTACTTGATTTTTTTGAAGGGTGGATCGTTTACCATTCCAAAAAGAAAAAACTACCGCTAGAATTGAGGAACTCGTCTTCGAGAACATAATTCGACCCCGAGCTAATTCGAAGAACTTGTATCTTCCATTCCTAGACTCACTAGGAGTGGAATGACTCCTAATGATTAACATGTTGTGTTGGAATATTAGGGGGGCTGCTGCCCAGGGCTCCCTTAATAGATTGGTGAATCTTAATAGGATTCATAAATTTTGGGCGTTTGCTCTCTTGGAACCTATGGTTCAATATAACATCACAAGAATTACCAATAAATTTCCTCAATTTAACTTTGTTGCCAACTGTTCCAATAAAGTTTGGTTTTTCAGCAGAAAAGAAATGATAGCGACTGTTTTATTAGATCACCCTCAGTTCCTTCACATCCATTTTCACATTGAGCAGGTGACTGGATTGGCCACTTTTATTTATGCTGGGTGCAACCAAGCTGATAGAGATGATCTCTGGAACTCATTACATCAGATCAGTAGCAGCATGTCTGAAATGTGGATAGTTGGTGGGGATTTCAACTGTATAGCTAATCCCAGTGAAAAGAAAGGAGGAAGGACACCTGATATCAGGAAAATGCTGATTTTTCCAATAATATTTCAGATGCTAGACTTTTTGATTTGGGTTATGAAGGATCAGATTATACTTGGAAGAGAGGCAGGATTTGGGAAGGCTAGATAGATTCTTGGCTAATCAAGAGTGGATTAACTTCTTTACCTCAACCAATGTGAAACATCTCCCCAGGGCTGGATCAGATCATTCCCCCCTACTGGTTAAGTTATCGTTCCAGAGCTTTCGTAGTAAAACCCATTTTAGATATCTGAATGTATGGGCTTCTCACTCTACCTTCCATAATGTTCAATTTTTTTGGCTGGAACCCTTCCCCTATACATTTAACAATCCTATTGTTAAATTGAAGATGCTACAAAAAAGATTAGCTAAAAAGCTGCAGGATTGGAATTGGAAGGTGTTTGGCAACATTCATTCACAAGTTTCTGCTGCTGAGGAAATTGTGAATCAGTTAGAGCAGGCTAACTTGGAAGGTAGTGTTAATGACAATGATTTAATGGTGGCTAATCAACAACTCTTAGCGTTATAGATATTGAAGAACAATTCTTGAAACGAAAGCTGCATGTCAGTGGTTTGCACAGGGGGACGTAAACTCTAAATATTATCATGCTGTCATAAATTATAAGAGAAAGCTAAATGCTATAACTAAAATTAAAGGGGACGGGGGCGATTGGTTGACTGGTACCCAAGCTATTGCCAATTCTGCTGTACAATTTTTTCATCAGTTGTTTAACCTTGGCCCTCCAATCGGTCCTCTACTTCAAACTGAGATCTTACCCAAACTGAAAACCAGTTTTGATGGTACTACTCTATCTGCTCCACCTGAGGAAGATGAAATCAAAGGGCTCTTTTCTCCTTGGATCTATCAAAAACGACTGGACCTGATGGATATACTGCTGGATTCTATCAGAAGGCTTGGGAGACTATCAAGTTAGATCTTACTCTGGCTATTCAGTGTTTCTTCCGTGGTACAGAATTACCCAAGTACTTCACTGTTACCACAATTATTCTCATTCCTAAGGAAAATAACAAATTTACATGGAAGGACTTTAGGCCAATCAGTCTAACCACAGTATTTTCTAAGGTCATCAGTAGAATTATTGTTTCCAGAATGCAACCTTTGCTGGATGACTTAATCTCACCCAACCAATCTGCATTTGTCCAAGGGAGAAGCATTACTGACAATGTTCTATTGGCACAGGAATTACTGTTGGAGATTGACAGGCCTTGTAGATGATCCAATCTTATCATTAAATTAAACATTGCTAAAGCTTATGATACAATAAACTGGGATTTGGTTCTAGAGACTCTTAAAGCTAGGAACTTCCCTGAGGATTTTTGTTTACTTGTCAAAAGGTGGCTTCACAATTCTCACTATAGCATTTTAATCAATGGAGAGTGTCATGGCTTCTTTTTTGCTTCCAGGGGCATTAAGCAAGGGGATCCATTGTCCCCTTACATTTTCATACTAGCTTTTGATTATCTGACAAGGTTGATTAACCATTCACAGCAGCAGTCACCCTATCTGAGATACCTGCACAGATCAAACTGTATGGTCTCTCATCTTGCATATGCAGATGATGTCATTTTGTTCACCAATGGGAGCAAAAGCTGCTATTAGGAAGGTTATGAAATTGGACTATTTCCAGAATGCTTCTGGACTTTCCTTCAATAAATCAAAATGCCAACTCCTTCCTAGCAACAAGCTGCCACCTAACCAGGTTACCTGGATTAAAGATCTCACTGGTTTCTCCACTACTACTTATCCCCTCAAATATTTAGGATTCCCTTTGATCAAGGGCAAAAGGAAGCAATCCCACTATGATGAGGTGGTGAAAAAGGTGACCTCCAAGATCCAATGCTTTGGACCACCTCATTTACGTCCAATGGGGGAAGATTGACGCTCCTCAAATCGGTTCTCACTACTTACCCCCTGTACATCCTTCAAATGATCAAGTTAAAAAAGAACACTCAAAGAATATTGGAAGTGTCGTTCAACAAGTTCTTATGGGCTGGTCAACACAAACAACATCACTGGAGTTCTTGGAACAAGATCCGCCATCCTACTGCCGCTGGTGGACTGGGCTTTAAAAATTTAGCACACATGAGCCATATCTTCTCGTAAGTGATGGGTTAGATTCGGACAACGAATGTTCTCTATGGGCGAGATTTATGAAAGGTAAATATTGTCCCATTTCTCATCCATCACTTGTGAATCCTAAATTGGGGGACTCTAGAAACTTGAATGCTCTTCTCCAGGTTAAAGATGCTGCTGAAGCTCTTTTCATTTGGGATGTGGGTGAAGGCCAAATCAATTTTTGGCTTGACAACTGGTTGGGGAATCACTCTTTGAAGGAATATAAACCCATTAACTCTAGTATAATTAATGTATCTGATTGCTGGGTACATGGTAAGTGGAAACTCTCCAAGATTAGTGAGGTTAATTCCCCCCACATTGTCAAAAGTATTTTGGATCTCCTTATCAATTCTTCTGCTCCTGATAGACTTATTACCAAAAATGGCTCCCATCAAAGTCTGTCCAAGTTTATTTATCACTCTCACTACCAATGACAATCTACTGATTGGGGAAAATGTGTTTGGAAAACTAACATAACCCCATCCATGGCCTTCTTCTGCTGGAGGTTGTTTAGAAAATTTCTTCCTACTGATGACATTTTAAAACTTAAAGGTATCAGAGGACCATCCAGATGTCATCTATGCCACTCTGCTGAGGAAAGCCTTATACACTTGATGTTGTATTGTGAAGTCTCCAGAAGTGTTTGGGCTGCTGTACTTACAGGAGAACAGTACTTGTACCTTCTTACCAATTAGTCTAATATTAATGATCACTGGGATTCTTGGAAACATCATTCAAAAATACATATTCCTTTCATTATCTTCGGTTTATACGGGTGGCCGGGAATGCTTGTCAAGTACTCAAACCCTTCATGTCGGCTCTCATAAGATAAGCTTACACTCGCCGATCCTTTATCGGAAAGTTGAATGGTTCATCTTCTAATTCACACAGGAGAGTAAACCTTCCTGTTGTCCAGGTTAGTTGTTTGGAGGGCCCCTTCACGGCGTTGGGTGAAACTAAACAACGATGGTAGTTACTCTAGTAGCGGTGGCGGCATTGGTGGCCTTTGCGGGAACTTTAAAGGGCATTGTTTATAGTACTTTCTTCGCTCCTATTGAGGCTCTAAATGCTCTTGAAGCTAAAAGCGTAGACTGTCTTTTAGGAGCTGAAATTAGCTTTGGCTCTAAAGCTAAACAATATACATGTGGACCTGGATTACTTACTAACTCTTACACATCCTTCAATCGAAGACCTCCCCACATGGTATACGATATATTGGATAAAAAAAATTCGGCGATACGGCGGTTTCTACTCAAATCATCCAGTGCTTATGTTCACAGGGAAGGCAACAAACCGGCTCACCACCTTGCATATGAAGCTTCTTCCTCTCTATTACTTGTCATAATATATCATCCCCTTTTTGTCTTTTTTGCTGAATGGGGATTGTTTGGACATACCCCATCTTAGATGTAACCTTTCTTTTTGATCAATGAAATTGCCCTTTTATATATATATATATATATATATATATATATATATATATATATATATATATATATATATATTGTGATGAGGGCTACGCTAAGATTCAATATATATATATATATAATTTTTTATTAATAAATCAATTAAATAATCATTACCTTCCACGGTTGAGCCTTATCCATGCGAAGACTTCATCTTCCTCCCCTTCACTTGCGGTTCTGCCCACAGTGCACGAGAGAGCTTCTTTCTTGCGTACGAGGGCTCCTCTGCAACGTCCTCCTCTTCAAGTCCTTCGATTGTGGTTCAACACCGACGTCGACTCCTCTGCTCATCCTTGAGCCTCCTTAACTACGCTCGGGCCTTCGACACTATCACTCTTCTCCTCTTTTCTTCCTTGTCTCTTCTACAATGATTGGTTAGGGTGCAGTCAGGCACATAGAGCTCCCTCCACTCCACCAACCCCCCACCCCCCCTCCCCCCTCCTGCTTCCTTTCTTCTGCACGCGAGCACCTCATCACTGCCCTAACTTGCTCGACACAATAGGTAAATCTACTTTGAAATTTTATAGGTGAATTCACCACTTCGGCTTCTCGGCTTCCTGATACCGAAGGAGAGCCCAATTCACAAAAAAAACACAAATATTATTACTGAAATTGAAATCGGTTACAATGACGACTCTTCAACAAGAAATAAATGATAACAAACACAAAATGACACAAGCAAACACCGCTTAAGCATATCCCAAGAGGGGGTGGAGGTTGGCTAGGTGGATCAGGATGATAGGCGGGGGTGGCAGCAGTAATGGAATCTTGGAGGAAGCGAGGGAGAGGTACAAAAATGCAGGGACAAGTAGAGACAATAGGAATGAGGTGTTCCTTAGCTTCTAGGGCGGCAACAACATGGTGGGAGGGCTGGAAATGTGTAGGGGAAGCTGGACAACAGGTCACTGTAGATATGAGAGGCGGCTGAAGCAAGTGGAGAAGCTGGTTGACAAGGGGAAGGCAATTGTAGGGGTGGTCAAACAGGGAGCAAGGGGGGAGCAAGGGTTTGGGGTGGCCGGCAGAGGCGGGAGTGTGGGAGGTGGGGGAGGGAGGAGAAAGGCTGGGAGAGGAAAGATAGGGAAGATACAACACCACCTCGGAGTAGGATCCAGCCGGATCACCCCCACCTCCTCGTATACAACCCTAGAATAGTGAGAACAACTCCACACAGGAATTTGAAATCTGGAAGCAACAAAAACTAACTCTAAAATTCTGAAAACAGCAGGTACTTCCACAAGAGGGGGAAGCATAAAATGGAGGAGAGGGCGGGTGGCAGTCCCGCCCCATCAAAATCCTGCTCCAGGCTGCTTGGTCTGGGTTCTCCCTGGACCAGCCCTCGACTGGACTGGTCAGTCCTGTCTGTTGCTCCCGCTCGGGCGGGAGTGTCCCGCACCCACGTTTGTCTCTCGGGTTTGGGGGAGCTTCGACTTCATTCTTCAAACCTTCTGGCTCCTCATGACAATACGTCAATTACCTTGGTAGGTCAATCGTGTCGGTGTTGACATTTCACAACACATTTTTGGTAAAATAGGAATCCTTCCTCTTTTGGTACATCTTGAGCAGGAGCTGCATATAGAGGCGAGTTCCTGCAATACAACTCTCGAGCCCAAGCTTGAAACCTTCTCTTTCCACCTTTCATACCCAGCGGATTGTAGCTAATGAACAAGAAAATGAGAAATCAATTATGGGATGAGATCTGTGATAGGATGTGCCCCTCTCACTAGCAACCATTCATGAGAGACATTCTTCAGTAGCAGGACCTGGATCCCATTGAAGAAATTTCTTCACCCTCAAGCTCTCAAGATAAATTTCAAGGCTGGGGCTCATCCCTCTTGTCTAGGTATCTGTTGATAGGCACCCACTGAGATGAATCTAACATCTGAAATAATCGCCGTAATAGTCCAGACATGGTACAAAATGACTCCTCCTAGGACCTACTGGTCCTCCTCCGTAGAGGCAGCTCAGGAAGAGGTCCATAGATCTGAAATATCCACGTTTCTCTTATCTGTGACTTAATTAAGAGTTAAAATGATGCATTGGTAGTTTAAGACTTGATTATTAATAGTTATTATTAACTCGCCCACATATATATCAATTTGGAATACATTCATAGGACTCACAAATTCAACTGGTTAGTATGATGCTTCGGTTATCTTTTAATACGTCTTTTTAAGTCGGGCATTTCACCACTAGGGGTTGACATAGTCATCCCATAAATTGCATTCTCTCAAGATGAGCGATTCGTGATATGAATTTTTTAATTAGCTCAATGGTTACTTGCCGCAACAAATGTATGTGAAAAAAGTTTAAAGTTTTTCCTTTTTTTAATGACATGATTACTTTTGAATTCAACGAGTTTGCGATTAAGAGATTAGAAGGAACAATTTGACAGTCCACAATAACAATGGAAAAAATTCACTTCATTATAGGAGCAATATATTACAATGGTTTTCACCAATATAATAATAAAAAAAAAGATATAAATTATATATTCATCAAACTACCCTCTTTCTCGCTCTCTTTCCCAGAGCCTGATTCTTTCATCATCTCTCTACATTTGTTTATACCCGACAATTCTAGGGGAAGAATATGCATCTTAACTAAGAAAAACTTCATTCCTTCTACCATCTTGGCTTGTTGAACTTTTTTGTGGGTGGCGGGCTTTGACAACTACTATAAGAACTCTTCAACGGTCTTCATGGTTGACATCCTTTCCTAAGCCCACTATAGTTCGCTTTCAAGCTCGGTGCCTCTAGACTTCAGTCTGAATAGTCGCATTTGAGTACCTCCACCCACTGCTGATTGGCCTCCACCATGCTGGATAGCATGGTAACCATCGAGTTCTTATTCTTTATTTTTTTATAGCACATGGCTAGGAATTAATGTAGCTCATCAATTTTGGCCTGATTGGCCTTCACCTTCTTCTTTATCTTGCCAGGTTCTTTATGCAAGTTGCTTATTTTTTATTTAGTGTCGGCATAATCTCCAATCATATTTTTATGAGATTTTGCTAAAAATAAACAAACTATCACACCGACGCTTGGATGTGCATGACATAGAGATGTAGGTCCTCCAAGGGCACATTCAGAAACTTCATATTCATGGAAGCGTATTGAATGGCCGGTCTGAGCTATTACACCAAAGGGAGCATCTCTTTAGAAGGCTTGTACTGGTCGTTTGATAGATCAACCCGAACCAACGAACCATGTTTACCTATGCTGAGAATCTCCTTTTCCTCCTCTCTGCTGAAATCTATTTAGAGAGGAGGCTTCCTTCTTTTTCTTGGGGGCAGGCTAGGTTTCCTCGGGAGTTTCGGTGATTGCCTTGCCCTTCTTCTTTTGGGCAAATTCTTCTTTATTTAATTGTGCAGTCTCTTCTACCATCGCACCTGGCGAGTACGACCTAAGATAGAAGGTCGCTGAATTACTTTAAGATTGTTAAAATTCTTCATCCCAAGGACTACCTCATATTGGAAATTAAAAAAAAAAAAATGCACCTAGAGCTCCGAACCTCACTACCTTCCAATTTAGCTCCTTCACGCCAAAATAGCCAAGAAAGGCAATTGATAACAAGAGATCACTATGAAGAAGACTTCAACAAGTCAATCATAGTTTACTTTGGCAATCAACTCCTCAGAAGCATACTGATCTTCTTTCTCTATAAGAATTTCAACAACTTCCCTCTCCAGTGGTGGAGTGTCGATTATTTGAGCTATTAGAATAAAATTTCACAATGAACGACGAAAATAAAGTTATGAGTGACTATCTTCGCCTCAAATTAGTAATTCAAAAAGTTTTTTACATGCAAGTCGAGCTTCTCCAAAATGGAGAATCTCTTCTCATTGGGGCCAACGTCAATGTCAGCATCATGACTTCATCCAGTGTGAATGGCTGAGGCTTTGTAGCAATCGGCCACCCCACTGCATACGAAGCAAAGCAATATTTTCTCGCCTCCAATCTTTGATCTGACTCTCCAGACTAGATAGCTTGATACTCATCCTGGAGATGGGATGAATCTACCACCATACGATCTGATAGTAAAAACGAGGCAAAATAGTGGCATGGACCAGGGGATCCCACAGCCTCATAAATCCCAAAATCTCCATTATCACTGCAAACGAGTTTGACATAGCCTGTGCAAGGATGATGCCGTAGTGGTTGAAGATCTCAACCAACTCGTTGCAGATACAACTTGAGCTTGAACTGGTCCTGGTATAAAAGTTCATTTTCATAGGTGGTGTTGGGGAACCCTCCCTTCTTTACAGCTCGAAGTTTGATCGATCCATCAAACATAAAATCAAGCTATTTCGGACTGATATCACCCTTAGAGAACTTGAAACGCCTAGAGAAATCAAGCTTCAGAAATGCCTTGCTGCTATCAAAAATGGAAGAACTCATTTTCCTCCATAAAGCTCTAAGGTTTTTTGTGAAAGGTGATAAATTGTAAAAATGAAGAGACAAAGCTAGGATTTATTGCAAAGAAGATAGGCTTTTTAAAACCTATCTTGAGCAACTATTAAAATCGAGAGAAATGATAACAGGGGTAGAATCATAAAGATGTAGTTTCATATTTGAAATACTGTGCCCAAATCACGAAAAGAAACTAAAACCATCAAACGAGTTACGATCAAAAGCTAATAAATTTTTTTCTTGTTATATGGAGTATCACATAATCATTACAGCCAGGGTAATGCAAACAACCCGTCTAATACATTAAGGGTGGTCATCTCAGTTTACAATAGAAGAAAAATTGAAAATTTGGTTCTAAAACGGCTTCTACAGGGGTCTAGCTTGTCTATATCAGTTGTTTCAACATGAACTCACGAATCATTAATTAGTCTGAATGAATGGAAGTATCTCTAGAATATCAAAAGCCTATCATTCTCATCTGCCATGTCCTTCAATTGGTGTCAGACATTCCTGAACTCAATTATCTCACTCTTCAACGCAAATAAATGCTGTTGGAGTTTGGCCTTGTTCAATATGAAAGACAAATTCATAATTTCTTGCTCGAAAGAGAGCTCTTTAATTTTTCTCGCATCCTCAAAATTCACGCTAGCCCACGGAAGCATAGAGGTCATAGCATGAAACCAGCTTGGTCGTAAATGTTAATGTGCATATATTGTCACCCGGTTCAGTTCATTTGTCTATGAACCTGTCTAGTTTATTCTTCTCTTACTTAGCTGTGGTTTAGTTGGCTTCAATATTTTGTAATCTTTAAATAGGACAAATAGTTTACATCTTATATGTGGTTCTAATATAGAATTAATTTCTTTCATTTTGTTCTTCTTGCAGCATTCATTTTATTTCATGGTATCAGAGCATCAGCCTCTCAACAATCTCTTTTCCTCTCGTCTTCTCTGTTCTCCCCCAGCGACTCTTCCCGATGAATTTTTCTGCTAAGCGTTTCTCTCCTGGCTGTCCTATATTGTAATCTTCTTACAGATGTATTCTAGCATTTCATTTCTTTTGTTGATATCTCTATCTTTAATTTTTGCCGTCAAGAACAGTTCGGTTCTCAATATTTTGGGTAATCTCATTTCTTCTCTCTTCTAGCGTTTCTTTCATGAGCACCCACTCTAAGTCCTCCATTCACATTGAGATGGCCACCAATTCATGCAATTCCTTTACCCCAATGATCACCCAATTCCTGCCCAACTGAAATTTCTGTTGGGTAACATTAAAAAAGTCATCTCAGCGGCTCTTACTGCTGACAATCATTCCATTTGGAAGTTACAAGTGTTGAAACTATTTTGTGCCAATGGGTATGATGGATTTTTTGATGGTTTTCTAATGCTGTCCTAATAAATTCCTCCAAGGTTCTTCAGGAACTAATGTACCTAACCCTTATTATAGCAAAAAAAACTAAATCAGTTCATAGACAAATGAATTGAACCGGGTGACAATCCGTTGGAAATGTCCAACAACTTCCTCTTGCTCACACTGTTCAAGGGCTGCTTCCTACACCCACTAGTAAGCTTCTTCTTTCAAATATTGATCATGTACCTAACATAGCATACAATCTACTTTCTGTTCATAAGTTAACTACTCAAAATTCTTGCATCATTACTTTTACCGCGAACAGTTATTCAATTAAGGATGTGCAGACCAACAAAGTTCTCCTTGAAGGACCATGCATTCAAGGGTTTGTACCAAATTCGACCTCCTCCAACCAAGCCCAATACTCCCTCAAAACTTGCTCTCATATCTGTGCAACATGTTCCAGATCTTTGGTACAGATGCCTAGGACACCCACACAATCATATCCAACAATTATTCGCTTATAGACTACAGCATGTTAGTCCCAAAACCTCTCTTACATCAGGTAATTTGTCCAAAATTCAGAAATTACCCTTCACCAAATCCCGTGCCAGGGCTACAACATCTTTTACAAATCATTCATTCCGATGTATGGGGACCTTCTCCCACCTTTGCTCATCAAAATTATAAATATTATGTCATTTTTGTTGATGATTTTTGTCACTTGGGTATACTTGCTTCAACATAAAATTGACACTTTTACTAAATTGCAAGAATTTAAATGCCTTGTTGAAAATCAACTCAACTCTTCCATAAAAACTCTTAGAACTGATGGTGGAGGTGAATATTGTAACTCTAATTTCAATAATTTTCTCGTTCAATTTGGAATTCAAGATCAATATACTTGTCCATACACTCCCGAATAAAATGGTATTGTCGAATGGAAGCATCGACATCTTATTGAAACGGTTTGCACCCTCTTACATGATGCTCATTTACCTCCTCATCTCTGGGCCGATACTATTCACTGCTTGTTGTCTTATTGATAGCTTACTCACCAAAAAGCTCCACCATAAATCACCATATGAAATTCTATTTCACAAATAGCCGATTTATCAGCACTTCAAAATATTCGGTTGTCAATATTTTCCGTGGCTTAAGCCCTATCTCAATCATAAACTTAAACCCTTCTGTAAAGAATGCATCTTTCTTGGCTATGCCCCCTCTCAAAAAGGCTACAACTCTTTCGATACTTCTAACAATAAAATTTACATCTCTCGTCACGTCACGTCACATTCAATGAACGTGCCTTTCTCTATCAGTATCAAACAATTCCTACTTCAAAACATAACCAACCTTCATTATCTGTACCTCTACTCTTATGGGTTCCGTCCACTGCTATTCTGCCCAATCATTCTCCTCACAGGTGCTCTAAACGAAGAGCACCTCATTCGCACAACTCTACTGTTTCTAATCCCGTCGTTCATGAACCTCACTTATCTTCTGTATTCGACAGTTCACTTGCTCCCACCTATACCTATCTGCCCTCATCCATCAACTATGACCCTACACTTTTTCTTTTACCTCCTCCCTCACACCCTATGCACTAGAACTAAAACCGACAACAATAAACCTTGCTAAATTCTCAGTCTTACTCATCAATAACTATTGTTCCCTCTACTTACACTATGGTTGTTAAACATGAACATTGGAGAAAAGCCATGTCATATGAATTTCGAGCTTTACATGATCAAGGGACACGAGAATTGGTGCTTCCCGCAGCTTGGTATAACATTCTTGGTTGCAGGTGGACCTTTAAGACTAAACTTAATTTAGATGGGACAGTGGCTCGGTATAAGGCTCGACTTGTGGCTCAGGGGTTCAAACAACGAGAAAGCAAAGACTATGTTGACTTGTTTAGCCCGGTTGCCAACATTACTACAATTTGGGTTTTTCTTACCTTTGCCATTACTTACAAGTAGCAAATTCTTCATCCTGATGTTTCTAATCTATTTCTTCATGGTGATCTACATGAAGCTGTCTATATGGGTTGCTGATCAACTTCACCCTACTTATATTTGTAAACTCAAAAAGGCTATTTACGGACTTAAGCAAGCACCTCGTCAATGGCATCATATACTCACTACATATCTTCTATCTCTTCACTTTCATATCAGCTCAGCGGAGGCCACGATTCCAACAACACTCGTATCTATATTCTGATCTGTGGATGGTATTTCAATAACTGGAAATGACTCCATACTATTGATACTATTCTTCAATGCTTACACAACAAATTTAAAATGAAGACACTCGGCTCCATCTCCAAGTTTCTCGGCATACAAGCTACTCATACAAGCTACTCATACATCTAAATTAAGCAACCTACGCTCAACAAATTCTTCATACGTTAGGAATGGAAAATTTTAAACCTGTGCAACATACAACCAACACCAGAAAGTCTTCTGATTTCTCTGATCATATTTTATTTCATGATCTTTTTTTATCATAAGCTAATTGGCTCTTTACAATATCTAACTCTCACGTGGCCTGATATAGCTTATGCAGTCAGACACTCCAGTCAAACTAAGCATCAACCAACTCAAAGCAATTTTTTTGTAGTTGAAGCGTATTCTTAGGTATTTACAAGGCACTATTCACCTTGGATTACCAATCATTCAAGGATCACTAGCACCGCCTTTGTTGAGGTTTATTGGGTTGGCGATCCTACTGATTGGAAATCTGCTACCAATTTCTGTATCTTTCTTGGGTCAACGCTTATTTCTTGGACAGTTAAAAAGCTAACCACCATCGCCCGTTCCTCTATCGAAGCCCAATATCGTGCTCTTGCTACAAGGGCGACAAAGATCATCGTACTTCGACTTTTACTTCAAGACTTTCAAATTACTTCTACTGTTCCTACATATCTCTGTTGTGACAATACCTCTGTTATAGCAGGCCAATAATCCGTTGTTCCGTGCCCGTACCAAGCACATAGAGATCGATTGTTACTATATCAGAGAATATATCAAAAATAAAATTCTTATGGTTCATCATATCAATACGATTGATCCACTTGCTGATCTCTTCACTAAATATATTCCCAATTCCTGGTTCAAGTCTTTTAGGCGAGTTGTCGCCCATGGCTGCAGAAACATCCTTTTTGACTGGGGGAAGAGTGAGTTATCCCCCCTAGTTTAGGTTTAACTCACCCCTCAACCACTGGAGCACACTAGTAACCATGGGATCTTCACACACAAGGTCACTGAACGTGAACTGAACTGTGAAACCTATTCCACCCCCCCCCCCCCCCCCCCCCCGATCCTGACTCCAATTGATATGCAAGAGACATACCGCTCATTACTTGTCGTGCACCATATCTCTCTCAAGTGGAATCTCTGTTGGAACCAGGACATCAATAGTGTGAGGTTTGAAAGAGACTCTCATCTGAGAAACCACAACCATTTCTTGAACAAAGTTAGGCATATTCTCTCTTTTCATATCTACCTTCTTTCTTTCACTTCACGAACAACCCTTCTAAGAGTAGAGTAGAAGGAATCGGGATCTTTTCCTCTTAGATTTTTTTTCATTTTTATGCGAATGTGAGAAGGAAAAAAGGAGAACATATGATGAGAATGGTTCAGCAAGCACCATATTTATAGAGAAATGACAGGGTCTGAACTCTGAGTGAGTATTAAATCATTAAATACCTGTGATAACGCATTGGTTATTAGGTTAAATTGAAATTATCATTCTCTTTCTTTGTTTGCAGGTTCACTGACAAAGAAATAAAAGAGTCAAGAAATTAATTATGTGTAGCAACTAGTCAATCCAGCAAGGTAGATCAGCTAGAATATTTGTTTAGACTACTCTTCTATAGAATAATCAGCCAATGCTACTGGACTAAGTAGCTCAGCAAACTCGCCTAAAAAATCCAACATGTCCTGGCTTACATAACAAACTCAATAATAAGTCCCTCCAGTCTATAGGAGGACCTTGCTAGTTTTTTATTATTTATTTATTTTTTTGGATATGCCGGCAGGTACGTTATTACATACAAAAAGTATAAATAGAGCATTTATGCGAAAAAATGTCTCTGAAGGGTGGCTTTACAAGAGGTTATAATAATGGGCATGTCCTTTAATGACAGATCGCTTAAGACGGCTAGCCCATATGACTTGTCCAGGTCAAAGGATCATATAAAAGATAAATCATGTAACTCTTGATATTTGCATCAATGAGCATATGTAACGAATCTCACAGACATGTCCATCGTTAATTAAGAGTGACATCTGCAGTGTAAGTGGACTTTCTTCCTGGATATTGAGGGCACTCATTTCTCCTAAATTTCTATTTTTTTTTTTCTAGCCTCTTTATCATTTCTAGCTCCTTCCTTATTAGCACGAATCCACTAACAAATTAGGATCCAACAATATGAATATGCATTCACCTCAGGTAACAGACAGTCGTGTTTAGTACTTTAGAATTCATATTACAGCTTGGATCCGAGTGAACCAATCTATTTTGATGCTTATCATTTCCTCTTGATGCATATTTAAAACTCAATTAATCAACTACTTTCGGAGAGTAAAACACTTTAAAGATTGTCGGACTGTCCATCTTTCTGATATGATATTAGAAACAACTTGTTTCTCTGCAGGTCTCATCTCCTGGTGTTGAAAGAGTTGTTCGAGTTCCTGAAGAGCTTGAGCGGTTTAAGGACAGGCCAATGTATGTGAAGTACGCAACAATGGATGCTGAAACTCGCACCGTTCGAGAGGCTGATGGCATTTTCAGTCTCATTTCATTCGACCTTGAAACTGCTCATTGCGTCTGGGGTTTAGCAGACGTGAAGATAAACAGAGACAAGGCAGGGAAGGGAAGGCCACTGAGCAAGAAACTAAGGCAATGGCGGCTGCAAATACCATTCGATTCTTTGCGTCTTGTTCGCTTACACTCGGATTTCTGAAAGTGAAACATTTTTATGTCTCATATACCCACTCAATTATTACGTATTTACATATCTGGCTCTTAAATTTCAAATTATACCATCGAAATTTTTAATATTTCACAAAAAAAAAAAACTACTATTTTAACTTTTAAAAAGTGAAATACACATTTTCAAGCACATGGTTATGTGTTTGTAAAAATTAATGTTTAGGTGTTAGATATGTATATACACAAGACTTAGGGTGGTTTGTATGTAAATCTTCAACAACAATAACAACAAAGTCTTAATCCCACTAAATGGGGTCGGCTACATGAGTCCTCTTTCTCCATTGCATCCTACTTAGTCATATTTTCATTTAATTCTAATAAATTAAGATCATTTTTTATACAATAAGCTCAAGTCTTCCTAGGTCTATCTTTGCCTTTCTTAACATAAGTCAAATCTAAAACACCTACTTTCCAAATCCGATCATCTGATGGTCGACGATTAGTGTGACTAAACCATCTAAGACGGTACTCTCTAATTTGTCCGTCACTGGAGCTACACCAATCATATAACAGATATGTTCATTTCATATTTTGTCTATAAGTGTAAAGTCACTCATCCACCTAATCATCCTCATCTTAGCAACACTTAACTTAGTATTATGCTTCTCTTTTAAAGGCCAACATTTAGCGCCATAGAGCATTGAAGGTCTCACCACCTTATAAAATTTTCCTTTCAGACTAAGCAGTGCTTTTCTATCACACGAAAGGTGCGAAGCATTTCTTCACTTCAACCAATCAACTTGAATTCTACTATTAACATCCTCGTCTATATCACCATAAATTGAACAATAGACTCGAGATATCTAAATTTGTCACACGTTTTAACAATTTGATCACCCAAAGTTACACTTTTGTCGTCACTAGAGCTATTACTGATTTAGTTTTAGTTTTACTCAAACAAAGGCCTTTAGACTCCAATTTAAACCTCCATAATTCAAGTTTTTCCTGTGCTTTTTCTTTGCCTTATACACGAGAATGATATCATCAGCAAAAAGCATACACCAAGGTACATCCTCCTGTAAATGTCCAGTAAGACCGTCCATAACTAAAGTAAAAAGATACGAGCTTCAAGCCTATCCCTGATGTAAACCAACAGAAATAGGAAAATATGACTTAGCTTGAAGATCGTTCAAAATAGAACTATTTGTCTCAGATTGAAACTAGTGAGTGAGTTGAAGAGCCTGATACTATTTGAATGGAATGTTAATTGAGCCAACTCGAAATCAAATTGAATATTTATTGGCTTCAATTGAATAAAGAACTAAGGTGAATGAGCCTCAACTTTGATTCAAATTGAGATAATATTGAACTAACTTACAAATAGTTTTGACTCAAATCTAGGTTGAATCTATTGAATAGAGTTACGATCCGATCAATTTGGCCTTATCATTAAGGAGTTCTGCCCATTTGATGGCTTTAGGATGGAATCTGCATTGAAAATGATAATGCGTTTTGATAGAAGGTAAAAATGAAGTACACTTCACAGATGCTTCATGTAAGATGATTGATTTTGATTTTAAATAAAAATATTAGAGAAGTGGAAGTAAAAAAAATTAATAGAACCGGCTTATTAAACTTGACTCGATTAATTTATTGAGTGGAGCGTGAGCTCGTTTATACACTCTTGGTCCAGATTAGTATACGACTATTAGATTTACAAAAAAATATTAATAAATTATACATTCATTTATCTCAAAATGATACAATGATTTATAATGTCTCGATCTAGCATTTCAACAATTATCCTTAACATGTTAGGTGCATGCCTTATATTTTGTGTGATCTAATTTGAGACGACTGATAGCATTGCTTGTTTCTGTATGCAAGTATAACTTGCATGGTTTTATTGGATTTCTGTTTTAAAGTGTCTTAATAATTTGTCCTTTAGACGATAATCTTCTATTTTAACCTACACATTTAATCAAATAAAATCTTATAAATATCACAATTTCTTAAATAATGAGAAAAAGTTGTGAAAAAGAGTTCTTGTTTCCAAACAATTCGTGCTCGGCTCGTAAAATAGCTCATGTTCGAATCATTAAGCGAGTTGAACACAAATAAATTTTGTAAGATTGAATAATAAATGAATCAAAGATGAATAAATTTTTTATTTTATCACGTTTCACTCGTTTTAACTTGAAATATAAATATCGATATAAGATTAAAGATATAAGATTAAAGGCCTGTTTGAAACAGTTTAAAATTATGAGACTATTTTTGAAAACACCGCCATAATATTTATTTGGCGTGTTTCACCGACTTATTCAAAAACGACAAAATATTACGTCCGGACTTCGCACGTAGCCATTGGAATCGCCATTCCCGCCCTTGCCACATCATTTCTTCGGCCCCACGCGAGAAAACAACGAAGAAATTGGATGTTACGCGCAGCCCGGCCCGAATCCAACCCGCGACGTTTCAAAAAATTACTTTCGAACGTTTCAGGTAAATACATCATAAATTTTCTAACCTTTCAACTCATCTTCCTCGCCGAAACCTATCTTCCTTGCCGAAACACGTTTAGGGCAAAATTTCTTTCCTCGATTGGTGAAAGCAGCTAAAATCCCACCGTCCTGAAAGATTTCTTCGCCGCGCAAGTATAATGTCATCCATCAGTTCAATAAAATCCAGTTATTTTTAGCATTTTCTTTGCTAAGATGAAACTCCCAATTCAAATAACCGTAGTTCTTGTCTGCAAAGCAAAAAAATCTCAAAATATTTATCTTTAAGCATAAATAACAAGTAATAACACATGAGTAATACATGACTAACTCAACTAACAGTAAGTAATAACACACTAAAAAAACATGAATAACACAAGAGTAACCTTATAGTCGTTAGTGGTATGTCCACTGTTGTTTTTTTATGTTATCTATTTATTATAGATGTCTTATTCATATTATGTGCAGTGTTTTTGTTATTTCTGTGTTATTTAGGTGTTATCAGTGTTATTCATGTGTTACTAATGTGTTACTCGTGTGTTATTCATGTGTTATTTGTGATATTTAGGTGTTATCAATGTGTTATTCATGTGTTACTAATGTGTTACTCATGTGTTACTAATGTGTTACGTATTATTCATGTGTTATTTCTGTTATTTAGGTGTTATCAATGTGTTATTAATGTTTTATTAATGTGTTATTCATGTGTTACTAATGTGTTACTCATGTGTTATTTCTATTATTTAGGTGTTATCAATGTGTTATTAATATGTTATTCATGTGTTACTAATGTATTACTCATGTGTTGTTATTTCTGTGTTATTAGTGTTTTAATGGTGTGTTACTGTTGTTAGAGTACTCCAATGACACACAAAAACATTATTCATGTGTTACTAATATATTTCTCTATTTATAGGATTATGAGCACAAGGACTTTCAATTGTAGATGTCGTCCATCTGCAGTAGGAGGTGCTTTGGATACAGCCCGAGATCTCATTTCGGAGGTAACAGTTAATAATCTAAAGCAGATAGGGGTGTTTACTTTCTTTGATATGTCGGCATATCCACGGGACAATGTCCTGACACTGCACATTCTGAGATGCTGGGATCGTCAGAGGAGACTCTTCCGAATGGGTGAAAAAGAGGTTAAATTGGATGCTGACCACGTGGCTCTAATAGTAGGCATGCCAAACAGATGAGAGCCTGTTACATGGAAGAATGTTCCATTGTCCAATGTAGATGCCAGAAAATTGAAGAACTAACTGACTAACTTTTTTGCAGAACGATCTACAGCTCCTCGCTTTCGAGGAGTTATATCTGAAGTTTATACTAACTAATTTGTTCTTTCCTTCAAGTAATTTTCATGTGCCTGCAGATCTCGTTGCCTTTGCTATGAATGTAGAAACTTTCTCCTCATTTAATTGGCCTACTGCCATATGTGAGATGATCCTCAATCAAGTGAACACGGCTGCAGAAAAACTTAGACAGAATAAGTCATTAAGGTATATTCAAGGATTTATATTTCTGTTATCGGTAAGTTATTCATGGTGACTGTTAAACTTATCTCTCTTTGATCCTTTTATTTTCTTGTATTAACCTTATCATTCTTGTTTGTCTTCTTTGAAATCCACAGATATGGTTTTACGAGCACACGTCTGTTATAGCTCCTGCTGTTCCTGAGGCTAGACCTCGCTTGCTGAGGTGGCCAACAAAGCATGGGTTGTCTGCTCAACAAATTCACGAAGCCTTTAAGAGGCTTGATCATGTACAGGTAAGAGAATTATTGGATTATGACAATTCACGTACTGTCATAATGTTTTTATAATATGTCTTACATATTATTTGTTTCTGGCATTGTATTGTAGGTTCATGACAGCTTTTTAGACTTAAGAGATGACGAGCTCCAACTACTGTCAGATCCAGATCAGGGATAACCCAGTCATGCCAGGCCAATCCCCCAACACGAAACTCCGGTCGGTCCATCTTCGCCACGATCATATGGGAGAGGCACAATTGTTTCAAGTGATGCCACTCCAGTGGCTGCTTACACAGGAGGGAACGATGACAACAGAGTGCTAGAGATGCTGCGAGCTCAGCAAGAAGAACTTACAGATATAAAAAAATGGTGACTGGATTGAGTCAACAAATGCCAGATGCAATAGACACATTGGCTAACCTCACACGGATGGTTAAGAGGTTACTTAAAGATAAAACTGACAAAGTGGTTCAGCAAACAGGTACGAGTACCAGCCATTCCCCTCTCCTAAAGGAGAAGTCCAGCAGCGGTGGATTGAAGAGGGATGCCCTTGTTTCAAAGTACCAATTTAAGAGAAGGAAGAGAGTTTGTGATGTTGTCGTTCAGTATCCTACAGATGTTCTACATGATCCTGGTATACAGGAATCTGCAATACATGAACCTGCAATACAGGAACCTGCTATACAGGAACCTTCTATATAGGAACCTGATATACAGGAACCTGATATACAGGAACCTGATATACAGGAACCTGATATACAGGAGTCTGCTATACAGGAACCTGATATACAGGAGCCTAATATACAGGAACCTCCTACACAGGAGAGAGTATACAATAATGAAGACGTAGTCGGGGATGAGACAGTGAATGAAGATCCCGAGGAAGTAGAACGAGCAATCAAGGGTGTTCTTGAGTCTCTGTCCCATTCGGTGAGTATGAAATTCTATTTTGTATCCATTCTATAACTTCATATTATGTCTCATTAAAATATTTCTTTTTGTAGACGGGTCTTCTGACATCCACTGTACATAGTGATGCACAAGAAGGCGAGACCCAAGAGATCCAATCAGTAGATGAAATTGTAGGTTTAGATGAAGAAATAACGGAGCCAGGTGGTAGAGAAATAATATCTAGCCAGAGCGATAGCAATAATGGAGAACAATATGCTATAGTTGTACTAATAAAAAATAATCTCCCTAATTTGAACTAAGTTATTTAATATCGTCGCTGTGGTTAACACGTATTGTTTTATTTTGTAGGTTCGTATTACGGCTCCATTTCTTGATTTTCCTGTTAGATTAAAGACACCAGTAGAAATGCGAGATGAAATTGATCGCTGCATTGCAAAGTACACCGAACCGTAAGTAAATGTTCACCACACTTTAAATGTTATGCAGCAGGTTTTGTTTTTAGTTAACATTAACTCTCCCACTACACGATGCATAAGTGATATTGTAGTTAGCATGCCCGACGTTCTGATTGACCGTATTAGCCTCGAAGAAATACTAATGAATAAGTGGTTTGGAAACGAGTATGTTGACATGTTCACCTATATTCTTCACCAGAGAACATTAATGAGACCCGATTTGTACTGGTTTTACTTATATGTTTCGTCGCAATATTGGGTAATTGTTGAACCTAACTTAACTCACACACTTTAAAGTTATATAAGTAATTACCGTATACTCACAATATAAACTTTTGCAGGTACATATGAAGTATAATAGGGCACCCTTTCTGGACCATATAACGAAGGAAACTGTTAAAAATTCAGAAATGATATTGATTCTTGTCATCCATAATCAGCATTGGATTTTGTTGTTGCTAGATTTACTTTTGAAAAAATGGAGAATATACGACTCTTTGTCAAACCCAATCCATAAGGACGACGGTAAACAAGTTGTAAGTGCCTAAACAACACATCAATTCCCTTTATTAACACGACAATATCATTAAGAACAGCACATTACACCTAACTAACACTTAATTGCTTCACCAATTATGCAGGTCGAGCTATTTGCTACAGATGTCGTGCATTTATTCAGGGCTAAAATAGTGAAATGGGGACTAGCTATAGTTCGTAATGTGCCAGCACAACGCAACAGTGTTGACTGTGGCATGTTCTTCTGCAAGTACAAGGAAACACTGGGTGAGGCCAAAGAGGTGGACTGGAATGTGCACAAAAACTGGCAGCCCGACATAGAACGCTTTAGGGCTGAGTTTGCATATGATATTTGTGTGTTGACAAGGAAACAATATTAAATTGTATATTTGTATATTGTATATTTGTATATCTCTGTGAAGGTTATTGGTTCTGTGTTTTAAAGCTGTTCTGTCGTGAGGTTGCTGATCTTGTTTAATATTCTTTCAGTAATTTATATATGTAATTTAAACTGTATGTGCATGTTATAATTTTGTCACTGTTCTGCAATTTATACTGTTTCTTGAGGTTGCTGCTTTAATTTTAGGGTCGTATTTTGAGTCTAGTTAATCCGTGCAAAGCTTTTGGAAGTCACGATACTTTCCTTTTTTTTTGATTGGGATGTGTTTTCTACAAACTGAAAACACATGAATAACACAAGGGAATAACACATAGTAACACATAATAACGCGGAATAATGCAGAATAACACGGAGAATAACACGTAAACTTAAAACAGATTTGCAGAGATAAATTCTATCATTTTCTTAGTCGGATGTGTTTTCTACAAACTGAAAATAAATGAATAACAAGGGAATAACACATAGTAACACATAATAACACGGAATAATGCAGAATAACACGGGGAATAACATATGAATAACACGGAATAATGCGCGGAATAATGCAGAATAATGCAGAGTAACACAGATTAATTCTATCATTTTCTGAGTGGGATGTGTTTACTTCTGCAAGCACATGAATGACACGGGGAATAACACGTAAGCACACCCTAATGACGTTGAATATCACAGTCCAACAAGCGAATAACACGGAATAACACGTAATAACACATAATAACGCAGAATAATGCAGAATAACACGGAGATAACATGCAGTAACACAGAATACCACGAAATAGTGCTGAATAACGTAGAATAACATGGGGAATCGAAAATTAATCGACAGACTAACGCGGAAGTCAGCGATTAGTCGGCGGAGTAACACACAATAATAAAGTAACACGAGAAATATTCCCTAAACACTGCTTGTGTTCGCCACGGAGTAATGCATGGAATATTCCCTTATGTAGAACGTGCCATGAAGTGAGCGTATTACTTGTGTGTTACTCACGGATTATTGACGCGTTATTCAACGGTTTTTGACGTGTTATTAATGTATCCTTAAAGTCATGGCATAATGATCAGGACAAATAACCAAATATAAGCACTAATTTAAATTTTTGTTAAGGGGAAAAGTAAGAGAACATATAAAGTACTACCTGTTAAACACGTTGCCAGTCATGTGTTATTGGCATATTACTCGTGTGTTATTGACAAGTTATTCATATTTTCTAAAAGGGTTATTCTGGTTTGTAATTATATTGAGATATTATTAAAGCTTATGCTCCCAAAATTAGAGAAATAACCCAATATAAGCACCAACTTCAACTTGCATGTTATCCACGTATTATTTGCCTGTTATTTGTGTGTTGTTTTCCTGTTTTCACTCGTTATTAATGTCAGAAATGCTAACTACTGATAATTGAAACTTTTACAAAATTTACCACAATAAAATCAATTGCATTACAATTTCTACAATATAACCAACATTACAATGTCACAGTAAAAACAATGTATTCATATCTCATCTAGAGAGTCCATCAACAATCCAATATATGTGTGTGTTTGGTGTGCTGCATTGTATTCCTGCCATAGAGAAAGAGTAACAAGTGTTAAAATAAGAAGTAATAAGTGCTACATGAATAATTTAAGAGCTTTCAAATTATTAAAAGAAAAAATAATCACTGCACCTATAATTGTTTCACCCAATTGGGAGAAACCATTTGAACTTATGTGTGATGCTAGTGATTATGCGATCGGAGTAGCATTGAGGCAAAGGCATGATAAAGTTTTCAAAGTTATTTACTATGCTAGCAAAACTCCTAATGAGGCTCAAATTAATTATATCATAACTGTAAGGGAGTTATTAGCTATAGCATTTGCTTTTGAAAAATTTAGACCTTATTTAATTGGAGCTAAAAGTATTGTGCATACAGACCATTCGGCTATCAAATATTTAATGCAAAAAAGGATGTGAAACCTAGACTCATTAGATGGATACTTCTTCTGCAAGAATTTGATTTTATGATAGTTGATAGGAAGGGATTTGATAATCAAATAGCTGATCATCTGTCAAGAATAGACTATGATAAATTATCTGAATTTGAAAAAGAAATCACTGAAATTTTCCCTGATGAGCAACTCTATACTATTATGGGAAGCAATTTGCCTTGGTATACTGATATTGTGAATTTTATTGTAAGCGATATTGTACCACCTGATTTAACAAGACAACAACAAAAGAAGTTTAAATATTATGCAAAATTCTATTTTTGGGATGAGCCATATCTTTATAAACAGTGTAAGGATCTGATTATTAGGAAATGTGTGCCACAAGAAGAAACAAATTTGATTATTCAACGATGTCATGATTCTGAATTTGGAGGTCATTTTGGTGTTGATAAAACTGCTTTTAAGATTTTACAATCTGGATTTTATTGGCCTACTCTTTTTAAAGATGTTTATAAATATTTTAAATCATGTGATCGATGTCAGAGAGTAGGTAATATCTCTAGAATAAATGAAATGCCTCTAAATTATAATTTGGAAGTTGAAATTTTTTATGTATGGGGATTAGATCTTATGGGACAATTTACTCCTTAATTTGGAAATTTATATATATTGGTTGTCGTTGATTATGTCTCGAAATGGATTGAAGCTATTACTTTACCTAGATGTGATGCTTGGAGTGTTTTAAAAATTTTAAAGAAAAATATATTTACAATATATGGAATGCTGAGAGTGATCATAACTGATGGTGGATCCCATTTCAGGAATAATCGAATTAAGAGATTAATTGAGAAATATAATATTATTCATAGAATCTTTACTGTTTATCATCCTCAGACTAGTGGTTTGGCAAAAGTGTCTAATCGTGAAATTAAAAGAATTTTGGAGAAAACTGTGGATAATCATAAACTTGATTGGTATGCTCGATTAGATATTGATTTATGGGCTTATAGGACTGCTTTTAAAACCCTTATTGGAATGTCTCCTTATAGATTAGTGTTTGGTAAGACTTGTCATTTACCAGTTGAATTGGAGCATAAAGCATATTGGGCGATAAAAGAGTTAAATTTTAATTTGAAAAATGCTGGAGAGAAAAGATTGATGCAATTGAATGAATTGGAAGAGATTAGAAATGCATCTTATCACAATGATAGGATTTATAAAGAAAAAAAGGAAATTACGGCATCATTGGATGATATTGAAAAAGAACTTAGAATTTGGACACAAAGTTTTACTATACAACGCAAGATTGAAGTTATTTCCTGGAAAGCTCAAAGCTCAAGTCTAGATGGTTAGGACCTTTTACAGCTGTAAAAGTTCATTCTTTTGGAGCTGTTGATATTAAAGATCCTGATACCGAAAATATTTTTAAGGTTAATGGGCATCGATTAAAGCATTACTTTAACGGGTTTCAACCTGACTTCAAAGAGATTTTAATGTTGAGTCATCTTGATTAACTGAATGGTTTGTCGGGCTAACGACGTTAAACCAAGCGCTTTATGGGAGGCAACCCATATGTATCTTTGTGGTTTGTTTGCTTTTTTGTTGTAGTTGTGTTTTTTAGATACTTATTTTTGAATCCTAATTACTCCTAAATACTTTAAAATTTGATAAATGATGGATCGAATCGAGATATTGAAATATTTTGGACCAAACAAAGTTCGGTGAGAATTTTTGACCACTAGCGCCGTTGGTGCCCCGACGCCCTAACACATTTACTACATTGAACTTGCCTAGTTGAGCGCCGCCGGCGCCCTATCTGTTTGACAGTTTTAAGTTTTAAAATGCAAGTTTTGGCGGTTTTTGGCGGGATCTTCGTCCTTATAACTCCATAAACTCCATTTTTGACTTCTTAACTCTAGAAAAATGAAAACCACCAATCCCAATTCGTATCATATGGATTCCTTTCCCATCAAAACTCCTCGATTTCGTGTTTTCAACCGAAAGAAGTTGATAAGTTTTGAAGCGCAGCATTTGTTCAATAAAGTGATGATGAAAAGAAGGATTATCAAGAAAAGAGGCTTCATAAATCGAGGTATGGATAATCCTACTACTAAAATTGAAGAGATTATTAAGGAGAAATGTTGGGAAGTGCTTTGCTACACTACCGCTGTCTTTGTTGTTCCCGTTGTGAAAGAGTTTTATGCAAATCTTCAAGTGATCAATCAAGGGTTCGTATTTGTGCGTGGGAGATTTGTACAATTCACTCCTGCATGAATTAACGATCTCTTTATGATCGAGAACGTACCTATTTGCCATTATTCTAATTTCAATGCCAAGAGGGATAATATGAATGATGTGTATCGATATCTGACGGATGAGAATGAAGAATGGGAAGTTAGAGAGAACAGATACATTAATTTCTCATCTGCATCTCTCAATCCAGTATCAAAGCAGTGGCACTACTTTATTTCGACAAAGTTATTTCCGACATTGAAGATTAGCAAGGTAACCAAGGAAAGCGCCATTTTGAATTTCTATATTCAAACTGGGAGGTCGGTTGACATTGGTAATATCATGGTGAAATCAGTACTTGGATTAATTGTGCACGGATCTAAATATGGGCTTGACACCCGTCCACTATATTTCTGTTATGTAGTCAGTCACAGGTTCCTTATGAAAGTTGGGAAAAGGTTCTTCTTCCATGGAGGTCTATTGATCCAACTAATCCTTATGACTACCAGACTGTTAGAGATGAAGATGACATGAACTTGCTCGCTGATCAACCAACGCAGACTTCACAACCGATTCAACCCTTTTTTTTCCTGAAGGTTCTAGAATGATATTGAAGAGGATCAAACAGTTAGAGACTAGGTACAGAACGTTATGAATGCGATCAATAACATTTCTGATTTATTCGATCATATAGATTGGAGAATGAAAGAACAATTCGATCACACTGGTCGAATTGAGACGGGCTTGATCAATCTGATGAAGAAGAACACTGTGATTGCTGAAGAATCATCTGACGAATTTCTATTTTGTCCCTTTTATAACTTATTTGTGCATCAGCAATCAATTGGAAACATTAGAGGAGATGATAGTTCTTAAACTGATGTGGAGTAATTGATGGATTCTACTTATGTGTTTAGTTTGCTTTGCTTAGTTATGTTTGGTTTATGTAGTATTTGCTTTGAACTTGGATTTGGATGTGTTTACTTTTATTGTGTGCTTAGAGCTTAGTGTTTGTCTATCGTAGAGTACTTGCTGCACTAAATATCTAAGAATAGTTGGTTTGAATGAACATATTTGGTGTCTATGATGTAACTTGGATTATATATATATATATATAAGATTATTGTGTTTTATTTGTGTGAAGAATTGTGTTAATTATTGCTTATGGGATGATGTAAATGCCTATTGAAGTGTTAAAAATCATTGTGGATGTCGAAACGATCGAAAATACGGAAAAATTTTCAGACGCAGAAAATGTTTTGGACTGGCGCCTTCGGCGCCAAAATCCAGAGAGTTTGGCCAATTTATTTAAATAGAGCGCCGCCGGCGCCCGAACCCAGAAAAGGCCTAAAACCCTTGATTTCACGATTTTTTCCTTAGGACCTGTAAATTTTTCCTTTTCCTTCGTCTTCCTCATCCATTTTCGCGATTTTGAAGATCTAGGGCTTGCTAGATCTTGGATTCAAGGAGAATTCAAGGCTTTTCGACACCGGATTTACACTTCTCTTGGTAAGAGCTTCACTTTAAGTTAAAATTTTTGGATTTTCACCATGGAAATCTCTCACATTGCTTATGGTGGAATCTTTGGAGTTTTGAAGAGATTTTGAGATTTCCATAATGAAATTTGCTCTTACTTGTTTAGAATAGTGTTTCGAGTTTGTTACATTGTGAATTTAGGATTTATTGGAATTTTCTTGCAAATTTTAGAAATTCACATGGCTCTAAGGATGAGTAAAGGGAAGAGGAAATTGAATTTTGATGAGGAGAGGTTCGTCAACATCAAAGCTCAATTTCACTATAACTCTTACCTTCACAACAAGAAGTGTGTCCAAGATCGAGCTTTTGATAGTCCTGGAGGATCTGTGGAACAATTGATTGCAAAGCAGAATTTGGAGCGATTTTGTTATTTCACTGTGAATGCTGTTATGAGAGTTTTTAGAGAGTTCTATTCGAATATACCGTGGGCTGAGACTGAGTATGTGCTTATTAAAGGAAAAATGGTTGAGTTTACTCCTCAGCGTATCAATGCTTTCTACCAGACTCGGGAACCATTCGTGTATGAATACGAAAACTTTGACACTGGAAGGGAGAATATGAGAGAAGTTATTGCTTTTCTGACTGAGGGACGAGAAGAATGGAAAGTAAGTCAAAAACAGTTGATAAATTTCCCCGCCTCCACATTGAATGTTGCTTCAAAAGTTTGACATTATTTCATTTCTGCGAGACTATTACCGTCTTATCACCACAGCGAAGTTACTAGAGATAGAACGATTTTGAACTACTGTATTCAGAAGATGAAAAAGATCAATATTGGAGCTATTATTTACAAGAATATTCAGACGATTGCTAGAGATGAGACCACTGGAGGATTAGGACATCCTGCTTTAGTTCATGCCCTCTGTGTTTAGTCTGGAGTGGAGTTCAGTAGTTCTAAAGAAGTGGCTATACCTTTGAGACCAATTACAAAGAATATTATCCGTACTTATGAGTCTCATGTAGGAGCCAGAGCTGAGCATAGGAGTTCTGATATTCCTACTACGACTTATGATGTTCCATCTACTTCTGAGCCGCCTACCTTATCTGATATTATGGAGCAACTGAGACTACAGAGTGCTAGTGTAGATATATTCAATGGTCGGATGGATGTATTTGAGGCGAGGAGTGATGTGACTGAAGATTATCTGCAGAGGAGAGTTGAGTTCGATATTGCTTATTATGATGCTCATGTCAGATTTATGAGGAGGGAGTCTGATGTGATATTTCCTTCTTGCCCCGGTTATACACCGTATAGACCTGACCCTGCTGAGGACCCTGCTGATGACCCTGCTGATGACCCTGCTGTTGATCCTGGTGATGGAGACTGGTAGATTGTTTGTTTTTTATTTCTGTTGTTCTTGTTGTGTTGTGTTGTATTGATGTGGTGTAGTGGATATTTATTTTTCATGTGATGTGTAACCCTGTGTTGTACTGTTGTGATGTAGTTATTTGTTTTTCATGTTGTGTAACTCTGTTGGTATATTATTATGTTGTACTGAAATATTTAAATTGTTAGCTGGACTGTGTAGTACTGTGATAGTTTGTTTCATGTTGTAGTGTTCTTTTGATGTTTAGATGTTTAATGTTAATTTCTCTTTACCCATGCAAATATTTAAAAATTGTTATATCACTGCTACTAATTGTTTCATGCCTGCTAGTTGTAAATTTTGACTAATACCAGATAGCTGTTGAAGATTTCAAGATCCCAACACAGAGAGGTTAGTTTTCTTCAACTATAAACTGTTTCAAATTTATTGAAAAATTTAAGTTTGGGGGAGGGTAGAAAAATACTAACTTTTATTTATTCTCAATTATTATATTTTCAAAAATTATTAGCATAACTTCTGGCAGTTGAACCTCACTGTAAGTAACTAAAACTTTTTATTTCAGTTGAATATTATGGAAGGATAGGATGAAAATTTTTAGTAATAAAGGTTGATTTCATAGAAGTGAGATATTTAGTATGAAAGGATTTGATTATAGTCAACTATTTAAAATAAAGAAAACTGTATTTTTGAAATGTTAAGCGACTTAAAGTATTATGTGTTAAGAAGAGATTGTAACTTTACGATGAATAAAAAACTTATACTTAACTATAAAGTAAAGAAATGTTTCAAGTTTGAACTTTAGAAAGAGGAGAGTGAAGTTCAAAATCATTAAAGAGCTATCCAGATATAGTAATCTTCAATAAAAAAAGAGAGAGAAAAGAAAAGAATGATTGAAAAAAAATCCCTAAAAGAAAAAAAAAAGAGAAGAAAAGAAAAAGAAAGAAAAAATGTTTATGAGGAGAAGCTTGAGGAGATGCCTAATAAAAAATTGGCTTCACTTAAATCACCATAAAGGGAAAGCTTGATTTCATTTCTGAATTTATGTTTTAGGTACTGGCCTACATTCTAATAAAGTTTACATGAACTCCTTTTTCAAATAGTCTTTTGAGACACTCTTAATATGACAAATTATGGTTCATCTTGAAATAAATAGAAGACTAGAACTCTTAGACTTGATTGTTGAATATTCTTGCACCTGTAGTGTTAACCTGAGTTGCTATATTTCTTTCTGAAAATCTAATCAATATATTCTTTTGAAAGAAAAATTTTTGTGTCTTATAGTTGAAAAGTACATTGCCTAGAGTTATATTTTATGTAGTAAAAATATTACTTGAGGACAAATAATAGTTAAGTTATGGGGATTCTGATGCACCAAAAATATATACGATTTTTACTATATAATTTTACCCATTTTTGGTGATATTGCATTTTAAAGAAAAGTATTTTTCATGATTTGTTGCAGGTATGATGATTTTAGGTGATTGGAGTAAAAAAAGCAAAAAGGAATGAATCCAGAGTAAAAAGGAGCAAAATGGTGAAAAAGCGTTCTGGCGCCGCCGGCGCCCAAATCCAGAGAGTCCAGAATTAATTGCACGATAGAGGGGCCGCCGGCACCCGAAGTCGGTGGAGTTCAAATTTGAAGAGTTTTGGTGACTTTTTGAAGGGATGCCTATGGAAACTCTTGGGATTTCATCCCTATCTTATAAGTAACTATTTTTGGACGAAAATGGTGTGGAGTCTAGAGTGTCTTGTGTCTTCTACAGTAGTTTTTAGTGAGTGTTAAGTGTTATGATTTAGGAGAAGAGTGTGTAGAGTGAGGATTTGAGAGGAATTCTTCTCTAAGGAGTGAAGGAGAAGGGGTAAAGTGAGAGATTGCTCCTTCCATTGTAAAGAGAGAATCAAGTGTTGTAAAGAAGAGAGAAGAGGATTCAAAGGAACTTCAAGGGAATTGCATTGGGGAAGAGAAAGAGATAAGTTGTATTTTCTTTTGTGATTTGTATGACTTTTCTTTTATATATATAATTCATGTTTTATTGTATCTTCTCCATGAATTCTGAGTAGTTTTCCTTGTCTTTCTTCTTGCATAGAGATGTGATGACGGATTGATTGGATTTGATGTGCTTTTAATGTAATGAAAAAATTGTGACGGTTTTTCATTTAGAACTTAATTTACTTTCGATTTGGCCAATTGAAATGTTAAAATATGTTGTTGAACATTAAGTTCGAAAAGATTTAATGTCCCACAACAATAATGAAAGATCCATTCAATTTCTATGGATGAATTGCTTAGTTCATGGGAATTGAGTGCAAATGAATAGGGAAATATGTTTTGATGGACTTCAATGTGGAGATTTTAGAGTGACAGGCTGAAATTCCCAAATTGGTTCTAAGATTAGTAACTAATATCAAAGGTTAGCCTTCGGGTGAAGGGTGAGTGGGAGCTTCGAAGTAAGAGCCGGTATCCTCCTAGCCTAGCCTTAGAGTTAGTGACTAAACTTAGAATATGCCAATGTTATTTTCTTGCTTAGAAGAGGGGGTACTCTTTTAAGGGTAAAGAATCATCCATGCTCCTATTTGACAGAATAAAATAGATAATTTTTCCATGTCAATCCACACATCTTCTTCTCATTGCAAGAGGAAAAATGCTTTTCTCATATATCAAAAACCTTTCAAATACTTAGTTTAGTGTGTCTGCTAGTTAATTCTGTTTTTAAAGTCCTTAGAAGTAATTGTAGTGTAGTTAATTGTTACTGTTTCTAGCCTAATAGTAGTAAGTATTAAACTTTAATTACAAATTAAATATCAGATTTTAGTGCTACGTTACCTATATTGTGAACACTTTCTTATATATTCCAAACTTTCCTGTGGGATCGATAACCAGGACTCCATTAGAGCCTTGTATTACTTGATACGATACTTATACTTGCATTGAATACTTGCACTTAACAAAATCATTATAAATCTATAAATCTGAGTTCATAATTTTTTGCAAAATATAAAGTCGAGCATCAATTTTCCTGAAGAACAAGTGGTTAGAAGAAGATGTAAGAGTGTTCAATCATCGTCCTTTCTATCAGATTTATATTTCAGAAGGGTCAAATGGAAATAATAGTGGTTTTGGATATATTCTGTCTACTGGAGAATGGAATTAAATGTTGATTTGATATTGTGATTTGTTTTGAGTATTTTATGTTTTATATGTTTGATGTTTTAAAGTCTTTAATGTTTTATGTTGGTGACCTGTTGCACTTTAATTTGTGATTGTTACATCTTAGTGATGTATATTTATCATTATGCTTATTGAGTCCTTTTGTTTTTAGGGAATTTCATCTAAAGTGTTTGGTTAGAAATTTTTAGTTTGTATTAAGTGTGGTTTGATTTTAATATAAGTTTGTGTTTGTGTGAAAATTAATTGGAATTAATAGATATTAAAGTTTGAAATTGGAGTATTGGAGATTATTGAGTAAAAGACAATTATTTTAAGAAGATTAAGGGTGATTAACTAAGTGGTTTAGTGCATTTTCTTAATTGTGAAAATCTTGGCACTGGCGGCTAAGCCCCAGATTGCCGGCGCTTACGCATCAATTTTGCGGCTAAGCGCCGAAAGCCTCGCGCTTAGGTGCCGGTTCTCAAAAATTGGTTTTCAGCAGTTAAAACCCAAAAATCACTATTTTTTTAACTTACCTGTCGTCTTCAACCTCTAACTTTCGCGAAAAGGAGCCTAGGGCATCAACATTTTGGATTGTTTAAAGGCCGATTTCATCAAAAATTGTTAGATTTGGATTCCTTATGGTAAGAGCACTACTCCTATGTAAATTTTTTTTATTTTCACCATGTATTTTGAGTACATTTTGGAAAATCATAAAATCACTATTCATGGTGAAAATTTGAAGAAAAGGATGAGAAATTGCTTGGATTTAGTGGAAATTACTTTTGGAAGTTAATTTAGCAAGTTTAGTTTGATTTTGGAATTTACGGTAAATTTTTCATGAATTTTAGAAATGGCTACAAAGTCAAAGCACGCGAGAGAAAAGACGAGATTCGATTCTGAAAAATTTGTTAGTGCAAGGGCTGAGGAACGTTACGTTGATGCACTACAGTCACGTAAATTGATTCCTGAACGTGTGTTTAGTAAGTCAGGAGAGGTTCTTGAGGAGATGATTGCTAAAGGGAATTGGGAAAATTACTGCTGCTTCTCCGCTGTTGCTGTTGTTTCTGTGGTTAGAGAGTTTTATGCAAAATTACCTGTAGCAGAAGAAAATTTGGTGATGGTGAGAAGGCAAGTACATCTGTGGTAATCAATGCCTTTTTTCGACTTCCTCCTGATATGTTTTGTTTTTACTCGAACTATCATCCTACTGAGGGAGAGTTAGATGAGATTATGGCATTTCTAACTGACGAAAGAGGTTTATGGAAGATCACAAATGATAGAAGAGTAAATTTTCAAGCCTCGAATTTAAATGCCATTTCTAAAGCATGACATTATTTTATCTCATCTAAGCTGTTGCCTTCAAGCCATACTAGTGAAGTTACAAGGGAGAGAGCTATGTTGAACTATTGCATTCAGCAAGAGAAGCCTATAGATATTGGAGCAATCATTTATGATTATATTTTGAATTGTGCCAGATCTACCACTACTCCAGGTATGAGATTTCCTTCCTTATTACATTCATTATGTGAACGATCTGGAGTGAAATTTGAAACTTGGGAAGAGGTACTTCAGCCTTTAAGACCAATTACCGAGTGTAAACGTTGGAGCTTACATCGTACATTCGGAGTTTGGTCGGAGAGGAGGATTTGGTAGGGCTTCTATCGCTTCGCTTGCTCGCTTCGCCGCTTCTACTTCTTGTGCTACTACTTCGAGAGCTTCATCGTTCGTAGATTCACAGACTAGTTTGTTAAGAACGATTCTGAAGAAGGTGAGTCTTACTCGTGACCATGTTAGAGACATGGATGGTAAAATGGATAATATGGAAATATATATTGTTAAACATGATGAATATGAGGAGAATTATTAGCATTATTTGGATAGATTGATCAGAGGTGATATGATTGCTGAGATGTCCCCCTCATTCATTCTACATACCTTAAGTGCCATCCAGAGATTGGAACGAGCAAGATGATGATGATGATGAGGATGATTAGTTTTTTGTTTTATGTGTTATTTAGTTTTTGTTGATGAGTTGATGTATGTTATGTCTTGTGATTTATTTTGATATTGTGTTTGTTGTGTGAACTCTGGTAATATGCTGATTATAGTTAGACTATTTTTTTCATATTCAGATGTATCTGTGTTTGATTGTTATTCTATATGTTGTTTTGTGATATATGTGTAGTAGTAAATGTTTTAATATATATGTTGTGTCAGAGTTTTTAGAATGTGTACTTTAATTCCAAAACTATTAGGAGAATATGGAATCTATTAAAAACTATTATTTAAAACTGCATGTTTTTTAAAACTTTTCAAAATCTACTACTACCATTTGTTATATAGTGTTAATGTAATTTCAGTTATTTTCAGTTGGTGTGTATTTTCTTTGAAAACCTCCACTATTGTAAAAGTCCTTTAAAATCTTGAATTTCCATTTAATGAAAAAACTGAAAAATTTGAATTTGATTTCTTTTTACTCATGTTTTTAAATTGTTATACTTGCATATTTAGGATATTAAGATTCCTGCAAGCATGTTATTTTAGTTTTTAATTCTCACCCATATATCATCTCTTATGCTTATATATTTTATCCTAACTAAAAATTAAAGTTTGGGGGGAATTTTTTCAAAAACCTAAAATTTTATTTGTTCTCAAGAAAACATAAAATTAATTTAATTTTTTATTGAAAATAACTATTTATATGAAGTTATATTAGGGGAACAAAACTTTGAATATAGAAATGAATAAGAGAATTTAGTTAAAATTTTTAGTAATAATGAAAAATTTAAAGTTAAAATTTTCTTAGTAAAAAAGTGTTAAATATAGTTTAACTATCTTTAGTAAGAAATATTGTATTTTTGAATAAATAGAAGATTTGACTTTTATTCTTCAAAGCTTAAATTTCTTTATTGAAGAGTAATTTTCAAATACTGTTATTATGATTTTTAAGTGAAAGATGTATATCAGACCTTTATTTTAAATAGAAGGGTAGAATTCAAAATCATTAAAGGCCTGTCCAGATACAATAATCCTTGCCTTATATAAAAAAAAGAAAAGAAAAGAAAATGAAATAGAAAAAGAGACAAAAAAAGGGAAAAAAGTGAAAAATAGTATGTGAAAAGGAAGGAGAAGCTTGAGGATTTAAGGGCCTAATAAAAAACTGGTTCCATACCTAAAATATAAAATATAAGTTCTGAGAAAATCTAAATCTTAGGGTTATAATATAGTAAGTAAATTATTTTCAAATAAAGATTTTTAAGTAAGACAAATAAATGTATGAATCCAATATTTTGAAGAATCTACAAATATTTCTAAATTAGATAGAAAACTATATTTTACGTTATCCTTTACTTAAGAACTTTCTAAACTTTAAGTTGGTCTTAATTACTGAAACGTTTTCTAAATTAGACTATTTCATTTCTAGAACAAAATTTTATTTTATTCCTAAGAAACTCATTGCATAATTTGCATGCTAAATTTTCTATATGATTAAGAGTCACTTGAGGACAAGTAACATCTTAAGTTTGGGGGATTTTGATACACTTAAAATACATAGTGTTTTTATGCACATTTTTATACCTATTTTTGATGATATTGCACTGTAATGGAAGGTATTTTGTGTTTTTCTTGCAGGTATAATGAAAATGAGTGATTATGATGAAAGGAGCAAAAATTGGATCAAATTTGGAGCAAAAAAATAAAAAAATGAAAAATTGGACCTTGGCGGCTAAGCGCCGCCTGGTCGGCGCTTAGCCGCCACAGTTAAAAATCAAATTTTATTCATTTTTTGCACCAATTTCAAGGGGTGTTTGAAGAAACTTTTGGTGGTGACTTCCTTAACTTCCCATGGACGACAAATTTGAATGAAGGGATGCATATTTTGGTGGATACGTTGAATCGAGACGTGATTTGAAGAGACACCAAGACACCTTTTGAATTATTATTAAAGTTATGTCATGTGTTCGTATGTGTTAGAGTCTTTAGTGTGCGTCTTTAGGGAGAGTTAGTCTTTTAGTTTAGTTTTCAAGAGTATCTTCTAGTTTAAAGAGATTTACTTTTAGTCTTCTATTGTTTAGAGTTAGTTAGTTTGGTGTGAAACATTCTTTCCACCAATTTACTTTCATCCATTTATCTAGTTTTTATTGAAGTTTAATGTCAGAGTTGGAGTCAACAGAGTTGGGCGCCAACCTCTGTAGTTTTGTCCTGTGAAAAGTCAAGTTTGAAAGGAACTTTCGGAGTCGTTTGGAAAGGATTTTCAAATAAGTGCTTACTTCTATTTTTTATATTTAGTTTTTATTGTTGTGCTTTCTTTATGATTTCTATTTTCAAATCAATGTTTGCTTGTGTTTTCTCCATGAATTTTGAGTAGTTTTCTTTATCTTTTTCTTTCTTAAATAAAGAAGTAATTAAATTATGTAGGATTGTTGTGGAATGTATAAGTGTTTAAAGTTGGAATACGTTGTGAAAATTTAATTCCATAAACTTAATTTAATTCTTAATTTGGCCAGTTAAGATGTTAAATTTGTTGTGAGATTATGTAAGATCCAATGCTGTATTGTCTCAAATAACAAATGATATAAATCACATTCAATTATATATATGAGAATTGTAGTTCATATAATTGAATTCTTAGAAGATATGTTTTTAATGGGGAGTTAAATTAGAGGTCTTTAGAGTGACAGGCTAAAGCCCCCTAATTTGGTTTGATATTTTAAATTTTGTTATAAGAAGTTAGCCCCCAGGTGGAGAGAATCGATGGAACTCTAGAGTGAGAGCTAGTATCTTTCATGCCTAACCATGTTCAAGATTTTAAAATTTCAAATTAACCAATGTTCTTTATAGAACCAAGTAAGGGTAAAGAATAAATTTGCTCCTATTAATCACAACACATTTAAATACTTCCACAACAATACTTTAAAAAATGTTACTGCTTTATAAGAGAAAGAAAAATATATTTTATTTTGTAGTATTTTATACCGCATTTTAAAGTTCTGATAATTTTCATTTACTGCTTAGTTTTTTTAGCAAAAATAACAAAAACAACTTTCAAACTTTACAAATCAAAATATACTTTCAAAAGTCATTTTAAAAAGTAAAAATATAATTTTCTTATTTCTTTAAAAAGTTTTTATATTTCCCTGTAGGTTCGATATCTCGGGGCTTAATCGTAAAAGTCTTATATTATTTGATAAATGATATGTATACTTGTGCAGTATCCCATATTATAAAATTATAATTTTTATATCTAAATCATCAGCACATATATTTATCGGGAATCATCGTCTCTCTCCCCTGTAGCCCCATGTCTAACTCTATCTCTCTCTTTATATATATATTAGCATCCTTAATAATAGAGTTTACATGAACTTCTTTTTCATATGATCCTTCAGAGTACCCTTAATGTGACAAATTATGGTTATTCTTGAAATAAATAGGAAGCTAGAACTCTTATACTTAATTAACAAATGTTCTTATACCTATAGTTTTAACCTAAGTTATTAAAAATATTTCCAAAAATCTTTCCATTATATTCATTTAAATCGAAAGTCATAGTAATCATTAATTAAATTCCACTACTAAAGAGCCATATTTTTATGCAGTACAAGGATTACTTGAGGACAAGTACTAGTTAAGTTTGAGAGAATTTGATGCACCAAAAATATATGTGAATTTTCATATACAATTTGTACTCATTTTTTGTGATATTGCACTTTAATGGAATGTATTTTTTATGTTTTACTGTAGGTAATATGATTTTAGGTAATTGGAGCAAAAATGAGCGAAAAGGAAAAAATTTGGAGCGAAAAAAGACAAAAACTAATATTTGATTTTCTGGTGCCGTCGGCGCCCAATCTAGAGCCGACGACGAGTTTTTCCCGAGATTTCATAATTAAATGGCGGGATAGTCTGCCGACGGTGCCCTATCCAGCACCGACAGCGCCCAATGTTGGTGGAGGCCAGATTCAATGTATTTAGACATTTTTTGAAGGGATTTTTGAGGCAACTCTTAGAAAATTTGTTTCTAGACTATTTTAACTTATTTTTGGGCGAAAATTGGAGTGTGTGAAGTGTGTGTAAGTGTTTGTGAAGTGGAGTAAATTGTTTGTGAGTAAAGAGGAAGTCTTTAGAGTCTAAAGTCTAGGGTTTGGTGTTTTGTGAGGGATTCTTCTCAAAAGAGTCGTAGGAGGAGTGGGAAAGTAAGAGATTGCTTCTTCCCTACTAATCCAATAGAGAATTTGAGAGTTGTTGAAAAAAGAGAAGGAGATTTAAAGGAGCGTCAAGGGATTTGCTTGGGAAAGAATTGAGATAAGTTGTATTTACTTTTCATAGTTTGTATGACATTGCTTTTATATATAAAATATTTCTTTTGTCATTTCTTTCCCATGAATTATGAGTAGATTTCTTAGTCTTTCTCATTGCAATGATAAATGGTGACGTGATGGTTTAGATTTGTTGTCATATAAAAGATAAAAAAATTGTGATGATTTTTCACTTTGTTCTTCATTTACTTTTCGATCTGGCCAATTATTTTATTAAAATATGTCGTGAAATATATGATCTGAAAGGGCTATGCTTTCTACAATAAAAGTGGAGATTACATTCAAACTCCTTGGATGGTGAAGTTAATGGGGGGGGGGGTGTTGACCTCATTTTTGATGAGGTCTTCTCTTCTTCTCTTTAGTACTTAGGATCTAGCCTTAGGCTTTTCCTTTGACTATCCTAGAGGATTAGAATTGGGGCCCACCACTTAGAAATTCAAACCACTTCTTAACTCCCTGCAAACTCCACAAAATTGATTGTAGACCCCTAATCACCTAGAGGGTTGAAATTAAATGTGGAAGTTTAAAGGATGAGTTCCTATAGGACTCTTTGGCCTTAAGACCGCCTCCAGGTGGCTCGGTGCTAGTGAAGGGTTGGCTTACACACACACTACACCTATACACTACACTTTCACACACCTCTTAAAACCACACCCACACCCAATTTGACCTCCTGACTCATGAAGGTGATTCACATGGATGGTCCTTAACCCCTAAGCCCTTGGCTAAGAGGGTTAGGAACAACATAGTGGATGCCTCAAATGAGTCCCTTCATGGCTCATGTGGGCTTGATGTGGCTTCATGGCTCAACCAAAATGATTTCATTCCACTTACACTCACCCAATCTTCAATTTTCCAAATTTTCAATTTTTGACCCCCGGGACCCTATACCCGCCTAGCCTACCCAAAACCTTTAAAATTACCCAAATTTTTCTAAAATCTCCAAATCACCCAGAAATCCCCAAAATCAATCCCAAACATTTTCACATTACTCAAATTGATCATCCATACCCAAAAATACCAAAAATTCCAAAAATACCTCCCAATACCCTCCAAATACCCAAAATACCCCTCTTGACCCAAAAATCCAAAAATTCAGAAAATTCCCAGAAAATTCCAGAAAATCCCAAATATTCCCAATTTCATTTTGTTTAACTACACCATGGGCCAATTTTGTCAATTTTCTCCACTTTTATCAAAATCCCCAATTTGACCCATTTTAACCCAAAGTGAACCCAATGTCAAACCAAACCTATCCAATTGACCCAAATTCTGGTCCAATTCAATTCTAAACTTCAATTCAACATCCCCAACACCAAGCTAGACCAAATCCAAGTCCAATTTGATTGACATTTGGATCCAATTTCACTTTGGGCCTTAAAGCCCAATTTGGACCCATGACCCAAACTTAGCCCAAACTCACCCAATTCAACTCCAATTAACCCCAAATCTTTTCTAAACCTTCCTTAACATCCCCATAAACAAAACACTAACATGATTTGCCCAAAATTTAGACCCAAACCCCACTCAAATTCAACCCAAAATCAAAAGGCCCAATTTTGACATAAACCTAAACTTAACCCAAATGAACCCAAATCCCAAAATCAAAACCTAACCAAAGCCAAAACCTCTTTGAAACACTCCCATAAACATTTCCCAACATTAATTTTACATCAATTTTAACTTTAGCCCAACTTTGGCCCATGGTAGCCCATTTTGGCCCACCTTAGCCTCTTTACCAAAAGGCCCATATCCAACCCAATTCAAACCCAAATCACCTCAAATTTGTTTCAAACCACTCATGACACATCCCTAAACCAAATTCAACAATTATTTGGCCCAAACTCTTTACAAAATTTCCATCCATAAATTCTTTTTTTAAACTAAAAGGCCCATTCCTTAAATCATTTTAAAAAAAACCCATTTTTACCACATCCAAAGGCCCAAAATTAGTCCCAAAGCCCATATGACATTTCCCCTCATCATACTTTCAATTAAACTCAACATCTAAGTCCTAAATTCATCATCAAATCATCCCAAATCAAGCCTTATCCAAGTTCTCATTAAATTATCAAAAAATCCCAAAACCCATTTTTATGAAATTGACCAAGCCTTTCCCCAAGCCAAAGGTTAGCCATGAAGACATGCATGAGCCACATGTGAGCCATGAGAGCCTTGGACACTCCACCATGCCATATTGGGTAAGAAGAGGGAGGGCTTTCCTTAATCCCTAAAGCTCATTAGCCTTAATCATGATTCACCTAAACTTAAATTTAATCCAAATATATTTGGATGGAGACTTCTCCATGCCAATCCAGTCGATCCCTTTGATCCCCCACAGCACCCAAAGCCACTTTGAAGGGTGCACCAAGCCCAAATGGGTGAATTGACCCATTTAGACTCAAAACTAGCCATGCCCCATTCTACTTTGGATCAAAGCCTTTACACATGGCAATTGCCAATTGCTTGCACCAAGCCCGAACCCGACCCACCCGACCTCGAGGGTGACCCATGCCCGGCCGGCCAGCCACCACAGCCGCCGGAAACCACCAGGCCGAGAGCTCACATGTGAGCCCGAACTTTAAATTCTCACTCGCCGAGCCGCCTCATGCCCGATGGCCACCATGGTCGTTCTTCACATACCAAGAGCAGCCGATCCCGGCCCTCAACTCCCCAGGGAGGCCCTCCGACCATGCCTATTTAAACCCCTCACCCTCTCGGCCAAAGGAGGTGTTGAACCAGACCTTACTGAAACTCTGCCAAAATTGCTCTAGATCATTCTCCATACTTAGAGCAGTTGATCCCCGCGTACAATTTGCCCCGATCCCCACCAACGAGCCCAATTTCTCGACCAAAATTCCACCCAAAACCAGGACACTTCTCCACGGTGGATCAATCCTCAAATTGATTGGTCCTACACCTTCACTCGGACCAAGGGAAGAAGTCCACTAGCAAAAGCCCCCTCTCCAGGGCCACCCGAGTTGCTCCAGCTCTCCAAGCTTTGTGATCGGGCTTGGTCGAAATCATACATAGACAATTCACTGGACCAGGAGACTTCATCCGGAGCTTGCGGGATCCATTCGAAGGTGACACAACCCTCGGATTGAAGCCACACTTCTCCGAGCAAAGGTATGAGCTAACTATTTATCCCGAGCTTACGGAGATTCTCCATTTCAAATGCTTTGATTTCAATGCATGATCACCGTATAGATGTGTTCGTCTCTTCAAGATGAATCCATGGAGCACAAGAACACGAAAATCCGTCGAGAAATGAGTGAGTTCTTAGGGTTTTAGTGTGGACGGTTCTCGGGCTAGGAGGCTTGGGGACGATGAACGGATGCCGTTCATTTGATACACGCGCGGACGGACGGCCGGGATCGCGCCGGATGAGGAGACGGAACGATACGGCGGGCCCCGGAGCGCCGAGTCGGATGGCGGTGTCGAATCGAAGCGCCACGCGGCGCTTCGGAGATGCTAAGGTTGACGCGGCGCCGACTCGGATAAGTAGAAAAATAGGGATTTTCGATTTATTTAATTCCCTAAACTTCAAAAATTCATAACTTTGTGTAGAAAAATCCTAAAAATAAAATAAAAATACCCTCTTGCTCAGTGAACAGAGGAGAATAATGTGGAAAAGAAATCATTTAATTTCATCAAGTATTTTATTTTTAATTAATTATTTACTCCCTGCATTGTTTTAATTCTCCATGCATTCAAACAATTCACCATGGCATGAGACCATAGGGCTTTTGAAGCCTCTCGAACTTGGGAACATTCCCCGAATTTTCCAAGGTCAGAGGCCATCTCTGTGAAAAGTTATTGATTTTTCAAATGCATGTTGCTGTTTTGAGTATTTTAATTGCAAAAATTAGCATGTTGTGAAATAAATTCTTGGAAAATTTGGTGATATTTCTTATGACCAGAGAACCCTAGGAAAAATAGGACTTGAGTTAATTCACTCAGATTAACCCTAATCGGCTTAAACACCCAAAATAGACCCCTAATTAATTAGAGCTAACCATACATCAAATTGAATTGAAATCAATTCTCCACTGACCTTTAGGATCGGAGGAACCCACCATAAAAATTTGAAGTCAATTGGACTTGGTTAGCCTCTACTAAATGGGTTGATTAAGCCGATTTAGTCATTTTAAACTTTAAAAAATTCATAACTTTCAAAATACCTTTCAAAAATTCACCAAATTGGTTTTGGAGCCTCTCTGATATCAGGGGAATTTAAGAAAATTAAAATTTTAATTTTCTAAAAAGTTAATTTTTTAGTATTATTTTAATATTTTAATAATTAAAAAATAATAAAAATTACAAAAATAAATAAAATTCACCAAAATGTCACATTTTGAATTTTAATCACTTAGGAACAAATCTCATATTTTTCCTAGGTCTCTATGATAAGATATTAAATTTTAAAGCCTTGGGGTAATTTTTAAAATTAAAAAATACATTTTCTAGCATTTCCACTAAAATAATTCCAATAAATTAAGAAAAAATCAGAAAATTGTAAAATTTCGTTCTCTGGAATCCTTGCTATCAGAGAGAATTTTAAAAATTATAAAATTCATTTTTCAACTTATATTCTATTTTTAAATTAATTAATACTCCAGAAATTAAAATAATTTTAATAAATAAAATATAATTCAAAAAATCACAAAAATTGGTCCAAGTGGTCCACTGGTCATTAAGAATGTCCCATAATTTTCTTAAGGACAGAAACTTTTCCTTGGTCATATTATTAAATTTTCCTTGGAAATCCTTATTTTCCACTAAAAATAATTACATAAATAAATTAAATATTGAAAAATCACATTTTCTCCTCTAATGTCTTTATTGACATATGAGTGAAGTCATATAAAAATTTCAACTTCATTTGAGCTCAATTTAGTGAGTTATGAAATTATTAAGCTTGAAGGGCAAAATGGTAATTAAAATTTTAACCCTTAATTAAAACTTTAGGCTTAATAAAATGAAAGGGTAAAATATTTGATCTTATTCTGATTTGGATGATTGAAATTTAAATAATTAAAGGGTAGGAACCAATTAAACAACTTAAAAATAATTAAAATAAATTTTAATTAAAATAAATAATTAAATTTGGAAGAATAATAAATTGGAATTATTAAAATAGGGATGTTATTAGGAAGAAATTTGTTCTTTAATTTAAGGATCCCTAAATTAATCATCTCAATAATATTTAATTCCTAATTAAAATGATAATCCAAGTTTAAGGTTTAAAATGCTTAAAAGACTTAATCATTAAATTAAGTTAAGGTTAAATTATTTAAAGCAAATCCCTTTAAAATAAAATATTAAATTAAAACAAATTAAATTAAATTAAATTAAATTAAATTAAATTAAATTAAAACAAATTAAATTAAATTAAAATTAAATTAAATTAAAATTAAATTAAATCATATTAAATTAAATTAAATTAAAATTAAATTAAATCATATTAAATTAAATTAAATTAAATTAAATTAAATTAAATTAAATTAAATTAAATTAAATTAAATTAAATTAAAATAAATTAAAATAAATTAAATTAAATTAAATTAAATTAAATTAAATTAAATTAAATTAAATTAAATTAAATTAAATTAAATTAAATTAAATTAAAATTAAAACAAATTAAATTAAATCAAATTAAATTAAATTAAGCTAAAGCATATCATATTAAATTAACCTAAATTAAATTAAGTTAAACTAAACCACATTGAATTAAATTAAGTTAAATTAAATTAAATTGAATTAAATATAATATCAACTAAGACATGAAGAATTCAAAATAAATCTAAAATAACTTGAACACTATTCCAAACTTAAATTATTAATTTGAACTTAAATTTGAATCACAAATCATTAAATATCATTTTGCCCTTAGGAGCTTTTACTATTATAACTCCTAAATAGAGTATCAAGTGAAATGTCACTTCACTCATAAGAATATTCAAACATCCTAATTCACTCGAGCAAGAAATAAAACTTAACTTAAACACCCTGGATGATTAATTCACCCGCACAATAGAATTCATTTGGACTTAGGACAATTCCCGAAATATTGAAAAGATGTTTAAAAATTCGCCTTAAACACTTCCTCGATATGATGGAATGTCCTTAAGAACAAATTGAGCTTAGTTGTTATTTGGTGAAGAAAATCATCCTTAAAACCAAAATTGAAGACCTAGACGTCATAGGAATGACTAGCTATAGGATTAGGACTTTGGTAGAAAACCATAACCCTTCCCTTAGCTTTACCTAGAAATTGCTATAAATGTTTAAATGCTTTAAATTGTATTTTAAGTCGTCGCTTGGAATGACGGGAAGACCCTCCAGGGTACGCTTTTATTTTATTGCAATTTATCTTACCGCAATTCATTTACTCGTGTTGCACTTTACCTTTCTTGCATGATAAATAACGAGTTGCATGAAAACCTACACCTTTAGGATGAAAACCAAAACCGAAACCCATAACTAAATTAAAAGACACTACAAGATAAAATTCATCGCCACAACATTCAAAATATAAAACAACTCAAAATTTAATCACAAACAAAACAACAAAACTACAACTACAACTAAATTAAAACGTCTCATTGAATGATCGGGAATACCTCGGATGATGTAACCCACGTGTTGCTAACGGGATTTCCCACGGTCTAAATGAAAGTGCGGAACTCATTTAGTTGAGTTTAGCAAATTCATCCGAGTAAGTGAATTCGATGAAAATAACGGTGTCGGGACGACGGAACCGCGGGATCTTAATCGGTTCCGTTTAATCAACTCTAAGACCTGTTTTAATTAAAATATTAAAGACACATGAAAATTAAAACTTTCTCTAAACCAAACACTTCTCTCATCTCCCCGATTTATGACTTCTAAAACTAAACCTCCGCAACAACAAGGAGCTCGGAGTATGGTGGGCGAGCACGGCCATCGTCATCAGCGAAAGCTCGAGTCTACTTCAAAGAAACTTTCCTTAGAACTAAATAACCAAGCCATAGGACCTCGAGGTAGTTTGCCTAGTGCAACATAAATCCTAAACTCTTCGTTAGGCATTTGCATGATCATATCGTGTAAATTAAGCCCTAACTGGTCTTAGGATTTCCGAGGTAGTCGTCCGATACGACATAAACCCTCACATCTTCGAGGCTATTTGTATGATTTTATCATACAAGTATAAGTCCTAATTAACTAAAATTGGCAAGATTGAAATATAAAATAATATTAGGACTTTCCTAAAAATCAAACCAAACAATAGGATAGTCGGGAAATTACCGAAGTTCGCTTCGAATCTGTAATTTCTCCTACCTTTCCTCCTTTGAATTCCCAAGATAAAATGTTCCAAATTTGATCCATTCCCTATTGAAATTCCAAAATTTAATCCCTCGAAAACTTAAACTTTGAAATTCTCGAGAGCGAGAACTACCGATTATTATCGAGAGTTTTCTTAGGTGATTCTCGTCACTTAAGATGTAATTAACTATGAGGCTTGCCCTTATAGGGAACTTTAAGAACCTGGGTAATATAAACCCCGCTTAATTCATTTATATTAAGCGGGAGAACTTGTCGGCTTATAAAATTGGTTCGCAGGCCAAACGGATGTCACAAATCTTCCGAGCTTATTTAATCGAGCCCCATCATCGAAGCAATGTGTCTATTCTTCAGGATAGATACATGGTTTGTGATGCGGTGCTCGTTTATATAAACTATTCGGGATGTGAGATCAGTTTGATTTCATATCTTAAAAATTTTCAATTATTTTCAAAATCAAATACTACTTTCTAAATTATATATATATTTAAATTAAATTTAAAATTTGCCGACAACTTCTATAGGCGACCCCTTTTAAAAAAATACAACACTCAACCTAAAAATATGCCGACAATTTCTGGCGACTCCGCTGGGGAGTAGTTCCTCTCTCCATTTTGATCAAATAGTTCTGCTTTCAAAAATCGGTAGTGTATCCATGTCCCTAATGGATCAAACTACCCTTCTTTCCGTTGGAATACTACGTTCATTTCTACCTTGAATGAGTATAGCCAACATTCTCTCGGATCTAGGAGCCACTGTTTAGACACCCCTAAACAGAGAGGTTCTGAGATCCTTTTACCTCATTTCGAGGTGGGGTGGACCCCGATAGGTGTTAGTTTAGGAGTGATCCTTCGAGTCGAGAAGTCTTGCATAAGACTTTCTTTTCCTTTCCAACTCTGAATCAGATTCATTACCTTCTCTACACCTTTGAACATTCCGTTCTAAATAAACAAACCCTCTAATGAATGACTCTTTTAATAAATATACATGAACAAGAATGTGTTCGGACTCTTTTAGATTCCTTTCTTTTCATCCTGATGATAAGAAGCATAACTTGGGATTGACAATCAGAATCTACCTTGCAGAAATGGAAGCCCCAAAACTGATTTTCTCCTTCACCAATGGACTGGACTTCGCTGTTTACAAGGATGAGCTGCCCGACAATGGGATAATCCGGTTTGGACAAGGATTCGACAACACAAATGTCAAGATCGCTGACGTTACCCTTTTCGCACTGATGGACAAAGTGTCAGAAACTGAGAAACCCATGATTGAGTTCAACCTTAAATCAACTCAAGAATTTCCTCCTCCGCAAAGGGTTCCAGCTCGAGAGGAATACCGCTGTCCGAAAGGAGGACCGTTATCTCTACCCCCACCGGTCTAGTCGTCTCCGCACCTATCCCGGCTCCCGCCAAGCCGAAGGGGAAAGAAGTTCAAATTTGCAACGAGCATGTTACCGTGGAGGGTACGGATTTCCGTGCAAGACCTTCGTTTTTGAAATTGGGTCCGGCTCGAGGGTTCCACCCCTAACACGGACTCGGAGGAGAAACAGAGGCGGGGAAGATTGCCGGGAAGGCCGGAGCTGCCGAAGTCGCTTTCCTAGAAGAAATCCCGAGTACACACCACTACCTGAATACATACCATTGTCTGAGTATACACCCCTTTTGGAAGGAAGTAGATTCCATCCCCTTTCCGCCGCAGCTGACGAGGAAAATGTCCGCAGGATTGCCTCTACATTACCTCGGCCCGCATACTATAATGACAACAGAAGAAAGAGGGCTAGGGTTACACCACTTGCCCGACTACAGACTGTGATTGAAAAGTTAGCGAAGAAGGAAAGATGCCCTGTGTCGGAAATTTTAAGAAGGATAGGGCGGGTGCCGGCCGAATCTCATCTTGGGCCGCGAGTAGAATCTGCTATCAGCTGCGGAAGAACCAAATAAGAAAATGAAGGCTAGCCCACCTGTTGTTGTTTCGGGTTTACGGATCGGGGAGGATACCACCTTCCGACGATTCGAGTGACGGACCATCCGGTCCTAGGCCTTCTGTCGCTAGAAGGATGGTATGGCATCCCACTACCGGCCAATTAAGACCGAAACAACGACCAGAAAAGGAAAGTCTCGTCAGGAGACTTGAGTCCGAAGAAAGTGCTACCGCAGTAAAGGGGACTCATGAGAAGGAAACCCGACAATTATCACATGACAACTGCAAGGATATACAGAAAAGACCTCTAGAAGATGCTATGGAAAAGTTAAGAACTGATATTCGACGACTAGCAAGGGAAAGAGAGGAGAAATTCGGAGATGGAGTTGACTCGTCAGAGTTCATGGATGATGAGTATGCGAGAAATTAACATGGTAGAAACACGAGCTTCGTCGGCTTCACAAGGTGCTCCTGCGGCCGCAGAAGAGAGGAGCCGGAAGTAATGAGGAGGCAACTTCAAGAGAAAGATGATACGATCGCCCGGATGGCGAAAAGGATGGAAGAGATGGTCGTAGCCCTAGCCACTCTCCGGAGTCAAGTTCAACCCCAGGGGAAACACCCCCGGAAGTCATTCACATTGTAGACGGAGGAAAGGAGGTTACATCCGTCAACGGGGATGATCAATTAAAGAAGGATGCAACACAAAGCATGATTCCAGAAAAGGATATCAAGAGCTTGGTGGAACAGCAGGTGCGAGAAGCCTTGGCACAATCAAAAAGCGGGACATCCATTCGGACGGGTAGACCTTACCCTGAAGAATTCGACGCTGTCCAATATCCGAAAGGCTTTGTACCACCTCTGTTCAAAACCTTTGATGGGACCGGAAACCCTCGGCAGCATGTTGCACATTTTCGTGCCAGTTGTTGCAATGCCGGCGGAAGTGATGCTTTACTCTTCCGACAATTTGTCAGCAGCCTGTCAGGGATCGCCTTTGATTGGTATGCGGAATTACCAAATGGTTCGGTGAAGACATTTTCAGAGTTAGAGAACCTCTTCATCAAGCGATTTGCCGGAGCTCAGCACCACATCACTATAGGTGATTTAGTAGTAGAGAAGCGAGCCGAATGAAACCTTGGTGGACTACATACTTCGATGGAGGAATCTAAGTATGAAGTGTGAGCCGCAGCTACAAGAACAGCATGCAGTCGGCATTTTACTTAAAAGCATCCATGGCCCGATAGCACTTCTCCTCAAAGGATTTACTATTAAGACTTTCGAGAAGTTGTTAAGCAAGGCCGGAAGCTTGCAAGAGGAGGCGAAGCAATTAAGTTTCACCGATAAAGCGGACAAACGAAGCCGTGAAAACTTTTGAAAAGAAGTCCGGGATCGTCGCAGCGAGTCGATAAAGGCAAGCAACCGATACAAATATCGTCGAACGGCCGCGACAACCTCGACAAAATTAGCGACAACCCCGACCCGGCTATCAGTCATCTCGACGGTATGAACAACCGCCTCGTCCGCAACGGACGTTTAGGGAGTTCCCGAGCGAGGGAGTATCCGTTCAAGAATGAGGCGATGCCGAAAATGTTCCGCGACCCTAATGAAGACTCCGGATTTTCAACTGTCGAGCCTAAAAGACCAGAAGAAGTCGACAAGAAAGGTGATCCCAACTTTTGCCCTTACCACCGGATGCTTGGACACAAGATAGAAGATTGTATTACCTTCAAAAGTTGGCTCAACGACAACCTTCGGAAAGGGAATATAACGATCCCGAAAGAATACATGAAGGAACCCCAGAAAGGAGGTTCCGTCAATGTTATCTCAACGGATTTCATTGTTCGATAGATCCCTATGCGACCGATGATGGATGGACTACCGCTTGGACAAAGTCTTCGAAGAAGGTTTTAGATCACATCCAAACCGCTTCGGTGCGAGCTTCAATTCAAAGTTCGAAAACTGTCAAGTCGGCGCTATCACTTGCGATAGAAGAACCACCTCGATAAGAAACAATCGAAGAAAAGAAGAAAACTGACGAAGAAGAGAAGACCGAGGCACCTAAGGCTAGACTAGGGGCTGCTTATCCTAGGATAGTTGTTTCCGATTCGGGGGAGAAATCCCTCGAACCTCTGACTCTGTATGATTATTTGCCCACTCCGGTGGGATCTTATAATGATGAGGGTTATGGCGTTGGCTACGTTTTGATCGTTTCTAACGATTACGTAACTAGCGACAATCAACCTAATCCGGACGTCGATTCCGATACAAACGACAATTCTCAAATCATACACCATCTCGACGATCACAATGACGAAGAAGACATCCACCAGGAAGGCTACGAGAGTTCAACAAGCAACGAATCTATTTGCAAATTTCGAGGAGCTCCAGATCACAATAGAGTTAGAGCCTTCGGACTCCGAAGCTCAATCTCGAAGAACTTGTCGTTCCAGTTCGGGAGGAGACACCGAGCAAACTCAATGCTAAATTCGGAAGAAATCACGAAGTCAACTTAAGAAGTGGAAGAGTTCTACCTCCGAGAATGGGTCCAAAGGACAAAGGAAAGCAGGTGGTTGTTCAGGAAGAACCAACCCCGGCAGAAGAAATACCCATTCGAGAAGAAAACGAGGCACATGAAAACAAAGTGGACTACAACGTGCTAGCCCATCTTAGGAAACTACCAGCCAAACTAAGCATCTACGACGCTCTCATCTTATCACAGGAGATGAGAGAAGCTCTGATCAAGGCCTTACTTGATCCAGAAATTTGCTTAGCTCAAATGACTGGAGATTCCTTATATGAGGTTTGCTCGTTAAAGGAACAGCGAGGTGTTACCTTCACGGACAACGACCTACTACTTGGGACGACGAGACCACAACCGACCATTGTACATTTCGATTATAATTGGGAAGTTTACGCTCTCCAGAGTATTGGTGGATCCAGGAGCATCAATCAATATAATGAATCTTCGAACGCTAGCATACTTGGAGATTGATGCTCGCGAGCTCGAAGCGGACAAAATGTTATTAAGAGGATTCAACCAGAAAGGAGAAAGAGCCCTCGAATCAATAACACTCGCTAATGAAGACCGGTGACTTAGCAAAGACAACCGCGAAATTTCACATAATTGATTCGGAAACGTCATTCAACGCTCTACTCGGGCCGACCGTGGATACATGAAAACCGGATGGTACCATCATCTCTACATCAATGCATCAAGTACTACGATGGAGGGGAACGAGTGCATTAAAGGTGACTTACAACCGTTCTCCGTACATGAAATCGGAATCCATGAAGATGCGACTTATTATACACCTCCGAAGAAAACAATATTCTCCAGGAGATACCATAACAAATGAAGCAAAGGAAATTTGGGACGACGAAGAACCTGAAATTCTAGTCCAACGATCACTCACCACTCCCTTACGGCGAGATGGTGAAGGTTTCTCCACAACTCGCATCCGAGGTCGAGGCCGGGGACGAGGTCGTGGCGAGACATTGGGACGATTGGACGGAGGAAACCGACCATCAATGTTGATTGGGAAGATAGTTCTGAAGAAGAAAAAGGAATTAAACAAGAAGCAGCGACAATAAGTCGGAAGAAGCCGCAATTCAAGATCCCTCTCGAAGATGAAAGAAACGAAGAATATAAATCGATGTACGAGAAGATTAACCACTATGTACATACTATGACCCTGACCCCGATCCATTCTAATAAGATCGAGGGTATGCAGGTTAAAGAGGTACGTAGCGGTGGTGCAAAGACAATCAAATTCTACCGTGGTGCTCCTTCCTCCAAAACTGAAAATAATGTACAATTTGAAGATGCTACTTCATCAGAATTAATGGAATTACCTTTTGAGTGGTACTCTCCCCGTGTTCAAAATTTAATTCGGCGTGGTTTCTTACCTCGACAATGGACAAAAGGTCAATCACAATGTTTTGAAAAATTATGGAATAACTCCGGTCGTCCACCCAATTCAAAACATGGTCTCGGATTCGGCACGATGAGGATCGGCTGACGATATCGAATTTTGCTTGGTTGTCACTCGCGAGTCTAATGAAAACCGCATGGAAACTACGGAAGAACTCGAAGATTTACAAATTGGAGATGCTCCACCGAATTCGAAGAAGAAATCAAATCTACAATAGATGAGTTAACGGAAGTTAACTTAGGTACTAGCGAAGAACCTAGACCTACCTTTGTTAGCTCCTTACTCAATAAAGAAGATTCCGAAGAAATAATTAAGTTATTAATGGAATTTAAAGATTGTTTTGCTTGGAGCTACGATGAGATGCCGAGTTTAGCTCCGGAGGTCGCAGATCCATAAGCTAGGGGTGGACCCCGCTTCGTTCCGACCGGACAAGGTCCCGGAAGAATGCGTCTAGAAATCGAACAACAAGTCATAGCTGAAGTTAAAAATCTAATAGACGCTAAATTTGTCCGTGAAGAACAATACCCGACTTGGTTAGCCAATGTGGTACCGATCGAGAAGAAGAATGGTCGGATCGGAATTTGTGTGGATTTCGGAGATTTAAACAAGGCATGTCCAAAAGATGAATTCCCTCTACCGATCCTGGAATTAATGATCGACATTGCTTCGACACATGAAATATTCTCGTTCATGGATGGATCTTCGGGATACAACCAGATAAAAATGGCTCCGAAGATGAAAAACTTACAGCATTCGAACGCCGATCGGAGTATATTGCTACACGGTGATGCCATTCGGATCGAAGAACGCAGGAGCAACCTACCGGAGAGCAATGACAAGAATTTTTGATGATCTCATCCACAATCAAGTCGAATGCTACGTGGATGATGTGGTCATCAAAAGCAAAGTAAAGGAAAACCACCTGTATGATTCGAGAATTGTTTTCGAACGATTAAGACAATTTAACCTTAAGATGAATCCCTTAAAATGCGCCTTCGGCGTCACCTCCGGAAATTCTTAGGATTCGTTGTCCGACATCGTGGAATTGAAATCGACCCGGAAAAGATTAAAGCTATCTTAGAAATGCCACCGCCTGCAGCCTTAAAACAACTACGATCTTTTCAAGGGAAGCCGGCATATCTTCGACGCTTTATCTCAAACTTGTCGTGTAGGTGTCAGCCTTTCTCGGCATTAGTTAAAAAGGACGCCAAATTTATTTGGGAAGAGAAATGCCGGAGGGCCTTCGAGGACATTAAGCAATATTTAATGACACCTCTCGTCTTAGCGAGCCCCGGCCTCGGGTAGACCGTTAATACTTTATACCGCGGCTTTAGACGACTCTCTCGGAGCCCCATTAGTCAGGGTTAATGATGAGGGTAAAGAAAATGCTCTTTATTACCTAAGCCGTCGTTTATCGCCGACGGAAATAAGGTATCCCACAATCGAAAAGCATTGTTTGGCCTCGATCTTCGCCGCTCAAAAGCTCGTGCATTACATGCTTTCTCATAAGGTCAACTCGATCTCGAAATTTAATCCATTGCAATACTTGATGACCCGTCCAACGCTTTCCGGCGGACTTGCCGGATGGTCAATGATATTATTGCAATTCGATATAACTTTCGTGCCTCTTCGTGCCGTAAAGGGACAAGTCTTAGCGGACTTCCTCGCAGAGACACCCTTTGCGTCGTGAATCGCCTCTCAATGACGATTTGCCGGATGAACAAATAATGAGCTTAGAAGACCCCGATGATCGACGTTGGGAATTATATTTCGACGGAGCATCTTCGAGCACACAAAGACGAAGAATCGCAAGTGATAGTGCCTGTAAGGCGGGGATCGGACTAATCTTTATAACACCGGAGCGGGGGATGTTAAGATACTCCTACCACTTGACGAGTCGTGCACAAATAATGAAGCGTAATACGAAGCCCTCATAACGGGACTGGAATTAACTATTCAAATGGGTATAACGGACATCAACATCTACGGGGATTCACGACTAATCATTCAACGGATCGCCGGACAATACGTAATTTTAAAACCAAGACTCGAGCAATACTTCCGAGTATGCCATACAGTCGTTGGAACAGATTCGAATGTGACAATCTACAAGATTCCCGAAAAGAAAACGCTTTAGCGGATGCGCTAGCCCGTCTCGCAAAAGAATTTGCTCGTTTGCAAGATGAATCAGCTGGAAGTGTCGGTTCACGGACATCGGGTCCTATCACGACTCGACATAGACACAATACACAAATCGGAAAAAAAAGGATCAATCGTGAGCAGGTGATGTAGAAATCCCGAAGATTGGCGACGACCATTAATCGATTACTCGCAAACAGGAAAACTACTAGACGATAGGTCGTTAGCCCATCAGATCAAGAAAAGAACTCTGTCCTACGCATTAGTAAACAATACGTTATACAGAAGGTCTTTTGATCAAATGTGGCTAAGGTGCCTAAGCGGGTCCGAGGCCCGTGAAATTGTTAAAGAGGTGCATTCGGGACTCTGTGGCGCTCACCAGTCGGGTCCGAAGATGAAAATGAAAATTAAAAGACTAGGGTACTACCGGCCCTCGATGATGACCGATCGCATGAAAATCGCCAAGAGCCGTCACCGGTGCGAGTGCACGGAGTGGTTCTACACCAACCTCCAAACGTGCTACATCCGACAATTGCATCGTGGCCATTTGAATGTTGGGGCACGATATAGTAGGTCCAATAGAACCACCATCTTCGAAAGGACATCGCTTCATTCTTGCGGCTACAGATTACTTTTCTAAGTGGGCGGAGGCGGTTCCACTTAGAGAAGTGAAAGCACATCACGTGCTACAATTTTTCAAGAACCAAGTTGTCTACCATTTCGGAGTGCCGCGCGAGATCATCTCGGATAATGGGTCGGCATTCGAAGCACGCAAATCAACAATTTTGTCGGGAGACACGGAATCGACCGGCGGTATTCAACAATTTACTACCCAAGAGCAAACGGCTCTGGCCGAGGCTTTTAATAAAACTCTCGTTCAAATTTTAAAGAAGACTTTGGACGACAATAAGAGAAATTGGCACGAGAAGTTATTAGAAGCCTTATGGGCCTACCGGACAACCTTCAGAACTCTTACTCAAGCTACACCTTACGCTCTGGTGTATGGGTCCGAGGCAGTGTTACCCTTAGAAGAGAATGTCAAATTGCTACTAGAAGAATTGGAAAGCCTGGAAGGGAAAAGAATTGCAGCACAGCAGAATTTAGAACTATACCAAGCTAAGATGGTTCAAGCCCATGACAGACTGGTCCGCCCAAGAACCTTCAAAGTTGGTGACTTAGTTCTCGTTCTCAAAGACCTATTCTCGCACACCGCAAGATGGGAGGAAAATTTGAACCCACTCGGGAGGGACCGTTTGTAGTTGAGGCGGTCTACTCGGGAGGCTCCTACCGAGCTAGTGAATTGCCAAGGAGAACGACATATGCTTCCGATCAATGGACGATACTTGAAAAAGTATTACGATACCTGATGTTTCGAAGGAATGAATTCTCTATCCCTAGAAGCACGGGTGAAGTAATTACTTATGACTGGGTTCGAACCCAAAATAATAAAAATGTGCTAAAATAAATAAAATCATGATAATAAAGTTTTCCTTGTTTCCTCTCTTCCAAATCAAAATCTCTTTCCTGATCTTTTCCTACTTCATTCCTGTCGAATTTAAAAAATATAAAAATAAAAAAATTGTCTTTAATAAACATTTTCTTAATGTTCTTGTTCTTAGATACAGCCCCCGATCCTTTTCCTTGTCTTTTCGCGAGGAAATGTCGAACGGGCGGTTGGTCCCGAACTTTAGAAATGGCGTAAGCCTTGCACTCGATGAAAAGAGGGTGAAAGATGGAGCGATAATGAGATCGACTCGGACTTCGCACCGCCGGGCTCGCAATACGAGGAAAGTGATTGGGTCCCGGCTGATCGAGAGGAACCGCTCGATCGGACAAGTAATGAAAGTGGGTGGCCCAAGCCACCAATCCAACGAAGTAAGAAAAGAAAAACAAACACCGAAGAGGACAAGAGAATCAAATCCGTAGTCGCTACGGCGGAGGGCGGGCTTGTCGGCGCCGCGCCCACGGAACTTCGGGAAGTACGAAGAGCTACTCTCACGACGAACTCAACGAAGAAATAAAAATCGCCGTATCCGCAAGATGTTAACTAAATTAGCGACGAGACCAGCGCGACGAGACGATTGCTACTGCCAGTCATACACTTCGAGGACACCGGTTCACCGGGAACCGAGAGAAAGGAGGTCAGCTCCGAGGATGACAGAAGAAACCAGAGAAATCTCAAGAAGAACAGAAGAAAGAAGGCTACTACGCCACTAGATGAAGCCACCAGTAATGCATGACCTTGTTGCAGAAGCAACCCCGGAGGATGTCCCGATGGACATCATCCCCGAGGAGCCGAGGTATGCAGGAGAACGTGAAGGGATTGAGCCATATATCCCACAGTACGTCACCGAGCCTCGCCATTTGCAAATTATCCCGTAATACGAGCTAGAAAGAATACGTAATGTCCAAAAGAAAACTTTTGAATACTTCGAGAGAATCGAGGCGGGAGGATCAACATACTGAAGGCCTCGAGTTACATACGGATGTGTTCTCGAATACGAGCAACAACAAATCGTGGATCGCATCCGGGATTTGAAAAAGATGGGCCGAGCAGGTCACTTAAGAGAAAACACTTACTCGGAACCCCGGAGATGGATGCCGGGAAGGGGAGGATTACAATACAATGTGGATGCTCGCTACAACTTCGCGAGAAGACAGAAGGGAAACCCACTGGGATACTCCGTCATGGCCGGTGGATCCAATGCCATTAGTCATTAAAAGGATGGTAAAAAGAATGATAACATGGAGGGTACGCCGCAGATTGCATACCCAGACGGTTGCATCATTAACATTTACAAGAAGGGTGACCGCATTCCCCCGCACATAGATCACCACGACTTTGTCGGACCTTTCGCACGAGTTTCTTTTCCGAACGAGTGTAATATCATGTTCGGATCCGACCTCCGGATAGCGAGCCCGAGTGAGTTCCGAGGGCCGAGTAAAGATACCATTACCGTGGGTTCCGTCATGATACCGAAGGGCAACGGAGCGGATGTCGCTAAACATTGCATACCGGGAGTACCGAGTGAAGCGGATCTCGGCTACTTTCGAAGGATGGATGACGGGAAAGCACCTTACCACTTCCGACCGTACCCGGAGCTAGAGAGCCTCCGACCTTACGAGCCGTGAGTTACATGGAAAATATCACACCTCCAATGTACATCCATACGGCATCCTTGCCAAGGATGGCTTGGAAGGTGATGTTATCGACCATGTACCTCACTATTCGGTACATGGATTTTTGACGGATACCCCGTTGGATGGATCGACAAAGATCATACATAGTCCGTTTTGAGTCTATATGGATTGTATGAGATGTATTCCGGATCGAGTTGTATGATATATCTTCAAGCATGATTGGAATGAAAGTGACCATGTTACATTTTTGGCCTTCACCTCTTTTGTGCAAATTGATCGGGAAACGCCATTAAAGTTAAACGAACTTCGAACAAAGAACAGAAAAGGAAAAAATAATAATAATAAAAATAAAATAAGATAAAAAAAAGAGGAAATAAAAATATAAATAATAAGTGAGAATTATTTTTCCTTAAAAATCCAAACATAAAAATAACTTCAAAATCCACGTGAACGTTAAATAAAATTCACATGAACATTAAGTACACGGCTAAAAAAAAAAAAAAAAAATTTTTGAAAGTTAAAGGACAAACAAAATGAAAATGAATCTCAAATCGGATCCCACTCTAAATTCATCTTTTCAAACATTTTCAAATCAACTCCAAATCGAAATTTATCTCAAGAAGCTTTGAAATTCTCTGTAGGGACAACTCTTCCTCACAAGAGACCCACACTTCAATTTAAGAACCCTAAACCTTTTTTCGTCACATCGAAGTCATTTCGACTTTTGTGGCCTACCTTTCTTCCTGTATGGAGATCGACTAGGTCTATTGACACGGAGCCATAAGTTTTCTCTGATTTGGTTCTGATAGCATGAGACTAGGTCCCTCTTCACACAATTAAACTTTCGAGATTGGAACCTCGTTCCAATTCTCTTTAAAATTTCGAGATTGGAATCCATTTCCAATTCTCATTAAACTTCCGAGATTGGAATCCATTTCCAATTCTCATTAAACTTTCGAGATTGGAACCTCGTTCCAATTCTCTTTAAACTTTCGAGATTGGAACCTCGTTCCAATTCTCTTTAAACTACTGAGATTGGAATCCATTTCCAATTCTCATTAAACTTTCGAGATTGGAACCTCGTTCCAATTCTCTTTAAACTTTCGAGATTGGAACCTCGTTCCAATTCTCTTTAAACTTCCGAGATTGGAATCCATTTCCAATTCTCATTAAACTTCCGAGATTGGAATCCATTTCCAATTCTCATTAAACTTTCGAGATTGGAACCTCGTTCCAATTCTCTTTAAACTTCCGAGATTGGAATCCATTTCCAATTCTCATTAAACCTTCGAGATTGGAACCAGTTTCCATTTCTCTTTAGACCTTTGAGATTGGAACCAGTTTCCATTTCTCTTTAGACCTTTGAGATTGGAACCAGTTTCCATTTCTCTTTAGACCTTTGAGATTGGAACCAGTTTCATTTCTCTTTAGACCTTGGAGATCGGAACCGGTTCCATTTCTCTTTAGACCTTTGAGATTGGAACCAGTTTCCATTTCTCTTTAGACCTTTGAGATTGGAACCGGTTCCATTTCTCTTTAGACCTTTGAGATTGGAACCGCTTCCATTTCTCTTTAGACCTTTGAGATTGGAACCGGCTTCCATTTTTCATTAGACCTTTGAGATTGGAACCAATTTCCATTTCTTTTAGACCTTTGAGATTGGAACCAGCTTCCATTTCTCTTTAGACCTTTGAGATTGGAACCGGCTTCCATTTCTCTTTAGACCTTCGAGATTGGAACCGGCTTCCATTTCTCTTTAGACCTTCGAGATTGGAACCGGCTTCCATTTCTCTTTAGACCTTCGAGATTGGAACCAGCTTCCATTTCTCTTTAGACCTTCGAGATTGGAACCGGCTTCCATTTCTCTTTAGACCTTCGAGATTGGAACCAGTTTCCATTCCTCTTTAGACCTTTGAGATTGGAACCAGTTTCCATTCCTCTTTAGACCTTCGAGATTGGAACCAGTTTCCATTTCTCTTTAGACCTTCGAGATTGGAACCAGTTTCCATTTCTCTTTAGACCTTCGAGATTGGAACCAGTTTCCATTTCTCTTTAGACCTTTGAGATTGGAACCAGTTTCCATTTCTCTTTAGACCTTCGAGATTGGAACCAGTTTCCATTTCTCTTTAGACCTTTGAGATTGGAACCAGTTTCCATTTCTCTTTAGACCTTCGAGATTGGAACCAGTTTCCATTTCTCATTAAACCTTCGAGATTGGAACCAGTTTCCATTTCTCTTTAGACCTTCGAGATTGGAACCAGTTTCCATTTCTCTTTAGACCTTCGAGAATGGAACCAGTTTCCATTTCTCATTAAACCTTCGAGATTGGAACCAGTTTCCATTTCTCTTTAGACCTTCGAGACTGGAACCAGATTCCAGTCCTCTTTAAACCTTCGAGACTAGAACCCGATTCCAGTCCTCTTTAAACCTTCGAAATCGGTACCTAAATTTTGATTCTTATCCTCTTCGATCAACACTTAAACTCCGATTCTCATTCGCGGTCGGTACCCCGAGTCCAGTTTTCTTCACAATCCCGGGATTGAAACCTCGTTTCGAATCCAAACTTTAGATCCAAATTTCCTCAAATTGATTTTAAACCAAACTTCAATCTAAATTGAAACTCAAAATCTAAACTTACACATCAAAATTTAAACTAAAACAAAACGAAAATCTAAATTGAATTCCCCCAGATCATGTGATTAGGGATTCACCTCCTTTTCCTTGCCCCAGCGAGAGTTCAGGGATCTCCAGTCTCAGAGATATACTTGATACTCCCCAGCGGAAACTCTTCTACTTCGTCCTAAGTTTGTCACTTGGACATTTGTGTTGGTTTTGTTGATCTTGTCGGTCAACGCCAATACGTGCGGTGTGCTTGGTTAGCACACCACACCTATCGAGAGTCCATTTGTTGACCTCATTTTTGATGAGGTCTTCTCTTCTTCTCTTTAGTACTTAGGATCTAGCCTTAGGCTTTTCCTTTGACTATCCTAGAGGATTAGAATTGGGGCCCACCACTTAGAAATTCAAACCACTTCTTAACTCCTCGCAAACTCCACAAAATTGATTGTAGACCCCTAATCACCTAGAGGGTTGAAATTAAATGTGGAAGTTTAAAGGATGAGTTCCTATGGGACTCTTTGGCCTTAGGATCGCCTACAGGTGGCTGGTCTAGTGAAGGGTTGGCTTACACACACACTACACCTATACACTACACTTTCACACACCTCTTAAAACCACACCCACACCCAATTTGACATCCTGACTCATGAAGGTGATTCACATGGATGGTCCTTAACCCCTAAGCCTTTGCGCAAGAGGTTAGGAACAACATAGTGGATGCCTCAAATGAGTCCCTTCATGGCTCATGTGGGCTTGATGTGGCTTCATGGCTCAACCAAAATGATTTCATTCCACTTACACTCACCCAATCTTCAATTTTCCAAATTTTCGATTTTCGACCCCGGGACCCTATACCCGCTAACTTACCCAAAACCTTTAAAATTACCCAAATTTTTCTAAAATCTCCAAATCACCCAAAAATCCCCAAAATCAATCCCAAACATTTCCACATTACTCAAATTGATCATCCATACCCAAAAATACCAAAAATTCCAAAAATACCTCCCAATACCCTCCAAATACCCAAAATACCCCTCTTGACCCAAAAATCCAAAAATTCAGAAAATTCCCAGAAAATTCCAGAAAATCCCAAATATTCCCAATTTCATTTTGTTCAACTACACCATGGGCCAATTTTGTCAATTTTCCCCACTTTTATCAAAATCCCCGATTTGACCCATTTTAACCCAAAGTGAACCCAATGTCAAACCAAACCTATCCAATTGACCCAAATTCTGGTCCAATTCAATTCTAAACTTCAATTCAACATCCCCAACACCAATATAGACCAAATCCAAGTCCAATTTGATTGACATTTGGATCCAATTTCACTTTGGGCCTTAAAGCCCAATTTGGACCCATGACCCAAACTTAGCCCAAACTCACCCAATTCAACTCCAATTAACCCCAAATCTTTTCTAAACCTTCCTTAACATCCCCATAAACAAAACACTAACATGATTTGCCCAAAATTTAGACCCAAACCCCACTCAAATTCAACCCAAAATCAAAAGGCCCAATTTTGACTTAAACCTAAACTTAACCCAAATGAACCCAAATCCCAAAATCAAAACCTAACCAAAGCCAAAACCTCTTTGAAACACTCCCATAAACAGTTCCCAACATTAATTTTACATCAATTTTAACTTTAGCCCAACTTTGGCCCATGGTAGCCCATTTTGGCCCACCTTAGCCTCTTTACCAAAAGGCTCATATCCAACCCAATTCAAACCCAAATCACCTCAAATTTGTTTCAAACCACTCATGACACATCCCTAAACCAAATTCAACAATTATTTGGCCCAACCTCTTTACAAAATTTCCATCCATAAATTCTTTTTTTAAACTAAAAGGCCCATTCCTTAAATCATTTTAAAAAAAAACCCATTTTTACCACATCCAAAGGCCCAAAATTAGTCCCAAAGCCCATATGACATTTCCCCTCATCATACTTTCAATTAAACTCAACATCTAAGTCCTAAATTCATCATCAAATCATCCCAAATCAAGCCTTATCCAAGTTCTCATTAAATTATCAAAAAATCCCAAACCCATTTTTATGAAATCGACCAAGCCTTTCCCCAAGCCAAAGGTTAGCCATGAAGCCATGCATGAGCCACATGTGAGCCATGAGAGCCTTGGACACTCCACCATGCCATATTGGGTAAGAAGAGGGAGGGCTTTCCTTAATCCCTAAAGCTCATTAGCCTTAATCATGATTCACCTAAACTTAAATTTAATCCAAATATATTTGGATGGAGACTTCTCCATGCCAAACCAACTGATCCCTTTGATCCCCCACAGCACCCAAAGCCACTTTGAAGGGTGCACCAAGCCCAAATGGGTGAATTGACCCATATAGACTCAAAACTAGCCATGCCCCATTCTACTTTGGATCAAAGCCTTTACACATGGCAATTGCCGATTGCTTGCACCAAGCCCCACCCGACCCACCCGACCTCGAGGGTGACCCATGCTCGGCCGGCCACCACCACGACCGCCGGAAACCACCGGGCCGAGAGCTCACATGTGAGCCCAAACTTGGAATTCTCACCTGCTGAGCTGCCTCATGCCCAATGGCCACCATGGCTGTTCTTCACATACCAAGAGCAGCTGATCCCAGCCCTCAACTCCCCCTGGGAGGCCCTCCAGCCATGCCTATTTAAACCCCTCACCCTCTCGGCCAAAGGAGGTGTTGAACCAGACCTTACTGAAACTCTGCCAAAATTGCTCTGCATCATTCTCCATACTTAGAGCAGCTTGATCCCCAGTGCCAATTTGCCTCGATCCCCACCAACAAAGCCCAATTTCTCGCCCAAAATTCCACCCAAAACCAGGACACTTCTCCACAGTGGATCAATCCTCAAATTGATTGGTCCTACACCTTCACTGGACCAAGGGAAGAAGTCCACTAGCAAAAGCCCCTCTCCGGAGCCACCCAGTTGCTCCAGCCCTCCAAGCTTTGTGATCGGGCTTGGTCGAAATCATACCTGAGACAATTCACTGCACCGGAGACTTCATCCGGAGCTTGCTGGGATCCAATCGAAGGTGACACAACCCTCGTATCGAAGCCACACTTCTCCGAGCAAAGGTATGAGCTAACTATTTATCCCGAGCTTCCGGAGATTCTCCATTTCAAATGCTTTGATTTCAATGCATGATCACCATATAGATGTGTTCGTCTCTTCAAGACGAATCCATAGAGCACAAGAACATGAAAATCCGTTGAGAAATGAGTGAGTTCTTAGGGTTTTAGTGTGGACGGTTCTCGGGCTAGGAGGCTTGGGCACGATGAACGGATGTCGTTCATTTGATACACGCGCGGACGGACGGCCAGGATCTCGCCGGATGAGGAGACGGAACGATACAGCCGGGCCCTCGGAGCGCCGAGTCGGATGGCGGCGTCGAATCGGAAGCGCCACGCGGCGCTTCGGAGATGCTAAGGTTGACGCGGCGCCGACTCGGATAAATAGAAAAATAGGGATTTTCTCGATTTATTTAATTCCCTAAACTTCAAAAATTCATAACTTTGTGTAGAAAAATCCTAAAAATAAAATAAAAATACCCTCTCGCTCGAGTGAACAGAGGAGAATAATGTGGAAAAGAAATCATTTAATTTCATCAAGTATTTTATTTTTAATTAATTATTTACTCCCTGCATTGTTTTAATTCTCCATGCATTCATACAATTCACCATGGCATGAGACCATAGGGCTTTTGAAGCCTCTGAACTTGGGAACATTCCCTGAATTTTCCAAGGTCAGAGGCCATCTCTGTGAAATGTTATTGATTTTTCAAATGCATGTTACTGTTTTGAGTATTTTAATTCCAAAAATTAGCATGTTGTGAAATAAATTCTAGGAAAATTTGGTGATGTTTCTTATGACCAGAGAACCCTAGGAAAAATAGGACTTGAGTTAATTCACTCAGATTAACCCTAATTGGCTTAAACACCCAAAATAGACCCCTAATTAATTAGAGCTAACCATACAACAAATTGACTTGAAATCAATTCTCCACTGACCTTTAGTATCAGAGAAACCCACCATAAAAATTTGAAGTCAATTGGACTTGGTTAGCCCTACTAAATGGGTTGATTAAGCCATTTAGTCATTTTAAACTTTAAAAAATTCATAACTTTCAAAATACCTTTCAAAAATTCACCAAATTGGTTTTGGAGCCTCTCTGATATCAGGGAATTTAAGAAAATTAAAATTTCAATTTTCTAAAAAAGTTAATTTTTTAGTATTATTTTAATATTTTAATAATTAAAAAATAATAAAAATTAAAAAAATAATAAAATTCACCAAAATGTCACATTTTGAATTTTAATCACTTAGGAACAAATCCCATATTTTTCCTAGGTCTCTATGATAAGATATTAAATTTTAAAGCCTTGGGGTAATTTTTAAAATTAAAAAATACATTTTCTAGCATTTCAACTAAAATAATTCCAATAAATTAAGAAAAAATTAGAAAATTATAAAATTTGGTTCTCTGGAATCCTTGCTATCAGAGAGAATTTTAAAAATTATAAAATTCATTTTTCAACTTATATTCTATTTTTAAATTAATTAATACTCCAGAACTTAAAATAATTTTAATAAATAAAGTATAATTCAAAAAATCATAAAAATTGGTCCAAGTGGTCCTCTGGTCATTAAGAATGTTCCATAATTTTCTTAAGGATAGAAACTTTTCCTTGGTCATATTATTAAATTTTCCTTGGAAATCCTTATTTTCCACCAAAAATAATTACATAAATAAATTAAATATTGAAAAATCACATTTTCTCCTCTAATGTCTTTATTGACATATGAGTGAAGTCATATAAAAATTTCAAATTCATTTGAGCTCAATTTAGTGAGTTATGAAATTATTAAGCTTGAATGGCAAAATGGTAATTAAAATTTTAACCCTTAATTAAAACTTTAGGCTTAATAAAATGAAAGGGTAAAATATTTGATCTTATTCTGATTTGGATGATTGAAATTTAAATAATTAAAGGGTAGAAACCTATTAAACAACTTAAAAATAATTAAAATAAATTTTAATTAAAATAAATAATTAAATTTGGAAGAATAATAAATTGGAATTATTAAAATAGGGATGTTATTAGGAAGAAATTTGTTCTTTAATTTAAGGATCCCTAAATTAATCATCTCAATAATATTTAATTCCTAATTAAAATGATAATCCAAGTTTAAGGTTTAAAATGCTAAAAGACTTAATCATTAAATTAAGTTAAGGTTAAATTATTTAAAGCAAATCCCTTTAAAATAAAATATTAAATTAAAAAAAATTAAATTAAATTAAATTAAATTAAATTAAATTAAATTAAAACAAATTAAATTAAATTAAAATTAAATTAAATTAAAATTAAATTAAATCATATTAAATTAAATTAAATTAAAATTAAATTAAATCATATTAAATTAAATTAAATTAAATTAAATTAAATTAAATTAAATTAAATTAAATTAAATTAAATTAAATTAAATTAAACTAAATTAAATTAAATTAAATTAAATTAAATTAAATTAAAATTAAAACAAATTAAATTAAATCAAATTAAATTAAATTAAGCTAAATCATATCATATTAAATTAACCTAAATTAAATTAAGTTAAACTAAACCACATTGAATCAAAATTAAGTTGAATTAAATTAAATTGAATTAAATATAATATCACCTAAGACATGAAGAATTCAAAATAAATCTAAAATAACTTGAACACTATTCCAAACTTAAATCATTAATTTGAACTTAAATTTGAATCACAAATCATTAAATATCATTTTGCCCTTAGGAGCTTTTACTATTATAACTCCTAAATGGATATCAAGTGAAATGTCACTTCACTCATAAGGATATTCAAACATCCTAATTCACCGAGCAAGAAATAAAACTTAACTTAAACACCTCTGGATGATTAATTCACCGCACGATAGTAATTCATTCGGACTTCAGGACAATTCCCGAAATATTGAAAAGATGTTTAAAATTCGTCTTAAACACTTCCTCAATATGATGGAATGTCCTTAAGAACAAATTGAGCTTAGTTGTTATTTGGTGAAGAAAATCATCCTTAAAACCAAAATCGAAGACCTAGACGTCATAGGAATGACTAGCCATAGGATTAGTGACTTCGGTAGAAAACCATAACCCTTCCCTTAGCTTTACCTAGAAATTGCTATAAATGTTTAAATGCTTTAAATTGTATTTTAAGTGCTGCTTGGAATGACGGGAAGACCCTCCAGTGTACGCTTTTATTTTATTGCAATTTATCTTACCGCAATTCATTTACTCGTGTTGCACTTTACCTTTCTTGCATGATAAATAACGATTGCATGAAAACCTACACCTTTAGGACTGAAACCAAAACTGAAACCCATAACTAAATTAAAAGACACTACAAGATAAAATTCATCGCCACAACATTCAAAATATAAAACAACTCAAAATTTAATCACAAACAAAACAACAAAACTACAACTACAACTAAATTAAAACGTCTCATTGAATGATCGGGAATACCTCGGATGATGTAACCCACGTGTTGCTAACGGGATTTCCCACGGTCTAAATGAAAGTGCGGAACTCATTTAGTTGAGTTTAGCAAATTCATCCGGACTAAGTGAATTCGATGAAAATAACGGTGCTGGGATGACTGAACCAGTGGGATCTTAATCGGTTCCGTTTAATCAACTCTAAGACCTCGTTTTAATTAAAATATTAAAGACACATGAAAATTAAAACTTTCTCTAAAACCAAACACTTCTCTCATCTCCCGATTTATGACTTCTAAAACTAAACCTCTGCAACAACAAGGAGCTCGGAGTATGGTGGGCAAGACGACCATCGTCATCAATGAAAGCTCGAGTCTACTTCACAGAAACTTTCCTTAGAACTAAATAACCAAGCCATAGGACCTCGAGGTAGTTTTCCTAGTGCAACATAAATCCTCAACTCTTCGTTAGGCATTTGCATGATCATATCGTGTAAATTAAGCCCTAACTGGTCTTAGGATTTCCGAGGTAGTCGTCCGATACGACATAAACCCTCACATCTTCGAGGCTATTTATATGATTTTATCATACAAATATAAGTCCTAATTAACTAAAATTGGCAAGATTGAAATATAAAATAATATTAGGACTTTCCTAAAAATCAAACCAAACAATAGGATAGTCGGGAAATTACCGAAGTTCGCTTCGAATCTGTAATTTCTCCTACCTTTCCTCCTTTGAATTCCCAAGATAAAATGTTCCAAATTTGATCCATTCCCTATTGAAATTCCAAAATTCAATCCCTTGAAAACTTAAACTTTGAAATTCTTGAGAGCGAACTACCGATTATTATAGAGAGTTTTCTTAGGTGATTCTCGTCACTTAAGATGTAATTAACTATGAGGGCTTGCCCTTATAGGGAACTTTAAGAACCCAGGTAATATAAACCCTGCTTAATTCATTTATATTAAGCGGGGAACTTGTCGGCTTATAAAATTGGTTCGCAGGCCAAACGGATGTCACAAATCTTCCAGTTTATTTAATCGAGCCCCATCATCAAGCAATGTGTCTATTCTTCAGGATAGATACATGGTTTGTGATGCGGTGCTCGTTTATATAAACTATTCGGGATGTGAGATCAGTTTGATTTCATATCTTAAAAATTTTCAATTATTTTCAAAATCAAATACTACTTTCTAAATTATATATATATTTAAATTAAATTTAAAATTCGCCGACAACTTCTGTAGGCGACCCCTTTTAAAAAAATACAACACTCAACCTAAAAATATGCCGACAGGGGGGGGGTTGGGTGCAAATAAATAACGAAATGTGTTTTGTTGGGCGTAGAATTGGAGGTTTTAGGGTGATAGACTGAAATCCCCAATTTGGTCTTAGTATTTGGAAATTAAAGCAAGAGTTAGCCTTCAGGTGAAGGGAAGTGGGAGCTCTGTAGTGACAGTCAGTATCCTCCCAGTCTAATTACGGATTTAGGGACTAAACCTAAGATTAACCAATATTCTTTATAGCACTCGAAAGAGGGTAAAAAATATGTATGCTCTTTTGTGGCACGATACAATAATTATACTAATCTATATCATTCACTCGCCATAACATCATTATAAGGGGAAGGATAATTTCTCTAAACTTGATCCTTGCTTTTCAAAACTGAGTGTAGTAATAAATTTATTTCCTCTGAGATTAATTTAGAACTTAGCACTTTTAAATTTCGTAGCATCTTTAAACTTCAATAACTTTAGTATTTACTTTTTGTGTTTTGAAAATTCTAATATTGGAATTCTGTGCTGTGCTTTAAAGTTTGCTCCCTCTCTGTCGGATCGATAACGAGGACTCCACTGTAGCCCTGTATTACTTGAATGATACGTATACTTGCGTATAGCCAGAATGCTTTCTTATTGAACTGATTATACTTTATTACTGGATTGAAAATACATTTAAAATATTACTTTAAGTTTGCTTATTTGCCGCAGCCCACGCGCAGATCAGTGACTCAATGACCACCACATTAACCAAACTGGTTAGCCTTTGACCTAAATGGTCAACTTAGGTCAAAATGGTCAATCCTTGACCCAATGACAACCCCATTGACCGAACTGGTCAACCTTTGATCCAAAAGGTCAAATTAGGTCAAAATGATCAATCCATGACCCAATGACCACCACATTGACTAAAATGGTCAACCCTTAACCTAAATGATAAAATTAGATCAAAATGGTCAATCCTTGATCCAATGACCACCCAATTGACCAAACTTTTCAATCCTTGACCCAGTGGTCAAATTAGGTCAAAATGATCAATTTATGACCCAATTCCCACCCCATTGACCAAACTGATCAACCATTGTCCCAAATGATCAAATTAGGTTAAAATGGCCAATCAATGACCCAATGACCACCCTATTGACCAAACTGGTCAACCCTTGACATGAATAGTCAAATTAGTTCAAAATGGTCAATCCAAGACCTAATGACCACCACATTAACCCAATGACCACCCCATTGACCACCAGGTCAACCTAGACACCAAATTGGTCAAATTTGACTCTTTTAATCAATTCAAGTCATTAAAACTATCAAACATAACCATTTGGTTAACTTTGATCAAACCCAGGTTATACTACCTAAACCCAATTACCCCATGACTAATCTAATCATCAAATGGTCAAATTAATCATTGTAGACACCCTTGGACCTACAATGGTTAACATTGGTTAAACATGGTCCTCCAAGTCAACCTTGGTTACAAATTCATCATTTTAAACAAAACTTGATATTTTCATCAAAATTTTTTATTCTCATAATTAATTAATCATTTAATTAGTTAAAGAAGAGTAAAATTAAGAACCATAAGACCTAGGATTTAAATTTAAAATTATGGTTTAAGCTCATGGAAAGACAAATCCATGAAAATATTAAAATCATATTTTAAGTTTAAATCCTAAATGCAATTCATGAGAAATCACTAATGGGTCACCCATGACCCATAGAACCTCTCATAACATGCCACAACCCATAAGAAAACCTATCAGCCACTATGGTTAACCTAGGTTAAAGCTCATCATTACACCATTATGAAGGGGTAAAAGAGGTGTCGCCCCTTTATGAATTGTTCAAGGAAGATATGGATGAGTCGTTACTCACCTTACAAGCCACACAATGGAGAAAATTCATGAGTTATATCGTCCCTACATCATAATATGAGATCATAAACACCAAATTTGAAAATTAAAATAAAATAGAGGTTTATGTGTCATGCTTTCACAAAGCCATGGATGATATGTTAACCTATGTGGATGAATGTTAAATTACTCAATTTTGAGTCACCATACACCTCACCCCCACCCAATGGGCATGAGCCAAGTCCATTTCATTAAACGGAGATCTCATCATGGCTACTCATGGAAAAAATACAAGGAGGAGCCTATGTGTCATTCCTTCTTCGCCCTATTGAATGGCCTTGTGAATACACATGGGGAAGGTTGATTCAGCTCAACCAAGAGAGGCCAAAACATCTCATGGAGCATCCAATTGGAGGAAGCCAAAGCTTTAGGTTAAAATCTTTACCATGGGTAAACTTTATATGGATAAGCTTAGGGATGCTCATGTGTAATAATTCTCAGCCAATAAACTTATCCACATACATTATGAGCCTGATAGAACCTCCCCCAAGTGAACCCAAGCACATTTGGGCTCACCCATGGCTTCCATAAGCTGATAAATAGGCTAACATGAGAGCACCTAAGAGAGGAATAGAGAAACCTACACCCCTTATGCTCTGAACCATCCAAGACAAAAACTCTTCTCCATCGCTAAAGGAGTTGAGCCCATGTAAAATTGAGCCTTGAAACCCATTGTTCCTCTCCAATTTTTCTACCCAAAATAGGAAAATTTTTTAATTTGAAATGAATTTTCTCAAAATTTCAAATTAACTCCTCTAAAAGCTTCCTAGAGCCCTATGAAGACAAGCCAAATCGAAATTGGCCCTTCCCATAGGCTCTAACCCATTGTTCCACTTTCATTTTTCAAACCATGATACACTCTGATCGAACTCATATCTAGCCCTAATTTTACCTTAAATTTAGTTAGGGGCAAGCTCTCTGAGGTCAAGGCGAAGTTGTAGAACTAATCTAATTGAAGTTTCATCAACACAGACCAAAGTATGGCTCTTTGGACTCAAACTGAGCTCGGGTTTGATACCTACCAATTCACAACCCATACATCACCGTATGGATGTGTTTTTCATCTTTAGATGAAGCTATAGGAACAAAAATCACTCGAATCCATCAAGAATCAAGCGAGATTATGTTCCTAAACCATGAATTGCTTGCGGGTTTAGACCAGAGGAAGGAGATGAATGAATGTTGTCCATTTATGTGTTTTGAAAATAGACTGCTCTAATTTAATCCCAACTGATCCCGTGTTCTAAGCCCCATAGCGGATCAGCCGCATTTCGACGCATTCGAGGATACGCGGTGCCGTGTGGATATTTCTAATTAATAAGGATTTAATAAAATTTAGATTAACCTTAAAATAATTATAAATCCATATATTGATAAATAAAAAGTACAAAAATATAATAAAAATACCCCTGAACTCAAGACAATGAGAGGAATAATGTGGAAATGAAATCATGAATTAAGGAATTATATTTAATTTTTAATTAATTGAATACTCTCTGAAGTAATTTAATAGTTAAAATTTATTATGAATAAAAAATATATAAAAATTTTAGGGATAGACCTTTAAGTCCTTATGAACACCCTCTGATTTTTCTAAGGCTAGGAAAATTCCCTAGGATAGGATTTCTTAATTTCTATTAAACTTTGTAATTATTTCTAATAATAATATAATAATTAGAAATTAAGAAATTAAATTGGAAATTGGTTAAGAACCTTATGGTGACAGACTCAAACCCTAAAATGACATATCTTAGCCTTATGAAAATTTAAAATGACATTTTTGTTTTAGGGTTAAAATTATTAATTATGAATTAATATTTAAAACTCTAAAAATCTTTTAAGACTCAAATTTTCATCATACTTAGTCCATTTCACATTGGACTAAGTCAAGTATGAGTCTAACTTCAAATAGACTCAAACAAAACTTTAATTAGGTCTAACACACAAATTAGACCTTATTAAGCCTATTAAACCTTAACTAAATTAGGTCTAAGACACTAACTAGACCTAATTACCTTAAACCTTAATTACATTAGGTTTAAGACAAATTAAACCCTAGTTAGGTCTAAGACACTAATTAAACCCAATTAAACCCATTAAACCTTAATTAAATTAGGTTTAAGACAAATTAAACCATACTTAGATCTAAGACACCAATTAGACCTAATTAAATCAAGTTAAGCCTCAATCACATTAGGTTTAACTTAATAAACCCTAATTTGGTCTAAGACACCAATTAGATCTAATTAAATCATGTTAAGATTTAATCACATTAGGTTAACTTAAAAACCCTCATTAGGTCTAATACACAAATTATATCTAATTAAATCAAGTTAAGCCTTAATCACATTAGGCTTAACTTAACAAACCCTAATTAGTACTTAGACACCAATTAGAACTAATTAAATTAAGTTAAGCCTTAATTACAATAAGTTTAACTTAATGAACCCTAATTAGGTCTAAGACACCAATTAGATCTAATTAAATCAAGTTAACCCTTAATCATATTAACTTTAACTTAACAAATCCTAATTAGGTCTAAGACACCAATTAGACCTAATTAAATCAAGTTAAGCATTAATCACAATAGGTTTAACTTAATAAACCCTAATTAGGTTTAAGACATCAATTAGATCTAATTAAATCAAGTTAATCCTTAATCACATTAGGTTTAACTTAATAAACCCTAATTAGGTCTAATACATCGATTAGATCTAATTAAATCAAGTTAAGCCTTAATCACATTAGGTTTAACTTAATAAATTCTAAGTAGGTCTAAAACATTAATTAGATCTAGTTAAATTAATTTAAGCCTTAATCACATTAGGTTTAACTTAACAAACCCTAATTAGTTTTAAGACATCAATTAGATCTAATTAAATTAAGTTAAGCCTTAATCACATTAGGTTTAACTTAACAAAGACATCAATTAGATCTAATTAAATCAAATTAAGCCTTAATCACATTAGGTTTAACTTAATAAAACCTAATTAGGTCTAAGACACCAATTAGACCTAATTAAACCCATTAAACATTAAGCAAATTAGGTTTAACACCATAAACCCTAATTAGGTCTAAAACATCAAATAGACCTGATTAAACTTTGTTAAACCTTAATCACATTAGGTTTAACACCATAAACTCTAAGTAGGTCTAAGACATCAATTAGACCTGATTAAACACTGTTAAGCCTTAATCACATTAGGTTTAACTTAATAAACCCTAATTAGGTCTAAGACACTAATTAGACCTGATTAATTACCCTAAACCTTAATTACATTAGGTCTAAAACAAATTAAACTCTAATTAGATCTAACCTTAATTAGGTCGAATTAAATCAATTAAATCTAACCAAAATTAGGTTTAATTAATCATAAACCCTAATTAGACATAACCCTAATTAGGTCTAATTAATTAATTAAACCTTACCCAAATTCGGTTTAATTAACCTTAACCTAATTAGACTTAACCACAATTAAGTCTAATTAATCAATTAAACCTTACCAAATTAGGTTTAATTAACCTTAACCTAATTAGACTTAACCATAATTAAGTCTTATTAATCAATTAAACCTACCCAAATTAGGTTTAATTAACCTTAACCTAATTAGACTTAACCACAATTAAGTCTAATTAATCAATTAAACCTTACTAAATTAAGTTAATTAACATTAACCTAATTAGACTTAACCACAATTAAGTCTAATTAATCAATTAAATCTTATCCATATTAGGTTTAATTAGCCTAAACCTTTACTTAGATTCAACTCAACTTGAATCTAAGTTAAACTTAAACCTTTTAAGTTCAACATACGTTGAACCTACCCTAAACCTATACTTAGGTTCAACTCAACTTGAATCTAAGTCAAACTTAAATCTTTTAGGTTCAACATACATTGAACCTAACCTAAACTTATACTTAGGTTCAAGTCAACTTGAATCTAAGTCAAACCTAAATATTTTAGGTTCAACATACATTGAACCTAACCTAAACCTAGACTTAGGTTCAACTCAACTTGAACCTAAGTCAAATTTAAATCTTTCAGGTTCAACATTCATTGAACCTAACCTTAACTTATACTTAGGTTCAACCTAACTTGAACCAAAGTCAAAATCTTTTAGGTTCAACATACATTGAACGTAACCTAAACCTATACTTAGGTTCAACTCAACTTGAGCCTAAGTCAAATTTAAATCTTTTAGGTTTAACATACATTGAACCTAACCTTATACTTAGGTCAACCCAGCTTGAACCTAAGTCGAAATCTTTTAGGTTCAACATACATTAAACCTAACCTTAACCTATATTTAAGTTCAACCTAACTTGAACTTAAATCTTTTAGATTCAACCTACATTGAATCGAGCTTAAACTTAGGTTCAATCTACATTGAACCTAACTCAAACCCAAAATTAGGTTCAACCTAACTTGAGTCTAATCCAAACATAACATAGGTTTAACTTACATTGGACCTAACTTAAAGTTAACTTTGGTTTAACCTACATCAAACCTAACAGGTTCAACTTACATTGAACCTAACTCAAATTTAACTTAGGTTCAGTCTACATTGAATCTAACTCAAGTCATACTTAAGTTTAACCCAACCTAAACTTGATCTAAACTCAACCAAGGTTCAAACCACATTGAACCAAAACCAAACCTTTAACTTAAGATCAATCCAAAGTTGAACTTAAGTCAAAACCCTTAACTTAAGGTTCAAACCACATTGAACCTAAACCAAACCTTTTACTTAAGATCAATCCAAAGTTGAACTTAAGTCAAAACCCTAACTTAGGATTCAATCTACATTGAACGTAAACCAAACCTTTAACTTAAGATCAACTCAAAATTAAACTTAAGTCACCCAACCAAATCTTTAGGCCCAACTGACATCAGAACCAAAAACCCTAAGTCTAGCTTACATTAGACTTAATCAAATTTCTTGAGGTCCTACCAACATTATGACTTAAATATTAAGTCTAATCTACATTTAAACTTAGTCAAATAATTCAAAACTTTTAGATTCAATAGACTTTGAATCTAAATTTCTAAATCTATTTCATATTAGATTTAACTCAAAAACCTTTAGATTCAAACGACACTGAATCTAAATTCCCAAGTCTAATTTATACTAGAATTAATCCAAAACATTTAGATTCAAAAGACACGTGAATCTAAATTTCTATATCTAATTCAAATTAGATTTAACTCGAAAACATTAGATTCAAATGAGAATGAATCTAAAATTTTCAAGTCTAATTAGATCTTACAGACATTAGATCTAAATAAAATTGACCCCTTTCTTTAGGTCTAAATTACATTAGACTTAAATAAACAAATTAAAACCAACATATAAAAATCAATCAAAATGACACATGAAAAATTTTAATTGGTTAATAAATCGTAAACAACCTAAAATTTTTCAACCTAAAATCCGAAAAGACATTAAGACTTAAATGAAAACTTAATGAAAGAAGATCACCAAATGCAACTTGAACCTCAGTGTTCTTGATCTACGAAGATTTCTTGGACGATGCAATCCTAATTGTTGACAGGAGTCTTCCTGTCCCGGTTTAAACACCTTCTAGACTAAGTAAATCAAGGCATTTGACGACCCTGGGACGACAGAGACATGGACATCCTGACCGGGTTGTTTAAAATTTAAAACTTAATCAACTAAATCAACAATTTAAGAAATAAAATTGACATTATTTCTTTTGTAAGAATAAATCTAACATTGTTTTTCTTACAAGTTGAAGACAAGTTTCGTTTAGATTTACTTTACATGTTATTAGTATGTGCTAACTATTTTTTGTAGGGCGTCATTCTGAAGATGAAACAAACAAATAAAAAATGACATAAATGATAGTAAAAACAAAATTAAATGATATAACCAAGATAAATAACGAAACAAAACCTGAACTTATAGGATAATCAGAAAACCTAAACTTTTAGGATATCCACAAAACAAATAACAAACAACAAGACAAAAAGACAATAAAATGACAAACAACAAAACAGCAATAAAACCGACATAACAAATGACATTGAAAAAATTAAACCTTTAGGGTAGTACGTAACACTCAGAAACATATTACCTCTAGGATTGAACATTGACATTTCTTTCCATGCTATTAAAATTTCTTTGAAAATAAGTGTTAACATTAATCAGAAGTTTTCTTAGCTAATATTAATTGTATAAGATGTAATTAACTATAAGAGCATGCTCTTATAAGAGATTTAAGGACTCAGGATAGGTATCATACCTAAAAATCTCTGGTTATCAAAATTTTACATGTGATCCTCTTTATATAAAAATTTCTAGAATAAGGCATTCTAGAATTCCTTTTTGTAAGGATTATTACTGACATTTCTTATTCTTCTGTTTTCTATCTTAGTAGCACTTATTTTATTCAAATTTCTTAACATCTAAGGAACTTTTACAAGATTCAAAGAAATAAGATTTCTTGAAGATTAGAGCGATATAATAGATAAACAGAGTGACAACTACCTCAAATAACAACATTGACATTTCACACCTCACATTGACATGAGAAAATATCGGCGGCGATGGGCTGGCAACGGGTCGGGATCCCATAACTCCGGATGCCACCATCTTCATGTGAGAAAGGGGCACACAGTTACAGTGTTTGTATGTAGGAGGGCTCACTGCACAACAGTCTAGAGAGGTAGTATTTGCCAAAAAACTTTAGTTCGCCATCTTCAAAATGGATCATTATGTGGTGTTCTAGATGACACAAAGCTTTACATAATCTTTCTTTGCTCTATGAAACTGACTGCTACTTTATAAAGTGCTTCGTTACAATGTAAATTTGGTCTCTACTCCACACAGTGCTTCGTTACTATATAACATTAGTTGTTGTTCAATAAAGTGCTTCATTACTCTTCATTGTTGATCATTGTTTAATATAGTGCTTTATTACTCTATAATGTACAAGGGGCAGTCAACAGTGATCGACAACTGCTGACAGTGGTTGATGACTGTCAAAGAGAGCAGAGGTTGACTGTGGTCGGTGGTGGTCGATGGTGGTAGGAGTGGAAAGTGTTTTTCAGATCTTTAGTGTTGTAAAATGGACTTCTGCTCCTCTCTTCAATCCTCCTCCAAGCCCAAGTCCTCCTCCATCTCGAGCACTTAATTCTCCAAAGGGAACCCAAGGCACCTTAACAAGCAGGATAGCACCATCCAAGTTGGGAAGCATAAGTGGCATGATGTCCTTAACTCCATAAATATTTCTTAGAACAATGAATGTTGAAGTGAGATGCTTTGTTGTGGTGAGTATTGCATCTAGTTGCCCTTTAGCATGTTCTGCACGTTTTTCAGTTGTTTGATCGCCCTCCCTATAAAGGAGCTAGAAGATTCACAATGGTAGGTTGATTGTTGATTGTCTTAGCATTGCACAAAAACCTAACACAAACTTTAAGAATAAATGTGACAGATAGACAGAACAAAAGTTTTACATGGAAAACCTAGAAAAAATAATCATGGAGCTGAACCCAGTCAGAAATAATCTACTATATCTTAATGAGTATAGGTACAGGCCTTTGGTCTATAGGTTGGAAAGGGTCACGATATTACAATGTTTGTATGTAGAAGGAATCACATCACAATGGCAGGAGCAGTAGTCGTTGCTGAAACTTTAATGCACCATCTTTGAAGGGTGTCACTAGGCAGTGTTTGTGACAACATAGTGCTCCATAGGATGCTCTATTGTTTTGAGACATTGGCTGCTAATCTGCACAATGCTTCGTTACTGTGCAACATTGGTTGCTGCTTCACACAGTGCTTTGTTACTCAATAATATTGGTCAATTTTTAATAAGAGGCTTCGTTACTCTGCAGCATTGTTCATTGTTCAACTAGATGTTTCATTACTCTACAACGTACATAGAGTGACTGACGGTGGTCGGCGACGGTAGGAGCAGGAAGCGTTTGTTGGATATTTGGTGCATAACACTAAACTTCAGCTTTTCTCTCCCCGAGCATCCTCCAAGCTCATGTCTTTGTCCCATTTTCATGAAGGGGTATGACTTTATTTATAGACTCAAAAGGCATCTCGATGAATAAGGAAAGAATCCAAACTACTCTATGAGATGTCCCAGAGAAATCCCTTTGATCGGATGACATTCTGAAGTTTTAATAGTGTTATAACTGAGTGATCTTGGGTTCTTTGGATTCATCTCATTGAGATGCTCGATTTGATTGTAAGCTTTTCAGATTTAACATCCAATCGAACTTCCATTTGGGCACATGATGATTCCAAAAATATTTAACTGCTTAATTTTGGTTTGATTTGACTCGACTTGGACCAACTTTGGTGTTATTGTATTCGTCTCATCGAGTCGCTCGCTTGATCGTAGGTTTGCTGAAACTAGAGTTATCAATGATTTTTAATTAAATTTTTGATGTTCCTTGCACAAAAAGTACAACTGAGACTCACGCCAAACCTCAAGATTAATTCAATGTTGAAAATTGTTTTATGGCGTACCATTCCTCTTGTTATTCTTTGATATCTCTGTCGCTCAAATATTCAAGTCTAAGTACTGCATGCTAAGCACTAACCTTTTAATCTTAGAGTCCTTAAAACTCACCTTAAAAAAATGATAAGTACATATAAACCATCAAAAACATCGATATTCATAAATAAACCACCTAAGTGATTTTAAAACTAAAAAATTATTTACACACGCAACGATCAAACTTTTGAGAAGCTGATAAAAATGAAAATTATGATTGGGGTTTCCATGATTTTTGATATTTGAGTGAGAATTTGAAAAGCGAATGAAAGAGGGTGAAACGTTTTAGGTGGTCTGTCAGTAATTGCCTCATAAACAAAAAAGAAAAGTGCACGTCAGCAAAAAATTCCAAGGAAGATTTCATAGTGATAAAATTATGAATCTAATTAACAAAAATAGAGCTCAAGATGGACATTGATGAGTTAATTCAAGTTACAGGTTCGTTAGGAAGAGTTTATCAGATCGAATGGGGAAGTGTTTCTTCTGAGATTTTTGGCAGAATCTTCTCAATCCGGCCTCTTCTCATGGCTTCGCTTGCACCCTCTTACAAAGATGTGGTCTCTGGTTCTCCTTTTAATGTGGGAGATGTTCTCTTTTCAGCAGAGTTTCATACTCTTCTGGCGGGGGATGACTCTAGTGGCTTGCTTAAGAAACCTGCTCAAAAAAATGGTAAACCTACTCTTTTTTTCAATAAGGAAGGTACCAACATTCTTCTTGAGTTGTTAAAGCATACCCTAATTGGTAAATTTGATTTTGGGCATCCTAGAATAGAAATTATCCGAAATTTTTTTGTTGATTTACATCTTGTTGGAGGCTGGAAGGTGGGCTTGATGGATAATAGGAATTCAATGGATAATAGGATTCTCATTCTAAACAAGGAACATGTGTTCTCTAATGATGTGCAATGCTTTAATACGGAATATTAGAGGCATTGCCAAATTGTGTGCTTCTAATAGATTGAAATATCTGATTCGTTCCCATAAGCTTATTTTTTGTGGCATTCTTGAGCCCTTGGTTGTTGTGGCCATGTTGACCTCATTTTTGATGAGGTCTTCTCTTCTTCTCTTTAGTACTTAGGATCTAGCCTTAGGCTTTTCCTTTGACTATCCTAGAGGATTAGAATTGGGACCCACCACTTAGAAATTCAAACCACTTCTTAACTCCCCGCAAACTCCACAAACTTGATTGTAGACCCCTAATCACCTAGAGGGTTGAAATTAAATGTGGAAGTTTAAAGGATGAGTTCCTATAAGATTCTTTGGCCTTAGGACTCGCCTCAGGTGGTCCGGTCTCAGTGAAGGGGGCTGACTTACACACACACTACACCTATACACTACACTTTCACACACCTCTTAAAAACACACCCATACCTAACTCGACCTCCCGACTCATAAAGGTGATTCACATGGATGGTCCTTAACCCCTAAGCCCTGCGCAAGAGGGTTAGGAACAACATAGTGGGTGCCTCAAATGAGTCCCTTCATGGCTCATGTGGACTTGATGTGGCTTCATGGCTCAACCAAAATGATTTCATTCCACTTACATTTACCCAATCTTCAATTTTCCAAATTTTCAATTTTTGAACCCCGGGACCCTACACCCGCTTACCTACCCAAAACCCTTGAAACCCCCCCAAAATTTGCAAAATCACCTAAAATTACCCAAAATTCTCCAAAATCAATCCTAAACATTGCCTCACCAATCAAATTGATCATTCATAGTCAAAAATACCAAAAATTCCAAAATACCTCCCAATACCCTCCAAATACCCAAAATGTCCCTCTTGACCCAAAAATCCAAAAATTTAGAAAATTCCCAGAAAATTCCAAAAAATCCCAAATATTCCCAATTTCATTTTGTTCAACTACACCATGGGCCAATTTTGTCAATTTACCCCACTTTTATCAAAACCCCCAATTTGACCCATTTTAACCCAAAATGAACTCAATGTCAAACCAAACCTACACAATTGACCTAAATTCTGGTCCAATTCAATTCTAAACTTCAATTCAACATCCCCAACACCAATCTAGACCAAATCCAAGTTCAATTTGATTGAAATTTGGATCCAATTTCACTTTTGGCCTTAAAGCCCAATTTGGACCCATGACCCAAACTTAGCCCAAACTCACCCAATGCAACTCCAATTAACCCCAAATATTTTCTAAACCTTCCTTAACATCCCCATAAACAAAACACTAACATGATTTGCCCAAAATTTAGACCCAAACCCCACTCAAATTCAACCCAAAGCTAAAAAGCCCAATTTTGACCTAAACCAAAACCTAACCCAAATAGGCCCAAACCTCAAAATCAAAACCCAACCAAAGCCAAAACCTCTTTGAAACACTCCCATAAAAATTTCCCAACATTTATTTTACATCAATTTTAACCCTAGCCCAACATTGGCCCAAGTTAGCCCAATTTGACCTATATTGGCCCATTCACCAAAAAAGCACAAATCCAACCCAATTCAAACCCAAACCACCCCAAATTTGCTCCAAATCACTCATGACCCATCCATGAGCTAAAAACAACATTTGTTTGGCCCAATCCTTCACAAATTCCCCATCCATATATTTATTTCCAAACCAAAAGCCCACTTTCTTAAACCTTCCTAAAGCGCATCTCCACCAAAATCCAAAGGGGCAAAATCAATCTAAGGCCCATATGACAAATTCTCTTCATCATGCATTCAATTAAAATCATCCCTAAGTCCTAATCCAATGATCAAATAATTCTAAATAAAGCTTCAATGTCCAAAATCCTTAAAATCCATTTTTATGAAGTTGACTAAACTTTTCCCAAGCCAAATGGAGCCATGAACAAGCCATTCTCAAGCCACATGAAGCCATGAGGGCTTTGACTTGTCATTAGTCCATTTATGGCAAGAAGAGGGGGTTCTTTCTTAAACCTCCTTTAACCCTTTTTACCTTAATCATGTCACACACTAAACCATGCTTAGCCACCTCACCATGGATGGAGACTTCACCACTCCTTCTAAGCCGACCTAAATGATTCCCTCAGCTCAAAATCGAGCTTGGAAGGGTGCACCAAGCCCAAAATGGTGGGTTGACCCAAACCAAGCCAAAGTGAGCCTTCTCCCATTCCATTTAAATCAAACTCCTTTACACATGTCCATGGCCAATTGATCGCACTAAACCCCGACCACGACCCACTCGAACAAGATGGTGACCGAGTGCTCGGCCGGCCACCACCGTGCCGCCGGAAAACACCATGGCCGAGACCTCGGGAGGACCCAAACTTGGAATTCTCACCTGCCGAGCTGCCCCATGCCCAATGGCCACCATGGCCGTTCTTCACATGCCAAGAGCAGTCGATCCCAACCCTCGGCCACCCCCGGAGAGCCTCCGACCATGCCTATTTAAACACCACCTCCTCTCGGCCATGAGGGGTGCCGAACCGCAGCTTACCGAAACTCGCCAAAATTGCTCTAGATCATTCTCCATACTTAGAGCAGCTTGATCCCCGCACCAATTTGCCCCGATCCCCACCAACGAGCCCAATTTCTCGACCAAAATTCCACCCAAAACCAGGACACTTCTCTACAGTGGATCAATTCTCAAATTGATTGGTCCTACACCTTTACCAGACCAAGGGAAGAAGTCCACTAGCAAAAGCCCCCTCTCCAGGCCACCCAGTTGCTCCAGCCTCCAAGCTTTGTGATCGGGCTTGGTCGAAATCATACCTAGGAAATTCACCAGACCAGGAGACTTCATTTGGAGCTTGCGGGATCCAATCGAAGGTGACACAACCCTCGGATTGAAGCCACACTTCTCCGAGCAAAGGTATGAGCTAACTCTTTATCCTGAGCTTCTGGAGATTCTCCATTTCAAATGCTTTAATTTCAATGCATGATCACCGTATAGATGTGTTCGTCTCTTCAAGACGAATCCATAGAGCACAAGAACATGAAAATCTATTAAGTATTGAGTGAGATATTAGGAATTTAGTGTGGACGGTTCTCGGGTTAGGAGGCTTGGGGACGATGAACGGATGCCGTTCATTTAATACACGCGCGGATGGACGGCCAGGATCACGCCGGATGAGGAGACGGAACGATACAGCGGGCCCCCGGAGCGCTGAGTTGGATGGCGGCGCCGAATCAGAAGGCGACGCGTGTGCGTTCGGAGCTGCCAAGGTTGAGTCAGCGCCGCCGTTTTAAATAGAAAATTAGGGTATTTTCTTATTTATTTAATTCCCCGAACTTTGAAAATTCATAACTTTGTGTAGAAAAATCCTAAAAATAAAATAAAAATACCCTCTCGCTCAGTGAACGGAGGAGAATAATGTGGAAAAGAAATCATTTAATTTCATCAAGTATTTTATTTTTAATAATTTATTTACCCTCTGCATTATTTTAATTCTCCATGCATATAGGAAATTCACCATGGCATGAGACCATAGGGCTTTTGAAGCCTCTGAATTTGGGAACATTCCCTGAATTTTCCAAAGTCAGAGGCCATCCCTATGAGAAGTTATTGATTTTTCAAATTTATGTTGCTGTTTTGAGTATTTTAAATCCAATAATTAGCATGTTGTGAAATAAATTCTAGGAAAATTTGGTGATGTTTCTTATGACCAGAGCACTCTAGGAAAAATAGGTTTTGAATTAATTCACTTGAACAACCCTAATCGGCTTAAACACTCTAAATAGGTCCTTAATTAATTAGAGCTAATCATACATCAAATTGACTTGAAATCAATTCTCCACTGACCTTTAGGATCAGAGGAACCCACCATAAAAGTTTGAAGCCAATTGGGTTTGGTTAGCCCTACTAAATGGGTTGATTAAGCCATTTAGCCAATTTAAACTTTGAAAATTCATAACTTTCAAAATACTTTTCAAAAATTCACCAAATTGGTTTTGGAGCCTCTCTGATATCAGGGAAATTTAAGAAAATTAAAATTTCAATTTTCTAAAAAGTTGATTTTTTGCATTATTTTAATATTTTAATAATTAAAAAATAATAAAAATCACAAAAATAATAAAATTCACCAAAATGTCACATTTTGAATTTTAATCACTTAGGAACAAATCCCACATTTTTCCTAGGTCTCTATGATAAGTTATTAAATTTTAAAGCCCTAAGGTAATTTTAAAATTAAAGAAAATGTATTTTCTAGCATTTCTACTAAAATAATTCTAATAAATCAAAGAAAAATTAGAAAATTATAAAAATTGATTCTCTAATTTCCTTGATATCAGAGAGATTTTTGAAAAATATAAAATTCATTTTTCAACTTGTATTTTATTTTTAAATTAATTAATACTCCAAAACTCAAAATAATTATAATAAAAATAATATAATTCAAAAAATCACCAAAATTGGTCCAAGTGGTCCTCTGGTCATTAGGAATGTCCCATAATTTTCTTAAGAACAGAAACTTTCCCTTGTTCATATTATTAAATTTTCCTTGGAAATCTCTATTTTCCACCAAAAATAATTACATAAATAAATTAAATACAGAAAAATCACATTTTCTCCTCTAATGTCTTCATTGACATATGAGTGAAGTCACATAAAAATTTCAAATTCATTTGAGCTCAATTTAGTGAGTTATGGAATTAGTAAACTTGAAGGGCAAAATGGTAATTAAAATTTTAACCTTTAATTAAAATTTTAGGCTTAATAAAATGAAAGAGTAAAATATTTGATCTTAATCTGATTTGGATGATTGAAATTTAAATAATTAAAGGGTAGAAACCTACTAAACAATTTAAAAATAATTAAAATAAACCTTAATAAAACAATTAATTAAATTTGGAAGAATAATAAATTTGGAATTATTAAAATAGGGATGTTATTAGGAAGAAATTTGTTTTTTAATTTAAGAATCCCTAAATTAATCATCCCAATAATATTTAATCCCTAATTAAAATGATAATCCAAGTTTAAGATTTAAAATGCTTTAATCATTAAATTAAATTAAAGTTAAATTATTTAAAGCAAATCCCTTTAAAATAAAATGTTAAATTAAATTAAATTAAATTAAATTAAATTAAATTAAATTAAATTAAAACAAATTAAATTAAATTAAATTAAATTAAATTAAATTAAAGCACATTAAATTAAATTGAATTAAATTAAATTAAATTAAATTAAATTAAATTAAAATTAAATTAAATTAAACTAAATTAAATTAAAACTAAATCAAATTAAATTAAATCAAATCAAATAAAATTAAGCTGAACCGTATCATATTAAATTAACTTAAAATTAAATTAAATTAAATTGAACCACATTAAATTAAATTAAGTTAAATTAAATTAAATTGAATTAAATATAACATTACTTAAGACATAAAGAAATTCAAAATAAATCTAAAACAACTTGAACACTATTCCAAACTTAAATCCATTAACTAAAATTAAATCACAACTCACTTGAACATCCATTTGCCTTCGAAAGCTCGTGATGTCATAACTCTTAAAAAGGAGTGTTAAAAGAAGCGTTACTTCACTTATAGGATATTCAAATGTCCTAGTTCACTGAGCAAGATAACAAAATTTAAACTCCCGGACGATTAATTCATTTGTATAATTAAATTCATTTGGACTTAGAATAATCCTAGAAATGTTGAAAAGATGTTTAAGATTCGTCTTAAGAACTTCCTCAATATGATAGGATATTTATAAGAACAATTGAACTTAGTTGTTCTTCGATGAAGAAAATCGTCTTTAAACTAAAATACAAGAACCTAGTACGTCATAGGAAATGACTAGCTATAGGATTAGGAACTTGGTAGAAAACCATAACCCTTCCCTTAGCTTTACCTAGGAACTTACTTTAAATGCTTAAATATTCTAACCGTGTTTTAAGTGCAACTTGGGATGACGGGAAGACCCTCCAGGTACGCTTTTATTTTATCGCAATTTACTTTACCGCAATTTATTTAATCGCATCGCACTTACTTTTCTTGCATGATAAACAACTCGTTGCATGAAAACCTACACCTTTAGGATAGTCCCTAAAACTGAAACCAAAACTAAATTAAAAGTCATTACAAGATAAAATTCACCGCCACAACATTTCAAAATATAAGACAACTCAAAATTTAATCACAAACAGAACAAACAAACTACAAATACAACTAAATTAAAATGTCCTGTTGGATGATCGGGAATACCTCGGATGATGTAACCTACGTGTTGCTAACGGGATTTCCCACGGTCTAAATGAAAGTGTGGAACTCATTCGACTGAGTTTAGCAAATTCATCCGGACTAAGTGAATCCGATAAAAATAACGATGCCGGAAGGATAGAACCGTGGGATCTTAACCGTGTTGTTATAATCAACTTTAAGATTTGTTTAATTAAAATATTAAAAACACCTGGATTTTAAGATCTTCTCTAAACCGAACACTTCTCTCATCCCCCGATTTATGACTTCTAAAACTAAACCTCCGCAACAACAAGGAGCTCGGAGCATGGTGGGCAGCACGGCCATCGTCATCAATGAAAACTCGAGTCTACTTCAAAGAAAACTTCCTTAGAATTAAAAAACCAAGCCGTAGGACTTCGAGGTAGTTTGCCTAAGTGCAACATAAATCCTCAACTCTTCGTTAGGCATTTGCATGATCATGTAAATTAAGCCCTAACCGGTCTTAGGATTCCGAGGTAGTCTTCCGATACGACACAAACCCTCACATCTTCGAGGTTATTTGTATGATTTTATCATACAAATATAAGTCCTAACTAATTAAAATTGGCAAGATCAAAATATTAAATAAACATTATGACCTTCCTAAATTTAAGCCAAACAATAGGATAGTCGGGAAATTACCGAAGTTCGCTTCGAATCTGTGATTTCTCCTACCTTTCTTCCTTTGAATTCCCAAAATAAAAATGTTCAAAATTTGATCCATTCCCTATCGAAATTCCAAAAAAATTCAATCACTTGAAAACTTAAACTTTGAAATTCTTGAGAGCGTAACTACCGATTATTATCGAGAGTTTTCTTAGGTGATTCCCGTCACTTAAGATGTAATTAACTATAGAGGCTTGCTCTTATAGGAATTTTAAGAACCTGAGTAATATAAACCCCGCTTAATTCATTTATATTAAGCAGGGAATTTGTCGGCTTATAAAATTGGTTCGCAGTACCAAACGGATGTCACAAATCTTCTAGTTTATTTAATCGAGCCCCATCATCAAGCAATGTGTCTATTCTTCGGGATAGATACATGGTTTGTGATACGGTGCTCGTTTATATAAACTATTCGGGATGTGAGATCAGTTTGATTTCATATCTTAAAATTTTCAAATTTAAAATTATTTTCAAAATCAAATATTACTTTTCAAATTATTTATTTAAATTAAAATTAAAATACGCCGACAGACCAATAATGAGATTTAACTTAAGAGATTTGTTGCTTTCAAATCTTTTACTAATCTCAATAATTAAATTTGGTTTCTTTGGAAGAATTCTTTGAAGGTTGATATCTTGGTTAATCACAATCAATTTTTGCATTTTAGAATTCATTATCTTAATGAATCCTTTCTTTTTTGCTTTAATTTATGCTGGTTGTAACAAGGAAGCGCGGTTAGAGCTTTGGAATGTGATAAATAAGATTAATACCTCTAATGAAGATTGGCTTTTAGGTGAGGATTTCAATCTTATATCTGTTATTGATGAAAAGAAAGGTGGTGCCCCTCCTAACATTAAGCTTATTGATGAGTTTAATGCTAATATGATGGATTTGGGTCTTTGTGATTTGGGTTATAATAGGAACCCTTTTACTTGGAAAAGAGGGAATGTTTTTGAAAGTCTTGATAGATTTATTGCTAATTCTGCTTGGATGAGTCTTTTTTCTATGCACAAGGTTCAACTTCTTTCTATTACTACTTCTGATCATGCTCCTATTCTTCTTAAAATCATGAATAATACTCAGAGAATGCAATATCAATTTAAATTCTAAAATCTGTGGACTTTACATAGTTGTTATCATAAGTTTCTCATGGATAACTGGAAGACTATGTAGTTGGTGCTTCTGGTTATAGATTGAAGGGTCTTCAGAAAAATTTTGCTAAAGCTATTAAGAGATGGACTTGGGAGGTTTTTGGGAACATTCATAGAAACATAGAGATGCTGGAAGACAATGTTAAATCTTTGGGGAATCAGTTTGCTAATAATAGTAATGATTTTGATACTTTGCTTAATGGGCAACAACAACTTAATGATGCTATTAATATGGAGGAAAATTTCCTTGCTCAAAAAGCTGCAAAGGTTAATTTATTAGATAGTGATAGAAACTCTGCTTTCTTTCATGCTTGTATCCGAAATAGACAGAAGGGTAATTTGATTACAAAAATTATCACTTATGATGGCAAGGTTTTTGATAATATTGCTGATATTGCTTGTAATGGTGGTTAGTATTTCTTTGAGGTCTTCAGTAGTGATGGTGGCTATATTTCTAATATTGATACTACTTTTTATACTAATGGTATTCTTATTGATAATTATATGCTGACTAATATTTCTAGCTCTACAGAAATTAAAGCTACCATTGATTTGTTGGCTGATGGTAAAGCTGCTGGACCAGATGGTTTCACTGCAGAATTTTATAAAACTGGTTGGGATATTATTCATGCTGATGTTGTTGTTACTGTTCAAGATTTATTCAAAGGTAAAGATTTGTCTAAATAATTTAAATCTTCTCATATTATTTTGATTCCCAAAGTGAATAATGCTTCCACTTGGGATGCTTTTCGGCCCATCAGTCTGAATACTGTTTCGTCCAAGATTATTTCAAAGATTATTGTTAAAAGGTTACAACCTATTCTTAAAGCAATTATTAGTTTGAATCAGTCAGCTTTTCTGCCAGATAGAAACATTTGTGATAATGCTCTTATTGTTAAAAAACTTCTTTTGGATATTGATCATAAAACTTGAGGTGGGAACACAATTTTCAAAATGGATATCAAAAAAGCTTTTGACACTATAGGGTGGGAATTCATTATGGATATATTGCATGCTAATGGATTTAATTCTGATTTCTGTAATCTCATTTATAGAATTCTCAGTGACAATTTTTACTCTTTACTTATTAATGGTAATAAGCATGGCTTTTTTCCTTCTTCCAAGGGCCTGAAGCAGGGTGATCATTTATCTCCCTATCTTTTTATTCTTGCCTTTGATTATTTTTCTAGAAGATTGAATGGTATATTTAGCCATTATCCTTTGAAGAATTATATTCATAAAGGCAGAATGAGTATTTCTCACTTATGTTTTGCTGATGACCTTATCATTTTCACTAATGCCAATAAATTCTCTATTAAGAAGGTTTGGGAAGAGATTAGCAGTTATCAGAATATCTCAGGGTTGGCTTTTAATACTTCTAAATGTTTCTTTTATTGTTCCAAAAAAGTTACCATTACCAAGAAGAACTAGATTATGGACTACACTGGTTGTAAGAAAGTTGAGTTGCCTTTGAATTATTTGGGCTTTAATTTAGATAATAACAGGAATCATAATGCTCTTTATTTAAGTATTTTTGACAAAATCAGGAAAAGAATTTTATCTTGGGAGAATAGATTTCTTTCTTTTTGGGGAAGGATCACTCATTTGAAGAGTATTCTTACTTCCCTTCCCATTTATACCTTACAAGTGATGAATATGCCTTTGGGTATTATTAAAAAGATTGAGATTCTTTTTAATAAGTTTCTTTGGCAAGGTAATGACACTTAAAAAATTCATTGGACCAGTTGGAACAAGCTTTGTAAGCCTATTGAAAAGGGAGGTCTTGGTTTTAGAAGTTTACATTATTCTATTAAAATTAATTACATAAAATTATGGTATCGTTTCAGGAAAAAATATTCTATTTGGGCTTCTCTTATGCATTCCAAGTATTGTCATAACAAACATCCTTTGTCTATTACTCAACATAAGAATGACTCTTTCATTTGGAAGGAAATGCTGAAGGTTGCTAGAAACACTGAAGATCTCATTTGGTGGGATATTGGCAAAGGTGATTACTTTTTTTGGTATAATGATTGGATGGGTAAGGGTGCTTTAGCTAATTTTTATAGTGGTCTTGCTAATATTGGCTTTAAAGTTAAAGATTGTTGGTATGATAACTGTTGGTGTCTTAGAGATATTTTGCATTTATTTCATAGGGAGGATGCTAATTTTATAGCTTCTATTCCTATTAACAGTGAGAAGAATGATTTACCTAAAATCAAAGTTAAATTGGGAGAGTCTTATTCTAAAAGTTTTGCTAATTCTTTCCAAGTTTTTAATGGGTTGGACCTTAAATGGCTTTGGACTCCTTGGATTAAACCTTCTATATCTTTTTTATTTGGAGAGTTTTGCATAATCTCATACCTACTGATGGTTTGCTTAAGTTGAAAGGTTTTCAGATTCCATTTTGTTTTGGTCTTTGTAAGAAGAATAAAGAGACTATGTCTTATCTTTTTGTTGATTGCCAGTTTGCTAATGAAATTTGGAAGAAGGTGATGTTAAAATTGAAATGTCAATAGTTTTCCTTTCAATATAATTATGTTAGTGATATTTTCTCGAATTGGAGGAAGATGGGCCATGCCTTTTTTTTTCGGTGGCGCCTGCTGTTATTATATGGTTCATTTGGGTAACTCGAAATGATGCCATATTCAAGAATCTGGTCCCTTCCGTTTATCATACTTTTAGTTTGATTTATAATTTTCTGCTTAAAAGCCCCAATTTGCTGACTCTTATTGTGAAGTTTGATATTCCTTATAATGTTAGCAACAGGGGGGTATTTTTGGTGCATTGGTGTAAACCGGATGCTCCTTATTTCAAACTGAATATTGATGGCTGCTGGAAGATTAATTGTGCTAGTATTGGGGGTGTTTACAGAGATTTTTTGGGTTCCATTTGTTGTTGTTTTTCTGCAGGTGCCTGTTCTGGTTCCCCTTTGATGGCCGGGGCAGATGCTTTCTTGTTTATATTATTTGTGAAACCGACTCTTTGGTCTTATGGAGATATTGCAGCCTCCTTGAGGATCATCATTGGAGTAATAATGTTCAGATGAAAAGGATTGCTGATTTGGCTAAGGATTTGATTATTAAGTGGTCTCATGTTAGAGAGATGATAATAAGGTGGCTCATTGGGTGGCTAAATTGGGTTTCTTGCGACATGATTTTCTTATCTCCAAGGTTATTCCTGCTAATTTGTATTTATTGGCCTTAAATGATTTGTCTTAGTTGTTTGTCTGTTTGTGTTTGTGGTTTAGTCTTGTTTGTTGAGTGGTGTTTTGTTTTCTGGTTTTTGGGTGAGTTGTATTTTTGTTTTTTTGGAGGTATGAGATCCTTTATATTCTTCTTTTTTGTGTGAGTTGTATGTGGTTGTGTTAGTTGGGACCTCTATCCTCTCTTTTGTAATTTTTATTTTTGATGGAACGTGAAAAGAGCCGTATAATGCTCTTTATATCACAAGAAAAAAGAGCTCAAGACAGATTACTGAAAAATAAAATTTACAGGCATGTCAATTAAAATATCTTCTTTTAATATAAAATTTTAACTACTTAAATTATAAATATAATATATTAACTATCCAAAATAATAAATATAATATTTTAACCAAAAATTTCACTCAAAATCGTTATTAGTAAGTAAAGGAGGGTGATAATAATAAAAAAATAATTAAAATTTATATTCAATATTAAAAATGGTATTTATAATAACACCCAACATTTTTAATACGATTTTTACGTAACTGTCACCAAAAACTTTCAATATAACGCGCTGCTCACCTTAATTTCAAAATTTATGTTTTGGCCACCCTAAATCTAGAAGAAATATTACATCAGGACTCCGCACGTAGAGCTACGTGTGAAGTCTAATAAAATGACTCTACGTGGTGTGATAAAAAAATAAAATAAAAAAAACGGCGCGGTAACACGAAAGAATATTTCCGCCGTGTTATTCAGCATTATTAAGTGTTATTGTGGTGATTTTGATGTGCTATTGACGTTTTATTGTGTTATTATAACACATGAAATATTCTCATAACACAATAACATAATAACACATGAATAACGCACAATAACACCTGAATAATACGAGAAATATTCTTCTGTCGGCCCAGTAACACAAGAAATATTCTTCCCGTGTTATTCCGTGTTATTCAGATATTATTGATGTGTTATTCAGATGTATTGATGTATTATTGATGTGTTATTGTATTATTATAACATCGAAAATATTCTCGGAAGTAGTATAATAATAGAATAATAGTACTGATGTAATATTTATTGCAAAACCTGCGCCCTTCCAAAACAGCCACCCGGTACTCTCGCGGTAGTCTCTCGCCGCTTCGCCTCCGTTGCTCGCAGCCTAACCCCGTTTCTCATTTTGTCCAATTCATCTCTATTTATCTATATGTTTGTTTTCTGCGTATCGGAGGATAATGTAATCGCCCAGTGGAAGAGATGTAATTCCAGGACAGAAAATAATCGCTAATGCTTCAAGGGAAATGTATTTTGAAATGCTGCAACAGGTTTTAGTGGTTGTTACCAGAGCAATCCACCCAATGCTATCTATCTCAAATTTCTTGAGCCTATGAGGCAAACCAGGTGCTCCTGTAACTTTTTCTATAACTGTTGTCCGTTTTGAAATGTTGCAACTGTTAGTGACTTGGTACCACTTCAGTGCTTTCATCAGTTTCGATTTCTTAAATTAAGCTTGATGTTGTTCTCCAATTAAGTAGTTCTATCTTAATGAAGTCTTAATAATGCATTGCTGTTATCTTTTATGTTGATTTATGTCTTTTAAAGCTATGAATTGTTAACCATAGTGAACGGCAGGGTCGTATCCAACGAAGTTATAAATGATCCACCGAAATTGCTGATGGGGCGATATAGCAAATGCTGAAATGTATGGATAACGATGAGCTGGTTTCAATTCCAATTAAGGCAGAGCAATGGGTTCTGCAAGATAGCTTATCCCTCTAGATGAGGTGTTTAAATATCTTAAACCACACAATAATCTAATATGGCTGAGTTACGACTGCCACTTTTCCAAAAAAGAAGGAAAACGGAAGTAAATTTGAAGATATTTTGTTTTCTTTTTGCTGAGAGAATATAGGAGCATTGATCATCAATTCAATGAATTTTGAAACCCTATATGCTTTTGTAGTCTTAATATTGCAGCAATTTCACCCACCACAAAAGATAGCATCAATTGGAGACCATAGTGAACATTAGGCTTATATCAAGTGAGGTTATTATAAATGATCCATCGTGTTCCTAATGGAGCTATATTTTATTAAAAAAAAGCTCTTTTCCAAATTCATTCACTAAGCCGTCTTCTCATGACAAGATGGTTAAGGCCGACCCCTTTTCAAAACAAAATTTTTCTTAATCTTTATTGTAGCTCTGCTTTATTTGTCATATACTTAATGTATCTTGTATCGTCAGAGTCATTATGGCTATATAATTGTGAGCGTGTGTGAGTAGTTTGAATTGTAGTAGCATGTAATATTTGTTACTATCTAGTATCTACCTTATATGTTGTAAGCATGGTTGTTGTACACTTGAGGTATCTTTTATGATGCTAATGATCAATGTATTCTTGTTCGTGGATTAATTATTATATTTTTAATATTTAATCTCTTAGTGTTAACATTATGTTTATTATACGAAGCTGGGACGACTATATGTATATACACAAAAGATGCATTGTATTGTGAAAATACACTCAGCCAGATCGAACAGTCCAAAGATGGAAATGTGCCAACAGATCAAACCCATTCAAGTGAAAGAGCAGTTTATGATGCAATAAGGGCCTAACAACGAGAATTGCACGGAAGACATTTGACTGAACGGCTAGAGGCCGACAAACCTAAGGACCGGATGACTCAAAGGCAGATCAATATTAAGGCCAAACAATTCACATGGTGATCATTCAGAGGGCACTGGATGTGGAGATGATTCGTCAAGGCTAAGTATTCCAACTGACATACGCCGAAGAGAAGTTCTAACGATTAATTCAAAGTAGAAAAGTTTAAGCTCATTTGTATACATTCTATAGAATTATGGTGATAGTAGCCTTTAGTCTCAGGCTTGAACTTTGATGGGAAGAAGATTGAAGCTTGTTGGTGCAAATATTCCATTCAATAAGTGTATAACTGGATACATGCCTATACCACTATTTGCTTGCAAGTTTAGAAAAATTTTAATTGGCTACTGAAAAATAAGGTTTAAAAGAGTGTAGCTGCTAGGCACTTATAAGGAGTACTATGTTCCTCTTTGTAGCTGATAAGAATAAAGTTTAAAAGAGTAGCTGATAAGCACTTAGGAGTGAAGAATACTTTAGGTAAAGAAGGAAAATGACAGAAAAGGAAAGCCAACTTTTTCGTTTATCCTCTTTTTAGTTAAACCCTTATTTGTACAGTGAGTAACATTAATAGAGATATGTGTGCATTGGTTAATTATGAAATGAGGGGTTAGGCTGGTAAGGATGGATGGTCCTGATTATCTTATGGGAGGATTTCGGTGGTGCTGCTCCAGGCGCGTGGAGCAGAGGTTGTTACATCCCACCTTAAGCTGATGGTTTTAGTTGGAAGTGTCAGGTTGAACTTTATTTGTTGAAATCGTGTGTTGGAGAGAGCCTTCTTGAAGATGCCAGTGAGTTTATCCAACGTTGAGATGTGATGAATGGTGAGATTTTTTTGTTGGTCGTAGTCACGGATAAAGTGACAATCAACCTCGATATGTTTGGTTCGGGCATGGAAGACTGGATTGTTGGTGAGCGTGATGGTGGAGATGTTATCTTAGTAGAGAATTGTGGGTTGACGTTGAAAGATGTCGAAGTTGGTCACGAGGCGTCGGAGCCAAATGATATCTGCGGCTGCGGAAGCAAGTGCACAATATTCAGCTTCGGCGGGTGATCGAGCTACAGTGGGTTGTTTTTTGGCAGATCAAGATATTGTTGTGTTGTCGAGGAAGGCACATTAGTTGGAGGTGGATTTGTAGTATGTCAAATTGTCTATCCAGGCAGAGTATAAATAGGCGGTGAGATTGAGGTTGGAGAGGTGGATGGGGAGGTCGACGGAGTCGGTGCTTTTGAGGTAATGGAGAATCCTCTTGAGTTAGTTGAAAAGTGGTGGTTTATAGGTTGTCATGTGCTGAGAGGCAAGGTTGATGGCAATGGCGATGTCCCAGCGAGTTAGTGTTAGATGTTGTAGAGAGCCCACAAGCTAACGGTATATGGTTGTGCTCGATAGAGGGGTGAGATCTGGTGAAGTTGGTGGTGGTTTGGGTGAGCAAATATTGGTTACTGGATTGGAGTTAAGCATGCTTGCGGAGTAGAGAGTGTCGGTGACATATGAGGATTGAAAAAGGTAGGAGGTGGGGGTAGATTTGATGCCGAGGAAGTGGGAGAGAGGCCCAAGAATTTTCATGTAAAACTTGGTTTATAGTTTTTGGATGGTGGAGTTGATGATACTTGTGTTATTTCCGGTGAGGAGAATATCATCGACATATATGAGCATGTAGAAGAGTGGTGTTTGTGTGTATGCAAAAGAGGTCTGCTAAGCTCGGTCAGAATACAAGTTTTTGGAGGTAGGTTGAGAGGGTGGAAAACCATTGAAGTGGAGTTTCTTTGAAACCATGCAAGGCCTTCTTGATTAACCATACATAATGAGGAAAAGTGGGGTCAATGAAACCTGATGGTTGTGACATTTAGATGGTTTCGTTGAGGTTCCCAAGTAGAAAAGCATCAGACATGTTGAGTTGTTGGATTGGCCATTGATTTGTGAGAGCAATTGCATTGAGTACTCGGATGGTGGGTAATTTGGCCACAGGACTATGTTTCGGTGTAGTCTAGATCGTGTTGTTGTTTAAAGCCTCAAGCAACCAAGCAGGCTTTGTAACGTTAAATGGAGCCGTTGGCATTAAGTCTAGTTCGATATGTCCATTTGGAGCCTAGGGCATTATAATTAGTTGAGGGTGGAACTAGGATCCCAGTGCCTTGAGATTGTAGTGCTCGAAATTCTTTGGACATGGCTAAATGACGTTGGGGTTGTTTGATGGCGGAGGCGTAACAAGTGGGTTTTTATCAGTGAGATTTAGTATTTGAAGTGGTTTGAGGGAGCCAGTTTGTATTCGATTTTTCTTGGTGGTGCTTTATTAGAAGTTTTAAGGTTAGTTGATTGAGTTGTGGGGTTAGCGGAGGTGGAGCTCGGCTGAATGGGAGTTTGTTTTTAGTGAGAGGCTGTTATAGGGGGCGTTGGATGAGAGGAAGGATTAGGTAGTATAGATGTTGGAGTGAGAAGTGGGGGAGGTAAAGTAGCCTTGGGAGTTGGGGATGATGTTTGGGTGTTGGGTTTGTGATGAAATAGAAATATTTTTTCGTTAAAGGGAACATGACATGAAGTATAAATTTTGTTGGCTATGGGGTCGAGGCAGTTATAGTTTTTTTGAGAGGATGTGTTACTAAGAAAGACACATGGAGTGGAGAGAGGTGTTAGTTTATGTTGAGCATAGGGTCGAAGCCAAGGGTAGCAGGGCACCCGATATTCTGATATGATTGCGGGAAGGAGGACGATGATGAAGTAGTTCGTAAGAGGATTTGAAATTGGTAGTTTGGGATGGTAGGCGGTTGAATAGGTATATTGCGGTGAGGAGGGTATCAACTTAGAAGTGGGAGGGTAGGGATGCAGAGGACATGAGGGTCCGAGCTGTTTCAATAAGATGGTAATGTTTTTGCTCTGCAACATCGTTCTATTCGGGCGTGTAGGGGCAGATATATTGGTGTAATATGCCATGGTGATTGGTTATGTGGTTGAAGGCATGGTTGATGTATTCATCGCCGCGTCATTGTGAATTGATTTTATTTTGTATTGGTAGTTATATTCTACCATGATTTTGAAGTGGATAAATTTTTGTGTGGTTTCATTTTTATTGTGGAGAAAATAAATTCATATATAGCATGTAAAATTATCAATAAAAAATAAATAGTAATTATAAGCTTGTAAGGATAGAGTGGGGGAAGCTCCTCATGCATCAGAGTGAATTAGTTCTAAGGGAGAGGAGGACTTAGAACTATAAATAGAAAAAGGGTGTGTTGAGAAATTTTAGGTAGAAACACAAGATTCGACACAAGCCCAGAAAAACACAGAGATTTAATGAGGTTCGACAAAGATGCCTACATCCTCGGGAACAGAGCGGTGAATTCTCTATTTCAGAGGAGTTACAAGTTCAGTTACATACCCATAGGGTTACATATTTATTTATAGATAAAACCCTTGATAAATTACTAAAACGCCCTCGCTCCCCCCAAGTCCCAACCTACTAAATTCCAAGAGACATACCTTTTTACCAAGAGACTCCAAATTTCTGGTATATGAGCCATACCTAACAAATCTCCACCTCGACGAATATCCAACCTCTTAGGAGAAATACATCATGGAGTTTCTTACACAAAAGTGGGTTGAGCAACCATGTCATCTAACAGTTGCAAACATTCAACAAGTTCAAGTAATGCAAGAACATGTTGATAATACATGTCTTGGTCATCGTACCTGCTGCATTTCTATCATATGATTCAACAGAGTGAACTCCACTTACAACTGTATTCCCCAACATTTTATAGATATTACCAAGTTTTGTAGCTCGTAATGCTTTCAAAATTTCTTATTGCGCCAACAAATCTTTCACCCTTGTTTGTCACAATCCGAAGTTCTTGGTTCCATTGAACTTCACTACCTCGAATTTTGCACCGGACCTTGCCATTTGAAATTAATCCTGCAGTGATCTTTTACTTCCTTTCGTCGAAACAAAAAATACACCGTAAATAAATTCAAAGAAACTTGAAATTTTCTCTGTCGATTACAGCAATTTTCCTGCGATTTGTGAATCAAAATTTTCACATGAAGCGCTTTTCCTGTTCGCGGAAAAATTCGGCTGAATTACTGCGAACACCTTGCCCAAAGCCCTTTCTTGTTCGCATGAAAGCCTCAGCCGAACTCCACCTGTTGCAACTCCTCCGGCGACAAACTTGAGAACTCTGCTGGCCGAACTCCTCTGTTCACAAAACGAGGCTCCTGTTCGCGGAACCGAACTCTACCTCACGATCCTGATCGTAGACGCTTACGCAAACCCCTGGCGAACTGCTTCGCGCGAACCTCTTTCTTGGTTGCGAAGAAGACCCGCAAGCCTTCTCCTGTTCGTGCCAGTTTGAACGCGAAAAACACCTTCGCGAAATCTTTGCGCTTGGTTGAGAGAAAAAAAATACCTTCGCGAAACCTTTGCACCTGGTTGCGCGAACCCCACCTCGTCGAACACTGCGAACGCCTCTGTTCGCGCCGAACTCCTCTGCTCGGTTTGTCAAATTGCTGAACCCGAAAATTACTATTTCCCTTGATCGGATTTGCTCAAAACAGAATCCCTTAATTAAGTTCCCCTTAATTAAGTTCCCCTTAATTAGATATTTTCCTTAATTAAATTTCTCATAATTTCAAAACGAAACCCCTTAATTAAGTATTTGCTTTAATTAAATTTCCCGGAATTTCAAAACAGAATCCTTCAATTGAGTTTCCTTAATTAAGTCTCCCGGAATTTCAAAACACAATCCCTCAATTGAGTTTTCTTAATTCAGTATTGCCTTAATTAAGTCTCTCGAAATTTTTTCTCCACGGATCAGAACAAGAAAATTGCCAATTAGGAAGGAATATTTCTCCTGACAGAAATAAAAGATCCAAATTTCTTTCCAGTAAATTCTTTCTAGATTTCTCATTCTAGTGCAAATCAAATAATCCAGATTTCTTTCCAAATTTGCTGCCCCGAAATTCTTTCCAAATTTTCCGTTTCTCTGCCTCCAAAATATTCCCTCAGGACCAAATCCTATATTCTAATTCTCTGACTCTTCCGCGAATTTCTGGAAGCTGCGATCACGCCGATTCCCGACCGGATTGCTGCCTGCTCCGATCTGCTGCAGATCTTCCTACGTCGCCGATCCTTCTCGCCTCCAGAAGAATACCGTCCCGAATGCCTCCTGCGTCGAACTCTTCTGCAGGTCGCGATCTCCTCCGCGTCCGGTTCTTCCCGTCTCACAGAAACTTCTGTTCATGAATGTACTATCGCGTCTGGACGCCTCGCTAGGCCTAATGTCGCTCGAAGTCTGCTCCTTACTACTGCGATTTGTCTGATCTTCTCACGAACGATATGCTTCGTCGAAAATGTCGCAATCTTCAAGTTCCACGAAGCCCTAGCCGCCAATCCCTAGTCGAACACAAACCATTTGTTGAGAAATTTTGGGAGAAGAAACGCAAGATTCGACACGAGTCCAGAAAACACAGAGATTTAATGAGGTTTGGCAAAGATGCCTACATCCTCAGGAGCTGAACGGCGAATTCTCTATTTCAGAGGAGTTACAAGTTCAGTTTCATACCCATAGGTTACACATCTATTTATAGATAAAAACCCACAGATAAATTACTAAAACGCTCTTGCTCCCCCCAACCCACTAAATTCCAAGAGACACACAACTTTACCAAGAGAATTCAAATTTCTGGTATATGAGTCATACCTAACAGGGTGACTAATGACCGAGCCATTTATGCCATAGTTACGGGATGTGTTTGACAGAGACGAGAACAAGGTTTGGTGGTGGCTGCTGGAGATTGGAGGATGCACTGAGTAGAGGCCCTAAACACAAGGACCTTTAAGTATGGTTCGCTTGGTCCTTAGGTCGGTAGTTTGATAGCTATCAGAGGTAAAATTTATAGAGCAGGAGTTAGCTTGGGTTAGTTTACAAATGAAGATAAGGTTGTAAAGTAAATTAGGAATATAGTGAAGTTTGGGAAGGTGAAGCTTACTTAGAGGTGTAAATAGGATCTCTTGCCCAACTTGAGCAATGGGGAGTTGTTGACCATTGATAGCTGAAATGGTGTGATCTCCTTAGTAGTCTTATGCATGATATAGATTGTTTAGTTTGCCTGTTAAGTGCTTGGTGGCGCCACTGTCAAGGTACCACTTGCTGTCATTAGGGTTGGTGTTGGTGCTGAGTAGGTTGTTGGTGTTTGGTAGGATTTGTTGTGGCGATACCAACATTTGAATGTTTTGTGCCCAAGTTTGTGGTAGATTTGGCTTGTTGTTGGGTTGTGATTGCTCTGATTGGAGTTTGCGTTGGATTGATTTGAACGAGATGAAGAGGCGTTCCAATTGCCGTTTGTGGAAGGGTTGTTGGATTGGCACCTGCCGCGATCGCTAGATTCAAAAAGAGTGGAGTTGGACGATTCCTTGGATGCTTCATTAGCTAAGTTGGTTTCTTTGCTGCATAAGGTGTAGAGGTTATCAAGAGAGATTGATTGAAGGTTGGTGCAAATGGCTGTTTTGAATGCGTGGTAAGTAGAAGGTATTCCATTGACAGTACGGTGATGATGTCTTCCAGATATAGGGTGCACTAGTAGTGGAAAGGATCTCAACCTTTGCTCTGACTTTGGAAAGGTATTGATGCATAGATTTGTTCAGCATGTTAAGATTGTGAAGTTCATTCTTCAGTTGGATGATCCGGGAGTGATTAGTTGATTGGACTCGGCGCTGTATTATTGTCCATATATCATGGCAGGTTTCTAAGGGTAGTACATATGGTAGAACTGGAGGTGAGATGACTGAGCAGAGAACTGCTGCCAAATTTTGATCCATAAGCGTCCACTTGGTGAAATCGGGGTTGGAAATAAGGCTTCCATTGGCATTGAAAATATGCTGTGGAGAACATGGACAAGATCCATCCAAAAAAATTGTCATACCTATTTGCCCGGAAGAGTTTAGTTACTTGCACCTTCCAACTGGGATGATTATTAGTGGTGAGCTGAGTTGAGGCGAGGTTCCTAATGTTGCTTAGGATGAATTTGAGCTAGGATGGCATGGGGTTGTCGGTCGGCAGGGGGTTGGTTGGAGCTGCTGCGTTGTCGCTGGAGGAGGCGCTAGAGAAGGAAGAGGAGGAGGCCATTGAGACCAAAGCTTTTTGACCGAGCAGGGAGGTGTCGTGAGACTAGTTTGCTCTGATACCATGAAGAATATTTTCAGTAAAGGATGAAGATGACGGATAATGGAAAGACAACATTTTCATTTATCCTCTATTCAGTAAAACCCGCATTTGTGCAATGACTGATTATCCTAGGGGAGGATTTTAGTGGTGCTGCTGTAGGAGCGTGGAGCAGAGGTTGTTACAAGGAGTACCATGTTCCTATTTGCAGTTGAAGTACTTTATCCATTTTGCCTTATGAAAAGCCATTTATATGGCTAAAATGCTTCATTCAGAATGAATAAAATATCCCCCTAATTCTCTTCTTATATGATTTTTGAGCCATAGATATGCATACAAAATTATCTCCAGTTAACAATGGTATTCTTCTAGTGGCACAAATGCTGCAAAATTTCATGGCAGCTATATTGACCACTATTACTTAGTGAAATAGAAAGTAAATTGAGCTAATTGTTTCGTTCATTCAAGCCAATTTAGCAAATATTACATTTATAACATCCAAAGATTTGCATACACACCACTCACAAACAGTTTCATGCATACCACTCAAAGATTTACCTACATTCCAGTTAAAACCACTCCCAAATTTGTGTTGAAGCTTCTCAGTAATTCATTCACTTTTAGTCTTGAAAATTTGCATATTTACCCATACTTCGATATTTCTGAAATATATTAAGCCATGATTCATAACCACTCCAACTACCAAACAATCCTTCTCAAATTATGTACAATTCCCACCTATTGATGCTTAGTTCTAAAATTCGTTCTTTCATCAAACTAATTGAAAATTTTGATTCTTCTCAAAACTTCATGCAACCACCAACTTATATTAAAGCAATTACCAAACCACCAAACAAAGCATACCGGCAAGGAAAAAAATTATAATAACTTCTTAGCATAGCTCAATCTTATGCTACTTATAGCTTTGAAGTACGAAATCCTTTTATTTATTCACCACTCGCAAGTCATCCAGCTCTTTCTTCGACAAATAAATCCTCTCCTCATCTCCATTCTCCTACTGCACACCAAAAAAGTGCAGATCTAGATCACTCTCCCTAATGAAAATCTTTTTTCAGACGCCAGTTAACTACAGATGTCTACTTCTATCACTAAAGGTGCTACTTATTAAGAAATTTACAATACAAAAGAATCAATTTGATGCAGCAGCAACAACAAATGAAAGCTGTTTTATTTGCTTGATTGAATTGTACTTAAAAATTGCCCAAAGTTGTAAGAGCTGCCCTCTCTGCCTCGAAGCAACTGTTGCAGCATTTGAAAACCTGTTAGCGCTTGAAAAATTAGATGTAATCTTTTTTAAGTTCAAACATCGCATCTCTTCTTACTGATAATATTAACCGCAATCTTTTTTGGTTGTGGTTTAAGATTTTGAAGCACCTTTGATCTAAGTTTAGATCTGCAATGCTTCTGAAATGTTTCCAAATCCAACTGCAGGTAACCTTTATAATGCTCAAATCTTTGAAGCCCTTTTTACAATGCTCAAGTTGAGATCTGCAACGTTTCTGAAATACTTCCACGCCATTTAGATGTATTTATATATCTAATGTTTAACTTTATTATTTAATCGTTTACAGTGCTTGTTAAAATCTATCTTTTGAAATGTTCTTTCTGGCTGTCTTATATTTCAACCTTTTAATAAACTTTATTTCCATTAACAACACAGATGGTTCATTTATAATGGCTTCACTGGATATGAGCTTGCAATTCACTGGATCTCCAATTCATGTTGTCATTTGTGATGGATGAAATTTTTATAATGTTAAAATAATCTAAAAGCATGTTCTATAGTTTTTAGCAAGAAATTATGGAGCAGAAATCATTAAAAAGGTTACAATATTCTTTGAATTCCTGATCAATGCTCTCACATTCTCTAACAATAGAAATAAAACCTTCAAATTTACTTCAGAACAGAACATACAACAACATCACAACAACAAACCATTATCCCATTGTGGGGTCGGCTACATGAATCTTTTTTCTCCATTGTTTAATATTGATTATCATATTTTCATTTAATTTTAATAGATTAAGATCATTTTTTATACAATTTGCCTAAATCATTTTAGGTCTACTTCTGTCTTTCTTAACTGAAGTCAAATCTAAAACATCTGCTCTCCTGACCGGATCATTAGATGGTCGATGTTTAATATGACCAAAACATCTAAGACAAATCTCTTTAATCTTCTCCTTCACAGGAGCTACACCAACCCTATCACAGATATATTCATTTTGCATTTTGTCTTTATGTGTCAAGCCACTCATCCATTTAAGCATCCTCATCTCAGCAACACTTAACTTTGTTTTATGCTTCTCTTTTAAAGACCAACATTCTGCACTATAGAGCATTGCAGGTCTCAACACCATCGTATAAAATTTTCCTTTCAGTCTAAGCATTACTTTCCTATCACACAATAGGTCGATGCATGCCGCCGTGTCAACCAACCAACTTGAATTCTACAAATAACATTCCCATCTATATCACCATCACTTCAAACAATAGACACTAGATATCTATACGTTCACACCTTTTAATGATTTGATCACCCATAGTTACAACTCTGCCATTAGAGCTACTATCAATAAAATTACATTCAATGTATTGAGTTTTAGATCTACTCAAAAGAATGCCTTTAGACTCGGAACAAAACGTATATGTAAAAAAATGGCTACCACTTAATTCTTATGTATTTAATATCTTACTGATACCCATCAACTAATTTTCAAAATTTGACGTGAATCTCGAGGCTTGACATGGATCTCGAGTCAACTTTTTAAGCAAAAAATATTCAAATCTCGATAAAAAATAATCCAGAACTCTGATTTTGGCAAACTTATAGTCAAATTGACCAGTTCGACCAGAAGAACTCAATGTTACCAAAATTGGTCAAATCTAAACCAAATCAAGCCCAGATCGAGCCATTAAACTTTTTTTAGAAGTTTTCTGAACACATTTGGAACACCGAACGAATGCCGACTCTGGCGAGTCTATAGTCAAATTGAGTGTCATGACAATACAAATTCATCGAGTCTAAGATCGCTCAATTCCGACATTATTAAAGAACTTAAATGTTCATCAAATGTCGTCCGATCGAGGGAAGCCCTCTGAGTCTTCTGATCAAAGTGATTAAGATAAAATAGAGCACCATCTCTCTCATGAGGGATGGGAGGAGAGCTTGAGGCTTGAGAAATAGCTTAGGGATGGGAAGAGAGGTTAAGGCTTGAAAAAAAACTTGAAGCTTTGAGAATGAGCTAAAGTCCAGCACTACTCCTGTCATCGTTGATCGTCGTCGACTTCCATTGAGCATTGTTGGCCTCCATCGATCATTGCCGATCAGCGTGACCACCACTTGTTGGCCTCCAGTGATCGTCATTGACTGTCGCCCACTTTTTACAACAAGTTTATTTACACGTCGATGTTTTAATTTGGAAGACTTTGTAATCTTTTCCCACTCGTAGGACAAGAGGTCTCCGTAATCATCAACTTATAGTTGATTTTTACAACTAGGCTGGACCTCGTGATTTTTTTTTTGCGGGTTTTCTACGTAAAAACTTCTGGTATCACTACTGGTTGTTTTCTTTTATCTGAGTGTGTTGAGTTGTCATGCAATTCTAAGACGATAATCCATTAATCTAATGCCGCGAATTTTCTAGCACCCATCAGTTTGATGCTGTCTGTGGGAAGCGAAGGCTCATTCGACATTATGTTCAACTCTAAGTCACCGAGCCCCTACTTCGTTTCCTAAAGATTTACATCATTCAACTGGTGAAGGAATCTCCTTTATATCTTGAAGATCATCTCTGAAGCATTCTTCAATGTGGGGGGGGGGGGGGGGCAACCTTCACTGCAGTCTCGAAAGGTCATTCATGTTAACTTCCCGGGCATGATTGTAGCTTGGTGTCTTCTCGCATGTTATCCAGACACAATGCTTTTCGCAACTTCTTCCAGGCTGGGGGGCAACATTCACTATAGTCTCTAAAGGTCATTCATGTTAACGTCCCGGTCATGACTTTGGTAGGGTAGTCATTCCATATTTCTTTCAGACAACAAGACGTTGAAAACTGCTCATAGAATGGGAGCAATATTCATCGCAAATAACGCTTCCTCAAGGCCCCTTCACCGTACTAGAGTTCTTTTTCAACTAGATCAAGAAGCTGATCTGTCCAATGCTTGATACATGGGTTGTTTTGCAAGCTTGCATGAAAACACCCTAATTGGGGGGCAAAAGATTAAAAAACAACAACTTATTAATTATCAGTCATTATTGTTGAGTAGGACTGCAACCTGTTGAGTAGGTGGAGCCCGGTCCACCTCTTGCCATGGCAATTCTTCTTTATGGCAAGTAATCAGGAAATTAATTGCAAATTAATTTGTTTCCCTTTTTTGTGAAACATCGTCTGGATTCCTCTCCATATGCGGATCCCGCCTAAAGCAGCAGCAGGAGTTTATTAATTAATTAACTCCTTAATTATAGAAGGAATTAATCACCTCCTTGATTTGATGTGAAGGAGGGTCCCGCCACCTTGATTGCTAAAGAGAAAAGGAAATATTTTCTCACTGAATCCCACCATCGCTATCAGCAGGATTCATTAATTAAAGGCTTCCTTAAATGGGCCTTTTAACATGGCTTTAAATTCATGTATCGCGAAGAAAAGCCTTCCTGGTTTTCGTTTTCCGTCGTGTAACTCTCGTGTAAGAGAGATAGAGCGAGAGAAAGAAGGTGGGAAGAGAAAGAGAGAGGGAGAGGGAGACATATTGTTCTTTCTTGTAAACGTCGAGACGCTCGACGGTGTAAATCCTCAAAGTAATAAAATCCTCAGCAGCTCCGTGGACGTAGGCAATTTGTCGAACCACGTAAATTTGTTTGTCGCCTTTTTCTGGTGTATTTTTCTCGTTCCAATTTCGCTTTATTGTCATCGTTTTTTCATAACAACTGGTATCAGAGCCCCGGTTTAGATCTGAAGAAGAACGATGACTGGAGACGAAGTGAAGATTTCAGGGATCGAGAAATTCGACGCAGCAGATTTCGGTTACTCGACGGATGCAGATAGAGGACTACCTCTATGGGAAGAAACTTCATCTTCCATCACGGGATACCGACCGGAGAAGATGGACGAAGCCGATCGGAATCCGTCGGATCGACAGTGTTCGGGGGTTATTTGATCGACCTCGTCGAGATCAGCCAGACACAACGTTATCAAAGAGAGGACCACCGCGGATCTCATGGCGGCTCCGTCGAGTATGTACGAAAAGTCGTCGACAAATAACAAGGTGCATCCGATGAAAAAGCTTATTCAATTTAAAGATGGCGGAAGGTACATCCGTCGTACAACATCCGAATGACTTCAATACCATCACAAATCAATCGTCGTCCGTCGAAATCGAATTCGATGATGAGATACGGCGCCGATATTATCGGTTTCATCGCCAAATAATGGGAAGCTATGAGGATGACAGTCAGCAATTCTGCAGGTAAATCTAAACTAAAATATGATGATATTCGTGATTTAATTTTGGTTGAGGAGGTGCGCAGGAAAGATTCTGGCGAGACTTCGTGTTCGAGTTCGGCACTGAATGTTGATTCCAGAGGGAGATCACATGACAAGAACTCAAACAGAGGAATGTCAAAATCAAAGCACAGAGGCAAAAACAAATCAAAGCCTGGTCAACAAGCAACCTGTTGGAACTGTGGCAAAACTGACTACATAAAGAAGAACTGCAGAAGTTCTCAAAAGACGGAGAACACCTAAGCTAATGCTGTAACTGAAGAAGTTCAGGATGCGTTGTTGCTTGCAGCTCACGACTCCGTTGATGAATGGATACTCGGATTCGTGGGCGTCTTTTCATACATCTTCCCACCGGAGTTAATGCAAAACTATGTTGCAGTGACTTTGGGAAGGTGTACCTCGCCGATGGAGCAGCTTTCAACGTAGTGGGATGAGAGATGTCGAAATCGCACTCCCTAACAAAAGAAAATGGATCTTGCAAAAGGTCGACATATTCCCGAGCTGAAGAAAAATCTAATTTCACGTAGGCATGCAGATGAAGGAGGGCATACAAGTAGTATTCTCTGATAACACCCGGAAGGTAACTAAAGGAGCACTAAGATCGGCTCGAGGTGAGAAGACCGGTACGTTGTATATGACTACCGGTTTAATTAATGATGTCGATACTACACAGCCAGAGAGAGCACAACGTACATGTGGCATCGCAGCCGGGACACATGAGTCTGAGAGGCATGAAAGAGCTTCAGTCCAGAGGCAAGCTGCCAGAACTGAAGTCAGTTGATCTCGGCATGTGTGAAAGTTGCATCATGGGGAAGCAGAAGAAGGTCAGTTTCCTGAAAGGTGGCAGAGCGCCAAAGACAGAAAAATTAGAACTTGTACACACCGATGTGTGGGGACCTTCCCCAGTGGCATCTCTTGGAGGCTCTCGCTACTACGTCACATTCATAGATGACCACAGCAGAAAGGTATGAGTTTATTTTCTGAAGCACAAATCAGATGTATTTTCTGTGTTCAAAACTTGAAAGGCCATGGTTGAGATGTAGATGCATCTAAAACTAAAATGTTTGAGATCTGACAATAGTGTTGAGTACATCGATGGTGGGTTCAAGGAGTACTGTGCAGCTCAGGGCATCAAAATGGAGATGACCATTCCAGGGACACCACAGTAAAATGGTGTTGCAGAGCGCATGAACAAGACAATCAATGAGAGGGCTAGAAGCATGAGATTGCACGCCGGACTACCACCAGCTTTCTGGGCAGATGCGGTCAGCACTGCAGTCTATTTGATCAACAGGGGGTCATCTGTTCCTTTAGACTGTGAATTACCTGAGGAAGTCTGAAGCGGTAAAGAGGTCAAAATTTCTCACCTTAAGACTTTTGGTTGTCTTTCATATGTTCTTATTAATCCAGATGCTCGAAGTAAGCTTGAGGCTAAGTCGAAGAAGTGTTACTTCATTTGCCATGGAGATGATGCATTTGGGTATCGTTTCTGGGATGATCAGGATCGGAAGATCATAAGGAGCAGGAACGAGATCTTCAATGAGAAGATAATGTACAAAGACAAGGCTAGTACAAATTCTAAAGCAGCTCCTCAGAAATCAGAGTTCGTGAAGTTTGACTATCTACCAGTGGTCACAATACATGATCAATATGTGAATGACGACGAGAGTGGGTCCGGGGCACCCATTCCCATTATTCCGCAATCAGGTTCAGAGTCATTCACTACTCCAACTACTGTTCGCATGTCAGAAAAGGCTAGACGCTCTCCACAGAGGTATTCTCCTACTTTAAACTACATTCTGCTAACAGATGGTGAAGAACCTCTGAGTTATGAAGAAACCTTGCAAGATGAAAATTCGAGCAAGTGGGAGCTAGCCAAGGAGGAGGAGATGGATTCTCTGCTAGAAAATCAAACTTGGGAGCTAACAGATCTTCCACCATGGAGAAGGCTTTACACAACAAGTGGGTGTATCGGTAAAGACCGAACATGATGGCAGTAAAGCGTACAAGGCAAGACTTGTTGTTAAAGGTTTTCAGCAGAAGCATGGTATTGATTATTCCGAGATTTTCTCTCCCGTGGTGAAGTTTACAACCATCGAATGGCATCGTCTAGGGTGGCTACCGAAAATCTCTTCCTCGAGCAGCTAGATGCGAAGGCGCCTTTCTTTATGGAGACTTTCAAGAAGACATCTACATGCACTAACTCGAAGGGTTCGTGGTACAGGAAAGGAAGACTCAGCTATAGATTGAAAAAGAGCTTCGTATGGCCTCGAAGCAAGCTCCTAGACAATGGGTACAAGAAGTTTGATAAATTCATGCTCACATGCAGGTATAACGATGTCAGTGCGATCATCGTCGCTATGTCGTATTTTGACAATTCATATATCATCCTATTGTCGTATGTGGATGATATGCTTATCAGCAGGAGCTAGCATCGATGAGATCAATAATCCGAAGATAGCAGATGTCAAAACACTCGCAATGAAGGATTTTGGAGCGGCAAAGCAAATCCTTAGCATGAAAATTATCGAGACGTAGTCAAAGGTACGTTAAGACTTTCACAAGCCGAATATGTGAAAAGGTGCTTAACAGTTCAATATGGACAAGGCCAAACCAGTTGTCACACCTTTGGGCAGTCATTTCAGACTCAACAAGAGCCAGTCACCCACGTCAGATGAGGAATGAGACTATATGAGTAAGTTTCCTTATGCTTCAGCTATTGGTTCACTTATGTATGCTATGGTCTGCACCAAACCAGATATTGCTCATGCAGTGAGAGTTGTGAGCAGATACATGAGTAATCCAGAAATGAACATCGGGAAGCTCGTGAAGTGGATCTTCGTATACCTAAGAGGCTCTACGTAAACCCGCTCAGTGTTTCTCGGAAAGAGCCCGGAGGTACACGGCTATGTTGATGCCGATCTAGCCGGAGACATCGATACCGTATGGAGCACTACTGTGCTATATTTATACTTTCAGTGGCACCGCAATATTATGGTGCTCCAATCTGCAGTAAGACAGTCATTGTCTCACTACTGTATAGCAGAGTACATAGCAAGATCGTAGGCCGCAAAGGAGATGATACGGCTATAAGGCTTCTGGAAGAATTAGGTAAGGAGGCTCAGAAGGGCACTCTCTACAGTGATAGTTAGAGTGCTATATTTCTTGTAAGGAATCCAGCATTTCACTCCGTGACTAAGCATATTCAGATCAAGTACCACTTCATACGTTATTATTAGATGATGGACAATCGCTACTGAGAAAATTCGTGAAGCAAAAACTCACTGACATGTCGACTAAGGGTGTTACTTTCGAGAACCGAAGTCGTGCTCGACTTCGCCTGGTCTTCTACCAAGACAAGGACTTCGAGTCGCAGAGGTGGAGGATATCACATTCGAGGTAGAATGACGACACAGTCTCGTGGACGATGCGATCGGTGTCCCGCCTCAAGTGGGAGATTTGTCGAGTAGGTGGAGCCCGACCCACCTCCCCGCCATGACAATTCTTCTTTATGGCAGGTAATCAGGAAATTAATTGCGAATTAATTTGTTTCCCTTTTTGTGAAACATCGTCTGGATTCCTCTCCATATGCGGATCCTGCCTAAAGCAGCAACAAAAGGAGTTAATTAATTAATTAACTCCTTAATTATAGAAGGAATTAATCACCTCCTTGATTTGATGTGAAGGAGGGTCCCGCCACCTTGATTTCTAAAGAGAAAAAGGAAATATTTTCTCAGCTGAATCCCACCATTGCTATTGCAGGATTCATTAATTAAAGGCTTCCTTAAATGGGCCTTTTGACATGACTTTAAATTCATGTATCGCAGCAAAAGCCTTCGTGGGTTTTCGTTTTCTCTGTTGTGTAACTCTTAGGTAGAAGAGAGATAGAGCGAGAGAAAGAAGGTGGGAAGAGAGAGAGAGAGAGGGAGAGGGAGAGACATATTGTTCTTTCTTGTAAACGTCGAGACGCTCGACGGTGTAAATCCATAAAGTAATAAAATCCTCTGCAGCTCCGTGGACGTAGGCAATTTGCCGAACCACGTAAATTTGTGCGTCGCCTTTTTCTGGTGTATTTTTCTCGTTCTAATTTCGCTTTATTGTCGTCGTTTTTTCATAACACAACCATATTTCCAAGAGAATATACGGTCAATTGTGACCTACGCCACAATCTCGAGAAACACAGAACATCTTTGACACCTGATTTTAGGCTTAATTGATCATAGGGAGACTCGATTTGATCTCTTCCATTAAATGTTGCAATCATTAAGCAAAAACTTCGACATATAGCCTCGGATAGGTAAAAAATCATTGGTGGATTTCCTTCGACCTATCTATAACAGTTACGAACGTCAAGCAAAAGCATCGACCAACAACCTAGGATAGGTCAACCATCCTCAGTGGATTTCATATGACTTTGTTCGTTACGAGTTAATACCATCGAACATCTTCGGTTATACAACTCAAAACTAGTCTTACATCCTTAATGGATTTTCCTTTCAACTATGCCCCTTGAAGTCAAGCCCAAGTGGCAAAAATTGATAGGAAGACTCGGTACCCTAGAATGTTGAGCCTAGGAGGCAAGATTCGGTGTGAAGCTACAATGCTCCTAGAAGACAAGCCTAGGAAGCAAGTCTCGATAAGAAGCTACCATGCTTATGGAAGTCAAGCCTAAGAGGTGAAACTCAATGAGAAGATCTGGTACTCTTGGAAGTTGAGCCCAAGAGGCAAGACTCGTTGAGAAACTACGATGCTCCAAGAGGTCAAACCTAGGAGGCAAGACTCGATGAGAAGCTACGATGTCCCTGGAAGACGAGCCCAAGAGGCAAGTATCGATGCAAAGCTTGTAGTGGACAGGTTTCTCACTAGAAGGACTCCAAGAAAACAAGGGGTTGACGGGGTCTTAAATGAAAAACCTTTGAAGGATACAAGTCTCAGAAGACACGGATACATCAAAGACGTCAGAAGGCGCATATACTTAAAGTACCTTAGAAGGCTACAAGCCGCAGAAGATACCAGTTCATTTCAAACTTCTATAAGCCATAAGCCCGAGAGCGCACAACCTCAGAAGGCACGATCTTTGAATGGTACGCGATTCTCCATTTTATAAAGTGTGTGCTAATTTCAATTGCAGAACTTCATACGATGGAGAAGCCACAACGACCTTAGAAGCAAAGTCAAACATGTATAAAGAAATACATAATCATCATCTACAAAAGTCACATCAGATGATCAAAGAGGCTATAAAGACTAACAATAACAGGTAAAAAGGCTACAAGAGATATCGTTGCTACAGAAGCACATAATCTATCCCTTAAAGCATGGCGTGATAACTTTAGTATTTCTTCATCTACACCAAAATGGCTAGCAGCAACAAGCAAGAAGTTTTCGAGTCACCTGCTGGGCAAGGATGGAGCAACTTTATACATCTCACTGATGTGAAAGAACATCTCGTTGGTTACCTGCTACGTAGGATGTGAACAATTTTTTTCTGCATCGCAACATGAAAGAGGATCTCGTTTATCGACTGATACACAGAATGAGGATGACTTTTCTCTTTGTCGCAATGTGAAAGAAGATCATGTTGCTCACCTGCTACGCAGAACGGGGATAAATTTCCTCTTGGCTGCACCATGAAAAAAGATCTTGTTGGTAGCATGCTACGCAGGATGGGGTTGACTTTTCTCTTTGTCACAACACGAAAGAAGATCTCGTTGTTTTCCTGCTACGCAGGACGAGGACGACTTTCCTCTTGGCCACAACATGACAGATCTTGTTGCTTGCCTGCTATGCAAGACATGGACGAATTTCTTATTGGGTGCAATAAGAAATAAGATCTCATTGCTCGTCTGCTACACATTATTGGGACAACTTTCTTCTTAGTCACAATGCGAAAGAGATCCTGTTGCTCAACTGCTTTGCAAGATGGAAACGACTTTCTACTTTTGTAAAATCTCGTCAGCAGAAGACTTCAGTCTGCAATCTCTTTTGTGGTTCTCCCCCTCATTCATGTATTAAAGCAATAGAGGAAATGACAGCCCTTATGGAAAAAAAAACTGTCATATTCCTGCACTTCGGCAGTCGCTACTTGGTGTTCTGCATCGGCCATTCTATTTTCGAGTGACGAAATTGGTTTCACCTAAAAATAGAGGGGTGACTAATACATCATCAAAAAATTTCCAACACTTGACACGAATTTTGAGGCATGACACAGATCACGAGTCGACTTTTTGAGTAAGAAACATTTAAACATCGATAAAAAAGTCATCCAAACTTTGATTTCAGTAAACTTACAGTCAAATTGACTGGATCGACAAGTAGAACCCAATGTTACCAAAAGTGGCCCAATATGAACCAAAATAAGCCTAGATCAAGCCATTAAATTGTTTTCGAAAGTTTTTTGGACACATTTAGAAGATCAAATTAATTGTCTCTGACGAGTCTATAAGCAAATCAATCGTCTTGACAAGAGAAATCGAACGAGGCCAAGATCACTCAATTTTGACATCATTAATGCACTCAAATATTCATCAAATATCGTCTAATCGAGGGAAGCCATCTGAGCCATCCGATTAAAGTGATTCATATTCCTGCATTAATTGCACCTAGAACTCTATAAACAGAGTCTTCTATTCTTTTATAGTCATAGACTTATAATTTTTTCTAATACAACAACTTCTTCACTTGTATCCTCCAGAACGTGAAGCTTGATCTATTAAACTTCTCTCTTTTGTACCTTGCTACGTCGGTCATTGCTCCTACTTGAATTGAGAAACCTTTGCTCAAATGCAACTTGTTGGGATGAGCACTTATATATTTTTATGTTATCAATCAATTAGAAATTAAATCTACAACCAAAATAGAATTACATCGATTCGAGAAATCTAAAATAAAAGAATCAAACAAAAGTTCAAAAAACCAATTAAAAAAAAACGCACCAATATTCAACATGAAAAAATCAGAGAATGAAAAAAAAAATATGGAGTCACACCACAAAAAAATTTATATTCTGAGAAACAAAAATGTAAAGGAATACTCACTCATATCTTTTACCTACAATCTATGGAACTTACATGACTTTTTTTCCAAACTCTTCATCTTGATCTCAGCAAGGGAACTTGCATGCTTTAATCCTCCTCCTTGGCTCTTCTTTTGCTTCACGAGAACCATTTCAAACTATTGAATGTGACACTCTCTGTAATTGGGAGCATAGGCGCCCACGCTCTTTGTATGTAGGCACGGGACACCATCCCAGTGCAACTACTTCTTAGACATTTATATAAACATTTCCTTAAGATCATTAATAAAATTATGTGTCATTAATCATAATTTCAGGTATTCATGACGTTGATATGTAGACTAAAGATTTTATTTAAAACACAAAACTTTCTCAACATTAATTGCGTATTTTGTATTGTGCTTTAAAAGTGTCAAGTTTAAATCTATAATATTTTAAAAAGACTGTGAGCGTAATAAACCTACAGAAAAAGACATATCTGGGCTTGAAATTTAGGCCCAAAGGGTTTGGGTTGGCCACAATCGTTGGCGACAGAGCCCTATCAACATGGCTACAATAATGTGCGTTTTTTAATAGGAACGCAAAATTATTTCTAGATTAAATAAATGCATACACGCCTAACACGTCTTTGTAGTTCGGAAATAAAGTTCCAATAACTCCATATAACTATAATAAAGTAAACTATCATTAAAATAGGTGTCAAGGGCTGAATATTGATTATTGGCTTTTCGGTGGGTGGGCGAGCACTCATATTTCCACTTTAATTTTAACTTTCTTATATCGCCTCCAAACACATATATATTAATATTCCGATCGAGGAGGGTTAGCATGTAATTTTTTATTTCTGCATTGAAAAAATTATTGCGTCCGGTGTCCAGACGTGAGCTGCATCCAAATAACGGACGTGATACAGCAGAGGAGGAGAAGAAGTCGGACCTCCGCTGTCATGTTCGTTGTCCGGATGCAACTCTACGTCCGGACACAAGACGAAATAATTTTTCCTAAATTGGACACCAAACATCCGAATGTTAAAAAGAATCTTTTATGTTTGTAGCTTACCTAATGAACGAAATATAAAATCAGTCTCAGATTAAAATATCTAAATATAACCTAGAAAACTTCAAATCGTTAAATAAGTGATATATGTCATGTGACTATCAAATTAGTCTCAGATTATAATATCTAAATATAGCCTAGAAAACTTCAAATCGTTAAATAAGTGATATATGTCATGTAACTATCAGATTAGTCTCAGATTATAATATCTAAATATAGCCTAGAAAACTTCAAATCGTTAAATAAGTGATATATGTCATGTGAGTAGCATGTGCCAGCAAGTTTGAAAAAATATTATATCGTGACTTCGACGCAATTTCAGATCGTGACTCTAATCATTGTCATTGGCCAGATGTATGAATGCCTCTCTTACTAAAAAGATTAATTTAACACAGGTGTGTTTGCTTGTACACGTAGCAAGCCCGGATCGGAGTGCTGATGCAAAATTGCATCAAGACTCCTGATGCAATATTTGTTCTACTTAGCCTGGTCAAATGGTAAAATGTTTTTTTTTCTCTCCTTAAATTATTTTGTTTGTAGTTGAGGATGTTTACTGCTTTCAACACACAAATTGTCTACTGATTTTTTATTCAGTTTATCGACCAATGGAGAGTTGACAATAATATTTCATAAAAACCCACTTATAATGCACAAATATTTATATTTTTATGCATTGATTATTCGGTGTACGATTCCAATAAATTTATAATCAAAATAAACAATTTTTTTAAAAAAAGCAACAATATTAAAAATGATCTAATTTAATATTATGAGGTAAAATAAAAATCTAAAATATGATTAAAATTTAGGAATATTAATTGAATGATTAGATGATCTTTAACTATTACATACTTTTAGTCAAATTGAATATCTTGACAAGAATAATTTTATAAGAATAAGATCGCTAATACAGTTAACACAGAAATAAGAGTTTATAATTTAGAGAAATAATATATACTTTCTTATAAGTATATTTAAATGTCACTCTAGAAAATTGTACATAGGCTTATATTTTTACATGAAGGAGGCAAAAATTTGAGTTTGAAGAGAATTAAAGATCAAAAAAAGTATATATATATATAGAGCTTTGTCGGATCTTCAACGCATCAATGTTAAACAAAAACAACTATCCAACTGCAATTGGTTGGTTGTCATCATCATCATCTTCAGACATCCGTTATGTGACTAGTGTCGTTTATTTAACGTTGTCCAAACATTGACATCTGACAATAGCTATTTGATCACCATCATTCGTTCACATTCTTTTGAACAAAATCATTCGACCGTTATCACTAAAGTGTCATGTTCACCCTCAGCACTTTCAATAAAACCTAAGAAATTATGCCAGTGTTGAGTACATTATTTTATAATACCACCTTTTTCAAATATAAAGTAGTAGACATTCGAAATCTCCATCAACATCATTTGGTTAAAGTGGTGTGATTTTTTCCTTTCAAGTTTTCTCATAAAAAGGAGTAGCACTTGTATTTTTGTGTTTGGGCATTTACATGCATAAAAATCAATTCTTATATATTTACATATCTAACACCTAAAGTTTAATATTTTTGCATCTGATTCAAATCCTTAATATCACATAAAAAATAATACTATTAATAAATTTTTAAAATTAAGATTTTAATTTTTCATGCACAAGTTGATAACACCAAAATATTAATGTAAATAATAAACTTTAGGTGTTAGATATGTAATTAAATACATAAGAATTGTGTGGTATGTTTGTAAATTCTCCTTTCATCATTGATTCATGTACGTCCAAGCTCAATTAAAATGAAAATTTAAAATATTTACTTCATTGTCGTAAATTGCTTAGCAATTAGCAATCAACAAGCACCTCCTCCTAAGATGAGGTAGGAAGAGGTTTGTGGCAATGAATGCTTACGTGTGGAGTAAGAGCGCTTCAAATAAACGAGTGGTCACGGCTGCATAGGCAAGCTGGCTGCTGGCATGAGAATCTCTCTACTCGACAGTCTTGGTAGTTTGCTGTAGCCATCAGAAAAGGCTAAATAGTACCTCCCATTCACCATTCGCCACTTGGAGAAAGACATAGTTCTTGGTACTGGGAATATACCATATTCATAGTGTTCTACATAACATTTCCTTTTACTTGCTCTCAACTGGAGAAAGATCGAGCGCGACTTGACCTTGTCAAATAAGGGATTGAGGATGAGATGGAGAGAGGTGGTGAGAGCTCTGAGAGGATGAAGTCTAAGATATTGAGAGATCCATTTATGTTTGAAGAAAAAAAGAATTAGTTCATGAGATTTGGTGTTTAGGATTTAACTTAAAAGCGGGGGAGAAATGAGATTTAGGCTTTAATGATATAATTGAGTCGGTTTGTTCAATAAAATGGACTTGTGAGCTCATTAATGAGTCAAATTCGAGATCAGTCCATGATCTGACTTGGCTAACTTTCTATCCATGACTTTATATTAGAATTCTTGAACTACTAAAAAAATGAAGCATGCATATCTCGGGGGAGCAGAAAAGAAAAAGACGGTTTAAAAAAAATACTTCTTGGAGATGCTTATGATATTGAAATGTATATCTCAACAAGAACTATATTAAGTGGAGTTGTAGGACCATCAATTATGATGGATGCTTGAAAATAATCCTATGAGAATAAAGAGTGGGAAGATTGATGTTATAACTTGATATATTGTAAGGGAAATAAATGTATATTTTACATGAAATTCAACATTGATTGAGAAATATAAAACATCAGACGGTTAAAGACACAAAATCAATATGAGACGAGTGCAGCTTGATTTTTTTCTTCATTGCTCGAAGATAGAGAGCTAAGACTATCCTCTGACGTGAGGCTAGATTCTATAAAACGTATTATTTTTAAGGTATATATGAATGGCTAATAATGTCATGGAATTACAAAATACTTGATATAAAATGATCACTCTTATTCTAGTTATCAATTACATATGACAAATGAGTAGCCTAATGAAAGACTTAATATAAAAAGATTTACTAGCAGTATCATAATGCAAGTGGAGCCCAAATTTTCTACCAAATATAATGATATTTGAATCATGATCCTATCAAAAACTAAACTCTCTCTCTCTCCATATATATATATATATATATATATATATATATATATATATATATATATATAACAATGTTTTAAAATAAAAACTTACATCTTAAGAATATGAGGAAATTTATTAAATCTTTATCTGACTAAATAAGTATGAAGTATAAATTGATTCAAGTGGCACAACTATAGGCAAAATCATCTCTGATATTATAATTTTATTTCCACATACATAATAAACTATAAAAATTAAATCATTATTTTCATATATATAAGTTTCATGTATAATTAACTATGGGTTTATTTAGGATCACTTTTATTTTTATTTTCTTTAAAAGTCTTTGTGTGTATTTTTTTTTTTTTTTTTTTGATTTTTATTCTTAAAAATAGATCAAGTTGTTTAAAAAAAAGCACTCAATCATATATTTTGAGTATTTTTTTTTTTAAAATAATTATCATTGTATACTATTATGGCCACCGGCTACTCTCACCATGTTCATTTCAAGCATTAAATAAATAAAATTTCAACAACTATTATCTTCTAAGGCTATATATTTACAGACAACTAAATGGGCCATGGAGAAAGTTTGCAATTTCTACTGTTTCAATTTGTCGCTAATAGCTCCTCTCACCACCATTATTGCGACCTTCAAAAAATGAAATGCTTAATCATGGACCACAACTATTATTGACTTTTTAATTGTTTTCCATTAATTGTTAATTTTCAAACTATATATTCATATTTTTCATTTATCTAGCCTCTAACAAATTATAACATTTGCTATCAACTTCATTGAAATAAAAAAAAAAAGGTAAAAAGACGAAAAACGTTTAGCATGGCATGAGGAAAATTTAATTGTAAATTAAGGGTGTGGCGCCCCATTTTTTCAGCTTCTCATCCCCAAAACGGTGACTGTGGTTTTTGGGAGCTCGCTTATAGCAACTATTTCACAGACGTTTAGCAGCAAGAAGTGATAAGAGCAAAAGGTGGAGCAAAATAGAAGTCAAATAGAGCAAATGGAGCAAAGGAGCAAAAAGTGACCTGCACCTAGGCACAAGGATCTGACACCTTGGCGCCAGGTAGTTACCATGGGCTTCTAGAAGGTTGGCGCCTAGGCGCCACGGTTGGGCGCTTAGGCGCCAGAGAAGGTTTTGGCTTTTGTACAATGAATTTGGAAAAATTTTAAAGACGCGCTTGAATGGTCTCTTGGTGATTTTGAGAGCTCTATTTAATAGAGCCATTGGCGGGTCGAAAAGAGAGACCTCTTGGAGATTTCTTCTAGGCACGAGTGCGTGTGTGTAAAGGGTGAAGTGTCTTTTGGAGTGTTGGTGACTTTTGAGACTTTGGAGTGAAGTGTAAGGAATTGCTATTTGTTGTGCAAGGAGGGTGTGAATCTTCTGTAAAGATAAGTTTTTGACTCTTTTTTTATTTATTTTGAATTATTGCAATATAGTTGTGTGATTCAATGTCATTTGCAATGAAGAATCCATGTGTTTTCTCCATGCTTAGTGAGTAGTTTTCCTTACTCTATTTCCTTGTGATAAGAATTAATCTAGTGCGGCATTATAATGGTTTGAAGATTTCTTTTATTTCAAAATTGTGATGGTATATTCACCGGTTCCTAATTTACTTTGTAAACTGGTCATTTGTAATTTTAAAATCCGTTAGAAACATAATGATCCCGGAGGGCTATAATTTTACACAACTAGTGAATACCACATTACCCTTAGGAAGGGAGGAGACTTAATTCGTGGGACCGCAAAAGATGAGATAAGTTTTGACGGCTTGAATCGATGATTCTAAGCGATGACTAGTAACCTTAACCAAATTGATCTAGAGTTTGGAACTTAAGGCTAGATATTAGTCCTATAGAGAGGCCATAGTGGATAATCTAGAAGTGAGAAACTAGAATCTATGCAGCATAACCAAGGATTTAAGAAACAAACTCCGGGTTAGCCTATATACTTTATGCAATCGGAAGAAGTTAAAAAATAGGTATGCTTCTACTTGTCACAAAACTATATTTAAACATTTAAACATTTGATTCCTACACTGATTATGATCTCATCGCAAGGAGAAAGAGATTTTACTTATATAAGAACATTCCAAAATTTAACCAGTCTCCGTATAATAGGTTTTTATTTAATTTAGTTAATTTTAATTTTAAAGTAAATTAGTGAATTTAGGAAAATCAAACTTTTTAAAAATTCCAAACTAAGGCCTGATAGTAGTAGACTAGAATTAGCTTCAAGGATTTCTTATATCGCTTCTCTATGGGATCAATACTGTAGGTTTTAAAGAACCTTATATTACTTGAAACGATACATGCGCTTGCGTATAATCCCTATTGTGTAAACTATAAATCAAATTCTAAATTCTATAACATAATCATTTTGCACACTAGCCACTAAATATAAATTTGGTCAAGTTTTTAGCCATCTTTTGGGAACTTAAATAACTGCGTAATTGCGAGTCGGGTTAGGGGATGGAGGCAAATTCTTCCCAACTAGATCTCACTTTTTGAGACAATAGTATGATGTTTAGGGTTAATGGTAAAGAGGTTATTAATATTAATGATTGATGCAATTGGGTTCTTTCAGTCATCCTCCAACCCTTTAATAAATTTTGGCATTCTTAAGATGTCATTGGATGATTTCCATGATATAGAAGCATTATGATTATGATGACTCATTCATGGATAACTTATTTTTACATTGATATGGTTATTGATAAGTTCAAGTAACTCTAGTAACGTTCTCACTTATGTGCAAGCCAATTGCATACCAAAAAAATCCTTCATGTAATCCTTATAATGAATTCACATAAGGGCATGCCATGCTTGTGTCACATTCTCAATAAGACATCAAAGTTCTTAAGTGGTCTTTGAGCATTGGCGAATTGAGTGATGAATCGACTATTAAAATAAATAAGGTGATACTCCGTAAAGTGAGGCAAGTAAAATATAAAAATGGTGACTTCCTAGAGACAGTGAAGATAACTTGCATTTAATGCAATATCAATATTTAATTGGAAGATGGCTAACTCAAAGTAGTTGAATGGTCAGCTAAGTTGGCCTTCTCATTACATAAGTTTAGGCTGAAACTTTGTAAATTTCATAAGGATGCATCTTAATGATCTTTCGGAAAGCGCATTGGTTAGCTTGCACCATTATTTATTTGACAAACATATATGGCGTTTCTTTCTTACCACATTTTTTTTATAATATGTATCTTTAGTTGTTGAGGTTAAGAATATTTTGTAAAGACTTACTAATTATTGGAGAAGACTTGAATCAATGGGTTAACATCATTTCTAAGATCTTACTCCAAGGCACCCTTGATCATTCTTACAACCCTCTCTTCCATACGAGCAACTTGTTAGTTTGTAACACATTTTTGATTTTTATCTCTACTAAATCCTCTTTTTTCGTTATTCATTATTACACAGTTGCAAAATTTTGCTTCTAATATGTAGTATCAATTCATTCTCATCGTGTCTTATATAATGTTGAGTCCAATTTTATCAACTAATGACAATTGACTCGCACTGTTCAAGTTACTTTCAGAAAATATAGAGAAAATTACATGATTTTCTTAAGAAAAAAATAGAAAGCTCAAAATAATAATCTATTAGAGAATATAGGCATGTCTTAGGAACAATATTTATATTTTGGGTTCTCCATCTCTACTAATTCCTCTTTTTTCGTTATTCTTTATTATGTTGTTGCAAAATTAGTCTTCTAATTTGTGGTATCAATTGATGCTCATCACATCTTATATCATGTTGAATCCAATTTTATCAACAAGTGACACTTGACTCTCACTATCAATGTTTGTTTCACAATGTAGAAATTATATGATTTTCTTAGAAAAAAAAAATAAAAACTAAAAATAATAATCTAGTAGAGATTATAGATTTGTTTTTAGCCCACTATTTTTAGTAGGGCGATAAATCATGGCTCTAAAGTAAAAGTTATATTCTTAAAGAAAATCCATGAATTACATAATGTAATCTAATGAAGACTTTTTATAAAATTAAGATGCACAAGTTGAGGATCTCTAAAATCTTAAATATGAGGTGGGCTCACATAAAGTCAATGGCTTACTTCAACTTATTTGGCCAAATATTGGTGAATTGTCTATACCAGTTTATTAAATGGATCTACTAAGTCAACCTTAATTTAGAGTCAAATCCTTAATTCAGAGTCAAATAAATAAGTGATGTCTTTGCACCGCTTCAATCTTTAGCCTACTAGTTGATGTGTTCAAGTTGATGGGTTTTTCAAGTTAATCTTGGAACTCGCTGCCCTTAATTGCTTGAAGGTTCTAATCCCTTTAGTCTATGATTCTGTTTCTTTCAATTGGTTGGGTTGACTCGAACTCAATTTTAACAAATTTGGATGTTATTATGCGGGAATTTTAATATTTTAAGAGCTTTGCAAATCCATTCTTCATAAATTTTGTTAAAGAGATTTTCTTCACTATATATATAGTAAAAAAATTACTTATTGAAAGATCACTCAATTTTTATTTATATTTAAAACTCAATTATATTTATTTATTTTCAATATTTTGACTCGTTACATAAGGAAGGCCAAATAACATGCTTAAAATAAAATTATAATATTTTTTGTACTTAAATATTTTAGTAGCTCTTTAAATTGAAGTTTATCTAATTTAAAGATGATCTCTCTCTCTCTCTCTCTCTGTCTCTTTCTGGAGCAAATATTCCATCCGGAGTTCGGACGCAAAGCTGCGTCCGGACTTCAGATCTCAGCTGCATATCATTTTTTTTTTCCGTCTCACATACACTTGATGTGTGGGTGAGATCTGGAGTCCGGACGGTCCGGACTCCGAATGGAATATTTTACCCTCTCTGTGTGGTCATTCTCAGGTACTAATGATTATCAAGATAATCTCCCCATTTTTTGGCAAATCATGCAATTTATTAAATGCATAAAAAGTCCAAAGAACTTTAAATTTTTGGCCAAAAATTTCCCATATTTTTAGAATAAAAAAGAAAAATTCGTGGACGAGAATTGAATAATTGCAGAAAAATGTAAAAAATATTGAGGCGGCAGTTTTGGACCGCGCACGTGCAGAAAAAAAGTTGCAGGGCACAACCTGACACGTATGTCGTCTTCTGCGTTCCGGAGCCCAGCCTCCTTGGATTCCTCACAGCCAAGTTGTTCCTTTGCATTTTTTTCTTTTTAAATTTTAATTGTGGCGAACGTGAAAGCGAATGAAACGAGAAGAATGAAAAACGCGCGATTCCGTGCCGCTATTTATCGTTCCATTACGGTGGCAAATTTTTACTGGTTGACGTGCAGCGCCGTTATCTATATATTTCGGGAATGCCAGAATCACCCTTTGATTTATTTATTTTTTTTAACTTTGATTAAATATAAGTGTATTATAATTTTATATTGGATGTTCCATTTTAGTGAACTCAGAAGATGATTGAACTAATTTGGGAAACATGAATACATTTTTCCTATAGTTTTAAATGAAGATTTGTAGAAATTAGAGAAATGTATTTGTTAGTTATCTTCTAGCAAAATATGAATAAAATTTTCTTTTAGATAAAATCATTGCCACTTTTAATTATGGGCTTTTGTCTTAAGTTCACTATGATCAAGATTGATTCAAATAAGAGCTGAACAAGGTAAGCCCTTATGCAAGAAATTTTGACTCGTGTTCAAATATTTATTTGAACGTTATTTGAACCATGTGTTTTGCTACAAGGATAGGTTCAAACATTATTAATATATTATGCACATAAAGTTTGGATAAGTTTGAACTTGGCTCTTTTTTTTTAGACTTGGCGCTCATCCTTCCTTTCATTTATCTTCTTCCTTATAGCTTCACTTATAGGGCAATGTGGTGGAATGAGGAAAGAAAGAAACATGGAAGAAAGGCAACCATGACAAAAAAAAGTTTCGATAATTATTGTTGATTAGTTCTTATGAAATGAGCTAGTAAGGAGAGGTTAAGAGAAATCAAACCAACTTAATCATGCAAATGCACCAAATATACATATAGAAATTCTCATCACATAACTAGAGAATCATTTTTTAAAAATTTATCAGTACAATAGCACTCCTAAAGGAACATTTCTTTTTGGTTAATTATAACTTAGACGATACCTAAGGAATCTCTCGACTAACATAATTTACTTATATTCTAAAATATTTTGATAAGGCCAACAAGGGGAATGCCATCATTTTGATAGGAGAAAAACCTCATGTCGTCAATTATCCCAAAACATTGGGTAGGGGTGGATCAGCATAACATAATGAATATTTGTCTCTTGATAAATAGGGGCTTACTAAATGATATCAAAGGTATATCAAATAAATAAAATGGGCGCAAATAGAATTAAGGACATGTAAGAAATTTTTAAAGCCAATATAAATAGACCAACCAAGACTTTGTGAGTCCATCATCATAGATAAGACTTTGAATCTACTTAGCTGCTGACGTAGTTGACCCAACACGACTGATAATTTCTTATTTACAATTCAGGAATTGCATCATCTAAGGGAGCTCCATAAACTCTAAGCCAAAGAGAAAAAAAATTAACCAAGAATCATATGATTCTATCTTTTCGATGAATGAAGAGCAAGTACTATTTCTCTTAAAATATGATAGGAGTGATCCGTAGTGTATTGATGCACGGGTCAATCAAGCAAATATATACTTCAATTAAATAATACTAGATTTTTTTTTGTCTGAGTGATTGATCCCATGAGAAACAAGTTAATTCTAAAAATATCAAATTACCAACTTACTAATTCTCATCTTATTTCAAAGGAATTGATTTTTGAATGTTTTATAAAGTTCTTAAGTGTGTCTACTGTTTGATAAATTTTCTAGAATTGGTTCATGCAACATTCAATGATCCTCTATAAGCTTTTCTAAAATAGTTGACAACCACGAATAAATTTTCTTGTAATTCTCTTTCAAGATATAAGAAGTATAGAAATAACATGTTATTTATTTTAAAAGGGAGTTAATTTTTTTTTGAAAATATAACCCATTTAAATTATGAATTTTTTTTATTATTTAGAGCACATTTAATTTAATTTGTTTATTTTAAAATGGAGTTAGATTGGTTTAAAAAAAAAATATAACAAACTTAACTATATTGAAATATTTTTTAAAATTTTAGAGCAAGTTTAGTTGAAGCTATTTATTTTAAAAGAGGGCTTGATTGGTTTCGACTTTTTCCAAATAATTTTATAGCTATACTATTAGAAATATTTTTATTATAACCTAAGATATGAGCTTTACAAGTGGACTTGTATTAGACCAATTAACATTTAAAGCTTAATTTAATTACATAGGAATCACATTTTCTTATAGATCGTTAACACAACATGCATGACTTTGCTATAAAACAACACAAATACCACAACTTGCAAATTTTTTTGATAAACGCATTAAGCCAGAACTTACAAAATTTTTAGTAAGGCACAATAAACAAAAAATTGCATAATTTTTGGACGTGTATTGAACCACAAATTGTATGATTTTGATAAAGCACATTAAACCACAACTTGCGTGATTTTTTTATGAGCACATTACACCACAACTTGTATGATTATTGGTAAGGCACATATATGCGCACACACACACACACACATACATTGATATCACAAATTTGAAACCTACATCTGAGTTCTAACTTTTCACATAAAAACCAACATGGATATCACATATTTTTAAAATCTACACATGAGTTCTAATTTGCACATAAAAAACAACATGGATATCAAATAAATTTGAAGACTACACATGAATTCTAACTTTTCACATTAAGAAAATATAACACATATCTCACATAAATTTGCAAACTATACATGAGTCTAACTTTTTACATAAAGAAAATGGATATCACATAAATATGAAACTTGCATATGAGTTCATATAATAACAATTATGTGAAACCATTTCCTTTTGATGAAGTAAACAGTATGAGTCCATGCTAGGATTTGGTGATAGAAAGAAGAGGGGGAGGATATGTGGTTCGAACAAGATAGAAATGAGGGAGACATGTTGAGTGATGTAGAGGAATCCAGGTTTGGTGGTAGAGAAGAGGAGGGGAAAGATAGGAAGGATAGGAGCTCATCAAAGTGAGGAATAGAGAGGTAGGTGTGTATGTGTGTTTTTACTATAAGAGAAAGTGAGAGTATAGGTATTTGTGTGTGTGTGTTTGTGTGTGTGTGTGTGTTTCAACCATTAGGAAGAAGTGGGAGATAATGTGTATGTATTTGTATTTTGGCCATAGAAGAAAGTGGAAGTGTGGGTCTGTATAGGTGTATGCTATAGCCATGTGAAAAGAGAGAAAGAGGAGAAGTGAGTGTGGTAGTGATCGAAAATTTGTGTTGGTGAAGGGAACTTGGTGCAAGAAAAAGGAGATGAGAAATTTGATGTTTAGGGTTTCAAACATGGTGGAAGGAAGGAGGAAGAGAGTGAGGAAGGGATGATAAATTAGTGTTAGTGAAAAGAACTCAATGGAGAAAAAAGAGAGATTGAAATTTGATACTTAGGGTTTTAATCATGGTGGCAAGAAGGGGAAATAAACTGAGGAAGGGATGAAAAAGTAATGATGGTGAAGGGAATTTGGTGGAAGTGAAAGGAGAGGAAGAAATTTGAGGGTTAGGATTTCAAGGTAGAAGAAAGGAGAAAGATAGTGAGGAGGGGATGAAAAATTAGTGGTGGTGAAGGGAACTTCATGAAAGAGAAAGAAAAGGAAGAAATTTAATACTTAGGGTTTTGGCTATGGTAGAAGGAAGGATAAAGAGTGTGAGGGAGGGATGGGAAATTGATGTTTATGAAAGGAACTTGGTGGAAGAGAGAAAGTAAGTTGATGCTTAGGGTTTCGACCATGGTGGAAGAAGTATTAAAAATACATAAATGAAAAAAAAATAAAAAGAACGGAAGAGGTCCTACCTTAAATGCTTGGATGAAGAGATAAAGTGTAGTTCCTTACTCTAGCTTGCTTTGATGAAGGGAGGAGCAAACTTCCTTAGGGTTTTGAGTAAGTTTGAAGAAGGAAAGGGGAGAGAAGTTTCAACCACTTCAGAAGAAAAAGGAAGAAGAGGGAGAGGTAATGAGATTTTCAAAATATGAAGATAAGGAGGGGATCATTTGAATGGTTTCTATGATTTGGGCACACTCCTAAAGTCTAGCTTAAAAAATAATGCTCCAATGAAAAATAATTATGTGGGACCAATGTTCATGCATAAAAAATTTAAGGCCAAAAGTTTTAATTAAAAACTATTTATGATCGTTACTAAACCAATTTGCATATTTTTTTATATGTGATATGACTGCGATTTTTAATTTACTTAAAAATATAAAAATTCAACACCACTACTAGAAGATCTAAATCCTTAACAATAGCGCCAAATTGACTTGACTTGGAGCGTAATATTAATTTTAGTAACAATTATATATTATAATCTTTTAATCATAGAGTTACCTTTAAATGCAAGTATATGTATCGCTCAAGTAATACAGGGCTCTAGTGGAGTCCTGGATATCGATCCCACAGGGAATATTTTAAAGGCTACAGACTAGGATTATAGAAATCAATTCAGAATCATAACTAAATCAAAATTGCCTATCGGTCACTAATAAGCAATCGACAATAATATGAAATTTAAATTAAACTAGTTCTACTAACAATTAACTAATACTACTAAAGTTATGTTCAAATATATAAGCAAGAATCTTTCTCCTTTGTTAAGATATTTAAGTGAATCGATAATTATAACTAGTTTTTAATTGGTGTTGTGCTAAATAGGAGCATACCTATTCTTTAACCTTTGGTCCAGGCATAAAGAATATTAACTAGTCCTATGCTTGGTTACTGAATCTGCGGCTAGGCTGGGAGGATACCGGCTCTCACTTCGGAGCTCCCACGTTCCCCTCGCCTGAGGGCTAACAATCTACATTTCAGCACCCAAACGATAGGACCGAATTGAGGATTTTATCCTGTCACTCTAAAATCTCCAATTCTACGCCCAATGAATATTATTTCCCTATTTATTTGCATCCTGCTTCCAAGGATTTTGATCTCCCGGAATCTCGAATGTAATCTTAACTATAGATGTCAAACTCAACAGATTTTAACTTTTCAATTGGCCAGATTGAAAGTAAATTAAGATCTAAGTTAAAGATTATCACAACATAATTAAATCTTTTATGACACATTAATTCTACTTATCATATCACAAAAATATCGAAACAAGGAGAAATATAGAAGAACTACTCAGAATTCATAGAGAGGATGCAATAAAACTTGGATTTCATATATAAAAGTAAAGTACTACAAACTAAATTAAATAAACACAATTTATCTTAAATTCCTCCCCAAGCAAACTCTTTGAAGTTCCTCTGAATCTCTTCTTTCTTTACTGTACACAGAATTCTCCTTCGAAATTGCAATGCAGAAGAGATCTCTCACTTTCCTTCCACTCTTACTATCCTTCGAATAATTCCTCACAATCTCTATTTGAACTCACTATTTAACACTTACTAATAACAATGGACACTAGTGGACTCTCTATTGGACATTAAGTAACTATTAGAAATCTCTAATAGAACTTTTTATAGACTCTTAGTGATTTTTAGAGGACACTAAAAGGACAATTTTTCGGCCTAAAATGATTCTTTTTAAAGTTGTTGAAGAGTCTTGAAGGTTTTTCAGGCATCCCTTCGAAAATCGTCCACATTCGACGTATATTGTGAAAGAACTGCCGATCCCGCTGTCGGCGACTTCGAGCTGTGTCGTCACAGCCTTCTAGAAATAATGCTTTAAACTGACCTCGCCGTCGGCGCCCTAGGTCAAATTTTCATATTTTAGTTCTTTTTGCTTCAAATTCCCTCCTTTTTGCATATTTTCGCTCATTTGTCCTTAAATCTTCATACCTGCAGAAAAACACCAAAAATACCCTTCTTTAAAGTGCAATATCATCAAAATCAGTATAAAATAGACATGAAAATCTTAACATTTTTTTTGGGGTCAAAATCCCCTAAACTTTAACTATTACCTGTCTTCAAGTAATCTTTAGTACTACATAAAAGTTATGATTTATTGTGGTAAAGTTTTAATTCAGAAATACTATAATTTTGATTTAAATAAATATTATAGCAATAATTCTTAGAAAAAAATTTCAAGTAATTAGATTAATTCTGCAGGTATAAGGCTATCTAGTCATCAAGTCTAAGATTTCTAGTTTTCTATTCATTTCAAAAATGACTATATGTTGCAATATCAATTCACTTAGAATATTCAGAAGATAGGAATTTCATGAGAATTCTATTAAGTAAAGAAACTAGTCATAAATATAAGTGCAGAAATGCTTTTAGTTTTCCCTTTAGGTTAATCCAAGTGAAGCCAATTTTTGATAAGGCGTTTCCTCAAGCTTCTCCTCACTTACTTTTTTCTTTTGGATTGTTTTTCAATCCTATATATTTTTCTTTCTTTTTCTTTTTCTTTTTCTTTTTTTTTCTTTTTCTTTTTCAAGTGAGGATTAATATATCTGGATAGCTTGTTAATAATTTTGAACTTCACTCTTCTTTTCCTAAATTTAAAACTTTCAAACATTCTTTATCTTATATGTACTTCATAGTTTTTACATCATTGAATCCTAATTTTTTCTTTCTCAACTAAATTTCTAAGATTCTTAATAATTTAAAATATAGTTTTCTTTACTTTAATAGTTAACTATAGTCTTATTCTTTTATACTAAATATCTTAACCTACAAAACTGATTTTCATTACAAAAAATATTTCTTTGAATTTTTTATAATATTTAGATAAAATCTAAACATAGTTATCTGAATTAAATTTTATGACAAAAATCATATTATAATTTTTAAAAATATGTTATTTGAGAACATATAATAGTTAATATTTTTCACCCCTCTCCCAAACTTAAAATTTTCTATAATTGAAATAATATAGAGTAGAAAGAAAAATTCTAAATATAAAATTCATACATTTGCACTTTAGGCATTTTTGTCTTTTTGAAATTTGCAGGTTCTTCTCAAAATTTCTAACTTCAACTGATGTAATATTTAAAAACCTTTCTACACACATAACAGTTTATAGAATTTGCTGGGGTAAATAAATTTTAAAACTAGTATTTAAAACTAAACATCAACAATTAACTACACATGACATATGCATTTCACAACACAAAACATAAATTTACTATTTTAAACTATTCAGTTCACAATTACAATTACCATCACAAATATCACAAACATCTAGAAATGAAAATGCAAACTGCCAAACGAAACACATATCCCAGAAACAAGCATAGTCCACAGAATACAATAAAAATCAAAATACAACAACAAAACTAAAACAAACAACTACAACACATCACATCGCTATCACAAATATCAATAAAAATCTCATAAAACGTCCTCATCACTCTGGTCAGCAGGAGGATTGGGCTGATACTGAGTATACCGGGGGCATTCTGAAAAAATCACATCAGACACTCCTCTGTAGTATCTGGCCTGAGCATCATAATATGCCATCTCAAAATCAGAGTGCCTCTGAAGTTACTCACTTTCATGATCGTGTATTCTCTCCAAACCTTCAATCCTGTGATCAATTCTTTCCAATTTTTCATCCAACTGCTCAAAACTTTTCCTCTGCAGGGTCATGACATTCATCAGATCATATAAGGTAGGGAGACTAGAGGCAGGAGGGTCATAGCTAGTAGAAGGAATGTCTCTACTAGTAGAAAGTGCCTTGCTCCTACTCCATGTTCTCTATTCCTCATGGGATTCATAAGTTTTTATATTTGCTTTACTAATGGGTTTCATCGGATACACCCATTCCTCATCATCTCTTGCTTCAACTCCAGATAATTGACAAAGTGTATAAATGAGGCCAGGATGCCCTAAATATCCACTTGTCTCACTCTTTGTAGTGGCCATAATGTTCTTATAAATGATTCTCCCCACATTAATGCTTCTGTTGTTCTGAATACAAAAATTCAGAACAGCTCTATCTCTCGAGACTTCACTATGATGGTAAGTGGGTAGCAGAGTCGAACAAATGAAATAATGTCGTGCCTTAACAGTAACATTCATCATGGAGAATGGAACGTTAATCCGTTCATGATTTTTAATTTTCTAAACTCATTTCCCATCACTGAGAAAGTCAATAACATCGTTCAACGGACCCTACATTGTTTTAAATGTTCATACTTGCTAGAAAAATAATCGTGAAGCTCATAAAAAGTGTTAATGTGATTAGCATTAAAGTCGACAAAGAATCCTCTTACTTGGACTGGTTCATCCTCGAGTTGAGTAAGATTAGAGTAAAACTCTCTCACAACTTTGATAGCAGCTTTGTTTGTTATGTAGCAGAAGTTCTCCCATCCTCGCTTTTTGATAACTCGTTCCACTTCTCTTCCAGGATTTTTGAAAACTCGATCTTGGATACACTTCTTACTTTGAAAGATTGAAGTATACCTCGATTGTGCTTTCGCATTTATAAATCGAGTCTCATCATGTTCGATTCTTCTCTTTTGTTGTAGAGCTATTGTTTGATCTATCAAAATCACAAAAATCCAAACTAATCTCCAAAATAATAATACAATGGCTTCTAAATGAGGTTTAAAGCAATCTAAATCAAGTTCCATGAATTCCTTCCAAGTCTTTTCTCCACATTTTCAAATTTCCCAAAATTTCTTAATGTGGAAGAAATTCATGGTGAAAATAAAAAATTTTTACATAGGAGTGAAGCTTTTACCAAGGGAAGATGAAATGTGGTGTTAGAATTTATTGAAATCGCTCCAAATCCAAGATCTATCAAGCCCTAGGTCGACTTTTCAAGTAAAACGGGGAAGAAGACGATTGATAGTGGCATTTGACCAGTCAAAATCGCGGTAAATATGTATTTTTTGTGATCTCGCCGTCGGCGAGGTCGTGCGCACTGTCGATGGGCTCTATTGAATTAAATTCCATTCTTCTCAATAAAATCGCACCGTCGGTGACCTCTAGCGCGCCATCGGCGAGATTCTAAAAAATTGATCATTTTTCAAATTTATGCTATTTCGATAAATTTTAAGCCTCGTCGTCATCCGTTCGATCCTTGTAATCATATATTTTAGTGATTAAGTGATGTATTAACACAAATAAACATACACACAACAAAACTTCACAATTATATATTGAATCCAAGTGTTTACAACACACAATACATAACACTCATAAACATGTATTTTCTCAACCTAAATCCATCTAATCAGTATATCAATCCAAACCACAATACTTAAAATGCTGAAAACAAACATTTCAATCATTATCTCAACTATAGTGAGATTAAAAAGCAAACTATGAAAGCAAACACAAAAACAAAGTTCAAATCAAACATAACATAATGAAACAAGCAAATCAATTCTATTATTCTTCAAAATCTGTACTGGTTTCTCCTCTGATATCACCCATTGCTTGAACAAGGACAAACATGTTGTAAAAAGGTCTAATTAGGAATTCTTCAGTTGAATCTTCATCAATCCATCCCATCTTGTTCATTAAGCATATCAGACTCACTTTAAATTGCCCAGTATGATCAAAATGCTCCTTCATCCTCCAATCAATATGATCAAAGAAATCAGACATGTTTTTAACTGTACTCATTAAATTTTGTACCTGCTTCTCCAGATTCTTGATTCGTTGTAAGATCATCGGTGTCTTGTCCGCTACTAGAGGTTGAATAGGAACAAAATTTTGCGATGCTTGATCCATAATCACACCCATGTCATTTTCTTCATCATTGGCTGGGAACATACGAGTTGGGTCTAAAGGTTTCTAGGGTAGCAGAATTTTCTCCCCAATCTCATACGAAACTTGAAACAAACTGCATATTGAAAAATTTTTTGAAGGATGTCCAAGCCCTTGAGATGATCCTTGAACGATCAGGCCAAACACAGACTTCAGAGTTATTGATCCAATATCAATGGGCCATCTTATTTGAATGTAGTAGTTTAAAATTGCACTTTCTTTTGTGACTTTCCCGATTTTCATCGTCGGAAATAACTTAGTAGATATGAAAAAGTGCCAATTCTTTGAAACGGGATTTAAAAGTGTTGCAGAAAAATTAACGTACCCATTTTCTCTAACTTCCCAGTCATCGGTTTCATTCATCAAATATTGGTATATTTCATTCATATTGTCTCTCGTCGGCACGAAATTTGAATAGTGGTAGATAGGAACATTCTCAAGCATGTATAACTCATTAATTCTTCCAGAATTAAATGTTATTCACCTACCTCGCACATAGACGCTTCCTTGGTTGATTCCATGTAAATTGGCGTAGAATTCCTTAACCACTGGAACGACTACTGCGGCAGTAGTATAGCAAAACAATTCCCATCTTCGCCTCACAGTCATTTCTTCAATTGGTGATGAAGAAATGTATAATCCTCTGTTGACGAATCCTCTTTCCTTGATTAGCCTTCTCTTGGACATCACCTTGTTGAAAAGTCGTTGCGCCTTGGCACTGACGAACTTTCTCCGGTTGTAAACTTGAAATCTAGGGTAATCTACTGAATTAGAGGCCATTAGAGAGGAATTGAAAGTGGTTTCCATTCATTTTTGGGATTTGGAGTGTTTAGGAACCATCCATGGGAGTTTATAAGGAATGAATTCGCTAAAAACCGCCAAAATCTGCCATTTCGAACTCGAAAAACTGCCCACTCGTAGATCCCGCTGTCGGTGGCCTCGAAGGTGCCGCCGACGAGCCTTATGCAATTAATTCCAGATCTCTCAGGAAAAACCCTCGTCGGAGGTGTCGAGCACGCCGTCGGCGCCTAGGCAAAAATTTGCACTTTACGCCGTGGTCTTTCACATTCCAAATTTTCTCTATGGATCCAAATTCTTAATAATCAAAGGTCAAATTCAAGTAATATAATTCAATATTACTACAAACTAACGACAAATTCAAACAAACACATAAACAAATAAAGATAACTATGGGTTGCCTCCCATAAAGCTCTTGGTTTAACATCGTCAGTCCGACCAATTCAGGTGTTATTCAGGTTGACTGAGCATTAAAACCTCTTTATAATTTGGTCTTTTACCCTCAAAATATGGTTTTAATCTATGTCCATTCACTTTAAATCTATTCCCAGTCTTCTGATCTTCAATTTCAACAGCTCCATAAGTGTAAACATGAGTCACAGTAAAGGGTCCTAACCAACGAGACTTCAATTTCACAGGAAATAATTTCAACCTTATATTATAAAGCAAAACTTCTTGCCCTGGTTCAAAGTTCTTCTGGTTAATCTTCCGATCATACATTAACTTTAGTTTTTCCTTATAAATTCTGTTGTTATCGTAAGACTCATTTCTTAATTCTTCCAATTCATTTAATTGCAACAATATCTTCTCACCAGCATTTTTCAAATTATAGTTGAATTCTTTATCGCCCAATATTCTTTATGCTCCAATTCTACTAGTAAGTGACAAGTTTTTCCATATATAAGTCTGTAAGGAGTCATACCAATGTGAGTTTTATAAGCAGTCCTGTATGCCCATAATGCAGTATCAGTCTCGTAGACCAATCTACTCTACTAGGATTTACAGTCTTTTCTAAAATTTGTTTAATCTCATGATTAAAAACTTCAGCTAAACCACTGGTTTGAGGATGATAGGCAATAGAGAATCTATGAACAATATTAAATTTTTCTGCCAATCTTTGAATGTATTTATTCCTAGAATGGGATCCTCCGTCAGTGATAATCACTCTCGACATTCCGTATCTTGTGAAAATGTTTTTCATTAAGAATCTTGAAACACTTTTAGCATCACAACGAGGTAAAGCTTGTGCTTCAATCCACTTTGATACATAATCAACTGCAATTAAAATATATAAGTTCTCAAATGAAGGAATAAATGGTCCCATGAAATCTAATCCCCAAACATAAAAAATTTCCACTTCTAACATGAAATTCAGAAGCATTTCATTTCTTTTAGATATATTACCTACTCGTTGGCATCTATAATAAGTTTTTATATTTCTATAAACGTCTCTAAAGAGAGTAGACCAATAAAATTCAGCTTGTAAAATTTTATGCGCAGTTTTGTCAATGTCAAAATGTCCTCCAAATTCAGAATCATGGCATTTCTGAATAATCTGTTCAGTTTTTTCATAAGACACACATCTCCTAATAATAAGATCGTTACATTGCTTATATAAATATGGTTCATCCCAAAAATATGCTTTTGCATCATGAATGAATTTTTTTCGTCATTGTGAAGTTAAGCATAGGTGGCAAAATATCGCTTACTATATAGTTAACAATATCAGCATACCAAGGTATTTTCCACTCATTTATATTATAAAGTTTTTCATCAGGAAAAATGTCTGTAATTTCATTGTCGGTATCAGATGATTCATGATATTCCAGTCTCAACAAATGATCAGCAATTTGATTGTCGGTTCCTTTTCTATCAATCACCACAAAATTGAATTCTTGCATTAACAGTTCCCATCTAATTAATCTAGGTTTAGTATCATTCTTTTGCATCAGATATTTAATAGCAGAGTGATTAGTATGCACGATACATTTAGTTCCAATTAAATATGATCTAAATTTATCAAAAGCATATACAATAGCCAGTAACTCTTTTTCAGTAACTGTGTAGTTAATTTGAACATTGTTAAGAGTTCTACTAGCATAGTATATAAGTTTAAAAATTTTATCATATCTTTGACCAAGAATAGCTCCAATAGCATAATCACTAGCATCACACATTAATTCAAATGGTTTCTCCCAATCAGGTGAAACTATTACGAGTGCCGTGATTAGTTTTTCCTTTAATAATTCAAAGGCATTCAAGCAATCTTCGGTAGAATTCAAATTTCTTCTTTTTCTAAAAGTTGGCATAGAGGTTTGGTAATTTTTGAAAAATCTTTAATATAGCGCCTGTAGAAACCAGCAAGTCCAAGAAAACTTCTTACCCCTCTCACTATAGTAGGAGGTGGTAATTTAACTATTACTTGAATTTTTGTAGGGTCTACTTCCATGCCATTTTCTAAAATTTTTTGCCCTAATACAATTCTTCCTGCAACCATAAATTGATATTTCTCCCAATTTAGAACTAAGTTAGTTCTTTCGCATAGCTCCAAAACTTTTTCAAGATAATTTAAGCATGCGTCAAATGATGTTCCAAACACAGAGAAATCATCCATAAATGCTTCTATTCAATTATCAATTAACTTACTAAAGATAGACATCAAACATCTACGGAATGTTGCAGGTGCATTACATAGTCCGAAAGACATTCTTTGAAAAGCAAAAATTCTATAAGGACTAGTAAATTTTGTCTTCTCTTGATCCTTAGGAGCAATAGGTATTTGATGGTAACCGGTATATCCATCCGGAAAGCAGTAATACTTGTGTCCAACAAGTCTATCCAACATTTGGTCTAGAAAAGGAAGAGGAAAGTGATCTTTTCTGGTGGCGGCATTTAATTTTCGATAGTCAATACAAATACGCCAACCAAAAACTTATCTGATAGGTATTAATTCATTATTTTCATTTGTTTCGACAGTTACTCCTCCTTTCTTAGGAACACAATGAATTAGACTTACTCAAGTACTATCCAAAATATGATATATAATTCCAGCATCCAACCACATTAAAATCTCTTTTTTAACTATATCTTTCATTAGAGGGTTCAGTCTCCTTTAAGGGTCAATTCTTGGTTTATATTCTTCATTTAATAAAATTCTGTGTATACAAATCAAATAACTAATTCCTTTAATATCAACTAAAGTCCAACCAAAAGCTTTTTTATATTTTTTAATGTATCCATTAATTTTTGTTCTTGAATTTCATTTAAGTATGAGGATACAATTACTGGCAATGTTGAAAACTCTCCTAAAAATACATATTTCAAATGATTTGGAAGATTTTTTAATTCAAGTTCAGGGGGTTTTACAACAAATGGATTAATGTTTTGTTTTCTAGTGCTGTTGACTTGAGCGTTTCAAATTTCTCCTGAATATAATCAACTTCTTCACTATCATTTTCTTCATAATTATCTATTTCTATATCTTCTTTTCTTCATAAATTTCCTCGAAATATTCTCTTTTTAGATAATCACATATATCCATTCTGAAACATTCATCATCTTTTTCTATTCAAGCATATTTCATTGACTTTGAGATGTTAAAGGTTACTTCTTGATCATTTATTCTCATAGTCAATTCTCCTTTTTGAACATCTATTATTGCTTTTCCTGTAGCTAGGAATGGTCTTCCTAAAATGATTAGATTTTCCTTATCTTCTTCCATATCGAAAATGATAAAGTCCACAGGAAAGATAAACGTATCAACGTTGACCAAAACATCTTCTATAACTCCCTTAGGATGTGTAATAGATCGATCAACTAATTGTAGAGTTACAGAAGTTGGTGCAATCTCTCCAATTCCTAACCTTTTAAAATTTGATAGAGGCATCAAATTTTTGGGAGCTCCCAAATCATATAAACTCGCCCATAAAATTTTTCATCAATAGCACACGGGATAGTGAAACTACCAGGATCTTTAAGTGTTTTAGGAAGCTTTCTCTGAATTATAGCACTACACTCTTCACTGAGTGCAACAGTCTCATGATGTAGTAACTTCCTCCTTTTGTTGAGTATATCATTCATAAATTTAACATAATCAGCCATTTGTTCCAAAGCTTCAAAAAAAGGAATATTTATTGACAATTTTTTTAAAATGTCTAAGAATTTAGCAAATCTTTTTCCTTTATCTCGTTGCCTTAGTCTTTGAGGAAATGGTGGTGAAGGTTTTTCAACAATAATTTTCATAGGTTTCAGAGGAAAATCAGGATATAAATTTTTGTTTTCTCCTTCAGTTTCTTCTTTTTCCCTTTCAACTACAGTTTCTTTTTAAACTCTTGTTTCCAACTCTTTTCCACTTCTCAATTGAACAGCCTTAATTTGTTCTTTTCCTTGATCTTTAGGATTTACTTTAACATTGCTAGGTAAAGTTCCAACAGGCCTATTGCTTAGTGCAGTAGCAATTTGCCTCAGTTAGTTTTCTATATTTTTAATAGCAGCTCCTTGACTTTGTAATTGATTACCCATATTCAAAACTATTTCTTCCATAGACAACTTCTTCTCCTTAAATTGTGAATTATTATAAAAACCTGGTGGATTAGAAGGTCTATAATTAGAATTACCCTGGTTATTTATATTTCCTAATGGATTTACAAGATTGTTCCCCCACTGAGGATTAACAGGATTTGCATTACCTTGGTTATTCCAATTAAAGTTTGGATGATTTTTCCAACCTGGATTATAATAGTTTAAATAAGAGTTATTTTGTCTATTATTTATTACATTTATAGTTTCATATGAAAATTAAGCATCTACAATTTGTTCCATGAATGTTCTTCTAACACCAGAGGTATTTGAGAACGATTCATTATGTATTGATCTATTTTCATAGAAAAAGCAACAATTAGAGAAACTATCATAGTTAAAGCATTAGAATCATGAACACTGGCTACTTTCTTAGGATTTACCCTTTCAGCAGGCCATTGAATATTATTGGTAGCCATTTCTTCTATTAATGCATAGGCTTCTTCAAAAGGTTTAGACATTAGTGATCCACCAGCAACAGCGTGATTAATTGATCTAAGAGATCCTACTAATCCATTATAAAATGTTTGAATAATTAACCAATCTGGTAAAGCATGATGTGAACATTTCCTAAGAAGTTCTTTAAATCTTTCCCAAGATGCACATATCGATTCTCCCTCATACTGACTGAAAGATGTGATATCATTTCTAAGCTTAGTAGTCTTAGATGGTGGAAAATATTTCAATAAAAATTTTTGCAAAAGTTCTTCCCAAGTTCTAATAGATCTAGGTGCTAATGAATTTAACCAAGCCTTAGCCTTATCCCTTAGTGAAAAAGGAAAAAGTCTAAGTCTGACAGCATCATCAGACACTCTATCGTACTTAAAAGTAGCACAAAGTTCTAAGACTTTTTCATTGAAATATATGATTGTAATTACGTATGATTGTTTGCATTAGCAGATAACCAATCAGAGAGAAGTACACTCAGATTACACTACATTTACTTCATTCATATTGGGTGTTCATATATACAGACATTGTACGTAATATTTTTCACTTTTGATTTTGAGTTTAGATCAATATTAGTTCAAGTAATTAATTTAATAATATATTTTTGAAAATGGTAATCATGATTATAATTATATAAGAGCAATTAAAATATAATTATGAGGACGTACTGTTAAGAATATGAAATATCGATGAATAAAATTGTATGCAATTAGAGCACGTCTCCCCACAATGTAAACAAGGAAACATGACTATGATGGTTATACTCCATTGACAACATCGATTTCATGCTCTGAGATAGCATAATGGGGGTATGTCCCATTTCCGTTCAAGACGTTGTCTGGATAGCTCATGATACTGACCGTAACAGATCCACCCAATTTCTATTTGCTCATGTAAATTAGGATCTTCATTTGAAGTTCCACCAAATTGATTATTTTGTACCATTTGGATAATTGCATGTTTAAGCTCAAATGAATTAGTGGCTACATCAGGATTTTGGATAGTTAATTGAATTCTTATAATTTAGGGTTTTGGATAGTTAATTGATTATTTTGTACCATTTGGATAATTGCATGTTTAAGCTCAAATGAATTAGTGGCTACATCAGGATTTTGGATAGTTAATTGAATTCATCTAATGTAGGGTTAGCATAATCTCTTAATGGTCTATATTGATGTTCATTTTCTATTCTTTGGTTGTTTACATTGTTTTCCATTATTTCATAATCTATAGGTTCTTTTCTTAGTTTTCTAATTCTCCTAACAGTGCATTCTAATTCCGAATCGTAGGGTATAAGATTTTCAGAACCAAATTTATGCATACAATCGAAATCAGTACACAACAAAATTTTTAACTAAATAAGTTGCAATTCTACTAAAAAGTTTTCTAACAGTCCTAAATTGTCCGTTACTCTAATTATATTATATTCTCCGGCAACGGCGCCAAAAACTTGACCGCGATTTTTAATATACTTAAAAATATAAGAATTCAAAACCACTACTAGAAGATCTAAATCCTCGGCAATAGCGCCAAATTAACTTGACTTGGAGCATAATATTAATTTTAGTAACAACTATATATTATAATATTTTAGTCACAGAGTTAGCTTTAAACGCAAGTATACGTATCGCTCAAATAATACAGGGCTCTAGTGGAGTCCTGGATATCAATCCTACAGGGAATATTTTAAATGCTACATACTAGGATTATAGAAATCAATTCAGAATCACAACTAAATCGAAATTGCCTATCTGTCACTAATAAGCAGTCGACAATAATATGAAATTTAAGTTAAACTAGTTCTACTAACAATTAACTAATGCTACTAAAGTTAAGTTCAAATATATAAGAAAGAATCTTTCTCCTTTGTTAAGATATTTAAGTGAATAGATAATTAGAATTAGTTTTTAATTGGTGTTGTATCAAATAGGAGCATACCTATTCTTTACCCTTTGGTCCAGGCATGAAGAACATTGACTAATCCTATGCTTGGTTACTGAATCTGCGGCTAGCCTGGGAGGATACCGGCTCTCACTTCGGAGCTCCCACGTTCCCCTCGCCTGAGGGCTAACAATCTACACTTTAGCACCCAAATGATAGGACCGAATTGAGGAATTTAGCCTGTCACTCTAAAATCTCCAATTCTACGCCCAATGAATATTATTTCCCTATTTATTTGCATCCTGCTTCCAAGGATTTTGATCTCCCTGAATCTCGGATGTAATCTTAACTATAGTTGTCAAACTCAACAGATTTTAATTTTTCAATTGGCCAGATTGAAAGAAAATTAAGATCTAAGTTAAAGATTATCACAACTTAATTAAATCCTTTATGACACATTAATTCTATTTATCATATCACAAAAATATCAAAACAAGGAGAAAGATAGAACAACTACTCAGAATTCATGGAGAGGATGCAATAAAACTTGGATTTCATATATAAAAGTAAAGTACTACAAACTAAATTAAATAAAAACAACTTATCTTAAATTCCTCCCCAAGCAAATTCCTTAAAGTTCCTCTGAATCTCTTCCTTCTTTACAGTACACAGAATTCTCCTTTGAAATGGCAATGCAGAAGAGATCTCTCACTTCCCTTCCACTCTTACTATCCTCGAAGAATTCCTCACAATCTCTATTTGAACTCACTATTTAACACTTACTAATAACAATGGACACTAGTGGACTCTTTATTGGACACTAAGTAACTATTAGAAATCTCTAATATAACTTTTTACAGACTGTTAGTGATTTTTAGAGGACTCCAAAAGGACAATTTTTCGGCCTAAAATAGTTCTTTTTAAAGTTGTTGAAGAGTCTTGATGGTTTTCCAGGCATCCCTTTGAAAATCCTCCACATTTGATGTATAATGTGAAAGATCCGCCGATCTCGCCGTCGGCGACCTTCTAGAAACAGTGCTTTAAAATGACCTTGCCGTCGGCGACCTCGACCTCCGTTGTCGGCGCCCTAGGTCAAATTTTTATATTTTAGTCCTTTTTGCTCCAAATTCGCTCCTTTTTACATATTTTCGCTCATTTGTCCTTAAATCTTCACACCTGCAGAAAAACACCAAAAATACCCTTCTTTAAAGTGCAATATCATCAAAATCAATATAAAATAGGCATGAAAATCTTAACATTTTTTTCTTGGGTCATGATAGTGAAAATCACTTAGCTTTTAATGAAATTTCAAGCTCTACGATGGTCTGTGGAGAAAACAATGATTTGGGTTATAGTTGGATTAAGCCGATTTTTGTTCAATTTTAGGGTTTGCTTAAATTTTGTTACTTTTGAATCTATTCTATTTTGGTTAATTTTAAATTTTGTTTAGCGAGATTCAAGTCATAGATTTAAATTAGGTTGACTCAAATTTTAGTTTAAGTGAGGTTCAAGTTCTAACTTATTTGGTTTCAATTGAGTTATTTAGTGACAATAGGAAATGGTTCTGGTTCCAAATGAGTTTTGATATAAGCTCCGGGGAAGGGTTGATCAAAAAGTGACGTAAAAAATTTAGGGGCCTCAACTATAAAAGTTAATGAAGTTTTAGCATTAGTTGAGGTATCTAGAGGTTCAAACTCATAGGTTTAAAGTTGTCAATGCCTCAACCTCCCTTGAAAGAAGAAAGAAAAAAATGAGAATGAGGGAGTTTATTGTGATGTTATGGGTTAAATCTTTTAGAAGGTGGATAAGATAATAGATAAGATACTACCCAGAGATTTTACCATCATTTGATGAGGAATTTAAATCTAGGATTCGAGGTTTCCCATGGAAGTAAGCCTCCATGGTTATTAACCTTCTCGGTAATGGGAGAGCACTTTCAATTGTATCTTATCATTAAAATTAACAATTAAATCTTATCATATAGTAGCAATGAATTTAAAATTATAAAATTATAAAATTATCATTGTAAGCTTAAAGTGAATGGTAGTGAAAATAATGACTAACTCGATCAAGATCTCATTGTTCCATCATCTCAATTTATTATGGTCCTTGGTGTACTTTGTTAGAGGTCGTAGTCGACCCAACTTCACAAAAGGATTATTATCAACAACCATGACTTGCTTCATCCAAGCAAACCTTGTAGACCTTGGGTGGTTATTTTTCTAAGAGAACTGATATGAGTCAACATTAGCTTATGAAAGGCATTGTGGATTATCAAATATGATTTATAACTCAATGGAAATAATTATTGGGAAACATATGGGTTGCAATTGTGAACATTTAATTGGGGACCCTACCGACAAAACCCCATGATGGAGCATATTGCCTTAATAATCAATTAGAGGGCTTTTATCATAACTGCTTCTTTTGTAGAACCTATTATCCAAACCATATAGATAGTGGACTCATGACACATCTTTAGTGATGCATAATTATTTTGACTATAAATGTAATAGTATAAATAATATGGTATTTGATCTTGATTCAATCTTAAACTTGTCTCCCCTAATTATGAAAGGTGGATGAATTTTATTTTAAGTATTGATTGATTAATTATATACATTATTTACAATTTTTATGATTTCAAATTTTAATTTTATAAATAAATCCCCTTCGTTTGAGATTTACAATCATTATGATCATCATTGAGGTTGAGTTATTATTTAAATATCATTGAAAGCGTTGTCCTATCAAATCCAATCCTCGTGAGGTTTAAAATCAGACTAACTTAATGCGATCTCAATCTTATTAGCTCAATACCCTAAAAGGAGAAGGATTGGACAACTTTAGTGGGTGCTCAGTCCAGCCAACTCCAATCCTTGTTGGGAAGAAAATCGAGTTGGCCAAAGTGGGTCATTTGAGTCACTTTTTAGATGAGGAGACCTACTCCAGAGCAAGTAAAAATTAAAATTTTAAATTTTAATTTGGAAAATATATTTTTTAAATCATGATAATCACACATTTCTCAAGGCAAATTAAGTGTTATATTAACAACTTTATTAAACTACACAACATTCTTAAGATAATTAAGTTTAAGCATTTAAGAATGGGTAAAGGCATTTGTGGTGTTTAACACTAATTTTATGTGAGCCCACACAACCTTCTTTGACCTTATAATTGAGCTTTTAACACATCGAGCAGAGCACATGTAGAAACTTAGGCTTGCTAACACTACTAGATTTAAAAAATTTGCATCAGAAAAATTAAACACTAATGAGGATAATCTGAAGCTGTATTAGTTCGTATCAGAATTAAGGTAAAAAGAGGTTGCTAATCCAATTAACATCAAATATATTGGACGCAAACAGCTTGCGTTGACTTTTGCATTCATTTATGTCGTCGTTACTAGCTTCAATGTGGTCTGCTCCAATGCAAGTTTTAATGTCAGAATTTGAATCGACAGGTGGTAAACCCAAATTAGCGTCGTTTTTCGCTTGACTTAGTTTGTTGGAGAGGTTATTTAGCGTCTAAATGTATTGAATAGTTTTCAGTAAAATCATAGTCATTAGTGTTGGAATTACTAGAGTAAGACCAACTTAAACCAATAAAAATAAAAAATAAAAAATAAAAGAACGCTCACATTTTACAATTCACAGACAATGAATCTATATGGCAAAAAAATACCATCACAACACATAATATATATCAATAACAAGTTTAATAATGAAAACAAACATAATTTAACAGATATTAATCTAAATGCATGAAAGCATACATGTAAATACATAATAAAAGTTTACATCTTCAAAAAGGAAAGAAATACATAAACCTCTATGACGGAGGAACATAATCAACATTAATCATCCTCCTCCTCTCTACAGAAGTAATAGGTTACTTATCATGGCAGTCTGCAACAGTCTCTATCAATAATGTTAGAGTCTCCCTGACTCTTTGTTGGCCTTCACACATATGATAAATCTAGTAAGTCATGCTCCGATAAAATGAACTCAATTCATACACAGGAGCATGTGAGTGCTCGACCTCAAATATTATTATCTTCATGCACAAGCCATAGAACTTCCCCTTCTTCTTCCCTAACATTTGCCTCAATATCTCAAAATCAGATTGCATAATGGTAAACAAGCTACCACTGCTACTAGCAGCTGTAAGGGTCTAACTCTCCAACACTCTCCATCTCTCTCTAATTTATTTTGGTAATTATTCTATATAATTAAAACTAATGATTAATTTTCATTTTTAAAAAATATAGAAAGTCACTTTTTTTACTTGAATTGACATGCCAGAAAGGTCCGAGACACACTATTGTATCCCCAGGTGCTAATGCATCTGGACATGCAACTTTGTAGTGGTGGGCATCCAACAAAGCTTCTGAACTTGTGTACTTGATAAAATGATAAGTAATACAAATTTCTTTGACCCTTGACTTATTGATTATGTAGATAATCTTACCAGCCTCTAGTAGTGTTTAGTGTGAGAAACAAAGCCTCCAATGTAGAGTGTGGTGTCCCTGACCCCCTCAGTGCTCCTATTATTCTACTTTATTTGCCTCTTCCTCTCATAATCTGAAGAGGCCTGGCCTCTGGTCAAATGAGCCTGCACCTCCACCCCCAGCTCAAATAAATTGCTCCCCTTCCCACAGGCTGTGGTCAACATTCTAAAAAATATGGTGAATTTGTAGGCGATGCTCCGACAACTAGTAAAAGGACTTATGAAAATAAAAAAAATATATGCAATATTTATGAATATAAAAAAATAACTTGAAATTATTATTTTAATTAATATGAAATGATCTTACCTCAAAATTTTTAAATCACATGTCATGTATCATGATCGAGATCTACTTCCAAAAGAGATACAAATTTAATATCTACTTCTTATGATCTCTATGATGTGTATCATAGTAGGCCTAGGAGGAACAAACCTAAAATAGAAATATTAGTTACACAAAATATCAAAATAAATATTGAACATATTCTAATGTTAAAGATAAGTTACAAATCTCACTCCAACAAAATATATACATGTTCAAAGCTGTCCTCTCTCAGAGGCGCTGGAGCAAAGTAGTCTGGCTCTTCGAAGGAAGGAGTTGGTGCTTTAGTGGGAGCTGGTGTGGTGGGAGCTGGTATAGGAGGGGCTGCAGCGAAAGCTGCTGGTGGTTAAAAAGGAGTCGCAAGATTGATTGAAGAAACAATAGAATGTATGTGAGGGGTTGTAGTGGCGATGTTGCAGCTAATCAACACATAACTAGTGATGTGACTGTCAGAGCAAGCCAATAGCATCTTCATACCCCTATAAGCACTCCTTATAGTGGGCTGAGAAAGAGGTCTCCATGGTGTCTGGCCTCTAGTACTACATGATGTCATTAGTAACAGGAAATAAGAAATTAATAAAATTAATACTAACAACAAAAGTAAGTGGGAAAAATATAATATAAGCAACACAAGTAAAAGAAGGAATATGTATAGTCAAAACAAGAAACATGCCATAATTACGTGAAAAAATAACAAAACATTAGCAGGAGAAGTAAAATATAAATCTTAAATATAAAAGCAAGAAGGTGCTTAATCAAAATACAAAATATGTTGTAACTACATCTAAAAAGATTAAAAGAAAAAAAAAACAAAATAAACTAAAATCTAAACATAAATATCATTTTTAGTCTGTTTCATTAGACAATTCAATCAATGATGAGTATAAATTTTTTTATTTAATGTCATCATTATTGTCATACATATTTTGAGAAACTCCTATGTAAGTCTTCATGGTATCCTCTAGGGTAAATATTTCTTTGATGGAATCAAGTTGAATACAAAAATCTGTATCATTTGTTAAATGATCGATATCATTTCAATAGTTTTTCTTAGTTTACTTTTCATAATGACGTCCTAATCAAGCTTATCCCTTGCTCTACTAAGGTACCAAATGTAATAAACATGTCTAGCTTGATGTGCTACAATAAATGAGTCTAGTTTCATTCATTTAGGAACAAGATTTAACCACTCACAGTTGAATATATATATATATATATATATATATATATATATATATATATATATATATATATATATATATATATATATATATATATATATTGCAGGAAGCATAATCTAGATATTTTAACGACAATACTTCTTCAAGAATGTCATAATAAATGATCTCATAATCTGAGTTTATGTTTCCTCCAACATAAAAGCCACAATTATACATCTTCTCTTGGCATGAGGAACTCGTGTGAAATCTATAACTGTTCACATCAAATATTTATCATGTAGTGATATTGTGATTAGGTCCCCCAAACAAGATTTAATAAGCCTTGATTCATAATTGTGTTACTAATTTTATGAACATATAAGAAGCTCTAAATTATATTTAGTTTTACATTGAATATGAAAAATATATCACATACTGGTGAATTAAAGAGTTACTTCAATGCATGTATAATTTGAACCATGTCAGAAATTCTTCTTCAATCTTCTTGCTTATTATAGAGTCTTTACTTATATTTAAACTGTCGATAAATTACTTTCTTACATTATTGTTATTTGTATGTTGAATTTAATTAGTATAAAATTTGAATAATATCTAAAAATATTATCATTACTTGAAAGCTTACTCTATAAATGTAGTTGTTTGAAGGTCTTTATATTATACCTCCTTGATAATTTTCCTGATATCTAAAATATAGATAATTATGACTGTGAAAGTATTTAACCAAAATTTTGATTTGATTGTTATTCTTTCTCCAAATAGTATGAACATAAAGTAATTTTCTACTACAGCAAGTACACCTCACATATTGAGCCCTCCAAATGTGTTTAATTTTTAACAATTTTTAAATTTTATTTAAAAATCTACAAGATAGAGATATTTTTGAATAAATATTATGTTAGATTAGTTTAAAATAAAATGGAGGCATCTAGAGGCATCAAGATGACATACCTCTCAAATAGATACCTTCATTTGTACTGCATTGGACCCCCGTGTATAGTCTCATAATATAGATGTGTGGCAGATGCTTCATAAAGTAAAGGAAATTAGGAGAAAATATCCACTCAAGCTTGCATAATATTAAAGGAATGCTTGCATCAAATTTATAAATGAATCGACTTTAAGGATCCCTGTGCACAACTCCTTGAAGAATGAACTAATTTCAATTAGTGGATTAATTATCAGCTTTGACAGAACACTAAATGCAGTTGGTAGTAAGCACTATAAAAAAAATATGACAATCATGACTTTTCATACTGAATATATTCCATGTTCCCAAGTTAATGTAGTGGCTCAAGTATGACACACATCCACCAGAAAACTTCAGAGAATGTTTCATTCAAGTATTATTCTTTGTTGATCCAATATGAGATATTATGTAGCTTTGGGCTTTATTAGTTGTCCAACATTTGTCCCTTGAAGTTCAAACCCACTCTTCTTGCAATACCCATTCATATCTAATCATTTTTTGACATTATATTTCATTTTACCCTTAACATCTATCATAATATTGAAGATATTAAGAAAAATATTTTCCTTAAGTATAAAATTATGATTATTTCTAATTAAGTTAGTCCTCAAGTATGGATGATCCTAGAAAATACTATGCTTTATCTAGTTATGTGTAATACTAAAATCGGAAAGACGATTTAAAGATGGGTCTGGTCTCTCAGTGATCTTTGATATTTCATAAATCATCTGTTAAAAATCAGCCTCACCTATCCTCAGGGGAAGAATTGATTTTTCAAATCTATTTTTGATAAATGCATCTACATTACTTATGAATGGGTGATCGCGAGTTAGAAACATTTGATGACAATCAAACTAAAAATTTTTTCTCTAATCTTTAAAATAAATGCCTTGGACAGATTCATGTAATGAGAAAAAGCTAATTTCTCAGTAGTGCTCTAACAAGATAGCATCAAATCAGCCAGGAAATTACTAATCGTCTACATAAGTGTAGCTTTCAACTAAAAATTTTATTTTGTGGTGATATTATAAATCAGCTGGTGAGGGGTTTTTATGTGTCGCCCCACACCATAAAATTTTTTGAAGACTTCTATTTGGATGACTAGGCATGAAATTTTGAAGAATAATATATTTTCCCAAAGGAAGAAAATATGAACTTAAAAAATGAGCCTGACCACCAAGATGATGAAAATCTTTGTTAGTTTACAGAATTGGGGTTTTTTCTCTTATCTTGCAAGTGTAAGATAAGGTTTATTTTAATTATGGGGTCTCATTCTCTACAAGTGCAATCCCTCATAGTTAATTACATCTTGAGAGATGTGAGCCCTAAAGAAAACTTTTGGTTAATGTAATGAGTCAAATCATTAGTGGCCGAACTTTCATGATTGAAGAAGTTGAAGTAGAGGATCCAAATTGAAACAATTAAACTCAATGGAAGGAGACTTAAAGTTTGATGACAATATGCCATTGGAAAGACCTAAATGAAGTGATCCAACTATCTAATGAAGGAGGTCTTTACCCCAAGAATGATGGTTGAAGAGTTTGAAAAGGACTGATAATGAGTTTGATTTCATCAGGTGAGGTCAAAAGATGTCTTAGGAATACTTGATTGGACTAACAAAAATGATTAGAATCCCTAAGCTAAGGACAATGTCACATAAAAAGAATTTTTAGATGAGAATGAAAAATACTCTAGACAATATAAGGAGTTTTAAGGGGTTGACTAACCTAGAATTTGGGAATAACGTCGTTGATTAAGATGCCTATGAATTTCCATCATCCTGGGGACATTAATATCCATCATTTATAACCATCCTCATAATCAATAATCCCCCTTGAACATCATAGCATAGATGATTCATAGTTTTGAAGCAATATGATGTACCTTCATCGGTAATAATATATTACATCATTCTAAGGTAATCTCTCTAGTCTCAGGGAGTAGATTTATTATTGTCCTAGTCCTTATCACTAACTGAGGTACCTATTAAACTAACCTAGGTTTCCATACTCAAACTAACCTAGGGTAAATGTATGATCCTCAGTTTGATATTTAATTTATCAAACCTAAGGTTCACATCAGATCTACCTAGGTTATATTCATTTTTTTTTATTTGTGTACTTTAAATGTTATTCAAGATTCAATATTTAATTCATGTTTTGTTTTAGTTTCTATGTTTATTAGTTATGGTGAGAAATCACAGTTTTCCTAAGTTTAAAGTTTATTTTGTTTAAGATTTTATTTTGTTGTTTGTGGGGAAAACCATCTTGTGAGTAGCTTTCATCTTTCTTTTTGCATTATATATTTTTTTATCATTTTATTCATTTTTGAGGGATATGCATGAAATGAATTGTGAAATAACACATAGTTTTAGCCTTAGATTAGACTTTGGTTAGGATTAAGCTAAGGTGAGCTAGATTTCCAGCTCAGGTCAGCTCATAATTGAGCTCAAATGTGATATGAGTCAGCTAATTTGTGGTCCACATTGACTTGGGCTGGAACTTGGGTTGGACCTGAGTGACTTGGTTTGACCAGAGTTAAACTAAGGTTGTACCTAGTTTAACCTGAGTTGAACTTAGTTTCACTTGTGTAGACATGGGTTAGACCTTAGTTGGACCTGGGTTGACTTGGTTGACCCAGGTTAGACTTAGGTTTGACCTGGATTGAATCTGGAATGACTTGGGTTAACTTAAGTTAGACTTAGGTTGGACTTGATGATGGCGATAAATTATATTGAGGGTCGCATGTCGTCGCCGTCAATTCCTGTATCATGTCAATGTCAAGGAGTCGCCACTCTCTTTCTCTATCCTTTACCATAATTCTTATTCTACTTAGAATTTTTGTAGAAGTCTTTGGAGAATTTGAAGAAGGATTAATCATGATAGAGATTGAGAGAAAAAGAGATCGAATGATAATCTCATAGAAAAAGTCTTCGTATCGTGTAATTACCGAAGTTTTTCATATAAGAAGATCACATGAAGATCTTGGATAACTAGAGAGGTCTTGTAGGTAAAATACCTATCCCGAGTTCTTTAATCTCCTATAGGAGCAAGCTCCTATAGTTAATTACATCCTGAGCAATTAATACTGCCTAGGAAAACTCCCGATTAAGGTTAACATTTATCCTTGAAAAAGTGTAAGTGTTGTCGTGGGAGTGTGTTTCTGAAGAATCAATACTACTAGAGAGTTTTGTTTATGTTGGGTGTATGTCGTTGCTTTGTGATGTTTTGTTTTGTAATGTCATTTTTGTCATTTTGTATATCATGTCATATGTCATGTCGGGATGTCGTAGTTTTTATGTCGTGTCATGTCATAATATGATGTCGTAATGTCATGTCATTTTATGTGAATCGTAATGTCATGTCATTTTAAGTCGTGTGATGTCGTAATGTCATAAGATGTCGTGATTAATATCTCGATTTGTCATGAGATATTTTATCTCCTATAAGAAGATGTCGTGATTATATTATGAGATACCTTCTATGATGTCAAGAAGATGTCATTATTTATTTATTTTTGTTATTTTGTTTATGATTCCCTTTTGTCATATATTTTAGTTTTGTTGTGTCACGTCATTTTGTCGTGTCTTAATGTGATGTCGAAATTTTATAAGATATCGTGATTAATATCTTGATTTGTCATGAGATATTTTATCTCCTATGTCGTTATTATGTCATGAGATACCTTCAATGATGTCAAGAAGATATCATTACTTATTTATTTTTGTTATTTTATTTATGATTCCATTTTGTTTTAAATTTTGGTTTTGTGGTCATCTCAATTTTATTTTGTCATGTCATTTTGTCATTTATTTTATTTTGGTTTAGTGTCATGTCATTGTTGTGGTATAAAAATGTCGTTGTATGTTGATGTCATGTCGATGTCAATGTTAATGATTTTGTCGTTTTATTTCAGGTTTCGTGGCTAACCTAAAAGTTCAGTTGTCTTTGTTGTTATGTCATTTTTGTTTTGTTTTGTTATTTGTAGAAAGTTTAGGTTTTATGACTATCCTAAAAGTCCTGGTTTTGTTGTCAATGTTTCGTTGTCGACGTCCTGCAAAACAGAGTTAGCACACCCTATAACATGCAAAGAAAATCTAAACGAAACTTCATGTCTTTATCCTGCAAGGAAAATAAAGTTAGAAACAATATCATATCAAGATATTTAGATTACCTGGTCAAAGTGTATGTTGATCCAGAGATGCCGGATGTCTGAGTTTGGTTGAAATGTCGATTTTGGTTTATGTCAGTTTATGTTTAAATTTTTATTGGTCTTGAATATTGATTTGGGTTGGATTGTCGATTTGAAATTTTATGTCGAGTTAAGTTTAATGTAGGTCGAACTTTAAGAATTATGTCGTTTTATGTCGAGATACATTGAGTTTGGTTTGAAATGTCGATTAATGTCATTTAATGTCGGTGTTTATTAAATTTGGTTTAAAATGTCGATTAAAGTCGGTTAATGTCGGTGTTTATCGAATTTCGTTTGAAATGTCAATTAACGTCGGTTAATGGCAGTGTTTGTTGAATTTGATTTAAAATGTCGGTTAATGTCAAATTATGTTTGATTACGATTCGAATGTTGATTAATGTCGAATTATGTTGAGTTTCGTTTGAAATATTGGATTTATGTCAAATTTGTTGAGTTTTGTTTGGAATGTTGGATTTATGTCGAATTTGTTGAGTTTTGTTTGGAATGTTGGATTTATGTCGATTTATGTTTGAAATGTCAAATTTATATCGGTTATGTTGATTTATGTTTGAAATGTCAAATTTATGTCGATTATGTCGATTTTGGTTTAAAATGTCGATTTTATGTCGGTTACGTTTGAAATGTCGAATTTATGTCGATTATGTCGATTTTGGTTTAGAATGTCGATTTTATGTCAGTTATGTTTGAAATGTCGAATTTATGTCGATTATGTCGATTAATTGTTTGGAATGTTGATTAATGTCGAATTATGTTGAGTTTCATTTGAAATATTGGATTTATGTCGAATTTGTTGAGTTTTGTTTGGAATGTTGGATTTATGTCGAATTTGTTGAGATTTGTTTGGAATGTTTGATTTATGTCGATTTATGTTTGAAATGTCAAATTTATATCGGTTATGTTGATTTATGTTTGAAATGTCAAATTTATGTCGATTATCTCGATTTTGTTTTAAAATGTCGATTTTATGTCGGTTACGTTTGAAATGTCGAATTTATGTCGATTATGTCAATTTTGGTTTAGAATGTCGATTTTATGTCAGTTATGTTTGAAATATCGAATTTATGTCGATTATGACGATTAATTGCTTGAAATGTTGATTAATGTCGAATTATGTTGAGTTTCGTTTGAAATATTGGATTTATGTCGAATTTGTTGAGTTTTGTTTGGAATGTTGGATTTATGTTGAATTTGTTGAGTTTTGTTTGGAATGTTGGATTTATGTCGATTTATGTTTGAAATGTCAAATTTATATCGGTTATGTTGATTTATGTTTGAAATATCAAATTTATGTCGATTATGTCGATTTTGGTTTAAAATGTCGATTTTATGTCGGTTACGTTTGAAATGTCAAATTTATGTCGATTTTGGTTTTGAATGTCGATTTTATGTCAGTTATGTTTGAAATGTCGAATTTATGTCGATTATGTCGATTAATTGTTTGGAATGTCAAATTTATGTCGATTATGTCGATTTTGGTTTAAAATATCGATTTTATGTCAGTTATGTTTGAAATGTCGAATTTATGTCGATTATGTCGATTAATTGTTTGGAATGTCAAATTTATGTCAATTATGTCGATTTTGGTTTAAAATGTCGATTTTAAGTTGATTATGTCGATTTGAGTTCAATTTTGTCGATTTAAGTTCAATTTGGGTTGAACCTAAGATTTATGTCGATTTAGGTTCAATTTTGAGTTGAATCTAAGGTCTAAGGTTTATGTCGATTTAGATTCAATTTGGGTTGAACCTAAAGTTTATGTTCAGTTTAGTAGAGTTAGGTTCATTGTTAGTTGAACCTAAGGTTTAGATTTGGATTTAAGTTCAATGTAGGTTGAACATAAGTTAGGTTTTGGTTTAGGTTCGAGTTGAGTTGAACCTAAGGTTTATGTTTGAACTTAAGTTCAATGTAGGTTGAACTTAAGTTAGGTTAAGATTAGGTTCATGTATGTTGAACCTAAGGTTTATGTCAAGCTAAGTTGAGTTAGGTTCACTGTCAGTTGAACCTAAGGTTTCAATATGAGTTGAACTTAAGTTAGGTTTAGGTTAGACTTAGGTTCATGTCATGTTAAACCTAAGTATGATTTGACTTAAGTCTAATATGGGTTAGTCTTAAGTTAGGTTTGTGTTAAACTTAGGTTCATGTCAGGTTGAACCTATGTATGGATTGACTTAAGTCTAATATGGGCTAGACTTGAGTTGGTTTAGGTTAGACTTAGGTTCATGTCAGGTTGAACCTAAGTATGGTTTGACTTAAGTCTAATATGTGTTAGACTTAAGTTAGGTTTAAGTTAGACTTAGGTTCATGTCAGGTTGAACCTAAGTATGGTTTAACTTAAGTCTAATATGGGCTAGACTTAAGTTAGGTTTAAGTTAGACTTAGGTTCATGTCGAGTTGAACCTAAGTATGGTTTGACTTAAGTCTAATATGGGTTAGACTTAAGTTAGGTTTGGATTATACTTAGGTTCAAGTCGGGTTGAACCTAAGTATGGTTTGAGTTAAGTCTAATATAGGTTAGACTTAAGTTATGTTTAGGTTAGACTTAGGTTCAAGTCGGGTTGAACCTAAGTTTGGTTTGACTTAAGTCTAATGTGGGTTAGACTTAAGTTTAGGTTTAAGTTGGATTTAGGTTCATGTCGGGTTGAACCTAAGTATGGTTTGACTTAAGTCTAATATGGGTTAGACTTAAGTTAGGTTTAAGTTAGACTTAGGTTCATGTCAGGTTGAACCTAAGTTTGGTTTGGCTTATGTCTAATGTAGGTCAAACTTAAGTTTAGGTTTAACTTAGGTTCATGTTGGGTTGAACTTAAGTATGATTTGACTTAAGTCTAATGTAGGTTAGACTTAAGTTAGGTTTAGGTTATGTTAGATTCAATGCAAGTTGAACCTAAGGTTTAGGTTAACTTGAGTTCAAGTTAGGTTGAATCTAGACTTAAGGTCGACTTAAGTTCAATATGGGTTGAACTTAAGTTAAGTTTTGAGTTTAGGTTAAAATAGGTTCAAGTCAGGTTGAACCTAGACTTAAGGTCGATTTAAGTTCAATATGGGTTGAACTTAAGTTAAGGTTTTGAGTTTAGGTTAAGTTAGGTTCAAGTCAGGTTGAACCTAGACTTAAGGTCGACTTAAGTTCAATATGGGTTGAACTTAAGTTAAGTTTTGAGTTTAGTTTAAATTAGGATCAAGTCAGGTTGAACCTAGACTTAAGGTTGACTTAAGTTCAATATGGGTTGAACTTAAGTTAAGGTTTTGAGTTTAGGTTAAGTTCAAATTAGGTTGAACCTAAGTTTGGTTTGACTTAAGTCTAATATGGGTTAGACTTAAGTTAGGTTTGGGTTAGGTTCATGTCAGGTTGAACCTAAGTTAAAGATTGAAAGTCTATTTTGGGTTTGGGTTTGATTAAACCTTAGTTGGTTAAGGTTTAATAATTAATTAAGTCTAATATAATAGACTTAATTAGAGTTTAAGTTTGATTAAGTCTAATTTAGTTAAGACTTAATAGTTTAATCTGAATCTAATGGGTTAGACCTAATTAGGGTTTGTGCTTGATTAAACCTTAATTAGTTAAGGTTTAATGGTTTAATTAGGTATAATGGGTTAGACCTAATTAGGGTTTATGTTTGATTAAACCTTAGTTAGTTAAGGTTTAATGGTTTAATTAGGTGCTAATGGGTTAGACCTAATTAGAGTTTATGATTGATTAAACCTTATTTAGTTAAGGTTTAATGGTTTAATTAGGTCAAATGGGTTAGACCTAATTAAGGTTTAGGTTTGATTAAACCTTAGTTATTTAAGGTTTAATGGTTTGATTAGGTCTAATGGGTTAGACCTTATTATGTTTTGTGCTTGATTAAACCTTAGTTAGTTAAGGTTTAATATTTTAATTAGATCTAATGAGTTAGACCTAATTAGGGTTTAGGTTTGATTAAACCTATGTTAGTTAAGGTTTAATGGTTTAATTAGGTCTAATGGGTTAGACCTAATTAGGGTTTAGGTTTTATTAAACCTTAGTTAGTTAAGGTTTAATGGTTTAATTAGATTTAATGGGTTAGACCTAATTAGGGTTTAGGTTTGATTAAACCTAATGTTTAAGGGGGTTAATTAAGTTTAATATGTCCTTAAACTTAATTAAAAGTTTGGTTTTGAATTAAACCCTTAGGTTCAATAAGTTAACTAAGTGCCCGTTTGGGACAGCTTATAAGTGCGGGGGCGTTTTTAAAAACGCCCCCGCAGTGTTTGGTTCACACTTATCGACAGATTATTTGAAAACCGCGTATTTGACTTGTATTACACGCGACCCGCGGGGGGACTCCCTCGGGGCGCTGTTTAGATCGCGTTTTCGGTTCCTATTACATCCGTGACCCTCGATCTTTCGCATCTACCCTTCTCCCGCGAATCCCTTCTCCCGCGAGACCAAGCCCTAGCCGAAATCCCTCCTCCGATACAGTGGCGTTCGGTCTGCGAATCCCTCCTCCTGCGAATCCCTCCTCCTGCGAATCCCTCCTCCGATAGTTCTTGGCGGCATTTTCTCTCCTTCTAAACTCACTCTCTTTGAGAGGAAGCCCTAGCCGAAACTCTGCATCATCGGTAAGGCTCTCGAAACTTCTTCCTTCTCCTTCGAGACCGAGCCCTGGCTTCCTACTGTTCTCGTGACCGGTTATCTTCGAGACCGAGCCCTAGCTAATTTGAATTTTTTTTTTCGTAGCCTTGAAATTTCAGTAAAGATACAAACATGGCATGACCAATGTTCCTGTTTTCCTTGTAATTTCTATTATTCTTCCATTATTTTTCTGATAGAAGTATTCTTTGTAAACCATTTTAATAAATCAGAACTATGTTGAAGTAAATCATTTGAATCATTTCAAGGCAGATAATTATTTCTGGATCTGTAAATCATTTGAATATTGGTAGAACACAACACATTTTCTAAGATTATGCTTGAAGTATCCACATTTTTTTGAACCTCCTTAATTGTCCTGTCAAAAGTTACGAGGAAAAAAGTGTTCATTACATTATCAACCTTTGCTAGTCCATGTATATCTCTACTATGCATATGTGAACTCAATTGCATGGTTTTGTTGCTGCTTGGGCTTTCGGGTTTATGCTTCTTATTTGTTATTATGAACACCACCATATATTCCTTAAGCTTCTCTCTCGTAACAAGGATGAGATAAAAAGGGAGCTAAAGTGACAGTAATAGTAAAGGTGGCATTTGTTACTTATTTGGGTCTTCTTTCATTTGTTTTCATTCGATAAATGAACGTGTTGAGCATGTTTAGTTTCTATAATCCAATCACCTTGACAATATAAAAGGGAGCTACTAACATGATTTTGATATTCATATATTCGGGAAGAAATCCCTTGGTATGCTAGTGATGAAAAGACTGGGTAACAGGCAATATCTGTTTAAACTCAAAGCACGCTTCAATGATAGAAACATGGCATGATCAATGTTCTTGTTTCCCTTGTATTTTCCGTTTTGCTTGCATTATTTTTCTGATAGAAGTATTCTTTGTTAACCAATTTAATAAATCAGAACTGTGTTGAGGGACATTTCAAAGCGAGATAATAGTGTCCGGATCCGTAAATCATTTGAATTGGTAGAACATAACTCATTTTTTAGAGTTTAGAAAACCCTTGGTAGTTCCTGTTATAAGTGTTTTCAAATAACTGATGTTAATAGCAATGAATTTTACTCTTATAAGTGTTTTCAAATAACTGATGTTATTATCCATGCTATGGATGGCTATCTTGATCGTCCATCTTGATTCCTAGAATAATGTGGTTAGAAATATGAAATTTAAAGGAAACACTTAATGATCTTTTTTTTCAAAATAAATTCAATTCAAGGCTTTAAATCAAGATGAACAAGAGCTAATTAGAAAAATAGGATGAACTCAGTTCATCAAAAGATTTTAAAGTGGTAAGATTTTGGTGCATTGCAAATGTATGTAATAATTTTTTCTTTGGAATTTGTTAACTTACTTGAAAGTCGGTATTTAAAAGTTGGTAATTAGAAGCCTTATTCAAATTTGGGAGTTACACAAAGCCTTATTTATGGTGAAGATAAACATAATTTGAAAATTTTCATAATATTTAGAATTTTAAAGATGGTATATTGTATTATAATTAGTTTATGAATGGAATGAAATAGAAATTTTTGCTTTGTTCACAACTTTATGTTATTCTTGCAATAGAGCTTCATAATTTAGACTTAGCTCCTGTTTATGAAAATAAATATCGTGTTCTAACATGTTTATGTGACGAGTTCCAAATGGGTAAAGTAAAAGAGGCTGGAACATCGGCCATGTGGGATAGAGAAGTCACAATTATATTTTGTGATCTCTGTTTGAAGGAGGTGGATTTGGGAAATAGGCCAAACACCCATTTCGATAAAGAAGGTCGGCAAAATTTAATGATTAATTTCAAAAAATTGAGTGGAAAGGAATGAGATCGAACGAAACTCAAAAATAAATGGGATCAACTGAAGAAAGATTGGAAAGTTTGGACGGAACTCAAAATGGGATCAACGGGACTAGGTTGGGACCCACTCAAGCGGACCATTGCTGCACCAGAGGAGTGGTGGGCTGAGAAACTATTGGTAAGTCAAATATATATGATGACTTACACATATTTTTCGATAAAATTGTTTTCAATAATAAATGATTATTTGTATTACAGGCAATCCCGCAAGCCAAAAATTTTAAAACCTGCGGGATTGATCCGGTTTTGGAGGAGAAGCTGGAGTTCGCCGGGGTAGTCGCTACAAGGGCTTATGCATTCACCCCAAACCATCAGGGGTTTGCAGACCTCCCAGAGGAAGTAGAAACCGTACCTACAGTGCAGTTAGGTGACTCTTCAGAGGGAGGTACTAGCCAAGTGCACCAAGATGTTCGATCCACGGGTGTTTCCAAATGCCTAAGGGTCCAAAAAAATAGAAAAGGAGTGGCGTTCCTCAAAGACTCCATTTAGACACTCGTTGAAAGCTGCAAGGCTAGGACCGCTGCCTTGACTGATAACTCAATTGATGAGTGTATGGAGATCCTAGGTACATACCCTGAAATTGCAGCAGATGCAACAGTATATGGAAAGTACATGAAGTTGCTATGGGACCCAGCCACAAGAAAGATTTTCATAAAAATGGAGCATAAATACCGACTCGAATTTTTATGGGCTTCCTTAAACAATTAACTTTCTGTGCTGTCATGTATTCTATGGACTCTTTAGTACTTTTCATTTCATGGACTTTTTAGTTTTTGCGTATTTTGTTGGAGACTATTTATTTAAGTTGTTATGTATTCTCATTAATGCACTCATCATTTTATCCTATCACTCTATCTTTCTAGTATCGTCAAAATTGTATTAACTTCTATTGAACATGTCTATAGAATATTATGTTTATTTTTTTTGTAGAATGGATGAAGAACTCGTTAACCAGGAGGAGGAAGAACTTAACCACACTACCACAGTCGCTGTAATGTTAATATTGATAAACTATTACTACGTTACTTAAGTTGACCGGACCCCGTGCATGACGTCCAGTCAAATGGGGGATAGATGGGTTGGTTAGTTATTACGAGGCCACCCGACCCGGGTCTTCAACATGTTCCGCATGACTAAGGAGATATTTTGTGACCTTCTAACTAAACTACAGAACAATCATGGATTGTATGGCTCTGGCAGATCATCAACAAGAGAAGTCCTTGCAATAACGATATATATATTATCCCAAAATAGATCTATTAGAGGAGCAATGGAGCGCTTCCAACATTCATCCGAAACCATCAGCAGATATTTCTCTGTCGGTTTGAATGCCATAGTGAGTTTGGCTAGCAAAGTAGTTAAGCCCGATGATCCAACATTCGAGAAAGTTCCAACAAAAATTGAGAATGACCATCGCTACATGCCGTTCTTCAAGTTTTGGATTAAAAATAACATTCTACATTACTTTTGATACACTTATGTGACTTTCGTAACGATTACAAGTTGTATGTCAGGACTGTCTCGGTGCAATTGATGGAACACACGTTCATGCATGTGTATCCGGTACAGAAAAGGCGGGCTACATTGGACGTTCCGGTTCACCCGCACAAAATGTTATTGCTGTTTGTGATTTCAACATGTGTTTCACATTTGTAATGGCTGGATGAGAAGGGAGCGCACACGATAGCCGTGTTTTCAAGTTCGCAATTCGAAACGCTTGCCACGGCTTTCCGCATCCACCTCCAGGTATTTATTTTCATGAATTATGTTTGGTCAACTTGTTAAAAACCTGAATTATATTAATTCTGAAGGTAAGTACTACCTGGTCGATGCTAGATATCCATTATAGCGAGGGTATATGAAACCATACCCAGACACGAGATATTACATCCCAGACTTTCAAAAAGCAAGTGGAGTTTCGCGAGGCAAGAAAGAACTATTTAACAAGAGACACTCATCTTTGCGTGGCGTGATCGAGAGAATGTTTTGAGTATGGAAAAAGAAATAGGTTATTTTACGTGATATGTCGAGCTACCCGTTTCAGAAACAAGTGCGTATAGTAGTCGCAACTACGGCACTACACAATTTCATACGGCGTCACCCTTCCGCCTTAGATGAAGAATTCGCCGTGTTGGAAGATGATTCAGTTCAAATATCACCTGAAGAATTCGGATACGATGTAGAACGTACTATGCTTGAAGAAGAAGTTGAATCAGAGGATGTATACACTGGAGACGGTCAAGGTGCATCAGAGATGGCTTTTTTTAGAGAACAAATCACAACTGCGATAGAGCAATCATGAATGGATTTATTTGTTAGTATATGTAATTCTATATTTAGTGGTCTCAAAGTTGCTTCGGCTATACCCTTTGGTACTCGTGAGACTCTTTCATGCAATATACTTTTTATCCAATTTTTAGATAAGCTCACTCCTAACATTTTGAGCACTTACTTTTTATGTTGCTTTTGATTTGATCAACACAACTTTTATGTTCTTAATTTGATTGCTCGTGTGGATATATTATTTTTCACCTCCTAGATCTGATTCATGCATGAGAAACGATTTGCAATATACTATTAAGGGATTAGAATGAAATATCAATATAAATCCATGGTGAATGGGCTGGATAGATTAATTGAAATAAACTGTTAATGAATCTCATTTTACCCCTTCAAATGTAATTGAAGAAGGTATTTACTCTTATTGGGCTCCCAATCCCAATGAGTTCCAAGCTAATTGGACATTAATCCTGGACCTCAGACAATTGAAGTCCTTCAATGTGTTGCAAGCCCAGGAGCCAATTCAAATGGGACAGCGTGTAGTTAAGTTCCATGCAGATGTTCTCACAGAAGGGGAGTGGAAAGTGATTACCAATGGAACAACCATCGGATATAAAAGACTTATACTATTTCCTATTGTAAAAGCTCAGTTTTTGAGGTTTGTTATTGACAAATCTCGTGTTGATCCACTTATATCCTATCTGGGCTTATATTATGACCCCTTTTCCATGACACATAATCTACTTAATACAAGTAGAGGGCCTTCTTTTGACAATATTAGAGCTATCGATCTGAGAAGTAATAAAAATTCTAGCAGTGTGGCTGCAACATAATTAAGCTTGATTCTCTCCGCTGGAACTTGCATACTTGAAATTCACTTTCTATGATTCAATGGAAGAACGCCTATAAGATGAATAACCCTTCTATGATTTGTTCTATCCAGTTTCAGGTAAACCTGTACTCATGAAATCTATAAGAGGTATGTTATCTGTTTGCTGCTTTGTTTCTTCAATCCATAGTTGTGGCTACGGAGAATCACTTGGTAAGTCTTTGCTGTTGTATTATTTTCAGTAGTAAATAGTGGCCTCTACTTATTTTTGAGTTATAGTTCAGGTTGGAAATCACACAACTTTGTATGTATTGTCTTTTTCTTTCTGTGAATGCTGTGGTGCTGAAGGCAGGCATCTTGAATAGTGAGCTATTCTGGCTCTTATTTTAACAATCATGTGAGGCTAAGGTGAGTTAAGGAATTTCTGTCACTTTATTGGAGTCTCAATCCAATATTTTCTTCATTTGCTCACTGATTTATTTGATTTTCCTAATTCTTTATGTGCTATTGTTACCAATTCGCTCATACCATTTTAAAGAGACTTTTATGTGGATCTTATTATTCCTCTCAATTTGAAAGATGCAAGTTTTGCTTTATTGAAGTTGGGAACTGGACTAGGGTGTAGTGAAGGAGAAAAAGAAAGCAAATGGTGTTCAGGCGAGAGGGTTACAGAGACAATGACATGGTTTTTTTGTTTTATTTAAAGTTCTAAGGTGTTAATTTTTGGTGATAAATATATAAATTAGAATTTTTTGGGGGTTATTTTTTTTAATCCCTATATTACTTAAGATTGTAACTCCCACGTATCATGAAATATGTTATTTCATTTGAGCTATAAAATATTTCAACTGAAAATAAATCATTTTAATTGGAGATAAGGTATTTTACTTGCCCGACTTGTTCCAGATAAAGTATATTTCATCAAAGAAAGAAATATTTTGATGTTGACTATCTTCCTTTTTAATAAAACATCTTCTAATTGGTCATTAAAAGATGCTAAATTTGATGTGAGAAAAAATTATTAGCCTGTTAATATAGAATTGGTACGTTGCCATAGAAGTTGGTGTGCCATTAATGTTGTTGTAGATAAATTAAAAATAGAAGAATAGAGATTTGACATGAGAGGAAAAGCTTATATGAATTTTATTATAGGGGTTGTTATACATGTAAATGTATAGAAATTGGGTGGTATGTATGTAGCTGCCTCTTGAAATTGGGTGGTATGTATATAAATTCAGAGATTCAAGCTTTTTGTGGTTCTCGGTTCGATGGTTCGATAGTGCCATAGTCCCTAAGTGCATGGCCTCTTTTTGGCTTTTCTTAGGTTGCCCCATATGTGGTAAATTTTGAAGTTTATGTGAAGGGAAATTATGTGGCTTCTTCTTATTAGAAATTGCCCCGTAAATGGCTTCTTCTTATTAGAAATTGCCCTGAGAATAGCTGAAGAATTTTCCTGGGAATGGTAGCAAAAAGGGGCATCCTTTTACAATACAATCTTATGTGATAAATTGTGAACATTATTTCATAAAAGAGCAATTATCTATGGTTTCGTGAGTTATAACAGCTTGGACGGCCTAAATACAGGGCAACCGCTGCTAGTGATCCATATTTTGATCCTTTAGAGTTGATTTTGTAAAGTAAATTTTTTTTGAAACGAGTAAAGTAAAAGTGGCTGGAACATCAGGTTTGGATGTGTTGGTTGTTTAAGCAGCTTGGATGGCCAATATCCTTATTGGCAACCGCTTCTTAAAAGCCAAAATAGTTTATTATTTCAATACAAATTGTTCCATCACTAACATTATCTATTTTTTTTGCATTTCCTACAGGGAAAATGAGCTCAAAGTTTTCGAGGAACTCCGAGCAAGTGTTTTGCCGCTGCGGACTTTCTACGGTGTTGCTCACATCGCACCAGCCACATAGCTACGGCCGGCAAATCTACAGGTGCCCACGGTGGGCAAACGGTCCTGACAGGTGTCAGTTCTTCAGATGGGCAGACACTCCGATCTATTCCGCTTCCTATAGCGATGGGAACTTGACAATATCCCGGGCGCACAGTGTTGCTTACAGTTCTACGACTTCCCAACCAGAGAACGTTGCTCCAGACATGCCTCTTCTACATTTTAAAATGAATATTATCATAATTTTGGTTGTAATTTTGTTATTCTGCTTGTTTTTTAATAGATCTGTAGATAGTCACTATTGAGTGAGGATCATATGTTTTATTCCTCTAAACTCCTGTGTACTGTTTTTTTTATATGTTTATTGACTGAGGAGTATATTAGACTCATTGTTTTTTTTACCGTCCTTTCTTTTTTAACTCTCGAGCACTGCTTTGCAATTGATTTATATTTGTAAATACATAAGAAATGTGTGGTATTTGTTTGAACGCACTGAAGTGAAGCTTTGTAGCTAGTTTTTTAAATAATTTAAATTAGGTGGTATGAACATAAATTTTCCTACATTTTATTTTAAATTAAGTTCTAAAATAAGATTTAAAAATAAGATTTTATGTTCTAAAATAATATTTTATAATTTAAAATAATTTTAGGAATAAAAAGAGTGGAAACGAGTTTTTTTCTACAAACAGCTGCAAATAAGCTGTTCTTGAAATGCAGAAACCAAACAGTCTAACAGCTTATTCATTTCGGGGTATAATAGTCATTTTTCTCACAACAGTACAGAATCACTGTTTTTCAAAATCACAAACCAAACAGACAAACAGCTTATCCGGATCAGCTGCTGATCAGCAGCTTATCCGGATCAGCTGCTTATCTGGATAAGCTGGATAAGCTTCAGCAGCCCCAAACAGACCCTAAGTTTAATGTGTCCTTAAACTTAATTAAGAGGATTTGGTTTTGGTTAATTAAGTCTAATATGTCCTTAAACTTAATTAAAGAGTTTTGATTTTGGTTAATTAAGTTTAATATGTCCTTAAACCTAATTAAGAGAATTTTGATTTTGGTTAATTAAGTTTAATATGTCCTTAAACTTAATTAAAGAGTTTTTATTTTGGTTAATTAAGTTTAATATGTCCTTAAACTTAATTAAAGAGTTTTGATTTTGGTTAATTAAGTTTAATATGTCCTTAAACCTAATTAAGAGAATTTATTTTTGGTTAATTAAGTTTAATATGTCCTAAAACTTAATTAAAAATTTAATTTTTATATTAAACCTAATTTAAGTAAGGTTTAATGGGTTAATTATGCTTAATTTATCTTTAAACTTAATTAAAAGATTTGATTTTGGTTAATTAGGTTTAATATGTTCTTAAACCTAATTAAAAATTTAATTTTTATATTAAACCTAATTTAGTAAGGTTTAATGGGTTAATTAAGCTTAATTTGTCTTTAAACTTAATTAAAAGATTTGATTTTGGTTAATTAGGTTTAATATGTCTTTAAACCTAATTAAAAATTTAATTTTTATATTAAACCTAATTTAAGTAAGGTTTAATGGGTTAATTATGCTTAATTTGTCTTTAAACTTAATTAAAAGATTTGATTTTGGTTAATTAGGTTTATTATGTCCTTAAACCTAATTAAAAATTTAATTTTTATATTAAACCTAATTTAAGTAAGGTTTAATGGGTTAATTAAGCTTAATTTGTCTTTAAACTTAATTAAAAGATTTAATTTTGGATAATTAGGTTTATTATGTCCTTAAACCTAATTAAAAATTTAATTTTTATATTAAACCTAATTTAAGTAAGGTTTAATGGATTAATTAAGCTTAATTTGTCTTTAAACTTAATTAAAAGATTTGATTTTGGTTAATTAGGTTTATTATGTCCTTAAACCTAATTAAAAATTTAATTTTTATATTAAACCTAATTTAAGCAAGGTTTAATGGGTTAATTAAGCTTAATTTGTCTTTAAACTTAATTAAAAGATTTGATTTTCGTTAATTAGGTTTATTATGTCCTTAAACCTAATTAAAAATTTAATTTTTATATTAAACCTAATTTAAGTAAGGTTTAATGGGTTTAAATGTTATTTTTAAACCTAATTAAGTCTAATTTGGTCATTTTAGACTTCAGTGAAGTTTACCATTAGTCTATCATAGTACTAGAACCATTTTCAAACTTAGATCATTGATGAAAATAGGCTAAGTTTATAAAGGGTTATTTTTAGGATTAAAATTATTTAATTAATAAAGAATTTCAACCCTAAATTTCAAAATACCATTCAAAATAATTTCTATGACTTAGAAATGGTTTTCTTAGGGTTATTGTCTGTTGCCCTATCATTTCTACTCTTTTGCATTTTTTTTTTAATTTTCAATTTTTTATAATTATTATTTGAAATAATTACAAAGAAACTTGAAAATTAAAGAAATGTGTCTTAGACATGTTTTCTGTCCTTAGAAAAATCATGGAAGGTTTCTAAGAACATAAAGATAAATGCCTCAAAGTTTCATAATTTTTTGATTTATAAATAATTTTTAATAATTAAAATACTCCAGAGTATTTAATGAATTAAAAATTAAATACTGAGAATAAAATTATGATTTTGGTCTCATAATTTTCTCCTCTTCAAGAGCTTTCCAGAGGTGTTTTTATTTTATTTTTATGACCTCTGGATCAAAAGATATGGATTTTTGAAGATTTTAAGGTTAATCTGAATTAACCTAGGCCAGAAAATTTGACGGCGCGACACGTGTCCTCATACCGTCGAATGAGCGGGAGGATCCGGTGCACGGCGTGGAACAGCAGACACCGGATCATTAGATCAGCGCCGTCTGTTCCAAAACACGGGAACGGACGGCGGAGATAAATCCCCCAGAAATTCGAAAATATTCGAACCGTCCAACTTCAAAACTCAATATCTCACTCATTTCTCAACAAAATTGAGTGATTTTTTTTTAAAATGATCATCTAGATGAGAAGTATCCATCCATACGGTGATGATACACTTCTGGGCTAGTATAACACATGATATATTGAAAATACGAATTATTTTATAAAGAAAAATTCCATACCTTTACCACAAGCAAATCGAGCTAGATCAGACCTTATGGTTGCCTTCTAGGACCCCAATGGAAGGTTATTGCTGCAGCAATTTGATCCAGAAGTCGGGCTTAGGGGAGAATTTTGAAGAAGTACCTAATTTGGGCTGTTTTTGAGATTTGATCAAATTGGCTCAAATAGGCTCAATCTATGGCTTGGATTTGATCCTAATATTGCTGAGACTCTTAGGAAGAGTTTTTATGTTGGGAGCAAGTGGATTTGGGCAGCCTATAGTTCTCCCTAATTTTTTCTTCTCCTTCTTGCTTAGGCTTGGGTATGGGCTCCTTTTATAGCGAGGGGAGGCCATGGTTTAGCTTAGGTTGTTCTAGGGGAGTAGTTATCTCTCCTATCAGTCCATTGGGTGAAGAAATTGGCTGAGGATATGCATGGTTCCTTCTCCCTAAGCTTTCCATGATGACTTCCTTTGTTTTGTCTCTCCCCATTGGCTCATGTAAGAGGTGCATGATGAGCTGCCTCTATTCTTCTTAGGGAGCTTACACATCATCCTTTGGGCTTGGCAAATGGTGACACACAAGCTCATCCCTCATCATTGCTTCTAACCATAGTAAGGGGGGTTTCATGCATGGTTTTCCTTCCATTGGGTAGCTTGGGAGGTGGGAGGTGAGGCCTCATGTTGGCCGGCCACCTCATGGCTAAATGAAGCCTAGGGTGAAGGAGGAAGAGACACCTCACCCCAAGCATCATGATGGGTGTTAACCCAGTGTTTTTAAAGTGGGCTTAATTATGTGTTAATTATGCCTTAAGATGGGTTTAGCCTAACTAATAATGAGAAGGCTATGTGTCATTTCATTTCTTTTAATTTCCATTTTCATTAATTATTTTATTAATTAAAATTGTTGGAAAATGTTTTATTAATCAATTTATTAATTGAAAATAACTTCAATTTAATTAATTGATTAATTTTATCTTTTTTGTCATTTTATGATTTTAATTTAATTTTCATTTTAATTAATTATGTCATTTAATTGAAATATTGAAAATTAAATCATTAGTCATTTTAATTAATCAAAATAATTTTGAAATTAATTATTTGATTAATTTTATTGTTTTTATTTCATTTTTATCTATTTTAATCAAAATAGATAGATGTTGATCAATTTTGACTCAGGTTGACCCAAGTCAGCTCAAATTGATCATTTTAATTTTAAAATGTCCAGTATTTGTGATTTTGTCATTGTGGGGTCTTAAATGTGTCATTGGGTGAAAGGGTTGACTTATGGGTCAACAGGGTTGGTCATTGGGTCTGGTTTGACCATTTTGACCATAGTTGACTTTTTAGGTTGACCTATGGGGTCAACAGGGTTGGTCATTGGGTCTGGTTTGACCATTTTGACCAAAGTTGACTTTTTAGGTCATAAGGTTGACCTATGGGGTCAACAGGGCTGGTCATTAGGTCTGGTTTGACCATTTTTGACCAAAGTTGACTTTTTAGGTCATAAGGTTGACCTATGGGGTCAACAGGGCTGGTCACTCGGTCTGGTTTGACCATTTTGACCAAAGTTGACTTTTAGGTCATAAGGTTGACCTATGGGGTCAACAGGGTTGGTCACTGGGTCTGGTTTGACCATTTTGACCAATGTTTACTTTTTAGGTCATAAGGGTGACCTATGGGGTCAACAGGGTTGGTCACTAGGTCTATCACTTGTCTGGTTTGACCATTTTGACCAATGTTGACTTTTTAGGTCATAAGGTTGACCTATGGGGTCAACAGGGTTGGTCATTAGGTCTGGTTTGACCATTTTGACCAATGTTGACTTTTAGGTCATAAGGGTGACCTATGGGGTCAACAGGGTTGGTCACTAGGTCTGGTTTGACCATTTTGACCAATGTTGACTTTTTAGGTCATAAGGTTGACCTATGGGGTCAACAGGGTTGGTCACTGGTCTGGTTTGACCATTTTGACCAAAGTTGACTTTTTAGGTCATAAGGTTGACCTATGGGGTCAACAGGGTTGGTCACTGGGTCTGGTTTGACCATTTTGACCAATCTTGACTTTTTAGGTCATAAGGGCATTGACTCATTGTAAAATGAGGTGAACAAAAGGGGCCCCAATATGTGTAGAATACTATATAAGTATTCTGCACATATTGGCGTTGACCGAAGTGGTGTAAGAGATGTCTCATAATGGTCAGGAAAGGAGGGGATATCATATCACTCCCGGAGGATGTCAGATGTCTTTTATGTCGGTTCTAAGAAGAGATTTTCTTCTTGTATTTGAAAAGTGATTTACTGGGAGGGAAAATGGATGTCATATTTCATTTCTCAAAATGTCGGTGTCGATATTCTGCTAAAGGAATGCCGTGATTTCTGTGTCAGGAAAGGACATATATCCTATAACAGGAGGGAGAAAATGGATGTCATTTTCCATTTCTCAAAATGTCAATGTCGATATTTGGTTAGAGGAAAGTCATGACTTCCGTGTCAGGAAGGGACTTATATCCAATAACCGGAGAGAGAAAATAGATGTCCTTTTCTATTTTCCAGAATGTCAGTGTTAAGATTTGGTTAGAGGAAAGCCGTGATTTCCGTGTCAGGAAAGGACGTATATCCTATAACAAGAGGGAGAAAATGGATGTCATTTTCCATTTCTCAAAATGTCAATGTCGATATTTGGTTAGAGGAAAGTCATGACTTCCGTGTCAGGAAGGGACTTATATCCAATAACCGAAGAGAGAAAATAGATGTCATTTTCTATTTTCCTCAAAGTGTCGATGTCAAGATTTGGTTAGAGGAAAGTCGTGATTTCCACATCAGGAAAGGACTTATATCCAATAACCGAATAGAGAAAATAGATGTCATTTTCTATTTTCCTCAAAATGTCAATGTCAAGATTTGGTTAGAGGAAAGCCATGATTTCCGTGTCAGGAAAGGACTTATATCCAATAACCAGAGAGAGAAAAATAGATGTCATTTTTTATTTTCCTCAAAATGTCAATGTCAAGATTTGGTTAAAGGAAAGTCGTAATTTCCGTGTCAGGAAAGGACTTATATCCAATAATCGAAGAGAGAAAATAGATGTCATTTTCTATTTTCCTCAAAATGTCGATGTCAAGATTTGGTTAGAGGAAAGTCATGATTTCCGTGTCAGGAAAGGACTTATATCCAATAACCGGAGAGAGAAAATAGAAGTCATTTTCTATTTTCCTCAAAATGTCAATGTCAAGATTTGGTTAGAGGAAAGCCATGATTTCCGTGTCAGGAAAGGACTTATATCCAATAACCGGAGAGAGAAAATAGATGTCATTTTCTATTTTCCTCAGAATGTCAATGTCAAGATTTGGTTAGAGGAAAGCCATGATTTCCGTGTCAGGAAAGGACTTACATCCAATTACCGGAGAGAGAAAATAGATGTCATTTTCTATTTTTCTCAAAATGTCAAATGTTGATGTTATGATAAAAGAATGTCATTTCCGTGTCAGGAAAGTATTTACTACCTATAGCAAAGGAGAGGATGAGTGTCAAACGTTGATAAGTCAAATGTCGCAATGTCGGTATGTCAGAAGTCGATAACAATTATTGATATATCAAAGGTTAAAATGTCGATGTGTCAAATGTTGATAACGATTGTTGCTATGTCGAAATATCGATATGTCAAATGTCGAAAGATCGATATCTCAAATGTTGATATGTCAAATGTCGAAATGTTGATACGTTAAATGTTGATATTTTGGTATGTCAAATGTTAAAATGTCTGTAACAATTGTCGATATGTCAAATGTCGAAGGTCAATATGTCACATGTTGAAATGTCTGTCAAATGTCGAGACGTTGATATGTCAAATGTCGATATGTCAAATGTCAAAAATGTCTGTCAAATGTGGAGATGTTAAATTATGGGAATGTCATAATTTTCATGGTAGGAAAATGACTTTCATCCGAAAGTTATAAAGAGAAAATGGATGTCGTATTTCATTTCTCAAAAATGTTAAGTGTCAATGTCGAGTTATAGGAATGCCATAACTTCGTGTCGGAAAGGACTTACATCCGATAACCTGGAAGAGAAAATGGATGTCATATTCCATTTCTCGGGAACGTCAAATGCCGGTGTCAAGTCAGAGGAATGCCATATTCCATATCAGGAAAGGACTTATATCTAATAACTAGAAAAGTGTGGCAAACTCAAGCCGAAGAGTGTATCAGCTGGGGATTTGACCTTTACAGGTCGAAAGATATTAATCATCACAAGTTGTTTGTTATTTTTAATTTAAAATCCTTGTTTTAGCATTTTTGGAACTGTCGATGTATTGCAGACAATTGAGGAAAGAGAACAAATGTCATATTCAATTTTCTCTAAAAAAATTTCAACGTCAAAACGTCAATTTTTGAGTAGGAATGCGTTTGAGACTTATATCATATCCAAAGAAAGGTTGTTAAAGGAAAGCCAATGTCTGATGGTCTTACATCCAATAGCGAGAAAGAGAGTAGATGCCATCTTCCATTTAAGGAGGTCTTACACTATCTCTTAGAAACGTCAATGTGGATATGTCGGTTTTGGAATAGGAATGCATATAAGACTTATATCCTATCCAAAGAAAGGTTGCTAAAGGAAAGCCGATGTCCGTTGGTCTTACATCCAATAGCGAGAAGAGTAGATGTCATCTTCCATTTAAGGAGGTCTTACACTATCTCTTAGAAATGTCAATGTCAAAATCTCCATTTTGGAATAGGAATGCATATAAGACTTATATCCTATCCAAAGAAAGGTTGCTAAAGGAAAGCCGATGTTCGTTGGTCTTACATCCAATAGCGAGAAGAGTAGATGCCATCTTCCATTTAAGGAGGTCTTACACTATCTCTTAGAAATGACAATGTCAAAATGTCGATTTTGGAATAGGAATGCGTATGAGACTTATATCCTATCCAAAGAAAGATTGCTAAAGGAAAGCCAATGTCATGATGGTCTTATATCCAATAGCGAGAAAGAGAGTAGATGTCATTTTCCACTTAAGGAGGTCTTATACTACTTCTTAGAAATGTCAATGTCGATTTGTCGATTTTGGTTGTTTGTTTCCCAGTTTACAAAACTAGTCATTCACTTATGTCGCATCTTTTTCAAATACTACCCATTGATTGGGTGTATTATGTTTTTCTTAGTAGTCTCTCAACTGACAGGATTTCTCCAAATGTGTCTTCTTAACAAGCATATGAGCCCTCCCATGAGGATAGGTGTTTGAAGTCCTAAATCCAAATCCCTGATCTGAGTGTTCTAGGGTGAACCAATTTATCATGGGCTCGTACAATGCTTGCTAGTCTTTCAAGTTTCCAAGTTCTCCGAGCTGTAATTTCATATTTTTTGTTATTTTGTCTGCGGATGTCATTTATAGGTAAGATCATTGCACTTCAAGTGGAAGCACAACTTAGGGCCCGTTCTTTAGAGCAAATGATGTCGTTCATGTAGGTTCATAAAGCTTCCATTAATCACCAATTCTATAAAGATCATTCAGATTGTCCTTCAAAAATCACTTTAACATTTTCGAGTGGGATTGGGGTTGGATCTTTGGAAAATTATGACTTCGAGTATAATTTCCATTAATCTCCAATAACAAAGCCATTTACCTTAGTTCTTTCTTTCTGGGTCTTAGGAATTTTTCAAAAATGTGATCAAAATATCTTTTATCTTCTAAAGATATGTCTGAACCAATTAATAGTCAACAAAAAGACGAGATCACTTAATTCTTTCCTGAATATAATATCGGAAGAATTTTCTTAAGACGTTTTTCAAGATTTATCAATTAGGGGAGAATATGAACACCAAATGCTCACCTCAAGCTTCTTCTCAGGAAATTACTATATCTGGCGGAGCATGTTAAAGATTTTGAATGTTTGAATTGAGACACCAATTTTTGATTTTGTGCCCACCTCAAGCTTCTTTTTAGAAACCCTTTTTTTTTTTTTTTGGTAGGGCAATCTTTAATGATTTTGAATGCCTGAACTCAAACACCAATTTTTGATTTGCTACTCACCTCAAGCTTCTTCTCAGAGAATTACTATATCTGGTAGAGCATGTTTTAAGGGTTTTGAAAGTCCAAACTCCCCTAATTAATAATTCTCAAATATTTCTTAAGATGAATTCTAAGATATTATAACTCATTCAGAAGTCAGGACCCAATCACATGGCAGAAGATTAAGAGGCTCGTGACATCTTTAGTCAATTACTTGCATTTTGATCACAATATTTTATTTTTCATTTAGGACCCGATACTGAAAATTTAAGATAAAGGGCTCAATTATTAGGGCATTAATTTCATTTTCCCCTTGAAATCATAATTTTCTTATCAAAATGTCAGAATTTTTGTCTTAGATTCTTCATTTCTGAGCTGTCTTTTTGTCAATAGGTGATTGAGAAGAATATTTTCAAAGATATTAAATCCAAAGATTTCAAATTTCATTCTACCTCACAGATCAATTTTCATTTTTTCACAGAGGACATGTTAGTTGACTAGTCCTAGAACTAGACTCAACATAGATCAGATCTTCAGCCGATTTCTTTCTTTCTGCAAAGCTGTTCAAAGGGAAACCCTTGATGGAATTCATCCAAAAGTGATCGTCTTCCCAAAATTTGATTAATGATTTTGATTTTTAGATTCTTTGGTAGATTGACAAATCAGAACCTTGAAGGTAAGAAAAAGATCAACCAGAGGAGTGGTTCAGAGGCTGTGAAAAGCATAACCATGAAGAATAGGTTCAGAGGCCATAAGGGCATAACCTAGGGAAGTGGTTCAGAGGCTGTAAAAAGCATAACCACGAAGAATAGGTTCAGAGGCCATAAAGGCATAACCCAAGGAAGTGGTTCAGAGGCTGTGAAAAGCATAAACATGAAGAATATGTTCAGAGGCCATAAGGGTATAACCTAAGAGAAGTGGTTCAGAGGCTGTAAAAAGCATAACCATGAAGAATAGGTTCAGAGGCCATAAGGGCATAACCTAAGGGAGTGGTTCAGAGGCTATAAAAAGCATAATCACCAAGCCAGATAAATTGAATATGTTTGGCTGAGAAAGTATTAGCCTGAACTTATTCAAAACGGCAATATTGGTCTGTTTGACAACAGAATCGATGAACACTTTGTACTTGGGTGGGAAGGGAGGGAACACATGTTGTTTTTGTATGTCTTTTATGTCATTTTGATCCGTCGATTATGGAAATGTAAGACTCTAGGATTTGTTTGTCGTGAACAAATCTTTGAATCGAAGAGGTATTAATTCTATTATACTCGAGATTGAGTAAGATATAGAACTATAGAAAGGATTATTTAGTCTTTCAAAAGATAAATTGTCATAGTCATGAGGACAAATTGATTAACCAAAGATGGTGAGAGAGAATGTCCCCAGCGGAGTCGCCACTCTTTGATGGCGATGAAATTATATTGGGGGTCGCATGTCGTCGCCGTCAATTCCTGTATCATATCAATGTCAAGGAGTCGCCACTCTCTTTCTCTATCCATTACCAGAATTCTTATTCTACTTAGACTTTTTGTCTGAAGTCTTTGGAGAATTTGAAGAAGGATTAATCATGATAGAGATTGAGAGAAAAAGAGATCGAATGATAATCTCATAGAAAAAGTCTTCAGATTATTGTAATTGCGAAGTTTTTCATATAAGAAGATCACATGAAGATCTTCGATAAGCAGAGAGGTCTTGTAGGTAAAATACCTATCCTGAGTTCTTTAATCTCCTATAGGAAAAAGCTCCTATAGTTAATTACATCCTGAGCAATTAATACTGCCTAGGAAAACTCCCGATTAATGTTAACATTTATCCTTGAAAAAGTGTAAGTGTTGTCGTGGCAGTGTGTTTCTGAAGATTCGATACTACCAGAGAGTTTTGTTTATGTTGGGTGTATGTCGTTGCTTTGTGGTGTTTTGTTTCGTAATGTCATTTTTGTCATTTTGTATATCATGTCATATGTCATGTCGGGATGTCGTAGTTTGTATGTCGTGTCATGTCATAATGTGATGTCATAATGTCATGTCATTTTATGTGAATCGTAATGTCATGTCATTTTATGTGAATCGTAATGTCATGTCATTTTATGTCGTGTGATGTCGTAATGTCATAAGATGTCGTGATTAATATCTCGATTTGTCATGAGATATTTTATCTCTTATAAGAAGATGTCGTTATTATATCATGAGATACCTTCTATGATGTCGAAGATGTCATTATTTATTTATTTTTGTTATTTTGTTTATGATTCCCTTTTGTCCTAAATTTTAGTTTTGTTGTGTCACGTCATTTTGTCGTGTCTTAATGTGATGTCTTAATTTCATAAGATATCGTGATTAATATCTTGATTTGTCATGAGATATTTTATCTCCTATGTCGTTATTATGTCATGAGATACCTTCAATGATGTCAAGAAGATATCATTACTTATTTATTTTTGTTATTTTATTTATGATTCCATTTTGTTTTAAATTTTGGTTTTGTGGTCATCTCAATTTTATTTTGTCATGTTATTTTGTCATTTATTTTGTTTTGGTTTAGTGTCTTGTCATTGTTGTGGTATATAAATGTCGTTGTATGTTGATGTCATGTCGATGTCAATGTTAATGATTTTGTCGTTTTATTTCAGGTTTCGTGGCTAACCTAAAAGTTCAGTTGTCTTTGTTGTTATGTCATTTTTGTTTTGTTTTGTTATTTGTAGAAAGTTTAGGTTTTATGACTATCCTAAAAGTCCTGGTTTTGTTGTCGATGTTCCGTTGTCGACGTCTCGCTAACACGAGTTAGCACACCCTATAACATGCAAAGAAAATCTAAACGAAACTTCATGTCTTCATCCTGCAAGGAAAATAAAGTTAGAAACAATGTCATATCAAGATATTTAGATTACCTGGTCAAAGTGTCTGTTGATCCAGAGATGCCGGAAGTCTGAGTTTGGTTGAAATGTCGATTTTGGTTTATATCAGTTTATGTTTAAATTTTTATTGGTCTTGATTATTGATTTGGGTTGGATTATCGATTTGTAATTTTATGTCGAGTTAAGTTTAATGTAGGTCGAACTTTAAGAATTATGTCGTTTTATGTCGAGATACATTGAGTTTGGTTTGAAATGTCGATTAATGACATTTAATGTCGGTGTTTATTAAATTTGGTTTAAAATATCGATTAAAGTCGGTTAATGTCGGTGTTTGTCGAATTTCGTTTGAAATGTCAATTAACGTCGGTTAATGGCAGTGTTTGTTGAATTTGATTTAAAATGTTGGTTAATGTCAAATTATGTTTGATTATGTTTGGAATGTTGATTAATGTCGAATTATGTTGAGTTTCGTTTGAAATATTGGATTTATGTCGATTTTGTTGAGTTTTGTTTGGAATGTTGGATTTATGTCGAATTTGTTGAGTTTTGTTTGGAATGTTGGATTTATGTCGATTTATGTTTGAAATGTCAAATTTATATCGGTTATGTTGATTTATGTTTGAAATGTCAAATTTATGTCGATTATATCAATTTTGGTTTAAAATATCGATTTTATGTCGGTTACATTTGAAATGTCGAATTTATGTCGATTATGTCGATTTTGGTTTAGAATGTCGATTTTATGTCAGTTATGTTTGAAATATCGAATTTATGTCGATTATGTCGATTAATTGTTTGGAATGTTAATTAATGTCGAATTATGTTGAGTTTCATTTGAAATATTGGATTTATGTCGAATTTGTTGAGTTTTGTTTGGAATGTTGGATTTATGTCGAATTTGTTGAGTTTTGTTTGGAATGTTGGACTTATGTCGATTTATGTTTGAAATGTCAAATTTATATCGGTTATGTTGATTTATGTTTGAAATGTCAAATTTATGTCGATTATCTCGATTTTGGTTTAAAAAGTCAATTTTATGTCGGTTACGTTTGAAATGTTGAATTTATGTCGATTATGTCGATTTTGGTTTAGAATGTCCATTTTATGTCAGTTATGTTTGAAATAACGAATTTATGTCGATTATGACGATTAATTGTTTGGAATGTTGATTAATGTCGAATTATGTTAAGTTTTGTTTGGAATGTTGGATTTATGTCGAATTTGTTGAGTTTTGTTTGGAATGTTGGATTTATGTCGATTTATGTTTGAAATGTCAAATTTATATCGGTTATGTTGATTTATGTTTGAAATATCAAATTTATGTCGATTATGTCGATTTTGGTTTAAAATGTCGATTTTATGTCGGTTACGTTTGAAATGTCAAATTTATGTCGATTTTGGTTTAGAATGTCGATTTTATGTCAGTTATGTTTGAAATGTCGAATTTATGTCGATTATGTCGATTAATTGTTTGGAATGTCAAATTTATGTCGATTATGTCGATTTTGGTTTAAAATGTCGATTTTATGTCAGTTATGTTTGAAATGTCGAATTTATGTCGATTATGTCGATTAATTGTTTGGAATGTCAATTTTATGTCAATTATGTCGATTTTGGTTTAAAATGTCGATTTTAAGTTGATTATGTCGATTTGAGTTCAATTTTGTCGATTTAAGTTCAATTTGGGTTGAACCTAAGATTTATGTCGATTTAGGTTCAATTTTGAGTTGAATCTAAGGTCTAAGGTTTATGTCGATTTAGATTCAATTTGGGTTGAACCTAAAGTTTATGTTGATTTAGATTCAATTTGGGTTGAACCTAAAGTTTATGTTCAGTTTAGTAGAGTTAGGTTCATTGTTAGTTGAACCTAAGGTTTAGATTTGGATTTAAGTTCAATATAGGTTGAACATAAGTTAGGTTTTGGTTTAGGTTCAAGTTGAGTTGAACCTAAGGTTTAGGTTTGAACTTAAGTTCAATGTAGGTTGAACTTAAGTTAGGTTAAGATTAGGTTCAGGTATGTTGAACCTAAGGTTTATGTCAAGCTAAGTTGAGTTAGGTTCACTTGTCGGTTGAACCTAAGGTTTCAATATGAGTTGAACTTAAGTTAGGTTTAGGTTAGACTTAGGTTCATGTCGTGTTAAACCTAAGTATGATTTGACTTAAGTCTAATATGGGTTAGACTTAAGTTAGGTTTGTGTTAAACTTAGGTTCATGTCAGGTTGAACCTATGTATAGATTGACTTAAGTCTAATATGGGCTAGACTTGAGTTGGTTTAGGTTAGACTTAGGTTCATGTCAGGTTGAACCTAAGTATGGTTTGACTTAAGTCTAATATGTATTAGACTTAAGTTAGGTTTAAGTTAGACTTAGGTTCATGTCAGGTTGAACCTAAGTATGGTTTAACTTAAGTCTAATATGGGCTAGACTTAAGTTAGGTTTAAGTTAGACTTAGGTTCATGTCAGGTTGAACCTAAGTATGGTTTGACTTAAGTCTAATATGGTTAGACATAAGTTAGGTTTGGATTATACTTAGGTTCAATTCGGGTTGAACCTAAGTATGGTTTGACTTAAGTCTAATATAGGTTAGACTTAAGTTATGTTTGGGTTAGACTTAGGTTCAAGTCGGGTTGAACCTAAGTTTGGTTTGACTTAAGTCTAATGTGGGTTAGACTTAAGTTTAGGTTTAAGTTGGATTTAGGTTCATGTCGGGTTGAACCTAAGTATGGTTTGACTTAAGTCTAATATGGGTTAGACTTAAGTTAGGTTTAAGTTAGACTTAGGTTCATGTCAGGTTGAAGCTAAGTTTGGTTTGGCTTATGTCTAATGTCGGTCAAACTTAAGTTTAGGTTTGACTTAGGTTCATGTTAGGTTGAACTTAAGTATGATTTGACATAAGTCTAATATAGGTTAGACTTAAGTTAGGTTTAGGTTATGTTAGATTCAATGTAAGTTGAACCAAAGGTTTAGGTTAACTTAAGTTCAAGTTAGGTTGAATCTAGACTTAAGGTCGACTTAAGTTCAATATGGGTTGAACTTAAGTTAAGTTTTGAGTTTAGGTTAAATTAGGTTCAAGTTATGGTGAACCTAGACTTAAGGTCGATTTAAGTTCAATATGGGTTGAACTTAAGTTAAGGTTTTGAGTTTAGGTTAAGTTAGGTTCAAGTCAGGTTGAACCTAGACTTAAGGTCGACTTAAGTTCAATATGGGTTGAACTTAAGTTAAGTTTCGAGTTTAGTTTAAATTAGGTTCAAGTCAGGTTTAACCTAGACTTAAGGTTGACTTAAGTTCAATATGGGTTGAACTTAAGTTAAGGTTTTGAGTTTAGGTTAAGTTCAAGTTAGGTTGAACCTAAGTTTGGTTTGACTTAAGTCTAATATGGGTTAGACTTAAGTTAGGTTTGGGTTAGGTTCATGTCAGGTTGAACCTAAGTTAAAGATTGAAAGTCTATTTTGGGTTTGGGTTTGGTTAAACCTTAGTTGGTTAAGGTTTAATAATTAATTAATTCTAATATAATAGACTTAATTAGAGTTTAAGTTTGATTAAGTCTAATTTAGTTAAGACTTAATAGTTTAATCGGGTCTAATGGGTTAGACCTAATTAGGGTTTGTGCTTGATTAAACCTTAGTTAGTTAAGGTTTAATGGTTTAATTAGGTCTAATGGGTTAGACATAATTAGGGTTTAGGTTTGATTAAACCTTAGTTAGTTAAGGTTTAATGGTTTAATTAGATCTAATGGGTTAGACCTAATTAGGGTTTGTGCTTGATTAAACCTTATTTAGTTAAAGTTTATTGGTTTAATTAGGTCTAATGGGTTAGACCTAATTAAGGTTTAGGTTTGATTAAACCTTAGTTAGTTAAGGTTTAATGGTTTGATTAGGTCTAATGGGTTAGACCTTATTATGTATTGTGCTTGATTAAACCTTAGTTAGTTAAGGTTTAATAGTTTAATTAGATCTAATGAGTTAGACCTAATTAGGGTTTAGGTTTGATTAAACCTAAGTTAGTTTTATTAAACCTTAGTTAAGGTTTAATGGTTTAATTAGATTTAATGGGTTAGACCTAATTAGGGTTTAGGTTTGATTAAACCTAATGTTTAAGGGGGTTAATTAAGTTTAATATGTCCTTAAACTTAATTAAAGGTTTGGTTTTGAATTAAACCCTAAGGTTCAATAAGTTAACTAAGTGCCCGTTTGGGACAAAGTGCGGGGGCGTTTTTAAAAACGCCCCCGCAGTGTTTGGTTCACACTTATCGACAGATTATTTGAAAACTGCGTATTTGATTTGTATTACACGCGACCCGCGGGGGGACTCCCGCGGGGCGCTGTTTCGATCGCGTTTTCGGCTCCTATTACATCCGTGACCCTCGATCTTTCGCATCTACCCCTCTCCCGCAAATCCCTTCTCCGGCGAGACCGAGCCCTAGCCGAAATCCCTCCTCCGATACAGTGGCGTTCGGTCTGCGAATCGCTCCTCCTGCGAATCCCTCCTCCGATAGTTCTTGGCAGCATTTTCTCTCCTTCTAAACTCACGCTCTTTGAGAGGAAGCCCTAGCCGAAACTCTGCATCATCGGTAAGGCTCTCGAAACTTCTTCCTTCTCCTTCGAGACCGAGCCCTGGCTTCCTACTGTTCCCGTGACCGGTTATCTTCGAGACAGAGCCCTAGCTAATTTGAATTTTTTTTTTTCGTAGCCTTGAAATTTCAGTAAAGATACAAACATGGCATGACCAATGTTCCTGTTTTCCTTGTAATTTCTGTTATTCTTCCATTATTTTTCTGATAGAAGTATTCTTTGTAAACCATTTTAATAAATTAGAACTATGTTGAAGTAAATCATTTGAATCATTTCGAATGCGTATAATTATTTACGGATGCTGTAAATCATTTGAATATTGGTAGAACACAACTCATTTTCTAAGATTATGCTTGAAGTATCCACATTTTTTTGAACCTCCTTAATTGTCCTGTCAAAAGTTACGAGGAAAAAAGTGTTCATTACATTATCAACCTTTGCTAGTCCATGTATATCTCTACTATGCATATGTGAACTCAATTGCATGGTTTTGTCGCTGCTTGGGCTTTCGGGTTTGTGCTTCTTATTTGTTATTATGAACACCACCATATATTCCTTAAGCTTCTCTCTCGTAACAAGGATGAGATAAAAAGGGAGCTAAAGTGACAGTAATAGTAAAGGTGGCATTTGTTACTTATTTGGGTCTTCTTTCATTTGTTTTCATTCGATAAATGAACGTGCTGAGCATGTTTAGTTTCTATAATCCAATCACCTTGACAATATAAAAGGGAGCTACTAACATGATTTTGATATTCATATATTCGGGAAGAAATCCCTTGGTATGCTAGTGATGAAAAGAGTCGGGTAACGAGCAATATCCGTTTAAACTCAAAGCACGCTTCAATGATAGAAACATGGCATGATCAATGTTCTTGTTTCTCTTGTATTTTCTGTTTTGCTTGCATTATTTTTCTGATAGAAGTATTCTTTGTTAACCAATTTAATAAATCAGAACTGTGTTGAGGGACATTTCAAAGCAGATAATAGTGTCTGGATCTGTAAATCATTTGAATTGGTAGAACATAACTCATTTTTTAGAGTTTAGAAAACCCTTGGTAGTTCATGTTATAAGTGTTTTCAAATAACCGATGTTAATAGCAATGGATTTTACTCTTATAAGTGTTTTCAAATAACCGATGTTATTATCCATGCTATAGATGGCTATCTTGATCGTCCATCTTGATTCCTAGAATAATGTGGTTAGAAATATGAAATTTAAAGGAAATACTTAATGATCTGTTTTTTCAAAATAAATTCAATTCAAGGCTTTAAATCAAGATGAACAAGAGCTAATTAGAAAAATAGGATGAACTCAGTTCATCAAAAGATTTTAAAGTGGTAAGATTTTGCTGCATTGCAGATGTATGTAATAATTTATTCTTTGGAATTTGTTAACTTACTTGAAAGTCGGTATTTAAAAGTTGGTAATTAGAAGCCTTATTCAAATTTGGGAGTTACACAAAGCCTTATTTATGGTGAAGATAAACATAATTTGAAAATTTTCATAATATTTTGAATTTTAAAGATGGTATATTGTATTATAATTAGTTTATGAATGGAATGAAATAGAAATTTTTGCTTTGTTCACAACTTTATGTTATTCTTGCAATAGAGCTTCATAATTTAGACTTAGCTCCTGTTTATGAAAATAAATATCGTGTTCTAACATGTTTATGTGACAGTTCCAAATGAGTAAAGTAAAAGAGGCTGGAACATCGGCCATGTGGGATAGAGAAGTCACAATTATATTTTGTGATCTCTGTTTGAAGGAGGTGGATTTGGGAAATAGGCCAAACACCCATTTCAGTAAAGAAGGCTGGCAAAATTTAATGATTAATTTCAAAAAATTGAGTGGAAAGGAATGGGATCGAACGAAACTCAAAAATAAATGGGATCAACTGAAGAAAGATTGGAAAGTTTGGACGAATCTCAAAATGGGATCAACGGGACTAGGTTGGGACCCACTCAAGCGGACCATTGATTCACCAGAGGAGTGGTGGGCTGAGAAACTATTGGTAAGTCAAATATATATGATGACTTACACATATTTTTCAATAAAATTGTTTTCAATAATAAATGATTATTTGTATTACAGGCAATCCCGCAAGCCAAAAAGTTTAAAACCTGCGGGATTGATCCGGTTTTGGAGGAGAAGCTGGAGCGCATGTTCGCCGGGGTAGTCGCTACAGGGACTTATGCATTCACCCCAAACCATCAGGGGTTTGCAGACCTCCCAGAGGAAGTAGAAACCGTACCTACAGTGCAGTTAGGTGACTCTTCAGAGGGAGGTACTAGCCAAGTGCACCAAGATGTTCAATCCACGGGTGTTTCCAAACGCCCAAGGGTTCAAAAAAAATAGAAAAGGAGTGGCGTTCCTCAAAGACTCCATTGAGACACTCATTGAAAGCTGCAAGGCTAGGACCGCTGCCTTGACTGATAACTCAATTGATGAGTGTATGGAGATCCTAGGTACATACCCTAAAATTGCAACAAATGCAACAGTATATGGAAAGTACATGAAGTTGCTACGGGACCCAACCACAAGAAAGATTTTCATAAAGATGGAGCATAAATACCGACTCAAATTTTTACGGGCTTGCTTAAACAATTGACTTTCTGTGCTGTCATGTATTCTATGGACTCTTTAGTACTTTTCATTTCATGGACTCTTTAGTTTTTGCGTATTTTGTTGGAGACTATTTATTTAAGTTGTTATGTATTCTCATTAATGCACTCATCATTTTATCCTATCACTCTATCTTCCTAGTATCGTCAAAATTGTATTAACTTCTATTGAACATGTTTATAGAATTTTATGTTTTTTTTTTTTTGTAGAATGGATGAAGAACTCGTTAACCAGGAGGAGGATGAACTTGACCACACTACCACAGTCGCTGTAATGTTAATGGGATCAACTGACTTAAGTCTATTATGGTTTAGACTTAAGTTAGGTTTGTGTTAGGTTCATGTCAGGTTGAACCTAAGTTAAGGATTGAAAGTCTATTTTGGGTTTGGGTTTGGTTAAACCTTAGTTGGTTAAGGTTTAATAATTAATTAAGTCTAATATAATAGACTTTATTAGAGTTTAAGTTTGATTAAGTCTAATTTAGTTAAGACTTAATAGTTTAATCGGGTCTAATGGGTTAGACCTAATTAGGGTTTGTGCTTGATTAAACCTTAGTTAGTTAAGGTTTAATAGTTTAATTAGGTTTAATGGGTTAGACCTAATTAGAGTTTAAGTTTGATTAAACCTTAGTTAGTTAAGGTTTAATGGTTTAATTAGGTCTAATGGGTTAGACCTAATTAGGGTTTGTGCTTGATTAAACCTTAGTTAGTTAAGGTTTAATGGTTTAATTAGGTCTGATGGGTTAGACCTAATTAAGGTTTAGGTTTGATTAAACCTTAGTTAGTTAATGTTTAATGGTTTGATTAGGTCTAATGGGTTAGACCTAATTAGGTTTTGTGCTTGATTAAACCTTAGTTAGTTAAGGTTTAATAGTTTAATTAGATCTAATGAGTTACCAAATTAGGGTTTAGGTTTGATTAAACCAAAGTTAGTTAAGGTTTAATGGTTTAATTAGGTCTAATGGGTTAGACCTAATTAGGGTTTAGGTTTTATTAAACCTTAGTTAGTTAAGGTTTAATGGTTTAATTAGATTTAATGGGTTAGACCTAATTAGGGTTTAGGTTTGATTAAACCTAATGTTTAAGGGGGTTAATTAAGTTTAATATGTCCTTAAACTTAGTTAAAGGTTTGGTTTTGAATTAAACCCTAAGGTTCAATAAGTTAACTAAGTTTAATGTGTCCTTAAACTTAATTAAGAGGATTTGGTTTTGGTTAATTAAGTCTAATTTGTTCTTAAACTTAATTAATAATTAAGTTTAATATGTCCTTAAACCTAATTAAGAGAATTTTGATTTTGGTTAATTAAGTTTAATATGTCCTTAAACTTAATTAAAGAGTTTTGATTTTGGTTAATTAAGTTTAATATGTCCTTAAACCTAATTAAGAGAATTTTGATTTTGCTTAATTAAGTTTAATATGTCCTTAAACTTAATTAAAGAGTTTTGATTTTGGTTAATTAAGTTTAATATGTCCTTAAACCTAATTAAGAGAATTTAGTTTTGGTTAATTAAGTTTAATATGTCCTTAAACTTAATTAAATTTTTTTTTTATATTAAACCTAATTTAAGTAAGGTTTAATGGATTAATTATGCTTAATTTGTCTTTAAAATTAATTAAAAGATTTGATTTTGGTTAATTAGGTTTAATATGTGCTTAAACCTAATTAAAAATTTAATTTTTATATTAAACCTAATTTAAGTAAGGTTTAATGGGTTAATTAAGCTTAATTTGTCTTTAAACTTAATTAAAAGATTTGATTTTGGTTAATTAGGTTTAATATGTCTTTAAACCTAATTAAAAATTTAATTTTTATATTAAACCTAATTTAAGCAAGGTTTAATGGGTTAATTATGCTTAATTTGTCTTTACCTAATTTAAGTAAGGTTTAATGGGTTAATTAAGCTTAATTTGTCTTTAAACATAATTAAAAGATTTGATTTTGGTTAATTAGGTTTATTATGTCCTTAAACCTAATTAAAAATTTAATTTTTATGTTAAACCTAATTTAAGTAAGGTTTAATGGGTTAATTAAGCTTAATTTTTCTTTAAACTTAATTAAAAGATTTGATTTTGGATAATTAGGTTTATTATGTCCTTAAACCTAATTAAAAATTTAATTTTTATATTAAACCTAATTTAAGTAAGGTTTAATGGGTTAATTAAGCTTAATTTGTCTTTAAACTTAATTAAAAGATTTGATTTTGGTTAATTAGGTTTATTATGTCCTTAAACCTAATTAAAAATTTAATTTTTATATTAAACCTAATTTAAGCAAGGTTTAATGGGTTAATTAAGCTTAATTTGTCTTTAAACTTAATTAAAAGATTTGATTTTCGTTAATTAGGTTTATTATGTCCTTAAACCTAATTAAAAATTTAATTTTTATATTAAACCTAATTTAAGTAAGGTTTAATGGGTTTTAATGTTATTTTTAAACCTAATTAAGTCTAATTTGGTCATTTTAGACTTAATTGAAGTTTACCGTTAGTCTATCATAGACTAGAACCATTTTCAAACTTAGATCATTGATGAAAATAGGCTAAGTTTATAAAGGGTTATTTTTAGGATTAAAATTATTTAATTAATAAAGAATTTCAACCCTAAATTTCAAAATACCATTCAAAATAATTTCTATGACTTAGAAATGGTTTTCTTAGGGTTATTGTCTGTTGCCCTATCATTTCTAGTCTTTTGCATTTTATTTTTTTTAATTTTCAATTTTTTATAATTATTATTTGAAATAATTACAAAGAAACTTGAAAATTAAAGAAAGGTGTCTTAGACATGTTTTCTGTCCTTGGAAAAATCATGGAAGGTTCCTAAGAACATAAAGATAAATGCCTCAAAGTTTCATAATTTTTTGATTTCTAAATAATTTTTAATAATTAAAATACTCCAGAGAGTATTTAATTAATTAAAAACTAAATACTGATAACAAAATTATGATTTTAGTCTCATAATTTTCTCCTCTTCAAGAGCTTTCCAGAGGTATTTTTATTTTTTTTTATGACCTCTGGATCAAAAGATATGGATTTTTGAAGATTTTAAGGTTAATCTGAATTAACCTAGGCCAGAAAATTTGACGGCGCGACACGTGTCCTCGTACCGTTGAATGAGCGGGAGGATTAGGTGCGCGGTGCGGAACAGCGGACACCGGATCATTAGATCAGCGCCGTCCATTCCAAAACACGAGAACGGATGGCGGAGATAAATCCCCCAGAAATTCGAAAATATTCGAACCGTCCAACTTCAAAACTCAATATCTCACTCATTTCTCAACGAAATTGAGTGATTTTTTTTTTAAAATGATCATCTGGATGAGAAGTATCCATCCATACGGTGATGATACACTTCTGGGCTAGTATAACACATGATATATTGAAAATACAAATTATTTTGTAAATAAAAATTCCATACCTTTGCCACAAGCAAATCAAGCTAGATCAGAGCTTATGGTTGCCTTCTAGGAACCTAATGGAAGGTTATTGCTGCAGCAATTTGATCCAAAAGTTGGGCTTAGGGGGAGAATTTTGAAGAAGTACCTAATTTGGGCTGTTTTTGAAATTTGATCAAATTGGCTCAAATAGGCTCAATCTATGGCTTGGATTTGATCCTAATAGATTGCTGAGACTCTTAGGAAGAGTTTTTATGTTGGGAGCAAGTGGATTTGGGCAGCCTATAGTTCTCCCTAATTTTTTTCTTCTCCTTCTTGCTAGGCTTGGGTATGGGCTCCTTTTTATAGCCAAGGGGAGGCCATGGTTTAACTTAGGTTGTTCTAGGGGAGTAGTTATCTCTCCTATCAGTCCATTGGGTGAAGAAATTAGCTGAGGATAAGCATGGTTCCTTCTCCCTAAGCTTTCCATGATGACTTCCTTTGTTTTGTCTCTCCCCCATTGGCTCATGTAAGAGGTGCATGGTGAGCTGCCTCTATTCTTATTAGGGAGCTTACACATGATCCTTTGGGCTTGGCAAATGGTGACACACAATCTCATCTCTCATCATTGCTTCTAACCATGGTAAGGGGGGGTTTCATGCATGGTTTTCCTTCCATTGGGTAGCTTGTGAGGTGGGAGGTGAGGCCTCATGTTGGCCGGCCACCTCATGGCTAAATGAAGCCTAGGGTGAAGGAGGAAGAGACACCTCACCCCATGCATCATGATGGGTGTTAATTCATGGCTAAGTGTTTTTAAAGTGGGCTTAATTATGTGTTAATTATGCCTTAAGATGGGTTTAGCCAAACTAATAATGAGAAGGCTATGTGTCATTTCATTTCTTTTTAATTTCCATTTTAATTAATTATTTTATTAATTAAAATTGTTGGAAAATGTTTTATTAATCAATTTATTAATTGAAAATAACTTCAATTTAATTAATTGATTAATTTTATCATTTTTGTCATTTTATGATTTTAATTTAATTTTCATTTTAATTAATTATGTCATTTAATTAAAATATTGAAAATTAAATCATTAGTCATTTTAATTAATCAAAATAATTTTGAAATTAATTATTTGATTAATTTTGTTATTTTTATTTCATTTTTATCTATTTTAATCAAAATAGATAGGTGTTGACCAATTTTGACCTGGGTTGACCCAAGTCAGCCCAAATTGATCATTTTAATTTTAAAATGTCCAGTATTTGTGATTTTGTCATTGTGGGGTCTTAAATGTGTCATTGGGTGAAAGGGTTGACTTATGGGTCAACAGGGTTGGTCATTGGGTCTGGTTTAACCATTTTGACCAAAGTTGACTTTTTAGATCATAAGGTTGACCTATGGGGTCAACAAGGTTGGTCATTGGGTCTGGTTTGACCATTTTGACCAAAGTTGACTTTTAGGTCATAAGGTTGACCTATGGGGTCAACAGGGTAGGTCATTAGGTCTGGTTTGACCATTTTGACCAAAGTTGACTTTTTAGGTCATAAGGTTGACCTATGGGGTCAACAGGGTTGGTCACTGGGTCTGGTTTGACCATTTTGACCAATGTTGACTTTTTAGGTCATAAGATTGACCTATGGGGTCAACAGGGTTGGTCACTAGGTCTGGTTTGACCATTTTGACCAAAGTTGACTTTTTAGGTCATAAGGTTGACTTATGGGGTCAACAGGGTTGGTCACTGGGTCTGGTTTGACCATTTTGACCAATGTTGACTTTTAGGTCATAAGGTTGACTTATGGGGTCAACAGGGTTGGTCATTGGGTCTAGTTTGACCATTTTGACCAATGTTGACTTTTTAGGTCATAAGGGCATTGACTCATTGTAAAATGAGGTTAACAAAAGGGCCCCCAATATGTGGAGAATACTTTATAAGTATTTTGCACATATTGGCGTTGACCGAAGTGGTCTAAGAGATGTCTCATTGTAAAATGATTTCAACACTTGGGTTGACCTATATTAGACTTGGGTGGATCTAAGTTGGACATGGGTTAACCTAGGTTAGACTTAGATTAAAATGATTTGACCCAAGTTGGATCAGGGTTAAACCTGGGTTAGACCTAGGTCGGACTTGGATTGGCTTTGATTGATCTGAGTTGGACCTTAGTTGGACCTGGGTTAGGATGGTCGGGTCTGGTTTGGATTAGATCAAATATGGGTTGGGTTAGGTCAGGTCTAGTTTTGGTTAGGCTGGGATTGGGTGGGTTAGTTCAGGTATGTGTTGGGTTAGGTCGAGTCTAGTTTAGGTTACGTTGGTTCTGTTTTGGGTTGAATTTGGTCGGGTTTGGTTTGGTTTAGATTTGGCTTAGTTTTGGTTAGGTCTAGTGTGATCTGTATTAGGATTAGGTTTGGTTCAGGCTAAGTTTAAGCTTAGGTTAGGTTAGGGTTAAGTTGGGTTTAGGGTAGGGTTAAGCTTAGTTTGGATTAGGGTTAGGGTTAGGTTGGGTTGAGGTTAGGGTTAAGCCTTGGTTGGGTTAGCATTAGGTTGTGTTCAGGTTATGGTTAAGCCTAAATTGGGTTAGGTTGGGTTCAGGTCGACTTGAGTAGAACCCGACCCTAGCCTAATCCAAAGCTATTGAGTGAGTTAACTTAGCCTAAACTTAAATTAAAATGAAATTCTTGAACTTAAATTGAAAAATGGGGAAGAGGAGACTTACTTGAGAGGAGGTTGATCAAGGAGAAGGAGGCTCATCGAGAAAACTTTTTCTTCCTTTCTTCTCTCTTTGCTCTGAGTACTCTAAGAGTGTAGGCATGTAAGTCCCTAGAGACTTTGAAAAGGCTGCTTATTTATTGATGAGGGAAGCCGTTTGTGACCATCAATTGGGTGGTGAGTCAGCAACCACGATCATTCCCATGGTTGGAGGTGCCAAGGATTACCACTAACAAAATGCCATGACGATTCTTTGCCAGATCCATGGAGAAAGGCCTGAGATTGCTGCCATGGGTGGGAAGTAATCACACTAGCTTGGGGCATGAAGATACTCCTGGGCTTCGTTACACCTGAGCTGGAGTGACCACATCGAGGTACTTCTTGGTGTGACCATGCTAGCCTAGCATGATCATTCTAAGACAAAAAGTGGCATGGTCATACTTGTGCCTATGCGGCTACACCAGGCTAATGGGTAATATTCATGTAAGTCATATGTAACCAACATAAGTATATTTGTTTTTATAATATTTGAAGCTCGTCAATCAGAGCCTTTATATAAAAATCAATTTTTCTCTTTGGGCAAAGTGGACATAATAAGATCGAAGTACGAAATAATAATGACTTCATCATGCACCCATCAGGGGGTAAAATATATGGCTTAATAATCACTGGTCAACATGAATAAGGTGTTGTGGCATGATTATATGGTTTGAACCCATCTGCTCATAAGGCAGGCCTAATATTGTGTGGTTCAGCTGTAAAATAAGGATAAGTATCATCAAAGTGTCTGGAGGCTTCACCATCTGATAGATGACACTTAGAATTAATATCAATAGATCTAGTACTATACAGTGTCTTGTAAGGAGTTGTACTCATAGACATGAAAAGTCTTTGAAACTGGCGTATGAATGGTAAGTAGAAAAAATGCATGTATGGTTTTTTTGAATTTTTACTTTTTCATCCCCTTGTTTTGAATCTATCTACACTGTAAAATCTACATTTCATCTCCACTACATATGCCTTGTAATATATCAGAAAACTATTAACATGACAATCTATCATCTCAGATAGTAATCCAAACTTTGACATTAACTTTTTAGTCATATGCATGTCATCTAGAACTAAATTCTCTGTTTGGATTATCTTATAAGTAATATTGCTACCTGATTGAAGCATTCTTTAGGCATGTTAAAATTAGATTTGATGCTAAGTATTCTTAGAACCACCTATAAATCTTTATGCGCAGTGTTGACTTTCTTAACAAGTGTGCGGCTTATTTTAGGGTTATGTGTTGTATTTTTGAAAAGAGGTCGCCTATAGAAATTGTCGGCGAATTTTTAATTTAATTTAAATAAATAATTTGAAAAGTAGTATTTGATTTTGAAAAATAATTTTAAATCTGAAAATTTTAAGATATGAAATCAAACTGATCTCACATCCCGAATAGTTTATATAAACGAGCGCTGCACCACAAACTGTGTACCTATCCCGAAGAATAGACACACTGCTTGATAATGGGGCTCGATTAAATAAACTGGAAAGGTTTGTGACATCCGTTTGGTCTGCGAACCAATTTTATAAGCCGACAAATTCCCCTGTTTAATATGAAAACATTAAATAGGGTTTATTTTACCTGGGTTCTTAAAATTCCCTATAAGGGCAAGCCCCTATAGTTAATTACATCTTAAGTGACGGGAATCACTTAAGAAAACTCTCGATAATAATCAGTAGTTCTGCTCTCAAGAATTTCAAAGTTTAAGTTTTCAATGGATTGAGTTTTGGAATTTCAATAGGGAATGGATCAAATTTAGAACATTTTATTTTGGGAATTCAAAGGAAGAAAGGTAGGAGAAATCACAGATTCGAAGCGAACTTCGGTAATTTCCCGACTATCCTATTGTTTGGTTTGAATTTAGGAAAGTCCTAATGTTTATTTAATGTTTTGATCTTGCCAATTTTAATTAATTAGGACTTATATTTGTATGATAAAATCATACAAATAGCCTCGAAGATGTGAGGGTTTATGTCGTATCGGACGACTACCTCGGAAATCCTAAGACCAGTTAGGGCTTAATTTACATGATATGATCATGAAAATGCCTAACGAAGAATTGAGGATTTATGTTGCACTAGGCAAACTACCTCGAAGTCCTACAGCTTGGTTATTTAATTCTAAGGAAAGTTTTCTTGAAGTAGACTCGGGTTTTGCTTGATGACGATGGCCGTCTCTGCCCACCATGCTCCGAGCTCCTTGTTGTTGCAGAGGTTTAGTTTTAGAAGTCATAAATCAGGAGATGAGAGAAGTGTTTGGTTTTAGAGAAAGTCTTAATTTCCATGTGTCTTTAATATTTTAATTAAAACGAGATCTTAGAGTTGATTAAACGAACCAATTAAGATCCCACGGTTCCGTCATCCCGAACACCGTTATTTTCATCGAATTCACTTAGTCCGGATGAATTTGCTAAACTCAACTAAATGAGTTCCGCACTTTCATTTAGACCGTGGGAAATCCCGTTAGCAACACGTGGGTTACATCATCCGAGGTATTCCCGATCATTCGATGAGACGTTTTAATTTAATTGTAGTTGTAGTTTTGTTGTTTTGTTTGTGATTAAATTTTGAGTTGTTTTATATTTTGAAATGTTGTGGCGGTGAATTTAATCTTGTAGTGTCTTTTAATTTAGTTATGGGTTTCAATTTTGGTTTCTGTCCTAAAGGTGTAGGTTTTCATGCAACTGTTGTTTATCATGCAAGAAAGGTAAAGTGCAACATGAGTAAATGAATTGCGAGTAAGATAAATTGCAATAAAATAAAAGCGTACCTGGAGGGTCTTCCCGTCATCCCAAGCTGCACTTAAAATACAATTTAGAGCATTTAAGCATTTATAGCAATTTCCTAGGTAAAGCTAAGGGAAGGGCTATGGTTTTCTACCAAAATCCTAATCTTATAGCTAGTCATTCTTATGACGTCTAGGTCTTCAATTTTGGTTTTAAGGATGACTTTCTTCACCAAAAAACAACTAAACTCAATTTGTTCTTAAGGACATTCCATCATATTGAGGAAGTGTTTAAGACGAATCTTAAACATCTTTTCAATATTTCGGGAATTGTCCTAAGTCCAAATGAATTCTATCGTGCAAGTGAATTAATCATCCAAGGTGTTTGAGTTAAGTTTTATTTCTTGCTCGGTGAATTAGGATGTTTGAATATCCTTATGAGTGAAGTGACATTTCACTTGATACTCCATTTAGGAGTTATAATAGTAAAAGCTCCTAAGGGCAAAATGATATTTAATGATTTGTGATTCAAATTTAAGTTCAAATTAATGATTTAAGTTTGGAATAGTGTTCAAGTTATTTTTAGATTCATTTTGAATTCTTCATGTCTTAGGTGATGTCATTTAATTCAATTTAATTTAACTTTGATTTAATTTAATTTAATTTAATTTAATTTAGTTTAGTTTTAATTTTAATTTAATTCTGATTTAATCCAATTTAGTTTAACTTGATGTGAATTAATTTAATTTAATTTAACTTGATTTAATTTAATTTAATTTAATTTCATTTAATTTAATTCAATTTGATTTAATTTAACTTAATTTAATTTGTTTTAATTTAATTTAATTTAATTTAACATTTTTTAACTTAATTTAGTTTAATTTAATTTATTTATTTAACTTAATTTAATTTAATTTAATTGTTTAATTTAATTTAATTTATTTATTCAATTTAATTTAATTTAGTTTTATTATTATTTTTTTTAATTTTAATTTAATTTAATTTTTTAATTTAATTTTATTTTTAATTTTAATTTTAATTGAAAATTTAAAAAGAGTTTAATAATTTAACTTTAATTCAATTTAAATGATTGAGTCTTTTAACATTTTAAAACTTAAATTTGAATTATCATTTTAATTAAGAATTAAATATTATTGAGATGATTAATTTAGGGATCTTTAGATTAAAGAATAAATCTCTTCCTAATAATATCCCTATTTTAATAATTCCAATTTTATTATTCTTCCAAATTTAATCAATTATTTAATTAAGGTTTATTTCAATTATTTTAAATTGTTTAGTAGGTTTCTACCCTTTAATTATTTAAATTTCAATCATACAAATCAGATTAAGATCAAATATTTTACTTTTTTATTTCATTAAACCTAAAGTTTTAATTTAAGGGTTAAAATTTTAATTACCATTTTGCCCTTCAAGTTTAATAATTTCATAACTCACTAAACTGAGCTCAAATGAATTTGAAATTTTTATGTGACCATACTCATATGCCAATAAAGACATTACAGGAGAAAATGTGATTTTTCTGTATTTAATTTATTTATGTAATTATTTTTGGTGGAAAATAAGGATTTCCAAGTAAAAAATTAATAATATGACCAATGGAAAGTTTTTGTCCTTAAGAAAATTAGGGGACATTCCTAATGACCAGAGGACCACTTGGACCAATTTTTGTGATTTTTTGAATTATATTTTATTTATTAAAATTATTTTAAGTTCTGGAGTATTAATTAATTTAAAAATAGGATATAAGTTGAAAAATGAATTTTATAATTTTTAAAATTCTCTCTGATATCAAGGATTCCAGAGAACCAAATTTTACAATTTTCTGATTTTTCCTTAATTTATTGGAATTATTTTAGTGGAAATGCTAGAAAATGTATTTTTTAATTTTTAAAAAATTGCCCCAAGGCTTTAAAATTTAATATCTCATCAAATAGACCTAAGAAAAATATGGGGTTTGTTCCTAAGTGATTAAATTTCAAAATATGACATTTTGGTGAATTTTATTATTTTTGTGATTTTTATGATTTTTTAATTATTAAAATATTAAAATAATACTAAAAAATTAATTTTTTTTAGAAATTTGAAATTTTAATTTTGTTAAATTCCCCTGATATAAGAGAGGCTTCAAAACCAATTTGGTGAATTTTTGAAAGGTATTTTGAAAGTTATGAATTTTTAAAGTTTAAAACGACTAAATGGCTTAATCAACCCATTTAGTAGGGTTAACCAAACCCAATTGACTTCAAACTTTTATGGTGGGTTTCTCTGATCCTAAAGGTCAGTGGAGAATTGATTTCAAGTCAATTTGATCTATGGTTAACTCTAATTAATTAGGGGTCTATTTTGGGTTTTTAAGCCAATTAGGGTTAATCTGAGTGAATTAACTCAAGTCCTATTTTTCTTGGGGTTCTCTGGTCATAAGGAACAGAACCAAATTTTCCTAGAATTTATTTCACAACATGCTAATTTTTGGAATTAAAATACTCAAAACAGCAACATGCATTTGAAAAATCAATAACTTTTCACGGAGATGGCCTCTGACCTTGGAAAATTCAGGGAATGTTCCCAAGTTCAGAGGCTTCAAAAGCCCTATGGTCTCATGCCATGGTGAATTGTATGAATGCATGGAGAATTAAAATAATGCAGGGAGTAAATAATTAATTAAAAATAAAGTACTGGACAAAATTAATTAATTTCTTTTCCACATTATTCTCCTCTGTTCAGTGAGCAAGAGGGTATTTTTATTTTATTTTTGTGATTTTTCTACACAAAGATATGGATTTTTTAAGTTTCTGATATTTAATAAATACATTAAATACCCTATTTATCTACTTATCCACGCGGCGCCAGCGAAACATCGACAGCTCCGAAGGGGTACGTGTCGCGCTGTGATTGGGCGCTGCCATCTGAGTCAGCCGTCCCGGGACCCGCGGTTCACGTAACATTCTCTGATCCGGCGCAATCTGAACCGTCCGCTCGATACACGCGCGATCCAACGGCTCCTGGTCATCGTCTACGACTGGTGTGCACCTGTGACCGTCAACCTTCTAACCCTAATTTCTCACTCGATTCTCAACGGATTTTCGTGTTCTTATGCTTCTATGGATTCGTCTTGAAGAGACGAATACATCCATACGGTAAACATGCATTTAAATTGACTCAAATTAAAATGAGAATCTCTGGAAGCTCGGGAAGAAGAGGGAGTCCATACCTTTGCTCGCGAGAAGTGAAGCTTCGATCCGAGAGTTGTGTCACCTTCGATTGGGTCCAAGTAAGCTCCGGATGAAGTCCCTCGGCCCAGTGAATAGCCTAGCTATGAAAGTGACCACAGCTCGATCACAAAGCTTGGAGGCTGGAGCAACCGGGTGGCCTCGGAGATGGGGCTTTCGGTGGGAAACTTCTCCTCTTGGTCCAGTGAAGGTGTAGGACCAATCAATTTGGGGATTGGCTCACTGTGAAGAAGTGTCCTGGTTTTTGGGCTAAAGTTCGAGCTCAAAATCGAGCTCACTGGAGGGAATTGGGGCTGGAATTCAGTGGGGATCAAGTGCTCTATGTGTGGAGAGTGGTCTGGAATGATTTTGGCAGAGTTTCCTTAAGGTTTGGTTCAGCACCTTCTTTGGCCGAGAGGGTGAGGGGTTTAAATAGGCATGGCTGGAGGCTCTCCTGTGGGGGTTTAATGGTTGGGATCACTCGCTTAGGTCAAGGGAAGAACGACCATGGTGGCCATTGGGCATGGGGCGGCTCGAGCAAGGTGGAATTCCAAAATTTGGCTCCTCCCGAGGTCTCGGCCATGGTGTTTTCCGGCGACTTGTGGTGGCTGGCCGGCGAGCATGGGTCACCCTCATGTCCAGGTTGGTCAGGGTTGGGGTTTAGTGTAGTCAATTGGGCCTTGCCATGTGTAAAGGGGATGGCTTGGAATGGAATGGGGAAGAGACCATTTTGGCTCCAAATGGGTCAACCCATCCTTTTGGGCTTGGTGCACCTCCCCATGGCTAGTTTGGGCTGAAGAGAAGGTGGTTTAGGTCGGCTTGATTAGTGGGGAAAGGTCACCATCCAAGTACAATTAGGCATAAGCATGGTTAAGGGGAATCATGGGAGTGGTTAATCACCTTTAGGAATTAAGGAAAGAGTCTCCTCCTTTTGCCCAAAATGGCATGGTGACATGTAAAGAGGCTCTCATGGCTTCCATGTGGCTCATGCATGGCTTCATGGCTTGTCTTTGGCTTGGGAAAAGTTGAGTCAATTTCATGGAAATGGATTTAAGAAAAATTTTGATATTTTAGGGGTGATTTGGCATGAGACTTGATTTGGAATTATTTGATGAGGTGATTAGAACTTAGGGAATGGCTTTGATTAAGTGGATGGCAAATGGAAATGTCATGTGAGCTTTTAGGGTAAATTTTGGGCTCTTTGAAATGGTTTTAGATGGGCTTTTAAAATGGTTTAGGAAAGTGGGCTTTTGAATTTTAAAATGGATTTTGGGATGGAATTTTGGTAAAGGCTTGGGCCAAATAATTGTTGGGTTTAGCTCATAGATGTGTCATGTGTGACTTGGAGCAAATTGGGAATGATTTGGGTTTGAATTGAGTTGAATTTGGGCTCCTTTGGTGAATGGGCCAATATATGTCAAATTGGGCTAACTTGGGCCAATGTTGGGCTAGGGTTGAAATTGATGTAAAATTAATGTTGTAAAATGTTTATAGGAATGTTTCAAAGAGGTTTTGGCTTTGGTTAGGTTTTGATTTTGGGATTTGGGTCTATTTGGGTTAGGTTTGGGTTTAGGTCAAAATTGGGCCTTTTGATTTTGGGTTGAATTTGAGTGGGGTTTGGGTCTAAATTTTGGGAAAATCATGTTAGTGTTTTGTTTATGGGAATGTTAAGGAAGGTTTAGAAAAGATTTGGGGTTAATTGGAGTTGAATTGGGTGAGTTTGGGCTAAGTTTGGGTCATGGGTCCAAGTTGGGCTTTAAGGCCAAAAGTGAAATTGGATCCCAATGCCAATCAAATTGGGCTTGGATTGGGTCTATATTGGTGTTGGGGATGTTGAATTGAAGTTTAGAATTGAATTGGACCAGAATTTGGGTCAATTGGGTAGGTTAGGTTTGACATTGGGTTCACTTTGGGTTAAAATGGGTCAAATTGGGGATTTTGATAAAAGTGGGGTAAATTGACAAAATTGGCCCATGGTGTAGTTGAACAAAATGAAATAGGGAATATTTGGGATTTTCTGGAATTTTCTGGGAATTTTCTGAATTTTTGGATTTTTTTGGCTAAGAGGGGTATTTTGGGTATTTGGAGGGTATTGGGAGGTATTTTTGGAATTTTTGGTATTTTTGGTTATGGATGATCAATTTGAGTGGGGAGGAAATGTTTAGGATTGGTCTTGAGGAATTTTGGGTAATTTAGGTGATTTTGGAAATTTTGGGTAGTTTCAAGGGCATTTGGTAGGTTAGGCGGGTGTAGGGTCCCGGGGTCAAAAATTGAAAATTTGGAAAAATGAAGATTGGGTGAATATAAGTGGAATAAAATCATTTTGGTTGAGCCATGAAGCCACATCAAGCCCATATGAGCCATGAAGGGACTCATTTGAGGCATTCACTATGTTGTTCCTAACCCTCTTGCCAAGGGCTTAGGGGTTAAGGACCATCCATGTGAATCACTTACGTGAGTCGGGAGGTCAAGTTAGGTATAGGTGTGGTTTTAGGAGGTGTATGAAAGTGTAGTGTATGAGTGTAGTGTGTGTGTAAGTCAGCCCCTTCACTGCGACCGAGCCACCTGTAGGCGGTCCTAAGGCCAAAGAGTCCTATAGGAACTCATCCTTTAAACTTCCACACTTGATTTCAACCCTCTAGGTGATTAGGGGTCTACGAGTCAAGTTTGTGGAGTTTGCAGGGAGTTAAGAAGTGGTTTGAAATTCCAGATGGTGGATCCCAATTCTAGTCCTCTAAGATAGTCAAAGGAAAAGCCTAAGGCTAGATCCTAAGTACTAAAGAGAAGAAGAGAAGACCTCATCAAAAATGAGGTCAACAACAAGTTATTGTGTAGCATTCAGTAAATCATAAAATTTTTGCACTTCATTGTTTATGTTGGATCATCATCAGAAACACACACAATAAGATGAGCCTTGTGGGAATCATCAATCATTTCTTCATATGGTAAAAAATTGTGTTTTGCTGGAGGAGCATAACTTAATGAGGCAGCAATATGATCATACTGAACATCTGATTCATACTCACCATGTGCAGCCCAATATTAATAATTTGATTTAAATACCTTGCATTAGAGATCTAACTTGACTTTTTCAGGTGTTAGGTATGCTTGATTTTTGTGCTTTGCACAAGAGCATTGAAACTTATGCTGTGAAGGATAAATGGACAGCCATGATACTACCTGCACAAACTCCTTAACATCATTTAAAAATCATCAGTGAGTCTTTTCTTTTTTTTTTGATATAATTGGTTATACTTCAATGATATCAAATTTTAAATTTTCATTTGTAGCATTGTCGTTAATTAAAAGTCAGCGGTTGTCGGTCGTCAGAATGGATATCTCGACATCCATTTGCATTTAATTTAATTTATAGATATATATTTATATATAATTTTGAAAAGTATCACTTTTAGTTTGAAAATATGAAATCAAACTAATCTCATATAGTTGATAGTTTAAATAAATGAGCATTACATTGCAATTCATATACCCACCCTGCAGAATAGACACATTGCTTGATAATGAGGCTCGATTCAATAAACAAAAACATTTATGACATCTGTTTGGTCTGCGAAAACCCTTTATGTTGACCGACAAGTTCCTTTATCTAATATAAAAATTATATAAGGTTTATATTAGGATGGGTTCTTGATGTTTCCTATAGTTAATTATATATTAAGTGACCAATGTCACCTAAGAAAAATCTCGATGATGATCAAGAAATATTTCCTTCATGAAATTAAAAGATTTAGGGTTTTCAAGGTCGGACATAGGAAATATCAAATGGGAAAGGTGAAAATGGGAACAATATTTGTAGAATCCAAAGGGAGGAATCTTGGGGATGCCATGGATTCTGACGAGAACCTCGGTAGCTTTTCGAACTATCCTATGGTTTGGCTTCAATTTTAAAGAGATATTATTTGATGTTTCATCATGCCAATTTTATTAATTAGGGCTTACATTTGCATGATATCAATCATACAAATAACCTAGAAGATGGGAGAATTTACGTCGTATTGAATGATGAACTTGGAATCTCAGCGACCGGACCTGCTCCGATAAAGTCCGGTGGAATCTTAGATTGAGTTAGGCCTTATATTGTACAAATGGGTAATACAAAATCCTAAAATATTAGTTGAGGATTTATGTTACACTAGGAAGATAGCCTCAAAGTCATATGGCTTGTTGTTTAACTCTAGGAAAGAATTGACATTATAGATCCCATTGCTCTCTCGAAGATGTTCTTCTGCATGTTCCCATCGTGCTGCCCACAGTGAGTGCTCCAAGCTTCTTGTTGCAAAAGGTTTTAAATTTGAATTTTAAGGTTTAAGAGGTTCAAGGAAGTTCCAAAATGTTTAAATGTTTATGTCAAGTTTTATTGTTGTTGTTGTTTAAAAGTCTTATAGGGGAAGTTCAAGTTGATTAAGTGATACCAGTTAGGATCCCACAGTTCCTTCATTCTGACACCACTATTTTCTTCTGATTCACTTATTCTAGATGAATTTACTAAACTCAAATAAATGAATTCAATGAGTTCATCCAAACCGGGGGAAATCTCATTAGCAGCCGTAGGTTGTCTCCTTCGAGGGATTCCCGATCATCTAAAGATGGTGTATTAATTTAGTTTTCTTTTATTTTATTTTTGAAAATGTTGTTTCATTTTGAAAAGAAGTTTTGTTTTGAGTGTCAGTTTCAGTTTTGGTTTTGTTTTGTTTTCTTTTGTAGTAAATTGCAGTAAATTGCAAAAAATGAAAAGCACCGAAAAGTAAAGTGCAGAAAAGTAACATGCTGTAAACAAACTGTAAAAAGTGTACCAGTCACCTTCTCACATTCCAGCTGAAAGATTGGCTTTTGCAATATATATATATATAATTTTGTAGGAATTTAAATTAATTGTCGGAAAGGAAAGCATGAAAAAATAGTTCAAGGTGAATGCCTAACGAGTTTTAAGTCATGGCTTGGTGAGTTCTCATTCAATTGTTTTTAAGGATGATTTTCTTGAGCAAAAACATAATGGGTTCAATTTTGCTTCAGAACATCTAAAAGACTTTAAAGGAATGCGGGGGATAACCCTACACCTCCTTTAAAATCTTTTGAAACGTCTCGAGTTCTTCTAAACTTATTATGTTGCTAAATCATTCATCCATTAAAGTTTAGGTTTGAGAGGTATGTTTTAACCTATTTCTCAGTGAGGTTATATGTGTTAATCATCCCAGTGAGTGGGGTAACTATCACTTGATGTTTCATTTATGAATTATGTGAGTGGAGGCCCTTAAAAGCTAATTGATTTATTAAGGAGTTTAGCTAACTGAAATTTAGAGCTAGGCTAGTAGTGTTCTCAAAATATTTATAATTAATTACATTATCTTTCCTAAGCCTCATTAAACAAACCTAGATTAAGCCTAGTTCACTACTAAGCCCTTGAGACTTCATGAGTGTGTTTGTAATCTTAAGGATGTTAAATTAGGTGAGCTTAATCCTGATTAAATATTGTGTTATAATTCATCCATTAGCTAGGGGTCTTTGATTAGTGAATTATGATCTTCCTAAACTTTAGGATCATTAATTCAATTAACCTCCAAATTATAATAATTAAGAGAAAATTACAATTGTACCCTTGTTAAGAAAAAGTGATAAGCTGGTTTTTACCTCTTAATCCCTTGTGTTTCAATCATCTAGATGAGTAATTAATATCATATAATACTCATTTATCCTTTGATTTAATCAAAATATTAATTAGGGCTTAAATTTCATAATTATCATTTTGCTCTTTAAAGCCTTATCACTTCATAATTCTTTAAATTTAACTCAAATGACTTTAAAATTTTTATGTTACCCCACTCATGGGTCAATCAAAATATTATAGAGAAATTTTAATTGTCTAATTATTTTTAATACAAAAATAAGTATTTTCAATATTAATTCTTTAACTTATCAAAAGCATACCATTTATCTTTAGGAAAAATATTGGAGATTCACCTAAGTTAGAGGACCTACTAGACCAACTTTCATGATTTTTTGGATTTTATTTTAATTATTATAGTTATTTATTTTTTTAGTATTAATTAAATATAGAATATTATTTAAGTTAAAATATATTTTTTATATTTTATGAAGTCTTTCTGAGTTCAAGGAACCCAGAGAAACAAACTTCATATTTTTTTGAATTTTATTTTATTTATTGTAATTATTTTAATACAAAATTAAAGAAAATTCATTTTTTAAGCATTATAAAATCAATAATTATTTTTTAAAAAGTGGGAAAACTATTCAAATTACTCCTAGGTGAGCAGGAAATATTTTAGAACATTTTAGTGCACTTTTGTATTTTTTATGTTTTTTATAATTTTTAAATTATTTTATTTACTTATTTTAAAAATTAGGAAAATGGATTAAAAATGATGTTTTACATAGAGATTAATTTTATTTTTCTTGGGTACGATTGATCACAAGGAACTCCCAAAACCACTTTTTATAATTCTCATAATTATATTTTAATTATTATAATTATTTAAATGTCGAAAATGTCATTTTACTTAGAAGATCAAATTTAGTGGCTAAATTACATCAAATGAGTTTCATATTTTTACAGTGAGATGATATGATTATTATTCACAGTGTGGATTCATTTTTATAATTTTTTCTATTTATATTTAATTATTTAATTTTTTGAATGTTTTAATGAGTTAATTAGAATTAGTGCCATTTTTTTATTATTCACATCCCATTTATGCTTTTTCTAGGGCCCTCTAACCAAAGTAAATTTACAAAAATAAGTATTGTATTTTTTTAATTTATATTTTAATTATTTTATTTTTTCAATTAAATAGAAAGGATTGAACTTGAAAATTAGGGTTGTATGACCAGAGATGCTCTTTGACCTTAGAAAAATCAGGGAAGACCCCTAAGGACATACCTAACCAACCCTCAAAATCTCAAGTCATGGTAGTTTATATTTAGTTAAATATAATTAAAATAAAGTATGAACTATTTAAATAATTAAAAATAAAATGTAAAATAAATAATTTTGATTTTTATTAGCATAGTATATAACTTTAAAAATTTTATCTTACCTTTGTCTTAAAACAACTCCAATTGCACAATCACTGGCATCACACATAAGCTCAAATGGTTTCTCCCAATCAGGTGAAACAATTACAGGGAGAGTGATTAATTTTTCTTTCAAAAGTTCAAAACCATTTAAAAAATCTTCATTAAAGTCAAATTTCTTATCTTTCTCTAAAAGTTGGCATAGAGGCTTAGTAATTTTTAAAAATTCTATAATATAAAGCTTGTAGAACCTAGCATGTCTTAAAAAACTTCTAAGCCCTCTCATAGTAGTTGGAGGTCGTAGTTTTGCAATAACTTGAATCTATGTAGGGTCTATTTCCATGCCATATTCAAAAATTTTATGCCCAAGCATAATTTCTCCTGCAACCATAAATTGATATTTCTCCCAATTTAGAACTAAATTTGTTTTTTCACATAACTCCAAAACTTTTTCTAAATTATTTAAGAAAATGTCAAATGAAGTTCCAAATACGGAAAAATCATCCATAAAAACTTCAATTCCATTGTCAATCAGATTACTAAAAAGTGACAACATACATCTTTGAAATATTGCAGGTGTGTTACATTATCAAAAGGGCATTATTTGAAAAGCAAATATTCCATAAGGACTAGTAATTGTGGTCTTTTCTTGATCGTAAGGAGCAATTGGTATCTATTAATAACCAGTATATCCATCTAAAAAAAATATTTGTGCCCGACAAACCTATCCAACATTTGGTCTAGAAAAGGTAAAAAAGTGATCATTCCTAGTTGCGGCATTTAATATTCTATAATCAATACAAATTCAACAACCAGTGAGTTGTCTCGTGGTGATAAATTCATTTTTTTCATTAATCTCAACAGTCACTCCTTCATTCTTAGGAACACAATGGATCAGACTCACCCAAGCACTATTTGAAATTGGATATATAATTCTAACATCTAACCATTTCAAAATTTCTTTCATTACTACTTCTTTCATCAATGGATTTAATCTCCTTTGCGGATCAGCTCTAGGTTTATGTGGTTCATCCAATAAGATTCTATGCATGCAGATTGAAGGACTGATTCCTTTAACATCAGCTAAAATCCAACCAAAAGCATTAGCTTTTCAAGGTTTCTAGCAATTTTTGCTCTTGTATATCAGTCATGTATGAGGAAACAATAACTGATAAAGTAGATAATTCTCCTAAGAACACATACTTCAAATGGTTTGGAAGTATTTTCATCTCAAGCTCAGGGGGTATAATGATAGATGAAGTTAAAATTTTATTATCATTTTCTGTAATATCCAACATTTTAAAATTTTTTTGAACATAATCAAGTTCTTCATTATCTGTGTCAACATATTTTTCTTCCATTTCATTTTTTTCTCACTTTTAAAATTTTCTTGTTCAAGTTTTTCTTCATATTTCTCCTTAAAATGCACATTTTCTAAATAATCACAAATATCCATTTGAAAGCATTCATCATCTTTTTCTGTTGTTGGATACTTCATAGCTTTCGATATATTGAATGTCACTTCTTGATCATTAGCTCTCATAGTTAATTCTCCTTTTTGTTCATCTATCATAGCTCTTTTAGTTGCAAGGAATGGTCTTCCCAAAATTATTATAATTTCTTTATCTTTCTCCATATCGAAAACAAAAAAATCCATAGAGAAAATAAATTTATCAACCTTTGCTTAAACATCTTCAACAACTTCTTTAGGATAAGTAATAGAGCGATCAGCTAACTAAAAATTTATTGAAATAGGAGAAATTTCTCCCATTCCCAACCTTTTGAAAATTGATAGAGGCATGAGATTAATACTGGCTCCAATATCACATAAGGCTCTTCCAAAAAATTTTTCTCCAGTAGCACAATATATAGTGAAGCTACCAGGATCCTTTAGTTTTTCAGGAAGCTTTTTCTAAGTAATTGCGCTACACTCCTCACTGAGTCCAACAGTCTCATTATATGTAAATTTCCTATTCTCATTTAATGTACCCTTCATAAACTTCACATAATTAGGTATTTATTCTTGCTCTTCAACAAAAAAGATGTTTACTGATAATTTTTTAAGGATTATAAGGAATTTTGAAAGTTGTTTTCACTCTTTTGTTATTCCAATTTTTGAGGAAACAGATGTGGTGGTCTTTATACGGTAATTTTCATTGGTTTAAGCAGATATTCTAAATATGGATATATATGCTATCATGTCCTTTATCAGCTTCTACCTTCTCTTTTTCAACATGAATGTCTTTTTGCACTCTTGATTCTAATTCTTTTCCAATTCTTAACTGTATAACTTTAATTTGTTCTTTATTTTGATCCTTTGGGTTAATCTCAACATTACTAGGAAAAGTTCCAGAAGATCTACTAGTAAGTGCAGTAACAATATGCACCAATTGATTTTCAGTATTTTTAATAGCAGCTCATTGACGTTGCAATTGGTTCCCTTGACTTTGCAATTGATTCCCTTGACTTTGCAATTAATTACCCATATTTAATTTCAATTATTCCATAGATAACTTCTTCTCCTTGAATTGCGTGTTACTATTGAATACTGGAGGATAAGAAGGTCTATAATTTGTGTTTCTCTGGTTGTTTGGATTTCCTAATGGGTTCACAGAATTGTTCCCTCACTGCGGGTTAATAGCAGCAGTGTTATTATGCCAATTTAAGTTTGGTTGGCTCTTCTAACCGTGATTATAATAATTAGCTTAAGGATTATTGTTTCTATTATTTATAACATTCAAAGTTTCAGATTGAGAATCTACTATCTGTCTCAATGAATTTTTTTCTAACACCAGAGGCGTTTGAGAATAGTTCATTCCATATTAATTTATTTTCTTTGAAATAGTAGCAATTTGAGAAGCCAACATAGATATTGCATCGGAATCATGAATATTAGCTACTCTTTTTGGATTTACCCGTTCTGAGGGACATTAAAAATTATTAGTAGTCATTTCTTCAATTAAAGAATATGCCTCATCAAAAGGTTTTGACATTAAAGATCCACCAGCAGCATATCAATAATCGATCTAAGAGATGCCACTAATCCATTATAAAATGTTAGAATTATTAACCAATCTGGTAAAGCATGATATGGACACTTCTTAAGGAGATCTTTAAATCCTTCTCATGCTTCATATATTAATTCTTCTTCAAACTGACAAAAATATGTAATATCATTTCTAAGTTTAGCAGTTTTTGAAGGTTGAAAATATTTGGATAAAAATTTTTGTAACAGTTCTCCCCAAGTTTTGATAGATCTAGGTGCTAACGAATTTAACCACACCTTAGCTTTATCCCTTAGTGAAAAAGGAAAATGTCTAAGCCTCACAGCATTGTTCGACGCTCCGTAATTTTTAAATGTAGCACACAGTTCTAGGAAACTAGCAAGATGTAAGTTAGGATCTTCATTTGGTGTACCACTAAATTGATTATTTTGTGCATTTTGGATAATAACAGATTTTAGCTCAAATGAATTAACAATTACATCAGGATTTTGAATAGTTAAATAAATTTTATCTACTGTAGGGTTTGCATAATCTCTTAAAGGTCTAGGTTGATGTTCATTTTCATGTCTTTGATTATCGAGATTGTTCGCCATTTTGCTCAAAATTTTAAATTCTTTTTGTTGTTTTCGAATTTTTCTAATGGTACGTTCTAACTCTGAATCGTAAGGTATTAAACCTTCAGATCCAAAACAATGGATACACAAATACAAATTAAAGGTTTTCAGTTACTATTAATTTACCATTGCCTCCCCGGTAATGGAGTCAAAAACTTGATGTGACGGTTGTAAATACGAAGTAATAAATTTTTGCAAATAGTTTAAATTTAGTCAAAGAATGTAATTAGTTTAATAAGGTTGCAACTGATCTATATGCAAGTATATATATCGTTCAAGTAATACAAGGCTCTAGTGGAGCCCTGGTTATCGATCCTACAGGGAGGAAGCAAACCTTAAAGAGTAGCACAAAAATCTAATATTCAATTTGCAAAGCACTTAATGTATTACCAAAAATGTTACAGTTTAACAATGCTAGAGATTTTAAATTCACTAATTACTTTTTATGCTTCAAATTAAAGTAACTACTACTATAATCAGTTTTTGTAATGCAAGGTTCAAATTTAGAGAAAGTATCCTCCATCTTGCAATGATATTATGGTGAGTGAATGATAAATATTAGCATAATCTGGTATTGTGTCAAATAGAAGCATAACTATTCTTTATCCTCTTCCGAGTGCTATAAAGAACATTAGCTAATCCTAGGTTTAGCCCTAAATCCGTGGTTAGGCTGGGAGTATACTGGCTCACACTCTGGAGCTCCCACTTCCCTTCGCCTGAAGGCTAATTCTTGCTTTAATTTCCAAACATTGGGACCAAATTGAACATATTTTCCTATTTATTTGCACGCAACCCCCATGAACTTCTCCATCCATGAAGCTTAAATGTAATCTCCACTTTTGTTGTAGAAAGCATAGCCCTTTCGGATTGTATGTTTCACAATATATTTTAACAAATCAATTGGCCAGATCGAAAAGTAACTGAAGAACAAAATGGAAAATCATCACAATTTCTTATCTTTTATATGACACATCTAATCTAGACTATCACATCACCATTTATCATTGCAAGGAGAAAGACAAAGAAATCTACCTAGAATTCATTGGGAAGGTATGACAAAACAAGGACTTTATATATAAAAGTAAAGTCATACAAACTATGAAAATTAAATACAACTTATCTTGATTTCTTCCCCAAGCAAATCCCTTAAAGTTCCCTTGGATCTCCTTCTCTCTTCACAGCAACACGCAATTCTCACTTGGAATAGTAGGGAAGAAGCAATCTCACTTTCTCTCTCCTCCTACAACTTTTTTGAGAAGAATCTCTCACAAATCAACACTAAAAACCAAACCCTAGACTCTAAACTCTCTTTAAAGACTTCCTCTACGCTCACACACAATTTATACATAAACACACACACACACTTAATTCTGGCGTCCAAAACTAGTTAAAATAGTCTATGAATGAATTTCCCAAGAGTTGCAACAATAATCCCTCGTAAAGTCGTTCAAATACATTGTATATGGCCTCCACGAACATTAGGCACTATCGGCGCTGAATAGAGCACCGTAAGCGACCTATTTCGAGATTTAATTTTTGGCTATATAGAAAAACGCACCGTCGGCACTGGTTTAGGCGTCGTCAACGCTAGATCTTCAAAAATCTGGTTTTTACCTTTTATCGCTCCAAATTCGTTCATTTTCACTTTTTTGCTCTATTTACTTAAGTTCATCATACCTGCAGTAAGGCATGAAAAATACATTTCATTAAAGTACAATATCACCAAAAATGAGTATGAAATATATATGAAAAATTAAACATATTTTTGGTGCATCAATAACACGTCATGACTTTTGCCACTTTACTAGGGTTGAATCTCTTTAAAATGCATTAGAAAATATTAATGGTCATTTTCTCAATAACTTCCTAGGCCTCATTGAAAGTTTTTGAACTTAAAAGCCCCTAACAAATGCATCTATTATAAACATCAGTGATTCAACCAGCCCGTTAAAAAATATTTATATAATTAATAAATCATGTAGGATGTAGAGGGAGCATTTTCTAAGAAGCTCCTAAAAAATCTCTCAAGCCTCATAAATAGACTCTATCCATTTGAGTAAGGACATAATGACATTCCTAAATTTAACCATTTTAGATAGAGGCAAATATTTAGCGAGGATTTTATGCCCAAGTTTATTCCAGGTTGTGATAGAACCATGCGGTAAATAATTAAGTCACATCTTAGCTTTATCTGTATAAGAGAATAAAAATGATCTAAGCCTAATAATATTGTCTAATATACCATTATATCTAAAAGTTACAAATAATTATATAATGCTAACTATGTGCCTATGAGGGTCACCTATTGGTGAACCTCATAATTAAATATTGCATAACATCTGATTTATTTCAAGTTTGAGTTAAAATATATTGGCAAAAATGATTTTCGATTAATGCTCTTGAGTATTTCCTTAACCATTGTGTTGTCAACATCGCTGACTAGTCTAATCTTGTCATTTTCTTCTTCTAAGTTTTCAATTATTCCTACTAAAGTACTAAATTTATTTTGACCTTAAACTTAAAACCATGAACACTGAAGAAAAAAATTTTAAAATAGGAATGCACAAGACTAAGTACAAGTGAAATGTAAAATAACAAAATACATGGGTAGGCACTGTGGTGCTTGGTTTTCAGCGTTATAGTGCTATTGAGACATTGCTACAATGTTAGCAAGGCAGTATTGTGGTGCTACGCCGCATAGTTGAATTTTTTAGATAATCGACAACAATATTCTTACAACTTAAATTCAACAACAATGTAAAACTATTTGGTAATAAGAATAAAATAAGTTAAAGCACAATTAAAATTACAATAATGAACTTAAACATAAAATATTTTATTAATATTAACCTAAATAAAAAGGTCAACACTGTTTCCTAGCAATAATACCAACAATTTGATCAGTAGTGCAAAGAAACATAAGAAAATCATACAAGTATACATATTGATCAAGGAGTATTCAAATTTTTTAGTCTGAATTATCGATCTAATGAGTCACAAATTGGTTAATTACTATAATTCCAGTTCAACTCAAATGTTTTGAATTTTAAAATTTTTTCTATGTTTTCTAAATTAAAATGTGTCTAATCTAAAGGTGTTAGAGTTTTCTAATGTTTGATAAATTTTATTGAATTGGTTTAAGTAATATTCAATGATTGTTCATGAGATTTTCCCTAAAGTACTTGACAATCAGGGAATATTTTAATTTTTATTCTTTTATGAGACATAATAAGCGTTAAAATCTCATATAGTAATTAGATTTTCTTAAGCCTGTAAAGATTCCCATAATTCTTTATTCCCCTAAATATATCATATATATTTATTAAAATATTTCCATTCCAATCAGTGCTTTTTTTTTAACTTAATTGTGCCTCAAATCTTCTTCTGATAATCTTATATTATAATAATTTTAACAACTTAATGGCCAGTTGAAAGTGTAAATGAGGTTTAAAAAGTTAAAATATCAATTTTAAATTTTAAATCTTATAGATATAACATGGAATCACATAAATTTTACCTGATCAACTCAAAGAAAAAATAGATTTAGTTATATATCACGAGTGTAGTGATAACATGCATTCCCTTTAAAAATAATATGAAATTACAAGAAAAAGGGATAGAATAGATAAAAATTTTAATTCAACCCAAGTTATAATGCTCTTCCTTCTTCAATTGAGTCATCCACTTGCTTCATTTTGTAAATGTCTCTCAATACAAGTTCACACACTAACTTTTCACTTAAAAGTGAAAACCCTAAACAAAGAATATAAAAGTTAAATGCTAAAGGCTCCTAAAGCTTTCTAAATGTCCCCTCCCTCATCCAATATAAGCCTTCATATAGAATTTGAGCCAAACTGTTGCTTAAATTGCCCAAACTAAAATATTTGAGTGTTAAATGTTGGGCACAGCTTTGTAGAGCTGTGGCACTACTATATGGTGTGACAGTACTGGATCCAAACACCATATTTCATGATCACTAATTTACTAATTAGTAGGTGAGTGCAGCAACACTATCTTTTTAGGGTGTCGGAGACATTCTGTGTGGATGTTGGAGTGCTTGTTTCAGGTGCCATAATATCTTGCTCTCGGGTTTTTAACATACAAAACTCCATTTCGGGTATTGTGGCACTGCTTACTGGCACCAGGGCTATCAAAATGGCGCCATGATGCTATATGCTTGGCATCAAGTCAAAATGTATAATTGTCCTCTGAAAGATATGTTCCACATATATTATGTAAAATAGAGAAAATATACCAAGAAAAAACATAAAAGTGATACAAAAATAATAGTAAAATATCACATAATCACACAACTTGGCACACTTACATGGGAGCTTGTGGAATGAAGAGAAGAAGGATGGCTTAATCACATGAATGGAATTTACAATACGAATTTACAATCCTTATCAAGATCATGATAGCCATTAAACACTTTTAACAATTCTTGGAAATCATCTAGTTAAGTATAAATCATATGGTTAATCTAATGAAGGAAACACATAGAATTTTTAAGGGACATAAAATGATAAAATATTATCAAGTCCCTAATATAGAGGCTCTAACAATAAGCATGAAATTTTGCTATATAGAATGTGAGTACTCCCTACTTCAATGTCAGGCAAATGAATTCATTCTCGTTATAAGTTTAGAAGCCATGAACTTTGACTCATTAATTCCCAATCACAAGGTGAGTTCAATATTCAATTTTAGTTAAAAATATATAATAGACCTATATTATGTTAACAAATTCATTATGATTTTATCCTAAGAGATTAGGTGTGTGAATGACCTGAACAAATAACATAAATAAATAAAATATATAAAATCAAAAACACAATAGAAAATAAATATAAAGCATAATATATATATATATATATATATATATATATATATATATATATATATATATATATATATATATATATATATATATATATATATATGAAAGGACAGTTACCACAAGGTTTGACATAATATCCAATTATAGATCTATACAAAAATAAATATTCTGAACTTCAAATATGAAACAGATAAATCAAAATATTTATGTCAGTGTTAAACCTATTATAAAGTGTTCAATCCTTGTAAAAATTTATTGGATTTTCATGAGATTTGTTTCTATATTTCCTTGCTTTAAATATATAAATATATGAATTTTTATATTTTGATCATGTTAGTTAAGGTTAAATGCCTAACGAGGCATGTATGAATATATGTTAATATACTTTATTTTATGTCATACCGATGTTAGCATATGACTATCTTATTATGGCAGCTCATACTCATAATTATAAGCATAATTGAACTCAAAATTATATTATTAATATCAAAAAACTTATGATCGTTGGAAATCATTGACTATCTTTTCATAATATCATCTACATACTTCTTTTTATATTGTTTACATTGCATTACCTAATATCTTTTCATCTATGCTTTAGTAAATATCAATTCTTTTTGGGGTTTGATTTATCACTGGTCACTAGAAAATATATTAAGAATTTCATACCAATTTTATATGAAATTGCACTTTAAAGAAATGTATTTTCTTTGTTTTATTGTAGGAATGAAGATTTATAAGTACTAAAAGTAAAAAGCAAAAAAGAAACAAATTTGGAGCAAAAAGGACTCAATTTGATAAAAATTGAACTGTCCCGCCGACGACAAGATTTAGGCCGGCGACGGCGAGTTTTTCCCTAAAGATTTTTAATATATTATAAAGAGCCCGCTGATGGCGAAATCGAGCCCGCCGACAGCGAGATCGGCGTGGTTAGCCTATCTTCTAGAAGCCCGCCGACGGCGAGACAGTTGAAAAAAGCCAAAATACATTGAACCTGGACGCTTTTTGAAGAGGTGCTTAAGCAACCTTTGGAGAATTGACCCCTTCTATAAATAGAGACAAATTTTAGTCATTTGTGTGTCAGTTTTGTGTCATTTGTGTGGAAGTTAAGTGTAATTTAAGAGTCTTTTGAGTGAGTAGATAAAGTGTTTAGCGTTTTGGTGTGTCTGTATCTGAAGGAAGAGTCAAATGAACTTCAAGAATCTGCTTTGGAGAAGAATCGAGATAAGTATATTTGTTATTTGTTTGTTAACTTTAATGAAATTCATGCTTTGTATTATTTTTCTCATGCATTCTGAGTAGTTTCCTTAGTCTTTCTCATTGTTATCGAGATTTCGTGAAATGATGAATTAAAGTAGTTGTGCCTAAAAATATGAAGATAGAAATTGTGCTAATCTTTAACTTAAATCTTAATTTACTTTCAATCTGGCCAATTGATTTGTTAACATATGTTGAAGTATCAACTATAGTAAAGCTTACATCCAAGATTCAGGGAAGTTAAAAGCCTTCGAAGGAGGATGCAAATAAATATGGAAATATTAACTATCGGGCGTAGAATTAGACATTTTAGTATGACAGACTAAAATATTCAATTCGGTCTTATTGTTTGAGAGCTGAAGTGTAGATGTTAGCCCTCAGAGCGAGGGAACTTGGGAGCTCAAGTGGCAGTCGATATCCTCCCGACTTAGCTCGCAGATTCGCAATCAAACATAAGACTAGTCAATGTTCTTTGCACCTGGACCAAAGGGTAAAGAATAGGAATGCCCCTATTTGGCACAATACAATTAAAAACTTATTTAATTCTTCATTCACTTAATTCTCTAAGACAAGGAGAAATATACTTTTCTGAAATCTTATATTCAACCTTTAAGCATTAGTTTATTTCAGTCTATGTATTCTTAATTTCCGTATACTAGATTAGTAAGTAAGTTTACTTTAATTTGTCTTTGAAATTTTCTAACTTTCCTGTGGGATCGATATCTAGGACTCTATTAGAGCCCTATATTACTTGATAACGATACGTATACTTGCGTAGTATCCACAATATAAATCATAAAATCCATAAAAGAATCATCAGTATATATTCAGTGCGGATCAAGTTTTTGGTGCCGTTGCTAACTTTTTATATCACAATTGTAAGTTTAAATATCGAAAAGTGGATCAAGTTTTTGGCGTCGTTGCCGGGGAAGTGAAGTAAAGTAATTATTAAGGTAATTAATATAATCATTAAAATAATTACTAGAGTAACAAACTATTTTAAATATTACTTAAAAATTGTTTGCGTAAATTTGGAAACGAAAATTTAATACCTTACGATTCAGAATTAGAGCGCACAATTAAAATAATTAGAAAACAAAAGAGAGAAATTATAAATTTAACACAAATGGCAAATAATCCAGAAATTGAAAATATAAACTAACAAAGACCATTAAGAGACTATGTCAACCCTACATTAGATGAAATTCACCTTACTATTCAAAACCTTGTGTAGCTGCTAATTCATTTGAACTTAAACATGCAATTATCCAAATGGTACAGAATAATCAATTTAGTGGTTCACCTAATGAAGATCCTAATTTACATCTTGTTAGTTTTTGGAACTATGTGCTACTTTTTAATATGAAGGAGTATCTAATGATGCTATTAGACTTAGGCTTTTTCCTTTTTCTTTAAGGGATAAGGCTATGATGTGGTTAAATTCATTAGCACCTGGATCTATTAAAACTTGGGAAGAATTATCACAAAAATTTCTATCCAAATATTTTCCTCCTTCGAAAACTGCAAAACTTAGAAATGATATAACATTTTTTAGTCAGTTTGATGGAGAATCCATATATGAAGCTTGGGAGAGATTTAAAGAACTTCTTAGGAAATGCCCACATCATGTGTTACCAGATTGTTTAATTATACAAACTTTTTACAATGGATTAGTATGATCTCTTAGATTAATCATTGATACTGCTGCTGGAGGTTCATTAATGTCAAATCCATTTGATGAAGCCTATGCGTTAATCGAAGAAATGGCTACTAACAATTTTCAATGGCCTGCTGAAAGAATAAATCCTAAAAAGATAGCTAGTGTTCATGAAAATGATGCAATATCTATGTTAGCTTCTCAAATTGCTGCTATATCAAAGAAATTAGATCATTTTGGAATGAATTACTCTCCTACTATACTAGAAGAAAACTCATATGGACAAATTATAGATTCTCAATCTCCTTATGAAACTATAAATGCTATTAATAATAGACCCAATAATCCTTATGTGAATTATTATAATCCTGGTTGGAAGAATCATCCAAATTTTAATTGGAATAACAATACAACTAATCAACAATGGATGAACAACTCTATAAGAAATCCACCTAATCAAGGAAATACAAATTATAAACCATCTTATCCACCTGGATTTAATAACACTCAATTTAAAGATAAGAAGTTATCTATAGAAGAATTAATATTAAGTATGGGTCAAGCACTTGCAAAATCAAGGAAATCAATTACAAATTCAAGGAAATCAATTACAAAATCAAGGAACAAGCAATTAAAAATATTGACACTCAACTCTGGACATATTGCTATCGCGCTTAACAATAGAATTCCTGGATCTTTTCCTAGTAATGTGGAAATAAATCCTAAAGACCAAGGAAAAAAACAAATTAAAGCGATACAATTAAGAAGTGGAAAAGAGTTAGAAACTAAAATTCAGAAAGAAAAAGAAAGTAAAAATGAGGAAGTGAAAATTGAGAAAGAAAAGGATCACAAATATCAAAACTTAGAATATCCATTAATCCCTATGAAAATATCTAAAGAAAAACCACCACCACCATTTCCTCAACGACTTAAACAACATAAAAAAGATAAGCAATTTGCTAAATTCCTTGAAATTTTAAAAAAATTAACGGTAAATATTCCTTTTGTAGAAGCATTAGAACAAATGCCTAATTATGTAAAATTTATGAAAGATATTTTAAATAAAAAAGAAAATTTACAGATAATGAAACTGTTGCACTTAACGAAGAGTGTAGTGCAATTATTCAGAAAAAGCTTCCTGAAAAATTAAAAGATCCTGGTAGTTTCACTATACCTTGTGCTATTGGAGAAAAATTTTATGGAAAAGCTTTGTGTGACTTAGGAGCAAGCATAAATTTAATGCCTCTATCAATTTTTAAAAGATTAGAATTAGAAGAAATTTCACATACTTCAGTAACTCTTCAGTTAGTTGATCGTTCTGTGACTTATCCTAAGGGAGTTATTGAAGATGCGTTAGTAAAAGTGGATAAATTTATCTTCCCGGTAGATTTTATTGTTCTAGATATGGAAGAAGATAAAGAAATTCCCATAATATTAGGAAGACCCTTTTTAGCCACTGGAAAAGCTATTATTGATGTTCAGAAAAGAGAATTGACTATGAGAGTAAATGATCAAAAAATAACTTTTAACATAGCAAAATCAATGAAATATCCTGCTTTAGAAAAAGATGATGAATATTTTCGAATGGAAATACTTGAACATTTGAAAAATGAACATTTTAAAGAATATTATGAAGAAAAGTTAGAAAAAGAAAATATAGAATTAATTGAAGAAGTAGATAATGAAAAACTGGATTACATACAGGAAAATTTTGAAATGTTGGATAATACTGAAAACGTTGAAAAGAATATAGTTCCGTCAATAATTAGACCTCCTGAACTTGAATTAAAAATTCTACCTAATCATTTAAAATATGCTCACTTAGGTAACCATTCAACCCTACTAGTTATTATATCAGCTGAATTGAATGAATCACAGGAACAAAATCTGTTAGACACATTAAAAAAATATAAGAAAACTTTTGGTTGGACTTTAGCAGATATTAAAGGAATTAGTCCTTCAATCTGTATGCACAGAATTATTTTAGATAATGAACATAAGCCAAGAGTAGATCCTCAAAGGAGATTAAACCCAATAATGAAAGAAGTAGTCAAGATAGAACTATTAAAAAGGTTAGATAATGGTATTATATATCCTATTTCGGACGATCGTTGGGTAAGCCCAATTCACTCGTGTTCCTAAGAAAGGAGGAGTGACCGTTAAAGCTAATGAAAATAATGATTTAATACCTATAAGACAAGTGACTTGGATGGTGTATATGTATTGACTATAGAAAATTAAATGCGACCACTTAGGAAAGATCACTTCCCATTACCATTTCTAGACTCAAATGTTGGATAGATTAACGGACATAAATATTTTTGTTTTTTAGATGGATACACCGGTTATCATCAGATACATATTGCTCCTGAGGATTAAGAGAAAACTACATTTACTAGTCCTTATGGAACATTTGCTTTTCGAAGAATGTCTTTTGGATTATGTAATGCACCTGCAACATTCCAGAAATGTATGATGTCTATTTTTAGTAAATTAATCGATGATGGAACGAAGTATTTATGGATGATTTCTCCGTATTTGGAACGTCATTCGACGCATGCTTCGAATCATCTTGAAAAAGTATTAGAAGTATGCATGAAAACTAACTTAGTTCTAAATCGGGAAAAATGTCAATTTATGGTTACAGGAGGAATTGTATTAGGGCATAAAATTTCGGAAAATGGCATGGAAGTAGACCTCGCAAAAATTCAAGTTATAGCTAAATTACCACCTCCAACTATAGTGAGAGGGGTAAGAAGTTTTCTTGGACATGCTGGATTCTATAGACGCTACATAAAAGATTTTTAAAAAATTACTAAACCTCTATGCCAACTTTTAGAAAATGACAAGAATTTTGAATTCACAACTGAATGCTTAAATTCTTTTAAATTATTAAAAGATAAATTAATCACAGCACCTATAATAGTTTCACCTGATTGGGAGAAACCATTTGAACTTATGTGTGATGCTAGTGATTATGCTATAGGAGCAGTACTTGGGCAAAGATATGATAAAATTTTTAAAGTCATATACTATGCTAGTAAAACTTTTAATAATGCTGAATTGAATTATACATTTACTAAAAAAGATCTATAAGCAATTGTTTATGCTTTTGATAAATTTAGGCTTTATCTAATTAGAAATAAATGTATTGTGCATACTGATCACTCTGCTATTAAATATCTAATACAAAAGAAAGATTCCAAACCAAGAATAATTAGATGGACATTACTAATGCAAGAATTTGATTTTGAAATCATTAACAAAAAGGGAACTGATAATCAAATAGCAGATCATTTATCAAGACTAGAATATAATGAATTATCTGATACTGATAATGAAATTACTGAAAGTTTTCCTGACGAACAATTATATAATATAAATGAGTGGAAAATACCATGGTATGCTGACATAGTAAATTATATTGTAAGTGATATTTTACCACCTATGTTAACTTTGCAACAACAAAAAAAATTCATTCATGATGCTAAAACATATTTTTGGGATGAACCATATTTATATAAGCAATGTAAGGATCTTATAATTAGAAGATGTGTGCCTTATGAAGAAACGGAACAAATCATTCATAAATGTCATGATTCTGATTTTGGAGGACATTTTGGAACAGATAAAACTGCTTATAAAATTTTACAATCTGGATTTTATTGGCCTACTCTTTTTAGAGATGTTTATAGATATATCAAAACTTGCGATAGATGCCAACGAGTAGGTAATATATCTAGAAGAAATGAAATGCCTCTAAATTTTATATTAGAAGTTGAAATTTTTTATGTTTGGGGATTAGATTTTATGGGACCATTTGTTCCTTCATTTGGAAACTCATATATATTAGTTGTTGTTGATTATGTTTCTAAATAGATTGAAGCACAAGCTTTACCTCGATGTGACGCTAAGAGTGTTTCAAAGTTTCTAATGAAAAATATTTTTACTAGATTTGGAATGCCGAGAGTGATTATCACTGACGGAGGTTATCATTTTAGAAATAATTATATTCACAAACTAGTAAAAAAATTTAACATTATTCATAAGATATCAACTGCTAATCATCCACAAACCAGTGGATTAGCTGAAGTTTCTAATCGAGAGATTAAACGTATTTTAGAAAAGACTATAAACTCTAATAGATTGGATTGACCTATAAAACTAGACACTGCATTATGGGCATACAGGACTACTTGTAAAACTCCAATTGAAATGACTCCTTACAGGCTTATTTATGGAAAGACTTGCCACTTACCAGTTGAATTAGAACATAAAGCTTATTGGACAATTAAAGAATTTAATTACAATCTGAAAGAAGCTGGTGAGAAAATACTATTGCAATTGAATGAATTAGATAAATTAAGAAATGAATCTTATCATAATGATAGAATTTATAAAGAAAAAATGAAATTATGGCATGATTGGAAGATTAACCTGAAGAATTTTGAGCCAGGACAAGAAGTTTTGCTTTATAATACAAGATTAAAATTATTTCATGGGAAATTAAAATCTTGATGGTTAGGGCCTTTCACTATAACTCAAATATTTTCATATGGAACTATAGAAATTGAAGATCCAAAAACTGGGCATAGATTTAAAGTAAACGGACACAGATTAAAACCTTATTTTGAAGGGATAAGACCAAATTTTAAAGAGGTTTTAATGCTCAGTCAACCTGATTATTAATTAAATTAGGTCGGGCTGACGACGTTAAACCAAGCATTTTATGGGAGGCAACCCATAGTAATTTTTAATTATGATCTATTTATTAAAGTTATTGAAAAATTAAAATAAAGAATGAATTCTACTCATTTTAATTTTTTAGAATCATCACAAATTTGAATCTAAATGAAGGAATCAGAAAATATTCAGACCGGAGTGAAAAATTGGGCAATTTACCTAATCTCACCGACGGCGAGATCGATCCTGCTGACAGCGAGATCGGTGCGCCCAATTTCAGTTTAAATTAATTAACCATCCCGCCGACGGCGAGATCGTTACCGCCGACGGCGAGATAGTTCAAAAGTGGTTTTTGCGAGTTATTTTGCGGTTTTGGACGGTTCTAAGGCTATTTCTCTATATAAAACATTTAAAACTTGATTTTTATACTATCTTCTTCCTTAGAAACAACTAGAGTCCCTCCAAAACAATCTATTATGGCCTCCAAACTACTTGAAACCACGAAATCTGGAGTTTTTAACCGATGAAAGTTCGTCAGTTCTGAGGCTCAGCGACTATTCAACAAGGTTTTGATGAAGAAACGTTTGATTAAAGAAAGAGGATTCGTAAACAGAGGAGCGGAGAATTCAACAACAACAATTGAAGAAATGATTAGGTATTCTGCTATACCACATCTGTTGTAGTCATTCCAGTAGTCAAGGAATTCTACTCTAATCTGCATGCGATCCATAATGGAAGTGTTTACGTAAGAGGCAGATGGGTAACTTTCAGTCCTTGAATAAATGAATTATACTCGATTGAAAATACCCCTGTTTGCCACTATTCAAATTTTGTTCCTGCAAGATACAAGATGAATGAGATTTACAGATATCTGACCGACGAACCTATGATTGGGAATTACGAGAAGACGGGTATATTAATTTTTCTGCATCACTTCTTAACCCCGTCTCAAAGCATTGACATTTCTTTATTTCATCAAAGTTATTACCCACTATAAGGGTAAACAAAGTTTCGAAGGAATGCATAATCTTAAATTACTGTATTCAATCTGGATTGCCTATTGTTGGATCTATCATTGTGAAGTCTGCATTAGGATTAATTGTGCATGGGTCAATTCATGGACTTGGAAACCCATCAACTATATTTGCTTTATGTATTCAGTACCAAGCTTCCTACGAAGCTTAGGAAAAAGTGCTATTGCCTTGGAAACCACTAGATCTGACAGATATGTTTCCTACATTGGATAACAATGATGGAACAATAATTATTTCTGATCAAGCATCCCAAAACAATCCTTTAGTTAAACCCCTGACTGTTAGAACAAACCTCATTTTAAGGAAACTTAAAGGATTAGAGAAGGAATTACATAATGTGATTAATTCTATTGATAATATCTCTGATTTATTTGATCACATCGATTGGAGAATGAAGGAGCACTTTGACCATACAAGACACCTGGAGGCGAGTTTTATACGACTATTAAGACAGAAAGGGTGGATTGAAGAAGAATCTACTGCAGAATTCCCTTTCAGGCCTTTCTATAATTTGTTTGTTCACCTGCGTTCTATTGGAAGCATCAGAGAAGAGATCAGTTCAGATTCTGATGAGTAGCAGAGATTTCTATTCATATTATATATATGTGTGTTGATTTGAATTTAGTTTTTGATATAATTTGAACTTTACGTAGATAATCTCAGTTTATATGACATTGTATGTTGTTTGTTTAGTCTCAGCATTTAGAGTAACGTGGTGTGGATTGCAATGCTGAGTTAAATGTGTTTGGGTTAATTTGATAAGTCAATTGTTAGTTTTGTAGTATTTGAAGTTTGTAAGTTCATGGATTTCATTTATAAAGTTATAATGTTTGTGTTGTGTGAATTTATGTGTTAATATAATATCTAATCTTAATAAAAAAATAATAATAAATATATAAAATTTAGTGACCGGAATGATGAACAAGGCTTAATCTAGATTAAAAACATTGTAAAAATTAAAAATATTAAAAATTTTGGAAACCCCGCCGACAGCGAGAAAAGCCCGCCGACGGCGAGGAAAAGTCCGCTGACAGCGAGAAAATCCCGCTGACGGCGAGATTTTCCCGAAACTTTGGCCTTGGTGAATTAATTAGCTCGCCGACGGAGAGAAATTTCTCGCCGATAGTGAGATCGCGAAATATACTTTATTTGACCGGTCAACCGACACTATTCATCGTCTCCCTCCTCAAACTTCAAAAAACCGACTTAGGGCTTGTGGAATCTTGGAATTGAAGCGATTTCAACACATTTTGACGCCGGATTTTATCTTGCCTTGGTAAGAGCTTCACTCCTATGTAAAAATTTTTTATTTTCACCATGAATTTCTTCTACATTGAGAAATTTTGGAAAATTTTGAAATGAGAAGAAAAGAATTAGAAGAAATTCATGAAACTTGATTTAGATTGATTTTAGTAACTATTGGAAGCTATCTTAGTAATATTTAGAAGTTTAGTTAAGATTTTTGTGAATTTCACAGATCAAAAAAATGGCTCCACGACAAAAGAGAAAAATGGATTACGAAGAAACTCGTTTTGTGAATGCAATGACACAATCAAGATATTTTCACAATATTCAAGCCAGAAAGTGCATTCAGGATCGAGTTTTCAAAGTCCTGGAGGTGAAGTAGAGTGAATAATTAAAGAAAGAGTGTGGGAAAACTTCTGTTTCATAACCAACAGAGCCGTTGTGGAAGTGGGAAAAGAATTCTATGCCAACTCGACACGAGTCGAAGATGCACCTAGGTTAAGGTTAGAGGATTTTTGTGGAATTCAGAGCTGCAAGAATAAATGCTTATTACGAAGTGCAAGACCCCTACACCAGTGAGTATGATACATTTGGAACTATGGAAGGACCACTGGAAGAGGTGATCGACTTTCTCACTGACGTGAAAGAAGTTTGGAAAATGAAGCAGTGAGAACGGGTAAACTTCCCTCTTTCTATGTTGAATGCATCATCTAAAGCCTGACACCATTTTATTTGTTCTACCTTGTTACCTACTTACCACCATAGTGAGGTAACAAGAGATAAAGTAGTTCTGAATTTCTGCATTCAGAACCAAAGAAGTATTAATGTGGGAAGTATAATTTATAAGAATATTAGCCAGGGCAAGAAGTGAAAGTGGAGGAGGACTAGGTCATCCTGGTCTGATCTATGCACTTTGCCAATTATCTGGGGTAAAGGCAAGAGATGATGAGGAATGGGTGGAGCCTATGAAACCCATTTCTCCGGCTCATATTAAGAAATATGAATCCCATGAAGGATGGAGATCTGGGACTAGGAGCTATGTACCTTCTTCGAGTAGAGATATTCCCTCTACCAGTTATGACCCTCCTCCTTATAGTACTTTTACCCTTCAAGATTTGATGAATGAGATGACTCTACAGCGGAAAATTTTTGAGAAAATAGAAGAAAAACTGGAGCATATTGATCAGAAAATTGGAGGCTTAGAGAGAATACATGATTATGACAGCGAGTATCTCCAGAGACATTCAGAGTATGAGATAGCCTATTATGATGCTGAGAATCGTTACAGGAGAGGAGAACTTGATGTTGTATTTCCCGAGTGCCCCCGATATACTTATTACCGACTTAATCCAGCCACCGATCAAGGAAATGACGATATAGTTTGGGACTTTCGATGCGGAAGATTAGATGTTATGTTTATTTGTTTAGTTATAGATTCTGATGTTGTTATTGTTTGTTTGTTGTTTTACATTTTAGTATTGATGTTTTAGTTTATGAACTTGATTATGATGTAGTGTAGATTGTTTTAATATTGTTGTTAAAGTTAGATAGTTTTTAAATTTTTAATATTTTCAAACTATTATTGTAACCTTGGATTGAATTAGTAAATGTATGTGGATGTAGTATAATATGTTAATATAAAATGTGGTAGTTTTAAATTAAACTTCTTTACCCAGCACTTTCTTTAATATTTGGTGTATAGAAAAATACTAACAGTACATGTTAATTAAGTAATAGAAAAAGCCTGCAGAACTTCAAAAAGAAGAAATACCTAAAGCTCAAAAGTATGATTTAAATATTACAGTTTATTTCCTTTTCACCTTATATAGATAGATAGAAAAAAATTAAGTCTGGGGGAGGAAAAAATATAAATTTAATTATTAAATTGTTCTCAATTTACATTTTCAAAATTATTATAAAAATGAATTTCTGTAGTAATTTTAACTCGGTAAACTAAAATTGATTTATTTAATTATTATAGAAAGTTAAAAGAAATACTTTTAATGATTAACTAATTTTTAGATTAAGGATATTTAGTATAAGAGAATAAGAATATAATTAACTATTTATAAGTAAAGAAAACTATATTTTCAAACATAAAATTCTTAGGTATTTAGTGGAGAAAGAAAAGATTGAAACTCAATGAAGTAAAAACTTTGAAATATATAAAAGAGAAGTAAATGTTTCCAGCTTCAAATTTAGGAAGAGGAGAATGAAGTTCAAAATTATTAACGTACTAACCAAAAATAGTGATCCTAACTTAAAAATAAATAAATAAAAAAGGATTGAAAATCAATCCCGAAAGAAAAGGATATATATATATATATATATATATATATATATATATATATATATATATATATATATATATATAAAGTGAGGAGAAGCTACATTTGAATCAACCTTAAGGATAAACTTCAATTACATTTCTGAACTTATATATATAGATTAGTCTTTTAATAAGTAGTGTTTTCATGAAATTCCAATCATCTGAATATCTTAAGTAATTTAGTGTTGAAAAATATAGTCATTCTTGAAATAAATAGATGACTAGAAATTTTAAACTTGAAAACTAAATAGCCTTACATTTATAGAATCAGTTTAATTATTTAAAAAAAAAATTTTCTATTAAACTTTACTATAATACTTATTTAAATCAAATTCATAGTATTACTGAATTAAAACTTTACTACAAATAATCATTTACTTTTATGTAGTATCTAAATTACTTGAGGACAAGTAATAGTTAAGTTTGGGGAATTTGATCACTAGAAAATATATTAAGAATTTCATACCAATTTTATATGAAATTGCACTTTAAAGAAAGATATTTTCTTTGTTTTATTGCAGGAATGAAGATTTATAAGTACTGAAAGCAAAAAGCATAAAAGAAGCAAATTTGGAGCAAAAAGGACGCAATTTGATAAAAATTGACTGTCCCGCCGACGGTGAGATTTAGGCCGCCAACGGCGAGTTTTTCCCGAAAGATTTTTAATATATTACAAGGAGCCCGCTGACGGCGAGAACGATCCCGCCGACAGCGAGATCAGCGAGGTTAGCCTATCTTCTAGAAGCCCGCCGATGGCGAGATCAAGCTGCCGACAGCGAGACAATTGAAAAAAGCCAAAATACATTGAACCTGGACGCTTTTTGAAGAGGTGCTTAAGCAACCTTTGGAGAATTGACCCCTTCTACAAATAGAGACGAATTTTAGTCATTTGTGTGTCAGTTTTGTGTCTTTTGTGTGGAAGTTAAGTGTAATTTAAGAGTCTTTTGAGTGAGTAGATAAAGTGTTTAGCGTTTTGGTGTGTTGTACTGGAAGGAAGAGTCGAAAGAACTTCGAGAATCTGCTGGGAGAAGAATTGAGATAAGTATATTTGTTATTTGTTTGTTAACTTTAATGAAATCCATGCTTTGTGTTATTTTTCCCATGCATTCGAGTAGTTTCCTTAGTCTTTCTCCTTGTTATCGAGATTTCGTGAAATGATGAATTAAAGTAGTTGTGCTAAAAATATGAAAATAGAAATTGTGCTTAATATTTAATTTAAATCTTAATTTACTTTCAATCTGGCCAATTGAATTGTTAACATATGTTGAAGTATCAACTATAGTAAAGAATACATCCAAGATTCAGGGAAGTCAAAAGACTTGGAAGGAGGATGCAAATAAATAGGGAAATATTAACTATCGGGCGTAGAATTGGACATTTTAGTGTGATAGACTAAAATATTCAATTCGATCTTATTGTTTGAGAGTCGAAGTGTAGATGTTAGCCTCGAGCGAGGGAACGTGGGAGCTACGAAGTGGCAGTCGGTATCCTCTCGACTTAGCCGCAGATTCGGCAATCAAACATAAGACTAGTCAATGTTCTTTGCACTCGGACTAAAGGGTAAAGAATAGGAATGCTCCTATTTGACACAATATAATTAAAAACTTATTTAATTCTTCATTCACTTAATTCTCTAAGACAATGAGAAAGATACTTTTCTGAAATCTTATATTCAACCTTTAAGTATTAGTTTATTTCAGTCTAAGTATTCTTAATTTCCGTGTACTAGATTAGTAAGTAAGTTTACTTTAATTTGTCTTTGAAATTTTCTAACTTCCCGGTGGGATCGATATCTGGGACTCATTGAGAGCTCTATATTACTTGATAACGATACGTATACTTGCGTAGTATCCACAATATAAATCATAAAATCCATAACAAAATCATCAGTATATATTCAGTGCGGATCAGGTTTTTGTGTTATTGCTAACTTTTTATATGACAATTGTAAGTATAAATATCGAAAAGTGGATCAATCACTCATTATAATAATATTTTTCTCATATATGCTCTATTAGTGTATTTGATGGATTATTGCCACAAAAGTAAATCCTTCATCAATATGCTTATTTTAGTATTTTTTATTTGAGTAATTTGTTTATTTACCTATTGTTACATTTTTCTTTTAAAGAATTTCATGAGTTCCTTTAGTTGATCAATGATTGACTCTTATTATGATACGAAATGAAAGTTTACTTTCTCTTCCTTACTCTTATTATTTATATTATTTATTTATTAACTTTATTTTTTGTGAGTAGAAATTTGTTTATATTCATTTATCACATTCTATGTTATAGTGTGTACTACTGCGCCTAAAGGTTTGACTATCTTGTCATCATAATTATTTAAAATATATTGACTATAGCATAGATATCTCATTTATTGTATAAGCTTCACATGTTTTCTCGTTCAATTTTGTGGGAATAATATCAAAATTTTCTTGTGCCATGAATTGTTAGTAGGAGTGTAAACGAGTCGAGTTTGGACGAGTTCATGCTTGGCACGTGTTTGGCTCATCAAAAATTTCACTGTTCGCGTTCAGCTCGTTTATATTTCGAGCCCAAAAAATTTATCTGTGTTCGGCTCGTTTGCTTAATGAGTCAAACACAAACTATTCATGAACAACGAGTCATTTTGACAACTCTAGTTATACACCCGTAGGATATTAAGGATAAGGACAATATATAAATCTTATTATTTATATTAAATTATACATTTAAATAGATATTAATATGTTTTTTTTTTCATTTTATAATTAATAAATTAAATTGATTATAAATCTTTATAGTCTTACAGTCAATTAAATTATTTAAAAATAATATTTATCAATTATATATATATATATATATATATATATATATATATATATATATATATATTAAGCATAAAAAATTATTCACATTCTGCGCATTTGCTTAACAAATAAATCGAATTCCCGCTAATTACTGTTTTTGATATATATATATATATATATATATATATATATATATATATATATATATATATATATATATATATTAAGCATAAAAAATTATTCACATTCTGCGTATTTGCTTAACAAATAAATCGAATTCCAGCTAATTACTGTTTTTGATATATATATATATATATTCATTAGGGTTGTTATGGACATTTCGTAATTGATCAAAATTTTAACGGCGCAGACGGTTGTTAGTATACTCCGGATCTACCTTTTTCCTCCTCCTCCCTAAGATCCCTTACAGCGCCTCTATATATCTGGCTTCACCCCGCGCTAATCCTCCGCTCTCATCTGTTCCTCGAGGAAAATTAGGCAATGGTGGGAGGGAGAGAGATATTATAATAAAGCTTGGAGGGTTAATCGCTCAAATTAGGGTTTCTTCGTGTTGTCTAATCACGGCTCTTCTTCGAGCCCGGGCGCGGCACTTCAACCGCGTCTATCTTCGACGATCACAAGTGGAGAACCCCGCGGACAAGAAGCGGGGCGTGGGGCTCCTAGCCCTTGACAAGCACCGCTGCCCTTCCCCTCACGGTGGCCGTGGTGCCCTTCCTTCAGCAGGCGGCAGCCCATCCGACCTCCTTTTCCTTGCTGGCGGCGGCCATCTCTCCGCGCTATCTTTCTCTTACTAACTCTACCCCTCTCTCTATCTATTCCTTCCCAGTCTTTCTTACTTCTTCTAAAGTTTAGAGATGCTAACCATCAAAAGGGTCCCGACCGTCCTTTCAAATTACCAGGAAGAGGCTGCCGGATGCGGCCGCAACTGCCTTGGGGATTGCTGCCTTCCAGGTAATGGGCTTCTTTCTATCAGTTAATTTATGGATTCTGGGTTCATTAGTTTTACGTTTTAGGATTTGGGGTTTTGTTTGCAGTCTCCAAGCTTCCTCTTTATGCCTTTAGCCAGAGGTCGCCGGTTGTGGCTTCTCCTGCTCAGGGAGATCTTTCATCTGATTTTTTTCTGAACGCTCTCTTATTTGGACAGGTAATTGTCGTTGCTGAGGCCATAAAGTTTGACTCTTTATGTGTTTTATCTTGCTATGTGGTGATTTTTTGTTGAAATTGGTTTGGTGGGTTGTACAATGTAGTGGGAGGATCGCATGAGCCGAGGATTGTTTAGGTATGATGTGACTGCTTGTGAAACAAAGGTGATTCCAGGGGAGCATGGTTTTGTAGCGCAACTCAATGAGGGGCGCCATCTCAAGAAAAGGCCGACCGAGTTCAGGGTTGATAGGGTCCTGCAACCTTTTGATTCAAGCAAATTTAACTTTACTAAGGTTGGCCAGGAAGAGGTCTTGTTCCGATTTGAGGCTGGTGAAGATGATACAGCCTGCTTTATTGAGAATGCTTCTGTCGATGAGGGTGTTCGTCTTAATGTTGTTGCTATTAATGTAAGATTTATTTTGACGTTTTCTTCGTTTTTTTATTTTTTTTAATGTAGCTGAGGCATTTTTGTTTGATTATACTGTTAAGATTGTTCATGGTTTCAGGTGAGTCCGATCGAGTACAGCCACGTTCTACTGATTCCCCGTGTGCTTGAGTGTTTGCCTCAAAGGATTGATCCAGAAAGCTTACTACTTGCACTTCACATGGCAGTCGAAGCAGGAAGTCCCTACTTCAGGCTGGGTTATAACAGTTTGGGTGCCTTTGCTACCATTAACCACTTGCACTTCCAGGTAAAATATTTTATTTACAAGCAAAATCAACTTTACCTGGTATTGAACACTTCAAAGTGGAAAGGAGTGATTCATTTATAATCGAATAGAACTCTCTTTTTTTCCCGCAAAAAAAGGAAAAAAGTTAACATAGTATCTTTGTTTGTGTGGCAGGCCTATTACTTGGCAATGCCTTTTCCAGTGGAGAAGGCACCAACTAAGAAGATTCACATTGTTCAAGGTCTGGCAAAGAATGGTGATGTAAAGATCTCAAGTCTTGTCAACTACCCGGTGAGGGGCCTTGTTTATGAAGGCGGAAATAGCCTAAAAGACTTGGCTGACGTTGTTGCTCAATCCTGCATTTGCCTTCAAGAAAATAACATCCCATTTAATGTGCTTATTTCTGACTGTGGTAGGAGAGTTTTTATATTTCCACAGGTAAATTTTAACTTCATTTACTTTATAATCAATAGATTTAACTACAATTCACATATTTTATTACTCGAGCCACTTTTCAAAATGGAGTTATTAAAAAGATCATCTGTGAACTGTGTAGTGACTAATTTTGTGTGTTTGTTTATATGCACCCATTATGTTATGGTTATGTTTAGTTTAATAGATTACATAATTTTTTACTCTCTATTTTCTATTTGCTTGATATTTATGTGTGGCTGACATTCTCTTTTGGCATAAATTTTTCACCTTTTTCCAAAAATAATTGGTGTTATATTGGTTTTATGTTCTATTGATGCTGTAGTTTTAAAAAAGTTCTAGACATGGATTTCTCCTTAAGTTAGATTTTAAAAGTTTGGCTTATTAAGGATGTCATTGTGGATATTGTTGATTATCACTTTATTAGAGATGCCTTCTCTATTTTATTCTTGAACATGATCCTCTTTGAAGACTGAGTGTTTAGTTGGGCTTTCTTATATATGGGAAATTCACATACCTAGCACACAATTCTTATTTATTTACGTATCACACACCTAAACTTTCACTTTTTTAAAATGAAATAAACCTCTTCATGCATAAGATTTAAAGTACCAAAGTGCCACGTTAGTAACACACCTAAACTTTCACAATTACTAACGTGGCACTTTGGTACTTTAAATCTTATGCATGAAAGGGTTTATTTCATTTTAAAAAAGTGATAATAGTGATATTTTTGATGTGATATTAAAGATTTGAATGAAATGTGTGTAAAAATGAAAGATTTGGTGTGAGATATGTAAATGCATGAGAATTGAGTGCTATGTATGTAATTGCCTTAACGATGTGTATCCATTTAAGCTATTTGACTGTTTCCCGGTCTGCTTTTTGATTGATTGGTGACCTAGCATGTTAAACAAGTCTTGGAAGTTGAAAGCTCGCAACACTACCTTGCATAATATTGGATGTTTATATATCAATTTTCCTTGTTAAAAAGTTACTTTGGCCACTGTATTATAAACTTTTACAACACTGTAGATTTTGTCTAGTGCACCAAAGCGTGGATTTCATATTGAGCGCATATGTACCTGATTTGATGATGTGCTTCTTAAAGTTAAAAAGTTTTGTTATTTCTTCCAAATCTTGATGCTAAGGTGACATTTCTAGGATCGAAAATGGTTCATAAGGCAGGATTAATTATAAGAGGGATTATCCATTGTTAATACTTTGATACTGAAATAGCTTTAGTTTAACCTTATCATTTATAATTAAAAGTTTGAAATCCCCTAGCCATTTGAGTTTCTGAGTTGGTTTCTTCCTTGATGGCATTGTGCAGTGCTACGCTGAGAAACAGGCCCTTGGGGAAGTGAGCCTGGAGCTCCTAGAAACACAAGTGAACCCTGCAGTGTGGGAGATTAGTGGCCACATGGTGCTCAAACGGAGGAAGGATTATGATGAGGCATCTGAGGAATATGCTTGGAGGCTCTTGGCTGAGGTTTCCCTTTCTGAGGAAAGGTTTGAAGAGGTGAAATCCTTAATATTTGGGGCCACTGGTACTGTAGAGGCTGAGAAGGATGAGATGGAGACAAAGATGAATGAAGACGAATCCTTCCAGCCCACATCCACTGTGTCTACTTTCCTAGAAAGCTGTTTGGTTCTGCAGTGAAGGATGTGACTTATATTGTGCTTCTACTTTCTTTGTGTGCTTCAGCCAGCAGTTTTTAGGAGGAAATAATACAGTTGGTATATAACTGTCGTTGTATGTGGATGCCTTATTTCTATGTTGCTTCTTTTTATTTCAGCTTTTGTGTAACTTTGGCTTGTAAATGCTTAATGAAGATGTCTTGAGTCTGTTGTTTAGACTTGATGGCCATAGTGGTTGGGACTTATCTTCATGCTGATAAAACTTTTATTGAAAAATATGTTAGAAGTCACAAAAAATAATATAAAAATGGTATCATTTACACAAAAGGATAAAAGAACTTAATAGCCTTGTACATGAAGACATTCACACGAAGGAGTAAACACTAGCAGAATGAGACCAGCGAAAACACAAAATGGGATCCAGAAAAGAGAGCTCAGGGGCTGCCGCTGATTTTCAATGAGATGGCTCCATTCAGGGCCCTCAGATAGAAGATATATGGTAAACCACGAAGATAACACAAGGATACTATCTGTCGAAGGAAAAAGTACACCATGAAAGAAAATTAATAACCGTTCAAAATCAGGGTATGTAATGTTGGGAAGCCACACCTAGAACTAAATTTGTCTTCCAGTTACAGAAAAAAAATACTGTTTGGACAGCCAGTTGAGCCCATTGGTATAATCGCACCTAACATTAAAACTCATGCCAAAACTTTCTAAAGCCAAAAAAATCAAATAGGGTGATTCTATCCAGGATGCAACAAATGAGACGAGGTATCTGGTTGAATCTCCATACACGAAATGATACCTGTAAGTCGAGGAAATAGTAAGCATTAGTATGATATCCAAAGAAATTTGTATGGCAACACAACCATTAAATCCAGCAACACCGTAAAGCAAATCAAAGGGACCCCAAAACAGAAAGCGGTCATAAATCCTATTCGAATACATCAGAAAAGAAGCAATCCCAGATAGCCATTATTAAGGAATGCTAAAATAACCATAGGAAATCAAATGACAGGAATGAAAGAGTAGAATACATAGTTGAGCTTATTTTGAGTAATGTTATTGTGTTCATCATTACACTCCAAAAACACATTCCAACCGAGCTTTACATGGAAAGTTTTATCCGGGATGCGAGAGAGCATGATACAAGTCAAAGCATCAGAATAGAAGCAGAAAAACGCAACTCGAGAAGAAGCCCAATAAAATGAATGCAAACTACAATGATCCAAGGACTAGAAGTAAACAAATTTATCCAGTTGATTCTCCACAAATGAGTTCCAGCCAAAATAAATTATCTCTTTAGGTCCCATAAAAAACGTAGCAGATAGCAAAAGGAACATAAAACAGGCTGTGCTCAAGTGACCATGAGTGAACAAAACAACAAAATCCTACTGAATAGTAAGAAAAAGAACCACCCAACATAAGCCATATGAGAAGTCCTAAAAGGTTCAAAGCAAGCAAGTTTTAAGCAACCATAAGTGATCAAAACAACAAACACAAAAGAAAACTATAGGAGAAATAAATCTTTGTTATGGGAAGGAATATTCTCCCTAAATTTCCACCACCAATTTTTTTTTTCTTTAACAACAATACAAATTTTATTGAAAGTAACCTTTTTTTTTTTTTGCTCAATCGAATTCCAAAAAATCATGGAATATCTCTCTAGCCATATATAATGAGAAGTAAACGGAATTGTAAGAGGAAATAGTTTTTTGGATGTTTTGCATCTAATTATCTCAACATAAATCATAAACTGATTTAGGTAGAAATAAGAGCCACAGGGGATTTTGTCTCTTAAAACAGAGAAATAGAATTGACATTCAAAAATAAATGAGAATGGGGTTGTCAATTGCAACACAAAACACATTGAGAATGTACCGTGATACCTCTAAATTTTAGGCTATCCATAGTTTTAAGCCCCCCAATAATGACTTGCCAAACAAATATAGCGAATAGGAGCAAATGACGGGATAATCATCAATAGGAATTCTAAGAATAAGATAAATGCATTCAGAGGGAGTGTTTGTAGTGATAAAAAGATTCTAAATGTTATGTCTAATCGTAGAAGATAGAATAGTATCAACATGACATAAAATATGCCTAAATTTTAATCACCAAATCTTTGATAAAGAGAAGAAGTTTTATCCAAACGTCAAAGACAAAAAGTAGCTTACCAGTATTGGTAAATGAAGATTAATCCAACTTTTAATAGATGTGGTAAATTATGAGTGTTTTTTTTTCCAGAAAATAGATGACTTATTTCTCATATTGATCCATCGAGAACACAACGTTATGGATGCACTAGTTTGATAGTGTATTATTATAATTATAAATCCTCTACATCTTGGCATTGCACATAGAGTTAAGAGTATCTAGATTACAAAGTCCTAAACCCCCATAGAGTTAGGCTTAGTAGTGATATTCAATGTAATGGTATGTATTCAATTAATGGAATGATTAGAATGGAGAGAACTAGTCACCAAAAAAGTGATTTGTTTCTAATACCCATAGTTATAGTGCAAGATCTAAGCCAATAAAAGAGATATTTCCAAATGGTGAATTTTATATGCTATAATAATCTGCAAAGGAAAGAATTTTATGTTTCCAACCACTTAAATAATTTCATAGTTACTTCATAAGTCAATTGCAAGTAATGACAATGAGTTTAGATGAATTGACACCCAAAAGCTCTCATGGTAAAGGTTTTTTCTTGGAAACCAATAATAGCATAATAATATAATTTATTATGCTATGAAAATGATTTGGAAAAGCAAATGGTGGATTTTTTAGGGTTTGCTTGAAGATCAAAGGTTTCATAAAAAGATTGCAGTACCTAACTCGAATTTTTATATCCCTGGTTGCAGCTTTGCCAAAAATCAGCAAATTGCCTGCATAAATAACTTGACTGATATTCCTAGAATTAGATTGTCAATGCTAGTCTAGCCATCTAGAGAAAACATCCTTGGAAATAATGAAGAGATAGGGAGATAAATGATACCCTTGCCTTGAACCATAAGAAGAGGAGAAACATACTATAAGCTCACTGTTTATAATAATAAAATAAAGCACATTGAAAGTATAAGCTTCAATTCAGTTTGATAAATATGAAGGGAAATCTCATTCTTTCCAATCTATCAATAATGAAATTTTTGTTTACACAATCAAACAATTTTCTAATGTTAATTTTAGAATAAAAGCTCTTTGATTGGTTAGAAATATTAAAGCCTTGAAATAATTTATGTCTCTACCAAAAAGAAAGGCAAATTGAGAGGAGTGTATGATGTTATGTAAAATGAAGATTCTTCAACACCAATTTATTGGGGGAAAAGTCTGAAGTAAGAGATATAATCCATAGTAATTTATTGGCAATATTTTCAGTGATTTTTAAACATAAATCAACATTGAAAATTATAAAAATAACGAAGGGATATAATATTGGGGGAATAGTTCGAAGTAAAAACTTGCATGAGTGACTCGGCCCACACTTACGCAGTTATTTTTAATTCCTAGGCAAAAAACTTGACCCATTTTCTTTATGTGGCTAGTCTGTAAAATGAATAGTTATAGAGTTTAGAATTTGATTTATGTTTCACGCACTAGAGGTTTTACACAAGTGCACTTGTCGTTTCAAGTGATATAGGGTTTTCTTTTAAAACCCAGAGTATCAATCTCACAGAGAAGCGAGATAAGAAATTCCTTAAGCGAAGTTCCAATCTACTACTAGCAGGCCTTAGTTTGAAATGTCGATTAAAAGTGTTTCTATAATAACTACTCCTAAATACCAACCTAAATCTAAAGATAAATTTAACTAGATAAATTAGTTTTGTGAATTTTGAGATGTAAAAACTACATTTCTCTTGTGATGATCTAGATAAGGTTTAAGAATGAAATGCTTAAAATTTAATGTGGCCAGTGACAAACAAACATATTCTTTACCCTCATCCAAGTGCATAAAGAACATTGGCTAACCTAGAGTTAAGTTCTTAAATTTCAAGTTATGTTGGATAGGTTCTAGCATCTCACTTCTAGATTACCCACTATGCCCTCTCTTTAGGACTAACTGATTCTTAGGTTCCAAGCTTTATATCAAATTGTTAAGGATCTAGCCTATCACCCTAGAAGCGCTAATTTACACCCATCAATGAATATATGCATAACATGGCATTCCCCCTAAACTACTTCACCATATCCAACCGGACAGTGTAAGTGCAGTCATGTTATGAAGTCTCCACTCTTCTGAGTCTTAGTTTCAACTTACAAAAGATTTTAATATAACATATGGTCAGTACGTTATGTCAATAAAGCAACAGAGATATTACTCATCACATTAAAGTTGAAAAATCAATTCTAAATGCACTTTAGCGTCATACACATTTAACATATGTATCGCAAGAGAATAGTAAAGGAATCTGCTCACAAAGCATGAAGATTGCAATGAATCTTAACAAAATAAAATCCACTAAATATGAGTTCACAACAAGTACAATACAATATGGAACACAATACTTAGCTTTTCTTCCCTGAAAAGAGATGAAACAATCCTCCAACATAATCTCCAAGTGCTCCCAACAATGCTGCAATGACTCTCATACAGATTTCTCTCAAAATCTCTCACCAGTCTCTCCAAAAAAAGTAAAAATCTACATTTCCTACTTCTATCTACGACCTCTCGACGTCCCTGGAGTTTCTAGGAATTTAAAATGCGAAAATGTGTCTTTCCAATCGTGAAAATTTGCCTAATAACTCCTTGGGACGTGTCGTAACCGCCCCGGGCAGTTTCTAGCGCCTAGGTGTCATCTTTCTATTTTCTGGGCGGGGACTGGAGCTTAGACGCCAAAAAAACCTTGTTGGCAGCGCCCCCATTTACTACTGTTTCACTCTGTTAAATGTAAAGGGAATTAAGCATGAAAAAATAATAATGACATATCAAAATGCGTCTTGTCAAAATTTTCTTTTTTGCTCAATTTGACTCCAAATTGCTCCATTGTTTGCTTCATTTTCTCCAAAACTCAATTTCTCGCACATGTAATCAAAAAACATGCAAAATATCTTCCATTAAAGGGCAATATCATTAAATATGAGCATAAAATGTATAAAAAAAGTAGCACATTTTTAGGCGTCATTGAGTCTATATGAAGAGTGGGAAAAGAGATTGATCGTTCTTGAAGGCTCTATCTAATATGCACCATATGAGATTTTTTAGTTGTTGATTAAACTAACTAAAAAATAAAAACCAATATTAGGTAATTCTATTTTACCATAACCATATATAAAAGAATTGAAGTCCACCAATTTACCGGGGAGGGGAGGAACACCTCCCTCTTTATCAGGCACCCTCCTAATACAATTGAAATCACTAGCGATTAACCAGGGGACTGAAAATGAAAGAGGCAAGAGATATAATGGAGTCCCATAACATTTTGCTTTGACTGCGCTATTTTCAGCATATACAATGCAATAAAAAAAAGTTAATGACAATTGAAAACTAGAACAAACCGTGAATGTATTGAGGCTGAGAGTTGAAAATAGTCAAAGTAACATTTGCAAAATTAAACTTGATCCATATATGATAAATCTGAGAGAAATTAAAGCTATAAGCACTATTTTCATTATAAAAAAAGAGAGAAGCGCTCTGAGTATAACGGATAAAAAAATTGTAGATGAGTTGTGTTTTGTTTCAAGAAGGTAAATGCGTTCATAATTATTATTTTTAGTAATAATTTTATTGTCAGTGATCTCATTTTCACTAGTGAATCCTCTTACATTTCAAGTAACAAGTTTTACATAAAATATGGAGAAAGTTATGTTGGGGAGAATGTCCGCCTGCTTTGGATTTTCCTTTTTAGGTCTAGATGTGCTAGGAATGACATTAGGGTTTGTTTGATTCAGAATGTTTATAGGTGTGTTGTACTCGAAGCTGGATATTTAATTGGGGTCAAAGTGAGAGAGGTGTCAGGTGGAGAGTCTTTGGTGTTTGGGTTTGGAGGGGGAAGAAAGGAGGTAGATCTTGAGAGGTAATCCAAGCAATGAGTAAGGGATAAGGTTGTTGGGTTGTTAGAGTGAAAGGGAAGGAAAAAAATGATATTATGGTCGGAGTAGGGGAAGTATTGGTAGGCCTTAGGTGAGAGTGTTGCTTGCTAAGACTGTGAGGTTGAAGAGAGGAATCTTCTTTGCAAGTTCTATTACATCCACTGTTAGTATGGAAGAAAGGATGAGGTTTGTAATTTGAATCTTTATGCTAGAAATTTGGGTTATGAGCAAAAGTGTTATATGATTTGCAGGAAGTTTGTCTCCACTCATATATAACAATTTGAACAACATTATCCTCTTTAACATTTATATTGATGGAATTAGGAATGATTGAAGCATTATTACTCTAAATCCTCACCCATTTAATAATGAGATGATATACCAAAAAAATATTCAATTTTTATATAATTTTAATGTTTATATTTGGTGATATTGCACTTTAAAGAATGATATTTTCATGTTTTTGATGCAAGTATATTCAAATTAGTTATTTAGCTTAAAAAACAAAAATTACGAAATTTGGAGCAAAATGTGCGAAAAGGTGCACTGGTGTCGAACGTCACCCGAATCATTGGAACGGCGTGACTGGCGCCAAACAGCGCCAGGATTGTTATTTATTAAAATGCATTGAATTTAGATGGATTTTGAAGGGATGCCTATGGAGACTCTTGAAATTTCGGCCGCACATTATTTTAACACTTATTTTAGACAGAAAAAGAGAGGAAGCAAGGAGAAAAATAGAGCTAAAAATTTCATACTTTAATTTTTGAGAGATTTGGATTTTCTTTAAGAGTTGTAAAAGGAGAGGGAAAGTGAGATATTTCTTCTCTAAAAAATGTTCAATCCTTAGAGAGGGGTGCATATTATTGTAAGTAGAAGAAAGTTATTCAAAAGAACTTCAAGGGATTTGCTTGTGGAGGAGAGTAAGATAAGTTATTTACTTCACTTTAGTGTTGTGTAAACTTGTTTTTATATATATAAATCCATGTTTTGTTATCTCTTCTTCATGAATTCTGAATTGTTACTTTATCTTTCCATTTACTATGTGATATAGTGATGTGAAAAATCAATCAATGTTTTGAATATGATCTTAATTTCTTAATTGTGATGATTCAAATCGAACTTAATTTACTTTTCAATCTGGTCAATTTTTTTTGTTAAAATCTATGTGAAAACATATGAGCCCGTAGAGCTATGCTTTCAGCATTCAAGTACGAATCACATTTAATGTCATGGATGAGAGTAAAGTCTATGCGATTAAGTACAAATAAATAAGAAAATATTATTTGATGGGTGTATAATTGGTGATTTTAGGATGACAGACTAAAATCCCTAATTCAGTTCAAGTGTTTAGAAACTAAAGCGAGATTTTTAGCCTCAGGTGAAAGGAAGTGGGAACTTAAGAGTGACAGCTTGTATATTCTCAGCCTAACCATGAATTTAGATTTGAAACATCTGAATTAGCCAATGTTCTTTGTTGCTTGCTTCTATTTGTCACATGCAATTATTAATAAATTTGATTTTTCACTAGCTATTACCTTATTGTAAATGGGAAAGATACTTCTTAAAATTGAAACTATAGTTAAAAATACTTTGCTTTCTTACATTAGATTTAACTTTGAAGTTTAAAAAAATAGCATAGTAACTATAGTTTCGTTAGTCTTGCATTACAAAATTTATCTTTTGCTTTCGTACTAATAGTTTATGTAGTTTAAATACTATATTTTAAAGTCTCTTTATTATTAGTTGAATTTTACCTTTTTTCGTGGGATCGATACTTAGGACTCCATTAGAGTCCTATATACTTGAGTGATACTTATGCTTGCATTTAAGACCTAGTGAATATTTAATATTGAAAATATATTTTCGATCATAAAGAGTAATTTTATCAGCAGACATTAGGATCTGCATCATGAGACAAGTTCCTTTAGTTTTTAGAGTGCCTACAACTAATGAACTCCAAAATTACATGCAATCATAGAGATCTAATGTTCAGAAAAACAACATAGAGATAAGTTAGGTAGCTTAACCCAAACAGAGACTGTGTTGAAATCTTCTTATTGTCCTGAAAATTAGGAGGCCAACTTTTGAAAACAAAAGACTTCCCACCAAAGAAGCAAGGTTCCCCTTTCTAACGCCATATTCAAATCATCTATAAAAGTAAAGTTAAATAGAAAGAACCCTTTGTGATGGATATGAGATCGATTTAGCTTTCAAAGCTTACCAATAGCTTGCAGAAGGTTTATGTAACAAAGCCACTTGTTGAGAACATATCCAACTAGGTCAAGGTTTTCATGCATGAAACACTTCTCAATCTCATTATTGGAAAAGAAAAACTTCTTTTCTATGGTAAGGATGTGGGAGAGATTGAAGGTTTTGGTGCTTAGAAGGCAGAATGAGAAAAGCCCCTTCTAGTTTGCTTGGGGAGGGCGCCCAAGGATGGAGTTAGTGGTAGAATGGTGGAGAGGAAGGAAATAGTCCATGACTGTTGAGGGTGGAAGCCCCTCGAAAGGAGGAGGAAGGATATTACCTAGTGTGACTAAGTTTTGGGAGGTGCATAAGAAAAGAAAGAACAGCAAAAAGCAAAATCTTAATAAATCAGTCCTCAAACATAACCCTCTTTGCTTTTAGAGATAGTCTTTTTCTTTTCAATTAGAAAAGTGTTGAAGTCCACAAAAATATATAGTTTATTCCTTGAATTGGTTTCTTTCTTCTTAATCCGTCAGAATTGTAAAAATAGGACACAAAGTGACATGAACCCATTTATATTTAATAAATTATGAATATGAAATATAATTTTTTTGTCTAGTGAAATTATCACATGATGAAATATAATATTATAAATTATAAAAGGAACTTTCTATAGATAAAAAATCAAACATGCGTAATAATAATAATAATATATTTCATCACCCAAATATTCATTGTGTACTTATGTGTCCTATGTTAAAGCCCAATTTTATATAAAAATTTCTAATGTCTCTTATGGCATTGGACACATATTAGGATGTAGATGAGTAGGGTTGTAAACAAACCAAGCCGAATTAGCAAGAGTTGTGTTTAGGTTAATCCTTTTTGTAAAATTTGAGCTTGAGCTCAAATCGTCCAAACTTGAGCTTGTTTATAAAATTTAAGCTCAAGCTCTAATGTGTTTATGTTTAAAAAAAGTTTATGCTTGAGTCTAGTTCTTGTTTATTTCATATGATGATAATCGAGTTATTATAGAGCACATTAATGAGTAAATTATCAAGCTTCTTAAATTCTAACCAAAAATTATTTATTTAGAAAACTAAAATTAGTACTCTTATGCTATTTATTTTCTAGTCAAATGTGCTTTATCGAGCTTATAAATGAGCTATAAACTTACAAAAATAAATGAGTGTTTAAATGAATAACTAAAACAAGTATATAAATGCACAAAATTAATGAACATTTAAATAAAAAGTTTTTATCTACTTTTACGTGCTCCAAATTAAAATTTAATTTAATATAAGGGAATTTTAAATTAAACTTTAACTGAGCTTATTTACAAGTTTAAACTAAGATTTAATTGATTTTGTTCATCAACATTTGTACATTAAAAATAAAGATGATCCTGGGGAGATCTAGTGTTCTATAAGAGGAGAGTACAATAAAGAAAGGCCTGCTAAGAGAAGACTAGGAGGGTCATTTCTTCGACCGGATCCAGCCATCCGAGCCAAAGCCAAAGACAGTCGAATATGGCCATCTGAGCTGAAGCCAAAGATGACCGGATGGCCGAGCCACGAGGAGGACAAAATGTTGACCAAGTAATTCGATTCTATATTGTTCAGAATAAAATGAGAAAAATATGCATCTGGTAGATCCACTCTAAGAAAAGGTAGAGTTCCGCAATATCACCAACCATCCTATGGATGCCTCCATTAATCCTCATAAGGGATCAAGAATTAACAAGGTGGCAAAGAGTCATATAATCATTCCTCGGGCACTTCACGTTGAGAAGTGAGCTACCTATCAGGTTTGGTGATTCATTTTTTGCTCGATAATCCAACGTCACTACAATGATAGGGGTTCCTCACCAGATCGAGGGTTGATAGTCATATTGAATCAAATGATCAGCAATGGTAATCAAGCTATCTAACCAAACTAGCCTGCTGACCCGATGTCGACTAAGCCTAGCCGAATGAACCAGCTCTGTCGAGTCGAAGCCAAATAAGCTAATCGAACGAGTCAGAGAGCGGCCAAGCAATTACCTTTTATATATAAATATCAAGAATAGTCTGTACAACCCCCAATATTGTAAAGGGGAAAATGTAATATCAATATATTATACTCTTCTCCTATAAATAGAAATATCACTTCATGTATAAGGATAATCAATTTACCCAAAACAGTTGGGAAAGGTTGACACGGTTCAAACAATTTACTATTCATTACTATTCACTCACACACACACTCTCTCTCTCTCTCTGCCCCTCCCTCCCTCTCTCTCTTCTTATACTATATTCCTAGGGGTGTGATTCACAAACAAATCAAGATTCAAAATCCTAAAAGGTACGTGCGCATGGATCATGCCATAGACAAGAAGATGAGCAATCCAGAGAAAAGAAAACCACAACAAAAACACTCGTAACATGGAGTGTACTAGAGAGTTGGTGTGTAAACATATTCAAAAGGTGAAAGTTCAAATACTAAATTTCATTCAAGATGCACTAGCTCGAGAAATAGAGTGGTGCCTGTGTGAGGAGGGGTCGACACCCAGAGGCCAAAAAGCACCCCCACCGCCCAAGCCCTGGAAAGAGAAGGTACTTCAATAGTGTTAGGTCATATCAATTGATAAACATCGGTCTGGATATACTAAAGTGCCCCAACAACCAGAGAATTTGTTCTCTCGGTAAATCTGTAAGGCTGAGCCCTAAGAAAGGTTCAAAATCTTGGCATTAGAGTCCTATAAGGGTAGGATTGATTCAACTAACCACATAGTCTCGTTTAAGTTAACTATGTGTTTGTTGAGGATCATCGATGCATTGAAATATTATCTCTTATTTACCATGTTGAGTGAGTTGATCCTTAAGTGCTACAATGCATAGACGATGGGAGGAATCGCATCGTTTGCTGATCCCAAGAAAATGTTTATGGCATAGTATACTAGCACCCTAAAGCATTAGGAAAAAGTTGTAAGCCCTCCTACAGATTTTACAAGAACAAAACGAGAACCATCATTCGTTTATCACATGCTTCCAAAATGAGATGTTGAAAGTGCGGGACATGGAGCTCGCAGTAGCTTATGTCACCCTAGCTCAAGGGCTAAATGAAGTTCCCTTCTAGTGCGCAATAAGCCTACGACAATTGAAGATGCTAGTCGAGCCATTTGAACTCACCAACAATCATATATCAGCAGAAGAATACAATTCCTCCCCCGCATCATTTATAATTGAGCAGCCCAATTGACATCCAATAAGAAAGGCCACCCGTGAAGAAAGGTGGAAGCCAAGGTATAATCCTCAACACTCTACTCGAGCTCATTCCGAAGACTCATAAAGATACACAGATAACCAAGCAACCGACGGTGCATATCACAGAATAAGTCAGACCTATTATCTTGATTAGCACATGGCTCTGCAATAAGAATGTGTTATCATTCCAAACCATATATTTTATTATCAAAATTATGAAAATGTTAAAACTTTTCCAAGTATATCTACAATTTCATGTCTTTTCGACACTCGGGAAACTTGGGAAGTTCACACAGGAGATTGTAAAATTTGACTGAGACTCGAAAAACTTGAACCGACCACCTAACTGTGCTTCCACATGAGCAGCAAAATTGATAGCGACACATGACATCCGATCGATAAAATTTTTCAAAAACCGACAGCCAGGCATGACATTCGATCTATTAAAAATTTTAAAAATTGACGGTGAGGTGTGACGCCTAAACGGTTAAATTTATCTAAAAATGATTGAAAAGGATTATTAACGTCTAATTAGCAAAACGTTGAAACTCTAGAGACTTTGTTCTTTTATGAACTTATCGAAAGCACAATACATATAATGTTGGCAATAGTCAAGGGGTAGAAAGTTGCAGCAGGGGGATCCAATTACTAATTTTTCCTCAAATCAGTTAAGGTGAAACAACCATCTGAGATAATAGTGATGGGGTAGAAGTTGTAAAAGAGTATCCAATTACCAATCTTTCCTCAAATCGATCAAGGCGAAGCAACCGTCTGAGCTAAGGAAAAAATTTGTGTCTGAAGAGCGTACGCAAAGATTCGTACTTAAAAATGTACATGGGAGTTACACGAGGGTTACACGGGAGTTATAAGAAGTTATAACCCTCTTGTACCTCCCGTGTAACTCTCGTGTACAAATGGATGAAATAGAAGCATGTGTTACAAGTGAGTTACATGAGAGGTACAATAAGGTTATAACATGCTTGTAACTCCCTTATAATTCTCGTATAACCCTCATGTACTTTTTTACGTACGCATCTCTACGGACGCAAATTTTTTCCCTGAGCTAATGTTCCCTTTTGCCCTCTCGTCTTACATAAAAATCCATGCAAGTGGGGAACTCTTCTGTTTCTTTCGAGGAGGGGTAGGAAGCGAGTCACTCAGATCGATTGCAGGTGCTTTCCTGGGCCTTTCAATGCACTTCCTCATGACCGATTGGCTCGAGCTCGGTCTCATGATGACTCAAGCAATAGAAGAAGGGTGACTGGCTTCATCCCTCGCAGACAACTCGATGAATGTTGGGGCAGCCGACCGAGGGGTGACAAATCCCGTTTCACGTCTTTTTACCAAAGCCTCTCTCTTGGCACCGCTCGACTCCACCCTGCTTGGTGCCGTCAGACTCTTCGTGTTGTGCACCTGAGGGACCTGCAGTCGATAGAGAAGTTTAGTTGGCATCACAGAAGCTCTTCTCGCTCATTAGTGACAATCCTTTAGAAAAAATAGAAGACTGAGACCTAGTAAATCATTTTTGCACCTTCGAGATATTTGTTGGCACAGACCACCAATGTCTTCTTTCGGCCCACCTCTGCAGCAGGCCGAATTTTCCTGTGCGGCGTCCGAACGGTCCTCTACGTTCAGACACCAATTAAATGACGATGCGTGGCGGTGTGGGGTCCCAAATGCCACGCCGGATTTAATAAAAAAAAGAGGGAAATTTCCCCCGGCCCGGCCCGACCCGCGTCCATCCCGCCATTTCAAATCCCGCCAATACGGTACATCTGGTTCCCGTAACAGCAGAATAAAAAGCAGAAAGGTGGACCAGCTCTGTTAGGGTTTCAAAAAGTTTTATTTTGGCTCTTTAGGTTTAACAAAAAGCTGTTTTTTGGCTCCTTAGGGTTTGTCTTCTGCTGCAAGATATGGAGTTTGATTTCTCTCTTAACGAAGAAATAGGAAGCATTAATTACGAAAACAGGTCGTTTGAGACGGAGGTAAGATTGACGTTGACCAGAAAAATTTTTGTTTAAGGGATGAGTAATAACAAATTTATGGTTGGTTTTCATGAAGTTTTTTATGGAGTATTTTTGGAGTTTTTTTAGTGTATTTATAGAGTATTGCTGCTGTAGTATTTTTTGTGTATTTTCAGTATTGCTGCTGGAGTATTTTTAGTGTATTTTTAGTGTATTTTTAGTGTTTTGATGCTGGAGCATCTCTAGTGTATTTTTACTGTATTTTTTGTGTATTTTTGGTGTATTGCTTCTGGAGTATTTTTAGTATATTTTTAGTGTATTTCTAGTGTATTTTTAGTGTATTTTCAGTGTATTGATGCTGCAGCAATTAGTAGGTATTTGTGGTGTATTTTTGGTGTATTTTTGCTGTATTTTTGGTGTATTGCTTCTGGAGTATTTTTAGTGTATTTTTAGTGTATTTTTAGTGTATTTTTAGTGTATTGCTAGAGTATTGATGCTCTAGTATTTTTAGTGTATTACAGTGTTATTTTAAAGTATTTCTGATGAAGTATTTTTAGTCTACTGTTTATGTATCGTTGTTGGAGTATTTTTAGTGTATTTTTAGTGTATTTTTACTGTATTGATGCTGAAGTATTTATAGTGTATTTTTTGGGTGTATTTTTGAGAGTATTGCTGCTGGAGAATTTGTAGTGTATTTTTGCTGTATTTTTAGAATATTGCTGCTGGAGTATTTTTAGTGTATTTTTGGTGTATTGCTGTGTATTGCTGCCGGAGTATTTTTGTAGTGTTTTTTTTTGTATTTTTAGAGTATTGATGGTGGAGTATTTTTAGTGTATTTTTGGTGTATTTTGATAGTATTGCTGCTGCTGTATGTTTGGTGTATTTTTGGTGTATTGATGCTGGAGTATTTTTAGTGTATTTTTGGTGTATTTTAAGAGTATTGCTGCTGGAGTATTTGTAGTGTATTTTTGGTGTATTTTTGTGTATTTTTAGAATATTGTTGCTGGAGTATTTTTAGTGTATTTTTGGTGTATTTTTAGTGTATTTTTAGAATATTGCTGGTGGAGTATTTTTATTGTATTTTTGGTGTATTTTTAGAGTATTGCTTGGGTCATATACATGTCTGACTTAATCTATCATATAATTTCAATTTGTAGTTACCTACGGCAGAAGTGATTCAAATGATACGAAGAATAAAATGCTTTATTAATAATATTGTTCATAATGAGGTAGAGGCTTACGAAGGCTATTGCGCTTATGCACATAATGTTGGATTCAGTGTCCGCAAGGATCATAGCAGTTACTAGCCGAACTCCAAGCAAATTAAGTCGAAGGATTATACCTGTTCAAAAGCAGGTCATAAGAAAGAGTCACCGGTCGCCAATACGTTGAAGTACAGAAAAGCAGAGAGGAGGACTGGCTGTCAAGCAATGGTTCGTTATGCTGTCGACATTGACGGGAACTGGACAGTGAAGAAATTTGTCGAAGGGCATAACCACCCCTTGGCGGAATCCGGTGACAAGCACCTTCTATGATCCAGTCGGAAGGTTAGCACGTTAAATGCAGATTTACTTAGATCGTTGACAGGTTCAGGGATTAGAGCAGCGGACGCATTTAAGTTCCTTGCTACTGAGGTTGGTGGAGTAGAGAACATGGAGTGTACGAGACAAGATGCCTACAACTTCCTTCAGAGGATAGAAGAATTAGAATTGAACATGGTGATGCAAACTCTCTCTTACAATTATGCATGGAACGACATAATGATGATAGCATGTTTGCATGGGACTTCCAGACTGATGATGAGGGCAGACCGAGAAGCTTCTTCTGGTGTGATGGGCCTTGCAGGCTTGACTATGATTGCTTTGGGGATGTTGTAACCTTTGACACGAGCTACCGTTTGAATAAGTACAATTTATGTTGTGCTCCTTTTGTAGGGGTCAACCACCACTGGCAAAACGTCCTCTTCGGAGTTGGTTTTTTATCCGACGAGACAATAGAATCATTCAGTTGGCTAATCAAAAGTTTTATTCGGATCGTGGGCAACAAGCATCCAATCACCATTTTTACGGATCAAGATCAAGCGATGTCAAGGGCCATTGAAGAATGTCTTCCATTCACAAGGCATAGATTGTGCCAGTGGCATATTTATAAGAAGTTGTCTTCAAAAGTTCATTGCGGTATCACGTGTAAGAGCGTCAACAATTGCGTTCGCAGATGCATGCGGGATTGTGATTCCGAAGAGGAGTTTGAACGTTATTGGGCTTTAATGATCGAGCAAGGAGACCTACACAACAACGGGTGGCTACAAGATTTGTATCGCATAAGACATAAGTGGTCCACAACAATCAATAAAGAAATATTTGGAATGGGAATATTGTCGACGCAAAGAAGTGAGTCCACAAATAACGTATGTCATGGTGTATCTTAGCCAACTAGTTCTCTTACTGATTGCTTTCTGGGTATTGAAAGTATTATGAAATCTTGGAGAAGGAACGAGAAGGATGAAGACTTCAAAAACCATCAAACGGTGATTACACCCAGAGTTAAAACAAGCCCAGTGTTGAGGCAAGCTGCTACGTATTACACCCGGAAGCTGTACTACATGTTTGAAGAAGAGTTGTTGCATGGGTTATGTGGAGTAACTATTGATGTCGCGGGTGAGGGTGCTTCAGAATTCTATGTTAGGAATTTGGATAATTTGGAGACGAGTACACCTTGGATTGTTAATTTTGATATGAATAGCTGCGAGATAACTTGTAGCTGTAAGAAATTTGAAATGATGGGGTTGCTCTGCGCTCACTCGCTACGTGTTCTTAATGAGGTAAAAGTAACAAAGATTCAAGACAAATATTTGTTATTGCAATGGTCGGTGAAGGCCAAAAAAGAGATCTATAAAACCTTTCAGTACATACGGACGAAGGACTCTGAAAAGTCCAGCCAATGCTCAAGTGGAATCCTATTTAGGTCTCACTCTCAAAAGTTTGCATACCAACTAATCAGTAAAGCAGGTGGAAATGAACACGCCGAGACATATCTTTTGATACTTTCAAGGCGGCATCTATAGGTATAGATGACATATTAGATGGGAAGGATCCAAATCCAAATAAAATTACCAAAAAGAAAAAATCAGACACGATAAGCAGCAATCTAAATGATCCCACAAAAAAGAGACCCAAAGGTATTTCTAATGCTCGGCTGAAAGGATACTGGGAAAAGAGCAAGAGAACTAAGAGTATGTACTTTTACATTCTAAACAACTTAGTAGTTTGTTGTGGTTAACTCGTCGCTAAAATGAACAACTTTATGCAGGAAAAAACCAGGAAGGATCCAGTATAGAAGAAAACATGATTGCACTGTCTCAGTCACTGAGCAAGGTTATTCTCTTTCTTAATATTATAATCTTATAGTGAAATACCATAGCTAACATTCAATTTGCCTCTTCAACAGGAAAATGATACGCCTGAACCATCTTACACCGCATTACTGATGCACTCCATTACTGGGTTGTGACACGATTGTTATGTTATTAAGGAAACAAGGAAAATACAACGACGTTACGACCATGTTGAATTGTGTAATATATTTTGTTGTGTAGTAAAATTGATTGAGTGAACAAATTCATTGAAAATACATCTGAACACAAGAATACACTAAAAATACACTGAAAATACACTGAAAATACACCAGTTCTCTGGACTACAGGTTCCAAGCATGTAACAAATACAAATTAAACCTGAACACAAAATACACTAAAAATACACCAGTTTTCTGGAGTACAGGTTCCAAGCAGTAAAGAAGACACAAAATACACCTGCACAGAAGAGTACACTGAAAATACACAGAAAATACACCAGTTTTCTGGACTACAGGTTCCAAGCAGTAACCAAGGCAGAAAATACACCTACACAGAAGAGTACACTAAAAATACACAGCAAATACACCAGTTTTCTGGAGTACAGGTTCCAAGCAGCAAAGAAGATACACCTGCACGGAAAATTACACTGAAAATACACTAAAATTACACCAGTTTTCTGGAGTACAGGTTCCAAGCAGCAAAGAAGACACAAATACACCTGCACAGAAGAGTACACTAAAAATACACTAGTTTTCTGGAGTACAGATTCCAAGCAGTAAAGAAGACACAAAATACACCTGCACAGAAGAGTACACTGAAAATACACAGAAAATACACCAGTTTTCTGGAGTACAGGTTCCAAGCAGCAAAGAAGACACCTGCACAGAAAAGTACACTGAAAATACACTAAAAATACACCAGTTTTCTGGAGTACAGTTTCCAAGCAGCAAAGAAGATACACATAAACAGAAGAGTACACTGAAAATACACAGAAAATACACCAGTTTTCTAGAGTACAGGTTCCAAGCAGCAAAGAAGACACCTGCATAGAAAAGTACACTGAAATACACTAAAAATACACCAATTTTCTGGAGTACAGTTTCCAAGCAGAAAAGAAGATACACCTGCACAGAAGAGTACACTGAAAATACACAGAAAATACACTAGTTTTCTAGACTACAGGTTCCAAGCAGCAAAGAAGATACACCTGCACAGAAGAGTACACTGAAAATACACTAAAAATACACCAGTTTTTTGGAGTACAGGTTCCAAGCAGTAAAGAAGATACAAAATACACTCGCACGTAAGAGTACACGTAAAATACACCAGCTTTTCGGAGTACGGAGTTCCAAGCAGCAAAGAAGACACCTGAAAAGAAAAGTGCACTGAAAATACACTAAAAATACACCAGTTTTCTGGAGTACAGTTTCCAAGCAGCAAAGAAGATACACCTGCACAGAAAAGTACACTGAAAATACACTAAAAATACACCAGTTTTCTGAAGTACAGGTTCCAAGCAGTAAAGAAGGCAAACAGTAAACCTGAACACAAGAATACACTGAAAATACACTAAAAATACACTGAAGTAAAGAAGACAAAGTAAACCTGCACACAAGAATACACTGAAAATACACACAAAATACTCCAGTTTTTTGGAATACAGTTTCCAATCAGTAACTAAGCGTAAAATACAACTCAACAGCAGGATACACTGAAAATACACTGAAAATACTACATTTTTCTGGACAAGTTTGCAAGCAGTAAACAAGGAAGAAAATACACCTCAACAGAAGAATACACTGAAAATACTCCAGTTTTCTGGACAACAGTTTGCAAGCAGTAACCAAGGCAGAAAATACACCTCAACATGAAGAATACACTAAATATACACTGAAAATACTCCAGTTTTCTGGACAACAGTTTGCAAGCGATAAACAAGCGTAAAATACACTGCACGTAAGAGTACACTCGAAAGTACACGAAGTAAAGAAGATAAAGTAAACCTACACACAAGAATACACTCGCAAATACACACAAAATACACCGGTTTTCGGACTACGATTTGCAAGCGAGTAACTAAGGCGAAAAATACATCGATTATCCGGACAACGGTTTTTATGTACAATGAAATATCTACATATCAAATAGGTTATATCTACAAATTTCGTATGCAAGCTCGGCCCTAAATCGTGGCATTTTAGCCTGCCAATTTTTCTTTTCTTTCCAAACAACTTTTTCCTTACTTACAAGTTTCTCCATATATTTACACACAAAAATGCCACAGTCAACGCTGTTATTCTGCGTGGGAGGTACTTTGGATAAGACAATTTTCCACGTGGCAGGGTTTGACGCAAAAGCAGTCCCGACTTCATCAGCAATAAACTTGAGCTGAAACATGTCATAACAAATAAAATATATGTAAGCTTGACAAAACAAATGAATTTGTTCAGGTAAAAAATAACTGTAAGCTTGGCAATTTGCATACCACATCGCGTGCGACTGTCACATGCGTTTTTTTTGGTAAAGAATCTAAAAATCTTTATTCTTTAAACACTGGACTTCCCGCAAGTAGAGTGCAGTGTCTATTATGAATTATTGGTATTAAAATTAAATCTGCTGCATTAACAGCCTCGACTGTGACACGTGATACAATATGGTCAAAAGTATGACCTTTGTACATCTGCACCAACAAATCAATTCAGCTTGTTAGTTTAAGACGAGCAAAGTTGAAGACTATTTATTTTAACGTCGATCTTTACCCAAAGTGCTGGAGACAAGTATACATAGTTCTTGTACGATTCGGACGATTTACGCCTCTTATTTTGTAATGCAATTTCAAACATATCTATGTGTTATGTTCCTATTTCTTTATTATTCCAAAGTAATGCTAGACAATTCCGAGATATTACAATGTGATCCCTGAAAATTATGACATCGTCGCTGCATTGTGAAGAAAATAATGTAACATTAGACTTTTAAAACGAATAAGGCAGTATGGAAAAAGTATTGTGGATTTACTTACTCAACTGGGTATTTGTTCGACGGGATATCAATGACACGCTGCATCTCCGTTGGAATTAGGTCTCTACCAGGGAAATCAACAGCTGGACAGTCAACAGCAGGGACGTCACCTTCATATAGAACGATAGCTCCTCGCTGTTCATCCTCCTCCGCTGATGTAACCATGGCCGAGTCCTGTTTCCCAACTTCATCGATCTGTGCAGCCTCTTGTGCATCCATTTGGGGAGTGTCCATTTCAGCCTCCGGAAGTTGTTCTTCCGTTATTGGAACTGTTTTCTTCCTCTTTATTAAAAAAAATGGGGACACAATTGCCTTCCTTTTCCGGTCACCTCTGGACTTAACCCTTCGTACTAGGCTACCCATTGGCGCTGTAGTAACGGCTTCCTCCTCGTGTTCCCCGCTCTCCGCCTTTATTATTTCTTCGGCAGCAGGTTCCTCTACCGAAGCAGTAGTCCGCATTGGAACTATAGGATCCGGAACATTAAGACCGGATTCTTCTTCCCTCTCTTCCTCCATAAATGTAGGAGGGTAATCAGCCACTGATGGGCTTTTTTTGGGTGATTCGATGTCACCTTTATTTAAATTTTTTTTAATCTCCTGAATGTCGGTCTCTATACTGTCTAATCTACTATTTGTATTATCTACAAATTTAAATACAAAATTTTGAAGCTCCCGCAAAGTTTGGCCCATCTCTTCTATACGACCAATAATGTCTTCTGGCTGCGTATGTGAATAAGTAGGCGGCGGGGTGCTTTCAGTCGGTGCCTCGGCGGAATTGGTAGAAGAAGAGATGTGCTCCCCTCTAGGGGCAAGTAATGCCTGCTCATTCTCGCGGACATCGGCAAATGATTCGAGAACCTACAAGGTGAATTTAGTAGAACAAATACATATTTGAGATGATATATAAAAAAATAAGTCTGAAATGATAGAAAAAAATATTGCTACGTACCTGTACACTGGTAAGTCTTTGAAATAATACATGAATCCTTGCTGGGTTCCAGCCCGTTTTTGTTCGCCACCTCAACATGCGAGGTCTGGCGTCAGGAATAGCTGGGGCTATCACAGTTGTAAGCTCGTAAAACCACAGCTGCAGATCAAAAATTTAATCAGTATTTCATATTAATAAAATAATTCATCGAAATGGGCTTGGAAATGGGCTAACCGTCAGAAGAAAAACAAATCCATCGATGTATCCCAATGTCTGGCCTGTCTTTATTTTGATGCTACACCCATTTATTTGCTCAATCAGGTGCTCACACAACATTGCAGGCCAATTTATTGATAAAAAGGTATCTATATTATCAGCAAAAGAATATAACCCTTCGGGCACCCTAAGATTGTTGTGAGGAAAGAATAAGTTCGACAACAAAAACTTAATAAAAAGGCTGACAACTTCCGTGGAGGACTCTGGGAGTGGCCCATCCATAAGTGCCTTGTTTGCCATATTGGCATCAACATTCGGAATGTTTCTTTTGCCCCAGGTTGCTACAACTCCTCTATTGGGCATGCCAATTAACAATGCAATTTGGTCCGCATCAAACCCTATCTCCTTCCCCCCAATCCGAATACTGTGTTCTTCGTATCCCAGCAATTTACTATGTGCATGGTCATTATGTGATCTTGAATGTAGGCGGGAGATAAAAAAACTGGTTGAGCTTCAACTCTTCAAGTTTGGCCCAAGTTTCCCTAGATAGACCTGGCTTGATATCGTCCAAAACTTGTCTAAAAGTCGATGGGCGGCATCTGCAATACATGGATTGTTTCTTCATCAACCTGCATGATTAAGTTTCATGTTAATTACATTAAAAGAAAAACATAGTTTATTTTTAAAAATACACTGAAAATACACTGAAAATACACTATGTTCTACCTAGTGTATTTTTAGTGTATTTTCAGTGTATTCCTAATGTTATTTCTTAAATACAATAGGAATACACTGAAAATGCAATAGGATTTGTGTATTCCAACTGTTTTTTAAAATACACTATGAATACATTGGGTTTTACACTAGGTTTTTACCTAATGTATTTTCAGTGTATTCATAGTGTATTTTTGGTATATTTTCAAAAATACACTGAAAATACACTATGAATACAATGAAAATACAGTATGTTCTACATAGTGTATTTTCAGTGTATTTATGGTGTATTTTTAGTGTATTTATGATGTATTTTAAAAAATACACTGAAAATACACTAATACTGTATTTTAAGTGTATTTTCAGTGTATTTTTAAACATACACCGAAAATACACTATGAATAGAACCTAGTGTATTTTCAGTGTATTTTCGGTGTATTTTTAAAAATACACCGAAAATACACTGAAAATACACTAGGTATTTAACCTAGTGTATATTTAGTGTATTCCTAGTTAATTTTTTAAAATACACCAATAATACTCTGTATTGGTAGTGTATTTCTAGTGTATTTTTTAAAATACACTAAAAAAGGACGCACAACCCTAAGAAACTTACCACAACTGTTCTCCAGCCACGCTCTTCTTCTTCTTCTTCTTTGCCACCTTCATCGGCTCTTCGGCTTCCAGAATCTCAGAAAATGTTTCTACCTCCTCCGACTCCGATCCTGTGCCTTCCTCCCATAGTGTATACTCTGACTCGGCTGACGACATTGTCTTACTGTCAAATTTTCTCGATCCAGAAAACCTAGCAGAGCGAAGCCGAGTATTCCCAATCCAGAAACCCTAGCAGAGCAGAGCGGCAGAGCAACGCCGAGTATTCCCAAACAGAAATCCTAGCAGAGCAGAGCGAGGCCGAGTATTCCTGCGTCGGTAAAACCGTAAAAACCCTAAAGACAAACGTTTTTACCCTAGGGACTGAAGTGTTTTTACGATGGAAGATGTAACGCGATCAGGTGGGACCCATCGGGGTTATATTAGAAACGACGGGATTTGAAATGGCGGATGGACGCGGGTCGGGCCGGGCCGGGGGAAATTTCCCTCTTTTTTTTATTAAATCCGGCGTGGCATTTGGGACCCCACACCGCCACGCGTCGTCACTTAATTGGCGTCCGAACGTAGAGGACCGTTCGGACGCCGCACAGGAAAATTCGGCCTGCAGCAGAGGCAAGAAGTATTGACGTTTTCATCAGCTTGTGCTTTCTTCTTTCCATCTCTTGATAACAGTTGCTGTCTTGCGATCAGTCTCTCGAGTGCTAGAGGCCACCCAATCCTCTCTCGCCATTCATACAAAGGTGCCTTGAACCACCTTGCCGATAATTAGCATATCAAAATGCTGGTGGACCAAAAGTTATTGCCCTTCGACCCCCTTTCTTCCACCGGCACCCAATCCGACAACCACTGGATAAAATGTTATGGTACATCAGCCCTTGGGGGAAGAGCTAATATATAACAAAATCATCCAATCCTTCACCTTATCTTTCAACCCTAGCAGCTGAAGCTTCCCAAGGGAAGGAAAAGTGAACATAGCCCATCAAAACAAACCAGAACGAGAGCAAATAAGCGAAGAGCTCCATCTAACAAAGGATTCTTGATCGGTGGAAAAAAAAAATGATAAACGGCGTGACGACAGCAATCAAATTCTAGTAAATCTGAGAAGGAGTGACTCAGTAATGACTAAAAATGACCTGCAACTCTTGGTAGATAGGCATTCTCAAATCAAAGAAGAATTTATTCTTGTAGAAGATAAGGTTAGAGCCATGTGGAGTGGTTGCTCGTTCATTCTCACCATGACCCAAATCTTGATGATAAGATTAAAGATGTAAATCTTCCGCATATGATTTTCTCCCCTTGAGTCGAGCTTTTTTTCCTATGCGTACGCACATACGGAAGCCAATGATGGGGCGCCACTTGTAAAGTGGGCCCCGCCTCCATACACTTTGATTGGTAGAGGGTATGGAGGCGGGGCCCACTTTACAAGTGGCACCCCGCCATTGGGCGTCCGTATGTGCGGACGTATATACAGACGACGCACAAGAAAAAGTGGCCCTTGAGTCACAGTTGATCGGTAGTTATGATATCTGATACTTTTAGAGAGTACTTTGGAGCCATTAAGGCAAAGGGCAAAGAGCAAAAAGTGAAGGAACAAAGAGAAAAAATGACAAGAAGATGGCAAAAGGGCAGCAACATCAATCCCCTCACCCTTATATATTAGGGTAATAGAATAAGCAGAACCGTTACATTGGGGTAAAATGAAATTTTATAGCAATTTTAAAACATATTGACATAAAGATTACATCAACACAATAATTGAGAATAAAAAATGAAATTTATTCCAGAAAAAACATTGTGAATTACAATCGGAAACTAGTCCAAGAGGAAATAATTTACAAGGGGATTATCTGCAACCTTAGCCAACACAAATCACCCCACAAACATAAACAAGTTCACCAGATTTGTCTCGACTTGAGCTCGGAGTATGAGCATGTATCTTGGACATCTGATAATTCCTATAGAACATCATCCATTTTCTCTAGCTCATGCAACTCTTTGCCTCGATAGAACCCACTCAAACAAGCAAATGAGTTGTTGATCTCGTTCAATTGGTGAGCCAATGATTCAGAGGACACCTGGTGCATAATAACTATTTTCCCACAGGTTTCAGCAGCATATTTTGGGCTATCAGCACCAACACCCTCACTTGAGACTCAACTGCTTCTGGTCAGTGCCTAGGTAGGCACCGCTTACTCCATGGTCAAGATCCCAGCAACACTTGTCAGAGGCAATTCAACACCTAGGTCTATCAGAGCAGCTACACTAGGAGGCAACGTAAGGAAAAGAAGAAAAAAAAATCTAACAAGCAAGATTGAGGCTCATTTTACCAAGGAGTTGATCGAACTCAAACTCTATAATCAACACATCGCTCTCACTGGGTTGTGCCCGAGCACCAATAACATCTTGCACCCTAAGCAGTGGCAGGACACTCGTAGTTTCTTCCGTGGTGATATTCTCTGCGAAGATGGAGGCCCGCTTCTGTTAGATGAAGTCAAAGCTGGAGGCGAACATGGAGGCTAAGCTGAAGGCTGAGTTGGATTCCTTCCGGCAGCAGATGGGGTAGTGGCAAGATAGCGGCAATATTGTAGGGAGCGACAGAGGACGATGAGGATAAGGTTGAAGAGATGGAGAATGATGATTGAGAGAAGATTTTTCATTTATTCTTATGTTTATGTACATTTGAACATATATATATTTTTGTGAATAGTCATGAACTTATTTTAGAGTAAATGCATTTTTATTATTTTATTATTTTATTAGATAAATTGACAGCTATGCTATTTCATTAAATGCTTAGAACTGTATATTAAATATTGTGATAGGTGTGGTAATATAAATACGAAATAAAGAATTTATTTTTTTTTATCTTATGCTATAGGCTTCTAATGGTTTTTTCGTCGTTTATGTGATGGTTTAAAGTTATCCATAGGTAAAACCAATAGCTAGCCGATGGATATTTTTATCGATGCCAAACTGACACATAACCGATGGTCAATGTGCGTCACACAAAAACGATGGGCGCGACACTTTTCCGACAATTAACTCGCCAGCAATAAAAAATGATTCGTAGATGACACTTAACCGATGTTTTTTACCTACATCTAAAACAAACAACGAGTACAACACTTTATCTACAGTTAACCCATCGGTTATAAAAATTGAAGCATAAAACACGTTTAACCGACTGTTCTTACCTGCGTCAAAAAAAATCGACAGGTGTGACTCTTTTCCAATAGTTAACCCGTAAATGCATAAACGACGTATAACAAACAATTTTGCCTACTTCAAAAATCCGACGGTTGTGACACTTTTCTGTCTTATACATTGTCGCTCTTATCGATAAACGAATCATCAATGATATTAACAGATGATTATTGATGACTCGATTTTTATCCAAAAAAAGCTACGACATTAAATTGTCGTATAACCTTCGGTAAAGTTATACCGTCAGAATATCAGTCAATTTTTAGTATTACCAATAAATATTTTACGTACGAGCCTAAAACAGTCGCTAACATTAACAGAGACAGTTTTTCTTATCATAACCGACAGATTGTGGTCGTTGGAGAAAGCTTAAATTTTTGTAGTGAGCTCCACTTGGTACCAAGAAACATATCAGATGACCCCACTTGATCTACCAATGGAACCACTTTTCTTTTCTCAGTAATGGATTTCTTATTATTTTTACCTTTTAGGCAACACTTCTCCTTTGATCTCCCAATGGTAGCATGAAGTAGTTCTTTGCTAGGGACTCCGATCAGAAGATTCGGCACATCCTCTATTACAGCACTCAATAGCCGACCGATTCATACGAGAAAAGGATGGAAGCAAATATAGAGTTTTATAGAAGTCCATTATGCCTTATTTATTATAAATGAAAGCGTGGAAATCAAAGGAGCTTAATCAATGAATCATTGATTAAAAATAAAGGATATCTATTTTTTGCATTAAATTCTCTTATTCTTATTGCAACATCACTTTTAAGAAATAAGAAAATCGGAAAACAAAAATATGTACATAAAAAACGTGCAAGTGCTGATGCTGAGGATATCTAATGGTCCAGAGGAAGAGAGTACGATTAAAGAGGGTCCATCAACAGAACTCTAAGGACCCACTAATCCAATTGGACGCAGCCACCCTTGCCAAAGCCAAAGCCAAAGCTGAGTGGATTCATCCTCCCGAGCCATAGCCAAAGAAGACCGAACAATGAGAAGGAAAAAAAAATGACCAATTAATCTGAATCATTTGAACTGAAATGAGACAAATAAGCATCTGAACCAACCACTATAAGAAAATTGACTCAATACAGTAGTCTACCTTATGGTAAATCAGATCCAAAGAAAGGTGTAGTTCCACAATATCATCAACCATCACACGGATGCTCCCAATGCTACTCCTTAGTGATCAATATTTAACAGTGCGGTGAAGAGTATTATAGTCATCCCTCGGACTCTTTTCATTGAGAAGCAAACTATCTATCAAATTACGATAATTTACCTTTTGCTCGATAGTCAAATGTCGCTTCGCTGACACGAGTTCCTCACTAAGGATTGAGAGTTGACAAACAAACTAGATTAACCAATCGACAACGACAACCAAGCCTAGCTGACTGAACCAGTGCTACTAACTCGAAGCCAATCAAGCGTAGTTGATTGGAAACGTCAACTAAGCCTAGCTGATCGAACTGGTCTTGCTGAGCAGAAGCTGAGAAAAACGTAGCTAATTGAGCCAAATGACATCTACGTGATAGACTCATACCCGTAAGATATCAAGAATATCATGTACATCTCACATTAAAGTAGTAGTAATGATAAGTGATAACCAACTTAGTAAAAAAGGTCGGTAAAGTTCAACACGATTGATACAATTTACTTTTCATAATTGTTCACTTCTCTCTCTCTCTCTCTCTCTCTCTCTCTCTCTCTCTATATATCGCTCATTTCTTACGCTCTATTCATTGAGGTGTGATTCATGGACAAATTAGGATTCAATAGCGTTAAATCGATCTTATCTATGAACTTTAAATGGAATTATTTATCAAACTTCTTAACAGGCTTGTTCGAGAACTTTAAATGATATTATTCGTGACATAAACGAAACAAGTAAGAGTTTTCAGAGCTTATCCATTTAATAATTGCACATTTATAATAATATTACAACTTATTCAATTATTTAATCAAATGAACGTGAATGAGCTCTTATGAAGCCGGGTTATTAGTAGTTTCTCAATCACTCGAATCATTTGCAGCCCTGCAGATCTCATTGAGTAGTACAAAATATTTCATAGCTTCATGCGTGTGGAGGATATAAAAAATGTACATGTTAGGAGCTCTAAACTCGAATGAGATCTTGCCAATATATCATTAATTTACTTTTAGTTAAAAAATTTAAAATATTTATAACGGTTTTAAATGCGTATATCTATTAAATAAATTATAATTATTATATATTTTTAAATCAGGCATGCATGTCAAGAAAAAAAATGTTTTTATTTTTATTTTAAAGAATATATACAGATATACAACTCAATTCTTCCGTATTTACAGATCTAACTTAATTTTAGGTAGATTTGCATACCTATTACCTAATCCCTACGTATTAATATAATATATCAACCACCTTCACTTCAATTTTTACTTACAAATCACTCCACTTATGCCGAATATATAGGAATCAGGTGATTTATTGGTAAAAATTGAAGTTGGGTGATTGATATATGTTAATACATAAGAATTAGGTGATAAGTATGTAAATGCCCCTTAATTTTTACATATAAAGAGCTTAGCTTTGTATACAAAAGGCATATCACCACGAGCACCCTCCCATTCCTTATCCTCTCTCATTGACACCACCATGGCCAAGACATGGAGAATTGCGAAAGCTCCTTCACCTCTGCCAAAGGCCACCTGAAATCTTCTGAGCCACCAAGAGCTTCCCCATGCCAGCCAAACCCTCCCCATGGCCTCCCATGGCTATTTAATAAGGGAACCTGAGAGCTCTAAGTGTACACTAAGCTCCCTAGATAACCCTTAAATCCTCTTACTCCTAACGACAAAAGTGCTCCCCCTGACAGAGGCAGTTGATCTCAACCATCCCTAGGCCACCTTTACCACTAGAAACCCTAATTTCACTACCCAAATCCAGTACGTTTCTCGGCCCCGGCATCAACTTCTCCAAAACTCAAAATTAACCTCTCCAAAAACTTTCCCAAGCCTAAAGACACTTTCACCAATCAAAAGTGCGCCTTCCCGTTGCCTCAAACCCATCTCAAGACCAAATCGTGATCTCATTTGGTTTAGCTCATAGCTAGAGCCAATTTCAAGTCAAATTGAGACTTCATGGTATCAACGTGGCCGTCTCTGTCAAGCCCAATCGAGGTCTCACCTCTTTGAAGAAGGTATGGGTCAAAATCCCTAAAATTAGCCTTAGGTTTGGTCTTTCACGAAGAAAATGTGAAATGCACCTTTATTTAACCACATAGATAGCTTCATCTCGGTTATATAAACTTGTAGAAACAAACCCCATGCGATTTGGTGAAGAATCGAGTCATATATTAGGGCTTCAACATGGATGATTCTTGGTTCACCGTTTCATAGGGACAATGAACGGATGTCGTACATATTCGTGTATTGGAAATGAATGACCGCGATAAAGTCGGATGACACGATCAGATGGAACGAGGGAGCGAACCACGGAACATTGCGACTAGCACATGGAAAGAACATCCAATCGTGTAGCGTTGTGCGGCCGTTTGAGGACTCCAAGGTCCGAGTCAGTGTTGACATGGTAAAATGGATAATTTAGATTTTCTGAATTAAATAAATTAAAAAAATGCTTAAAATTTTAAAGAAATACATAACTTAATGTAGAACAATCACAAAATAAAATAAAAATACTTTTGAACTCAGTGAACGGAGAAGAAAATAATAAAAATGAAATCTCAAACAATTAAATTATATTTAATTTCAATTAATTAAATACTCTAGTGAGTATTTTTTTATTAAAAATTAAATATAAGTCCAAAAATTATGAAAATTTCAGAGGGTCTGACAATCTAATCGGCTAATAATTCTTAAAAAATAAAAAATTTCAATCCTTAAATTCAGACTTAAATGCAACCCTAACGAACAAAGATCACCGACCACAACTTTTACCCTGCTACCCGGGCCTATGAAAATCTCTTCGATGACTCAACCCATGGTTGTTGGCTCCGGTCAGAGCAAGTTTGACCACCTCTCATACTAAGTAGATCAGAGAACCTGAAAACCCTAGCATGATAGAAAACCATGGGCACCTTAACATGGTTTTCTAAAATAAAAAGAATAAACAAAATACTAAACAGCAAACAAAAACAAATTTTTGCACAAAATTTGTTTTGCAAGGCTGCTGAAGACAAAAGGCGAACGTCACCCAAGGTTTACTTTGCATGTTATTAGGCTGTGCTAACTTTGTTTTGCAGAGACAAACATTCAAAACTTGGAGAAAAGGATGAACCTCACATGAACTTTTGACAACACAAAGTGGTAGGGTGGTTCGAGATCTTGACAATATCATCTACTCCTAGGATAAGACTTTGAAACTCCTTTCTGAAAATAATGACACTCAAACTTTCTGAGGAAGAGTTATAACCTTAATTAAGAGATTTTTTAAGCAATTCCTAGACTGTTTAAGATGTAATTAACTATAGGGGCTTGCTTGTATAAGAAGAAGCTAACCCTAAAACATGTAAAAGAACCTGAATATATGATTGTGGGTTTACTTTCGTTAGATCTTCTTTGCGAGCATGCCTCTGAGGTGTCTTGAACAAAAACAATTCAGAGCTATCTACGCGAAGTCTGCTTCAGAAAAGCTCTCCCACGTGTTTCTTTTGTTTGTCTTTGTCATTTTATGCCTTAGCCCTCCGATCTCTTTTCTCTTAAGATCGCTTACACAATCAGAGAGAGAGAGAGAGAGAAAGTTATTTAGAGAAAGAGCTATACGATGGTAGACAAGCTGGTGACTCCACAACAAAGACAACGACGACAACGATGACAATGACGACAACGACAAAAATGACACAGTGGCGGGGACAAACCACCAGGAAGTTCAGACAAAATATTAAAAAAATTTAATCAAGACTCAAGAAACTTGAGCCAACCACCTAACGCTGATTTCACATGAGCAGCAAAACTGATAGTGACACATGACATCAAATCAGCAAAATTTTTCAAAATCGGCAACAGTTCAAGACATTCGATCTATTAAATTTTCTAAAAATTGACAGCGAAGTGTGAAGATAATCGGTAAAAATTTTCCGAAACCAATAATGATGAATAAACGTTTAGTCAGTAAAAAAATATCTAAAAATGACCAAAAATGAAGATTAATGTCCGATTAGCAAAAACAGATAAGAACTGAATGACAATACTCATGCATCATAAAAAAGTTATGTCTCCTAGCTCAAAGCAGGTCAATCTCTGATGGTGATTCTTACCCATTAGCGACAAGATCCGTTATAGGTAGCATATGAATTACCCTAGTAGCAGGTCTCGAGTGTTACCTTCATGAAGGCGACAACATGATCCTCGTGATATAACTGGAGTAAGGTGTGGTCCGTCCAGCATGATGATCTAATCGAGCAACTGAGACATGAGAAATGGGAGGCTTAAGAAGGGCAGAGCCTCATTAAACTAACTTGCCCGTACAAACCCTATTAGAATATCCCACACACTCTCCACCTTCTTACTAATATTTTCTTTAGCACATATGATCCCTCTTCCACTTATTAACACATGACTTTGTACCCCAACATTTTTTTCCACCTCATTATGCATTCACACCACCACATGGTTAACCATTGAAATTTTACCATCATCCAACTAACTCTTCATAACTTACCGTGAAGTATATTGGTCGTACAACGCAAATACATGTGTCAAGTAGTAATGTAATTAAGAGTATTATGTATCAATCATACAAGTAAATTGGTAAAAATTATTCTTGAGAGTGAATCTTTAATTTAATAAACTTCTAAACTTAGTTTATCGTGATAAAAAACAGAAGACGGTTACATAAAATGCTACTTAAAAGTAATAACAAAATATTCCATGTTTAGAAAATATGGAAAATAGTGACAGAGAGCTCTTATTGTTCTTCAAGGTATGTCATGCTTGTGCCTCTATGATTTATGTAATGTGAAGATTTGTGTATTTCCTAGACTTTCCCTGATATGATTGATGTTAACAGAAATAGAAAGTCTTCCTTATGCCTATGTCTAAGGCAAAAGAAAGCTACAATCCATGAAGTTAGGCTTTCTTAATCTTCATGGCATCTTGCAGATTTGTTCTGATCCTCTTCCTAGGTGGCAAAACCTGGATAAAATATAATTATTGTTACCCATATTTGTGGTTAACCATTTCGTTCCTCTATGAAACGGTTAAGAGTCGTAGGTCACAAAATATGTTAACATCTTAAATGATTAGATCATGAGTAAATAAAACTCTATGGTTGACGCATCAAAGGAAAAACTCTGATGTTTCAGGAAAATAACACAAGAAAAGAAATTATCTGAGAAAATCATAAAACTAGATCTCATAAATCACAGAGGCATGAAAGAAATTTTAGCTACACAAGATAAAAAAACACAAGAAAAACATCTCAAAAAAGCTAATGTTATAAGTACAACTGAAAAGTGAACACCTGAAAAATGATTTGATCTCCCTTTCATAGCAGCCAACTCCTTTCTCATAAAATAACCTCTCAAAACATATAAGAACAATGCAAACAAAAAGGTAGAAGAAAACTTAAGATCTCAACCCCCAAGAGAGAAAGAGGAAACCTAATGAAAACTCTCAAAAACTTCTGCTGCAGCCGTCTCCAACTCTTCTCTCCACCCAAGGATGCTTCAATTCATGCCCTAGCTTCCCTTTTAAAGATCAAACAAAAATCAACATGAAAAGACTTCCAAAATGAGATTTGGTGGCCCATCGGCCTGGTCACACAAGACCCTAGCGTGGTCACGCCTGAAACGGGTGTGGTTACGCCAATTCAGGTGTAGTCACGCGAGTTCTGGTGTGGTCCGCCAGTTCTAGCTTTATCACACCCAAATCTGGCGTGGTCATGACGGACAACACTATTTTGTGCATTTTGACTCCATTTTGTGTGTTTGACACTTATATACTGCAAAATAATATAATGAATTTTCTTCAAACATAAAATCATGATAAATGAGGTTAAATAGTATGCAAAATGTATTAAAAAAATAGATGAAAACACTTAAAATTAATGCATCTCACCAATAGTACCTTCACAATGTTACTTAGTTATTAACTATACTTTCTTAGAACACACAAAGTGTTGGGTCCCATCAATACCAATTACATAAGCATAGACAAAAAAAAGTTCAACTATTAAAACTATAAATACTCGAACAATTAAAAAGCTAAAGTAGAAGAATAAGTATCTTATAAATACTTGTATAAGAATAAAAAAAATATAATATTTATACTATTTCATGAAAATTATAGGTTTAATCCTAATATGACTAGCACATCAAATATTCAAGATTATAATGATGGTTTTTTCAAGCATCATATGTATTGTTGAAGAAGACACATGTCACAGTATGTGATATATGATATCGATAAATGATATAAAGTGTTTGAGGTAATATAATTTTTTTATAATTAATTTTATAATATCTGAGAGAACTTTGTGGTCATAATATTAATGCTGCCTAAGGAAATTTTTCGAGGCTTGCATCAAGTAGATTAGTTTACTTCCTTAAACACATTGTAGTAGGGAAGGCCTAACTAGAGGCAATTTAGGGTGCATTTGGGCAGTACTATCCATCATGCGATAAGCATTTCGAAAATGCGCGCTCATTGTTTGAAACCGTGTTTCGACGAACTTATCCGAAAGACACGGTTGGTTTTTTACACTAAACGCGCGCAAGTCGAACCCCGCGGTCTACGTTTTCAAAAGAAGCAGCTTATCTAGATAAGCAGAAGCTGCCCCAAACACACCCTATTAAACAAGAGCATAAGAGGGCCCGTATATCTCTTAAATGTTTAAGTTGTCTTTTTATATCATGGATATACACTAATAAACCCTTATTGTTAGATTTTGTATGTTGTCCTACAGAAATCCTGATTAATTATTACACCCGATGAAAAGATTGTAGAGTATATTTTGGTCTAATTAGGTGTATAGGGCATTTGCATGCCACACAGATTCTTATGTATTAACATATCTAAGATCTAACGCCTAAACTTTCTTATTTATTCACATAGCATTCAAATCTTAAATATCACATCAAAAATCTAATTATTTTTAACTTTTCAAAAGATAAATATATAATTTCATGTATAAATTATGACACTAAACTGTTATAAATATAAATATGATGTTACATATATCAATACATAAGAAATTCGTGATATGCAAGTAAATTTTGCAAAATAAAAATTTAAATTGGATCTCTAATTAGATTGTAGCGCGTGCAAATATGAATTTTGGTAGTTCAAATGCATAAATGGATAAAATTTGAGTGATATGGACGTGAATTCTCACGTCTTCTCCAACCTAATTTTTATTTTTAAAAACTTTACATCCATACCACTCATTTCCTATGTATTTACATATTCAACACTAAAATTTCAACTCTTACTTATATGCTACCTTGCCTATGCATAAAAATATGTAATTTATCTTTTAAATTATGAATGATGGTATTTTTATTGTGATATGAAATATTTGGGTAGTTTAAATATGAGAAGTAATACTCAGATACATAGTAATTGGTGGCATGTATGCAAATGCCCCCTTTCTTTAGAAAAATTTTTCCATCAGAACTCCGCACGTAGAGCTACGTGCGGAGTCCGATCCTCACCACTCTTCTGCGATCAGTGTATGGGAGCCGGTCCCATTTTTATTATTTTTTTTTTAAAAAAAAATTGATCGCTGCCGCGATGTGCGGCAGCGATCGGACTCCGCACGTAGCTCTACGTGCGGAGTCCTGATGGAAAAATTCTTCCTTTCTTTATATATACATCAGGAGGTTCTCAGCATTAGTACCGAAATGAAGAAAGTATTACATACGGAGAGCATATGCAACTCTGCGTACGTACTCTCAATAACTCTGCAATACTCTCATAATAACCTATGAATAATACTGAAATAGAACCCGCGAAAGTTATTTATCGATTATTGAATTATTGAAATATATATCCTAAAAATCTGTAAATAATATTAAAATAGAAGTTGTTGAGAGATTATTACTACCGCAACGCTGTGAGCGACAAAAACAGAAAAGAAGACTATGTCAACTCAATTTCTCCTATATAACCAAACCCGCCAAGTGCCACACCGATGTCCACTAAATCCAACAAGGCGCCAACCAACCCCTCCCATCCGCCGAAGGAAAACAGAAGACCGTAAACCAACAAAGCCGAACGGGAAATCTAAACGAACACAAATTCTCCAAAAAAAAGTTCAAGAAACCGAACGAATGGGAGGAGAGAACAGAGAACGAGCGAATGAGAGGAAGCGCCATTGCTCTATCTCCCTCTCTCAGTTTCCCTTCTTCCTCTCTTTCTCGACAACCCAAACCACATGAGAACGACGACCCACCGCACATTACCAAAACAGAGGCAGCAACAATAGAGAAAAATGGCACCAAGCAAAATACGAAAAGCGCTCGGCACAGTTAAAGATCAAACAAGCATAGGACTCGCGAAAGTGAGCAACAGCACAACACTCGCGGAGCTCGAGGTCGCAATCGTGAAAGCAACTCGCCATGACGAGTACCCGGCCGAAGAAAAGCATATTCGAGAGATACTTTCTCTGACATCCTACTCCCGCACCAACATAGCCGCATGCGTGGCTCTCCTCTCGCGCCGGCTTGGCAAAACCAGGAGCTGGGCGGTTGCTCTCAAGGCGCTTGTGCTCATCCACCGCCTGCTCGCCGATGGAGATCCAGCTTACGAGCGGGAGGTTTTCTTCGGGACAAGACGCGGCACGCGGATGCTTAATATGGCGGATTTTCGGGACGCGGGGTCGAAGTCAGAAGCATGGGATTATTCGGCGTTTGTGAGGACTTATGCGAGGTATCTTGATGAGAGGTTGGAATATAAGATGTTGGGGAGGAGATACAGGGGAGGATCGGCGACATTGATGTCGGCGACGGTGGGATGGCAGGGATGGAGAAGGATGGGTAGAGAAGAGGAGGGAGAAGAGGGGGAAGGTCCGATTACTCCGGGGAGGTCGACGCCGGTGAGGGAAATGAAAGCTGATCGGCTGTTGGTGAAGGCGCACCATCTACAGATGTTGCTTGACCGATTACTGGCGTGCCGGCCAACTGGTAATTGATATTGTAAATATAAATGCAGACTAACTGCAATAGCACAAAAATGATCAACATTTTAACACGAAGGTATATGTACATATATGCAGGGGTTGCGATGGACAACAGAATCGTAGCTATGGCATTATACCCAGTGGTGAAGGAAAGCTTCCAAATATACCTGGATCTGACAGAGATCACATCTGCTTTCGTGGACCGCTTCACGGAGCTTCTGGTTCCCGATTGCGTCCGCGTCCACGACCTCTTCTCCAAGCTCTCCAAGCAGTTTGAGGAGCTCGAGTCCTTCCATTCATGGTCACGCTCTGCCGGCATTGCTCGCCCCTCTGATTACCCTGACATCGAACACATCACTGATAACAATCTTAAGGTTATGGAGGACTTCATTCGAGACCGCTCATCGCCCCCTGACCCCCAGCTCTCTCGTCGCTCATCAGCACAAGAACATGATGGCGCTGTTCGAGCCGTAAAGGATGTTAAGGTCTTTCAGGCGCCACCACCTGAGGAGCCACCGGAGGAGGTGGAGGAAAGTGGCAAAGAGTTGGTGGGATGGGCAGCTGAACCAGAAAAGGCGGCATATACCGTAGCGGAGGAGAAATTGGCAGACTTCCTCAATCTTCAGGTAAATGGGCGGGAAAAAAAAGGGGCATTTACATACATTCACATTTGCATTCATAACTAGGGCGGTAAAAAAAAAACTCGATGTTTGTGAATAGTTCGTGTTTGATTTATTAGAAAATTAGTGTTTGATTCGTTCGATAAATAAACGAGACAAACACGAATATTTTTTTTTGTTCATTTAGTTAAACGAACCAAACACAAACAGTGATACGTTCGTTCGTGTTCGAATTGTTATTGTTCGAAATATAACATAATTTAAAATAATTATATAGAAAAAATTTATGATATTTAAAAAATTAAATTTTATAAATTATAATATATAATAAATTAATAATAATAATAATAATATATAGTAATATACTAATATAGATATTATATATTTATATAATATAAGTTATATAATTAATATAATATATTATTTATATATATTAATATTAGGACTATCAAACTGGCTCGTCGTTCACGTACAGCTCGTGTTCGGCATGTGTTCGAATCGTTATTTAAGAAATGAACATGAACAGTGACTTCACGAATAAATCAAACACGAGTTTATTTCAAACAAACAAAATTTCAAACGAAGCGAACACAAACACAAGCTCTGTTCGTTTGTGTTCGGTTCGTTTACACCCCTATACATAACAATCAAGACTTTAATATCACATATAAAAAGCCCCCATACAAATTTTTAAAGTCAAACAGATATTTTCTTGCATAAACTAACATATATGCATGTAAATATGAAGTTTAGACGTGAGATATGTAAAGACATAAGAATTATTTGATATGTATGTACATTTCTCAAAAAAATAGAAAAAAAATAAATAACAATAAAATAAAAAAATAATAATAAAATAAACCGCTTTTACATCTATGGCGCAGAAGTTCTAAGTTTTTGCATATCTAATGCCTAAATTTTCATGTTTACATACCTATCACTTTTAAGATCATGTTGAAATTAGGAGCATTTACATATATACATACCACTTAAAGCATATATATCTATATATTTAACATAAATTTTACTTTTAATATTCATACCACTCAATTTATTCGCATCAAATCCAAATTATTACTTATTTAACTTTTAAAAAGTGAGATGCATTTTTTATACATAGGAAGATGATAAATATTTAAAAATTAAAATTTAAGTGTTATATATGTAAATGCATAGTAATTGAGTGTTATGTATATAAACCTTCCTAAATATAAAATTGATGCAATAATTACTCGGATTGCTGTGCCTCAATAAATGGAAAAATGAGCTAATTAATTTCTAGTTCAATTCCTGCCTGATCTACAACTCTTCTATCTCCAGGAAGACGCGGCAACCAATGAAGCTCACCCAGACAGCCTCGCTCTCGCGCTATTCGACGGCATTCCAACGGAAACAGTGGCGGCGCAGCCGTGGGAGCCGTTCAAAGAGACGGAGGATTGGGAGAAAGCGCTAGTCGAATCCGCGAGCAACTTCCACAGCAATAAGCCAGCGCTAGCCAGCGGATTCGATATGCTGATGCTCGAAGGAATGTACAACCAGCGCACGGCTGCTACGGAAGCTAGAGTTGCAGGAAACACTAGCGTTGTGGCCGCGGTAGGGCAGGCAGCACAGGGGATGCTAGCATTGCCCGCCCCGGCTGGCGGCGGCGTCAGTGGCAGCGGATCGGGAGACCCATTCGCAGCATCGGCGGCGGTACCGCCGCCATCTTGGGTGCAGATGTCGGAGTTGGAGAAGAAACAGAGATTGTTTGTGGAGGAGCAGTTGATGTGGCAACAGTATGCGAGGGATGGGATGCAGGGTAAGTTTCCGGTAAGTGGTGGTGGGGCGTATCCGTATAATTGGGGAGCATATACGCAGCGGTTTTAATTTAGTGAGATTTTTCGAGGAAAATTTATGCTGGCGATTAAGTACTGTTATGAGTAATATTGATCAAGTATGATTGATAATTATATTATAAATATATTTAAGTAGAAAGAGTGGGTGATATGAGAGCAGATGAAAAAAATATTAAATCCGAATTCTGAACGCAACTTGCCTCCAGAGTCACTGCAATACACTGAGATTAGCCAGTATTAAAATTTATCTCCCCACTTGAAATGCGGCGCCTCATTATTGCACTCTGGATAATGTGATATTTTTTCGAGCAAAAGAGAATGAGGGACATTTATTTTGGTTACATGAAGTCTGCACGATGCTCTTGGAAGGGATGGAAAAGAGGAGAAACTTTTATATGAGATTTTGATTCAAGATTCCTTTCTAAAATCGATTTTTTTAAATAATTGGGATATTGTACATAATATCATATGTTTTTCTGAATGATCAAGGGCTTTCATGCACTCTTTTTCTTAATTTTGTTTGCTTTTAAGGAAAATTTCTGTTATAATTATCAGCTGACAAATGAATATCTCGTTTTTATTGATTGAATTGTTGGTTTGTATCATCACTGCTCTATTATATGTGATCTTCAATGGGGCAGTTTGAGGGGCATATTATAAATCAGAATGATCCAGTCAAGAATAATGTCGAAGGGGTAACTTTTTCTTGTCTTGTAGAAAACAAATATACGACGGTGCTTTCAAATTGAACCTATTTCCATTGGCAATTCGTTTTTTGACAAGTTGAAGTTTTCCAATGATCTTTGTAGTTATATTAAGGCCTGTGTTATCATATAGAGTGCTTTTTATTTAGCCAATCTATGGGGCTCTTTGCTAATCTAAGCAAAATTTGTAATTCTTTTGTTAAATCAATAAATAACCATAATGTAATTGTCAGATTTTTAATATGAATACTATACTCTTTTCTTAGAAAAAAATTGGGATCTATTATCTCTCACTAGGATACTAATTAAAAGGGTTGTAACTTATTTTTTGATAGACCCAATAAAAGGCTTGATGGATGAGAATACAAACACTCATTATATGACTGGAGATATTAGTTTATTATATCATTTAAGATTATGTTCCTATTATATTAAGAAAATATTTTTTCTCAAAAATATATTTTCAAAAAAAATATTACAATGAATTTTAGATTCCTTTATAGTGGGGGTGTACCAAATAGGATGAATACTATTTCATGATGTTAGACAGTACCTCTTAAATATAAAAATGCTTGAATTTTTCCTCTTAAAATTTGAACTTCTTATTTGAAATGAATGTTATTGGAAGAATTGTATCTTGTCCCTCTCTAATTTCTAAATTATGGACTCTATCGTATGGCTCTACTTAAAATTATCGGCATATCAAAATTTTTTACCTTTAGAATAAATTATAGCTTATTTTTGTTAAAATATATATATGGGTGTCATTATTTATTGGTAGTACCTATAATTTTTTTTCATGATCCATGGATAAGTAGTAGCTCTTCGATTAAACTTTAATCATTATTAGCTTAATTAAAAAATGTAAAATTTGGTGATATTATAAATGGAATCTGGTGACTCCCTACCACTTCTTGTCTTGTTGATATCTCTTCCTTTAAGTACATTAAAATATTTTCTATTATGTATAATGAGAACAAACTTTATTGGAATGATAATAAACTTTCTATTATTGATGCTAAAATTATGTCTATTTTTAACTTCATTAATCTACACTAGATAAAGTATGTTTGGCAGTAAACAATGTTTCTTTGATATTCTATTTATATTTGGATGGCTTTTATATATATTTTAAAGATGAAAGATATTTTTGCAACAAGTGGAATAAATTACAATTCTAGGTTTGCTCGAAACTCCATCTTAGAGGAAAGATTTTTTCTGCTTAAAATTTCCAGTAAGTACTAGAATTAAATTCATCAATTGAAAATTTTGTTGGCCTAGAAAGTTTTTAATATCCTACATGTGTTTTTTTTACAGTATTTTAATTAAAATTAGCATTGACTTTCACTCATTTAAATCTTCTTATCACATTCACCTTCAACACGCAATTAAATATTTTTAGCACCTAAATTAAAGAGATAGAAATTGATTGATAGTACTCGATTCCTTATCTGCATCATGATGAATTCTCCCCTTAAATTTTTTTTTTATAGGTAGTGAATTATTTTGTTATTTTCTTAAAGGATTAGGACGTGGTCTAGTATTAAATCAACTTCAATTAATAAAAGCAAAATTCTATTCATATCACATATAGTATTACTCTTTTCTTAAAAAAAAAAAAGGTTAATCATTTTAAATTGGTTCTTTTATAAAGGGCTGCCTACTTTTGTACCCTTCTTAAAACATGTGGTTGTTCTGGTGCCCAATTTATAAAATCTATTGAATAGATGTTTGATATTAAGAAAAGTAATATAATTTAAAGATTGTATCTCTTTCAAATATTATAATGATAAAAATTAGATTTCTCCAATAACATATTGAAAAATTGATGTTATTCTACAAATAAAATTATTATGGCATGACTAGACTGGAGCCGTTCTTGAGCATTATTAGCCTTCGAGTAATATTGGAGAAACAAAAGGGCTGGAGTTGTTCTTGAGCATTACTAGCAGTTCTTGAGCTGTTCTTGAGCATTATTAGCCTTGGAGTAAATTTTTAAAGTTAAAAACTTATTTTCTATCCTTAACTTAAAATGTAGTATTAGAAGAAGAATTCTAAATATAGTCTAAATTTTTCAAAAAAAAAAACTAGTATTCTAAAAATCCTTAATTTTTCAAAAATTCAAATTTTCCTACTATAAATAATAAAATCTTTTTTCTAATGTTTCCTAAAACATAACTCTAGAACAGTTTTTTCACATAGGATCTCAACTAAGTTTTTTCTAACATTCCTAAAATCAAAATTATAGTAACCTAAAGATAATACCACATACTACAAGTCATTTTAAAAGTGACATCAAAATAAATAGAGGCTACTGAGAACAAATAAATTTATATTTTAAAATTTTTTTTCTTCCCCACAAACTTGATTTTTAACATGTATACTATTCAATATAGAAAATATAAGCAGGAAGAAAAATAGTTCAGAAGTTTTATCTACCACAAATGTCTATCAGAAACATGTACAAGTATTCATCATGGTAAAATAATTTGTAACAGAAAGTAAATCTAAAGTAAACGTACATGAATGAATTGAACTAAAGAAAAGACTAGGTATCATCATAAGAATATAAATTTAAGTCTTCCTCAAGTCCTTTATATTGTTGTAACACATACACAAACACACTTGATAAATGAGGTCAATTCTTCATTTAACTGATTGCATCTCACTATCTTACCTCCAATTCTAATGAAATCACTTCACTAAACAATTGGGCACTTTTAGATATTTTTATAAGACCTAAACTTATAGATACGATTATCTCTGATATCTTGGCTCTCGAGCACCAACCTCATGCATCACCTCATCCCTTTAAGTATGCTCCTCTAACAGTTATAACGATAGTGTAAGATTGTCCTCAGGTTATTCTTCAAGTAGGTTCATGACCCTACCAAATGAAAATAAGGTCAGATAAACGAAGTAACATAATTGAAATGGAACTGTCACTATCCAAACTCAAGATGTCTTTTGCAAAACTCAAGTCCAGTTGAGACCCAAGTCATGGGGACTCGTCAATTGAACTACTACAAGAGAACATATATAAGAAGTTAAGGAATCATCTCCCTCATGACACACAAAGATCAATTCAATCCATAAACAATCCAAACATCTACCAACATCAATTAAATTGATTAATCCACAATGACACACAAAGATCAAATTAATCCACTAACAATCAAAACATCCACAAACTTCAATCAAACAATCTTTACTCACAAACATACTAACACAGATAACCACGGGTTGCCTCCCACGAAGCGCTTAGTTTAACGTCGTCAGCCCGACGAATCCCAAGGTTATACATATTTCACTTGCTCACCACTTTTCTCTTTGAGGTTTTCTCATCCTCCTAAATGTTCTTCCTAGCTTCGAGTCATTCGTTTCAAGGTCTGTAGCTCCTGAACTACACATTCAAATCTAAAGTCTTAACCAAAAGGACAAATATCCAGTACTTCAAGACACTAAAAAATATTTTTAGTATTTTGGATTTTCTCTTTTTTAAATAAACTTACAATAACTAAATATACTAGATAATAATACTATAATTTCCAAATCTAAGTCTTCCTGGTTCAATTAAAATTCTCTTAAAGTTCTTAACGCTACGTCCTTTAGCAACTGCGCCAAAAACTTGATGCCCCCTAGAATGTGTGCGTACATATATGTGTAATTACATCAATTTTAATCTCTGGTGACTGCACCAAATACTTGATCCGACCTGCAATTACGCAGATATTTAATTCCATGGCTAAAAAATTGACCCAGTTTAATTATGGTAGTTAGTATGAAAAATAAATATGTTGAAGAATTTAGAATTTAATTTATAGTTCACACATTAGGGGTACTACGCAAGTGCATGTATCATTTCAAGTAGTATAGTGGTTTCTTTTAAGACCAGAGTATCGATCCCACAAAGAAGCGAGGTAAGAATTTATTAGACTAATTCTAGTCTACTACTGTCAGGTCTTAGTTTGGAATGACGATTAATGGTGTTTTCAATCAACTACTTCTAAATACAAACATAAGTCTAAAGATAAACCAAACTGGAGAAATTAGTTTGGAGAATTTTGTGATGTTAAAAACTACCATCACATTCAACAACCTAGGTAATACGTAGGAATGAAATGCTTAAATTTTAATGTGGACAATGACAAATTGGAGCATGCACATTATGTACCCTATCCTGAGTGCATAAAGAACATTGGCTAATCTAAAGTAAGTTCCTAATTTATATGGTTATGCTGGGTAGGTTCTAGCCTCTCACATCCAGATTACCCATTGGACCCTCTCTAAACTAAATTAGTTACGAGTCTAGTATATCACCTTAGAAACGCCAATTCTACACCCATCAAAGCTTATCTCATTATCTATTTTCACTCACCCTAGAACTTGGTTCCACTCCATCCTAAGGTTAGTGTGGTATTCACTAGTTGGGTGAAATTATAGTCCTCTCAGGTCATTATATTTTGCAACGGATTTTAACTTTACAAATGGCCAGTTTGCAATGTAAATTAAGAACTGGTGAAAATACAATAACATTTATAAGATAAGAGAATTTCTAAGCAAATCTAAATTCCTAAACATGCATACAATTCATTGCAAAAGAAAAATAAAATGAAGATAATGACATAAGCAGTAAAAGAATTGATATATTTATGTAGTAATTATGTGCCATTAAGGAACATATGTCTACCTACCCTTTCTCGAGTGTATATATGCTTAGTATTCTATTAGTTTTACACAACTAGTTGTCACCTATAAGCTCCTAAAAGAAACAAATCATGAATTATAATTCTTTAAAAGTTGCATTGCCGCCTAAACTATTAGAACATAGCCAACCAGACAATGTCAGTGCATTCAAGTTGTGAGATCACCACTCTCCCGAGTCTTAGTTTCACTTACAATAAATTTTAGCATAACTTATTTCCACTTAAGCCATGTCAATGAAGCAAATGAGATATTACTCATTGATCGCTGAAAAATTTATTAAGAAATTCATACCTATTTTTGATAAAATTGCACTTTAAAGAAGGGTATTTTCTTTATTTTATCAGTAGAATGAATAATTTAGGTGATAAAAGCAAAAATCATAAAAAAGAGCGAATTTGGAGCAAAATCATGCAATTTAGGCCGAGTCGCCGACGGCGAGATCGAGCCGCCGACGGCGAGGTTACAAGAAGAAAATTTTGAAGAATTTATAACCGTCTCGCCGACAACATGCCCGAGCTCGCCGACGACGAGATAGAAGCGGTTCGAAGATCTTCTGAAGCCTCGCCGACAGCCGAGGTAGTTCGTCGCCGAGGGCGAGGTAGTTCAAATGGCACGCATACATCGAACCCTGACACTTTTCGAAGAGATGCTTACACACCTCTTGGACCTTCGCTTACCTCTATATATGAAGGCCGAAAATCGCCTTTTGTGTGTTAGTTTTGTGCGACTTTTGTGTTCTAAGTGCAATCTTTTAGTCTTTTGTGAGTTCTAAGTGTAATTTGTGTGCAATAGTGTGTCTTTAGTGAGTCTTTTAGTAAGTTTAGTGAGTAATTAGTGAGTCGTGCTGTACTGGAAGGAAGAGTCAAAGGAACTACGAGGAGTCTGTTTGGGGATAAATCGAGGTAAGTATTTGTATTTATTGTTTTTAACTTTAAATGAAATCCATGCTTAGTTTAGTTCCCATGCATTCTGAGTAGTTTATTAGTCTTTCTCCCTGTTTATGAAATTAAGTGACTTGATGAAATTAAAATGTAGATACTTATATATATTAATAAATTGTGATAATTTTTACTTAAAACTTAATTTACTTTCAAACCTGGTCATTCGAATTGTTAAAATATGTCGAGTTATCAACTATAAGTAAAATTACATCCGATATTCGGGAATTCAAAAGCCTTGGAAGGAGGGTGCAAATAAATAGGAAATAATATCACTGGGCGTAGAATCGAGTATTTTAGTGTGACGGACTAAAATATTCAATTCGGTCCTATTGTTCGAGAGCTAAAGTGTAGATGTTAGCCTTCAGTGAGGGAACGTGGAGCTTCGAAGTGGCACTCAGTATCCTCCCGCACTAACCGCAGATTCGCAATCAAACATGTGATTAGTCAATATTCTTTACACTCTGACTAAAGGGTAAAGAATATGAATGCTCATATTTGTCACAATACCTTAAAATTATCTATTTAAATTCATTAATCACTTAAATTTCTAAACAAGGGAAAGATACTTTTTCTGAATAGTTAAGAATTATTTAGCAATTAGTTTAATTTCCTGCACTTTCAATACGTATTAATTTTCTACTTAGTTAAGTTACCTAATTAAAATACTTAGTTTACTTTATTGCGCTCAAATTTAGAATTCCAAATTTTCGTATACTATTTTAGAAATTATTATTATTATTTTAAATTAGTTGTTATTTAATTTTCTCTTTCCCTGTGGGATCGATAACCAGGACTCCACTAGAGCCCTGTATTACTTGATACGATACGTATACTTGCGTAAGCATCCACAACATAAACAATTACAATTCTATACATATAAATAATGTGGTCACGTTTTTGACATCGTTGTAATTAAATTAAAAATATCATAATATAAAATTGTGGGTCAAGTTTTTGGCGCCGTTGCCGGGAAAGTAAGAAAAATTTACTAAAGTAACGATCTATTTTAAAATAATCATAATAAATAAATTAATATCTATTCCGAAATTGTATGCGCAAATTTGGAAACGAAAATTTAATACCTTACGATTCCGAATTAGAGCGTACAATTAAAAGAATTAGAAAACAAAAGAAACAAATTATTAATTTAACAAAAATGGCGAATATTCCCGAAATTCAAAATATGAACCAACAAAGACCATTAAGAGATTATGCCAACCCTACATCGATGAAATTCATTTAACTATTCAAAACCCCGATGTAGTCGCTAATTCATTCGAACTTAAACCCGCAATTATCCAAATGGTACAAAACAATCAATTTAGTGGTTCACCTATCGAAGATCCTAACTTACATCTTGCTAGTTTTCTAGAACTTTGTGCTACTTTTAAATATCAAGGAGTATCCGACGATGCTATAAGACTTAGACTTTTTCCTTTTTCATTAAGGGATAAAGCTAAAATGTGGTTCAATTCGTTAAGCACTCGGATCTATTAAAACTCGGGGAGAATTATCATAAAAATTTCTATCCAAATATTTTCCACCATCTAAAACTCGCTAAGTTTAGAAATGATATAACTTCTTTTTGTCGATTAGATGGAGAATCAATATATGAAGCTTCGGGAGAGATTTAAGGAACTTCTTAGAAAATGCCCACATCATGCGCTACCGTATCGGCCGATTATTCAAACCTTTTATAATGGATTAGTATGATCTTTAAGATCAATCATCGATGCCGTCATTGAGGTTCATTAATGTCTAAACCATTTGATGAAGCTTATGCACTAATCGAAGAAATGGCAACAAATAATTTCCAATGGCCTCGCTGAAAGAATAAATCCTAAAAAGATAGCCGACATTCATGAAAACGATGCAATATCTATGTTAACTTCTCAAATTGTCGCTATATCTAAGAAGTTAGATCATTTTGGAATGAACTACTCTCCTATTTTAGAAGAAAACTCATCCGGACAAATCATAGAATCTCAAACTAATTATGAAACTTTAAATGCTATTAATAATAGTAACTAATAACCCTTATTCAAACTATTATAATCCCGGTTGGAAAACACATCCAAATTTTAATCGAATAACACATCTAATCAACAATGGATGAATCAACCTAATCAAGCAAATCCAAACTATAAACCTAATTACCCACCCGGATTTAATAACAATAACCTCAATTCAAGGATAAGAAATTATCCATGGATGAATTAATTTTGAATATGGGTCATCGACTACAAAATCAAGGAAATCAACTACAAATTCAAGGAAATCAATTACAAATTCAAGGAACATCTATTAAAAATATCGAAACTCAACTCTGGACATATTGCTACTCGCGCTAAATAATAGAATACCTGGAACTTTTCCTAGTAATGTGGAAATAAATCCTAAAGATCAAGGAAAAGAACAAATTAAAGCAATACAACTAAGGAGTGGAAAAGAATTAGAACCTCAAATTCAAAAAGAACTTGAAAGCCAAAAAGAGGAAGTGGAAATTGAAAATGAAACAATTTAACAAGATTCAAACTTGGAACATCCTTTAATACCTATGAAAATTTCGTCGAAAAACCTCCACCACCATTTCCTCAACGACTACTCAACATAAAAAAGATAAACAATTTGCTAAATTCCTTGAAATATTAAAGAAATTAACAATTAATATACCTTTTGTTGAAGCTTTAGATCGTATGCCAAATTATGTAAAATTTATGAAAGATATTCTAAATAAGAAAAGAAAATTCACCGATAATGAAATTGTCGCACTTAGCGAAGAGTGTAGTGTTATTATTCGAAGAAGCTTCCCGAAAAATTGAAAGATCCCGGGTAGTTTCACTATACCCCGCGCTATAGGAGAAAAATTTTATGGAAAAGCTTTGTGCGACTTAGGAGCAAGCATCAATCTAATGCCTCTATCGATTTTTAAGAGATTAGGATTAGGAAAAATTACACCTACTTCAGCAACCCTTCAATTAGCCGATCGTTCGGTTACCTATCCTAAGGGAGTTATCGAAGATGTGTTAGTAAAGGTGGATAAATTTATCTTCTCGCAGATTTTATTGTTTTAGATATGGAGGAAGATAAAGAAATTCCTATCATTTTAGGAAGACCATTTTTAGCTACTGGAAAAGCTATGATCGATGTTCGAAAGGAGAATTAACTATGAGAGTAAATGACCAAAAAGTTACATTTAATATTGCAAAATCAATGAAATATCATGCGCTAGAAAAAGATGATGAATGTTTTCGAATGGAAATACTTCGAATATTTACAACAAGAACATTTTAAGGAATATTACGAGGATAAATTAGAAAAAGAAAACACCGAATTAATCGAAGATAATCATGAAGAACTAGATTATATTCAGGAAAGATTTGAATTTTTGGATAATACCGAAAATACCGACAAGAATATAGTTCCATCAATTATTAGACCTCCCGAACTTCGAGCTAAAAATATTACCCGATCATTCGAAATATGCTTAATTAGGTAATTCTTCAACTTTACCAGCTTATTATTTCATCCGCATTAAACGAATCTCAAGAACAAAAACTTTTAGAAACTTTAAAAAATATAAGAAAACTTTTGGTTGGACTTTAAGCAGATATTCAAGGAATTAGTCCTTCAATCCGTATGCATAGAATTATTTTAGATGATGAACATAAACCTAAAGCAGATCCCCAAAGGAGATTAAACCCGATAATGAAAGAAGTAGTTAAGAAAGAAATTTTAAAATGGTTAGATAATGGTATTATATATCCTATTTCCGACGATGCTTCGGTAAGCCCAATTCACCGTGTTCCTAAGAAGGGAGGAGTGACCGTCACTGCCAATGAAAATAACGATCTTATTCCTATAAGACAAGTTACCGGTCGGCGTATATGTATCGATTATAGGAAATTAAATACCGCCACCAGGAAAGATCACTTCCCTTTACCATTTCTGGACTCGGATGTTAGATAGATTAACCGGACATAAGTATTTTTGTTTTCTAGATGGATACACCGGTTATCATCAAATACAAATTGCTCCCGAGGATCAAGAGAAAACTACATTTACTAGTCCTTATGGAACTTTCGCTTTCGAAGAATGCCTTTTGGATTATGTAATGCACCAACGAACATTCCGGTAGATGTATGATGTCCATATTTAGTAAGTTAATCGACAATGGAATAGAAGTATTTATGGATGATTTCTCCGTATTTGGAACATCATTTGACACATGCTTAACTCATCTTGAAAAGTATTGAAGTATGCGAGAAAACAAATTTAGTTCTAAATTGGGAGAAATGTCAATTTATGGTTGCGGGCGGCATTGTATTAGTGGCATAAAATTTCGGAAAAAGGCATGGAAGTGGACCTCGCAAAAATTCAAGTAATAGCTAAATTATCACCTCCAACTACTGTAAAAGGGGTAAGAAGTTTTCTGGACATGCCGGATTCTACGTACGCTATATAAAAGATTTTTAAAAAATTACTAAACCTCTATGCCAACTTCTCGAAAAGGACAAGAAATTTGAATTTACAATCGAATGCCCGAATGCTTTTGAACTCTTAAAAGAAAAATTAATTACAAGACCTATAATAGTTTCACCTAACTGGAGAAACCATTTCGAGCTTATGTGTGATGCTAGTGATTATGTCGTAGGAGCAGCTCTTGGCAAAGATATGAAAAGATTTTTAAAGTTATATACTATGCTAAGAAACTCTAAATGATGCCGAAATAAATTATACAAGCTATGAAAAGAGAACTATTAGCGAGTAGTATATGGTTTTAATAAATTTAGACCTTATCTGATTGGAACAAAATGTATCGTGCATACCGATCATTCTCGCTATCAAATATTTAATGCAAAAGAAAGATTCCAAACCAAGATTAATTAGATGGATGTTATTAATGCAAGAATTTGATTTCGAGATCGTTAATAAGAAAGGAACCGATAATCAAATTGCGGATCATTTATCAAGATTAGAAAATCATGAATTATCCGATATTGAAAATGAAATTATGCATGCTTTTCCGATGAAAAACTATATAATATCAATGAATGGAAAATACCATGGTATGCTGATATAAGTAAATTATATAGTTAGTAATATTTTACCACCTATGCTAACTTTGCAACAACGTAAAAAATTCATCCATGATACGAAAACTTATTTTTGGGATGAACCATATTTATATAAGCAATGTAAGGATTTAATTATTAGAAGATGTGTACCTTATGAAGAAACCGAACCAATTATTCAAAAATGTCATGATTCTAATTTTGGAGGACATTTCAGGACCGATAAAACCGCTTATAAGATTCTACAATCTGGATTTTATCGGTCTATTCTATTTAGAGATGTATATAGATATATTAAAACTTGCGATAAATGCCAAAGAGTAGGAAATATATCTAGAAGAAACGAAATGCCTCTAAACTTTATATTAGAAGTTGAAATTTTTGATGTTTGGGATTAGATTTTATGGGACCTTTTATTCCTTCGTTTGGAAACTCATATATATTAGTAGCTGTTGATTATGTTTCCAAATGGATTGAGGCACAAGCTTTACCTAGGTGTGATCCTAAGAGTGTTTCAAAATTTCGATGAAAAATATTTTTACTAGATTTGGAATGCCGAGAGTGATTATCACCGACGGAGGAACTCATTTTAGAAATAAATACATTCACAAACTAGTAGAAAAATACAATATTACTCATAAGATATCCACCGCTTATCATCCACGTACCAACGGATTAACTCGAAGTATCTAATCGCGAGATTAAACGTATTTTAGAAAAATCCGTAAACCCAAATAGGTTAGATTGGTCTATTAGATTAGATAATCGCATTATGGGCTTATAGATCGCTTATAAAACTCCGATTGGAATGACTCCTTACGGACTTATATATGGAAAAACGTGCCACTTACCGATTGAACTAGAACATAAAGCATATCGGGCGATTAAAGAATTTAATTATAATATGAAGGAAGCTCAGTGAGAAAAGATTGTTGCAATTAAATGAATTGGAAGAATTAAGAAATGAATCGTATGATAATGATTGGATTTATAAAGAAAAGATGAAATTATGGCATGATCGGAAGATTAATCAGAGAAATTTTGAACCAGGACGGAAGTTTTGCTATATAATACTAGATTGAAATTATTTCCTGGAAAATCGAAGTCTCGATGGTTAGGACCTTTCACCATAACTCAAATATTTTCGTACGGAACTATAGAAATCGAAGATCCAAAAACTCGACATAAATTTAAAGTTAATGGACATAGATTAAAACCATATTTCGAAGGTATAAGACCTAACTATAAAGAGGTTTTAATGCTTAGTCGACTCGATTAATAATTGAAATTAGGTCGGCCGACGACGTTAAACCAAGCGCTTTATGGGAGGCAACCCATATTAGTTATCTATTTTTATTGTATCTTAATAGTTAATTTATATTATTGAAACTTTACTACTCAATTATTATTAAGAATCATCACATATTCGAACCATTATGATGAGAAAAGAAATTATTCGATTTAGAGCGAAATTGGACTTTATTTTGAAATCTCGCCGACGGCGAGGTCGATATCTCGCCGACAGGCCGAGGTTCGCGCCTAAATTAGATTCGGCTTATTTATGAGCTCGCTGACAGCGAGAAACGTCCTCGCCGACAGCGAGAACCGGAAAGGCAGTTTTTATAACTAAGTCACCGACGGCGAGAAACGACCTCGCCGACAGCGAGAAAGTTATAAAGATGAGTTATATATATTTTGAATGCCAATTTGGACGGTTTCAACACTAATTTCTTTGTGAAAACCCACTCTTAAACCACTCTAAGTCTGCCTTCTTCACTATAATTCATTCCATTCACCATAATGACATCCAAATTCTTAGATTCCTCTAAATCTGGAGTGTTTAACCGGAGGAAATTTGTAAGTGCGGAAGCGCAGCGGATCTTCAACAAGGTTTTGATAAAGAAAAGAGTTATCAAGGAACGGGATTTGTCAATCGAGGATTAGAGAATTCCACTACGAAGATAGAAGAAACGATTGCAGCAGTCAAGACTGGGAGGTATTTTGTTACACTACGTCTGTTGTTGTTATTCCAGTTTTGAAAGAGTTCTACTCTAACTTACATGCGATCAACAATGGGAATGTCTACGTCCGAGGAAGATGGGTGACGTTTACTCCATCAAGAGTAAGTGAATTATTCTCTATAGAAAACACCCCGGTATGTCACTATTCAAATTTTGTGTCTTCTCGATATAATATGAATGAGATATTTCGATATCTGACTGATGAACCGAAAGATTGGGAAATGCATGAAGACGGGTATTTTAGTTTCTCTGCATCACTTTTGAATCCTCGTCTCAAAGCACTCGGCACTTTTTCATCTCATCTAAATTGTTACCTACTATCGAGGGTAAACAAGGTTTCGAAGGAATGCGCTATATTGAATTATTGTATTTAAAGTGGATTACCTATTGATGTTGGATCAATAATTGTTAAGTCCGCATTGGGTTTAATTGTGCATGGGTCGACTCACTGACTAGGACACCCATCTACTATTTTTGCATTATGCGATCAAGCACCGTGTTTCTTATGAAGCTTGGGAAAAGGTTTTGTTACCTTGAAGCCGCTTGATCCTACAGATATGTTCCCTACTTTGGACAATAATGAAGACATTACATTTATCTCTGATAGAGCTTCACAGAATAATCCTATAGCAAGGCCTATTTCGGATAAAACAGAGTTACTTTTGAAGAAAATTAATGGAATGGAGAAAGAACTACAGAATGTGAGAGATTCAATAGACAATATATCTGATTTATTTGATCACATTGATCTGGAGGATGAAGGAACACTTTGATCATTCCGGACACCCGGAAGCTAGCTTTCTTCATTTACCGAGACGAAGGGTTGGATCACCGAAGAATCGCTTCGAATTTCCCTTCAGGCCTTTCTATAACTTATATGTGCATCATCGTCATATCGAAATATCGGAGAAGATGAAGATTCCGACCTCGAAGAGTAGTAGTAAAGATTTTCATAAGTATGTTTGTATTTATGTTATTTGATTTGATTTAGATTTTATTATGTGTGGAGTGATGATTTGAATATCTCAAACTTAATCGAGATATGCGTCATAGTTTTGTATCAGCATTTAGTGTGTCGTGGATTGGTTTGCGATCGTCGATTAGTAGTAAGGATTGAAGTTCGAAGTTTGATTATAGAGTTTTAAATTATGTTAGTTCGTATGTCTCATGGATTTCAATATTAAAGTTAATTTGTTGTGTTGTGTGAATTTGTTTGTGTATAAGTAGCTAATCTTCATATTAAATTAATAAATGATATGATCGGAAATATAATATAAGGCAAATTGAGGTTGAAAATGATTGACGAAATTCAAAAATTGAAATTTTTAGGACCTCGCCGACGGCGAGCAAAATCCCGCCGACAGCGAGATCGATCTCGCTGACAGCGAAAAATTTCTCGCCGACGGCGGATTTTTCCTGAAACTTTTGCCTTATGGAATTAATTAGCTCGCTGACGGCGAGAAAAATCTCGCTGACAGCGAGAACGTAAAAAAACCTATATTTGACCGGTCAAAAACACTATTCATCATCCCTAACCTCTTATTTTCGCAAAAACCGACCTAGGATTTGAGAGATCTTGGATTTATAGGCGATTCCATCACTCAAAAACACCGGATTTCATCTTCTCTTGGTAAGTGCTTCACTCCTATGCAAAAATTTTTGATTTTCACCATGTATTTTCACCACATTGCAAATTTTGGGAAAATCAAAATATGGAAGAAATATTCGGTGGAAATCCATGGAATTTAATTTAAATGTTGTAGGAAGCCTTCTTAGGATTATTTTTAAGTTTAGTGAAAATTTTCATGATTTTCACAGATCGATCGTATGGCTCCACGACAAAAACGTCGAGTAGAATTCGACGAAGACCGATTCATCAATGCACGAGCATAGACTAAATATTTTGAAAATATTCAAGGAAGAAAGTGCATTGCAGATCAGGTTTTCAAAAATCCGGGAGGAGAAGTAGAGCGGATTATTAAGGAACGAGGTTGGGAGAATTTCTGTTACGTTCAATATGTAGAGCAATTGTGGAAGTGGTTAAAGAATTTTATGCCAATTTAACTGCACGACGAAGATGCACCGATAAAGGTACGAGGGTTTTTGTAGAATTCAATGCTGCAAGAATAAACGCATTCTATGAAGTTCATGACTCGCCCTTTAGCGAGTATGAAACTTTGGAACGATTGAAGGACCACTTGGAGGAAGTCATTAACTTTCTCACCGATGGGACCGGAGTTTGGAAAATTAAGCAACAGGAAAGAGTGAATTTTCCTCTTTCTAAATTAAATGCGAGTCTCCAAAGCCCTGGCATTACTTTATTTGTTCTACTCGTTACCCACCTATCACCACAGTGAGGTAACACGAGATAGAGCAATTCGAATTTCTGTATTCGAATAATAGAAGCATCAACATCGGGAGACTTATTTATCGAAACATCCCGGCCACTCCTATAAATGAGAGTGGAGCTGGATTGGGACACCCCTGGATTAATTTTTTCACTCGCCAACTCTCTCGGAGTTGAGGCTGTAGATAATGAAGAATGGGTAGAATCCAATGAAACCACTCACATACTGCCAATATTAAGAAGTATGAATCTCATGAAGGGTGGAGAGCAGGAGTAAGAAGTTATTTCACTCAGTCAAGTAGAGATATACCCTTTACTACCCATGAACCTCCTGAACCTACCACCCCTACCCTACAAGATCTGATGAATGAATTGACACTGCATAGAAGAAGTTTTGAGCAGTTTGGAGAAACAATGGGGAGAAGATTTGATCATTTTGATCAAAGAATTGATAATCTGGAGAGGAGACATGATTATGATAGCGAATATCTCCAGCGACATTCGGAATACGAGATTGCTTACTATGAAGCTGAACATCGTTATAGGAGTGGTGATTTAGATGTTGTCTTTCCTGAGTGCCCCCGATATTCACAGTACCAGCCTGCTCAGTCTTCTCAGCCTACAGATCAGGGAGGAGATGATATAGATTGGAACTTTGGTGCTGAAGATTAGGACTTTATTTGTTTTATTTGTTTGATGTTAAGTTATTTTGAAGACTTTATATATTTGTAATATTCAGTACTTTATGTTTTGAGACATTGGATGTTTGTTAGATTATTTGCTTGAATTGTTGTAGTAGTTTAGTTTTTGTTTTTGTGTTAGTTAATTACATTTGTTTTTATGTTAAATAGGATGTTAGTTTTCTTTAAGTATGTTTTTATTTTATTCTGTATTGTTTTAAATTGCAAAATTGTTAATCCGTTAGTTAAAATGTTTTTAATATGTTAGTAATTCATATGTATAGTGTAGAGTTAATTTTAATTGTTATAGTTAATACTTATCTTAGATTTATCCCCGCATTTTCTTTAAATTGTTATATATATATGGAGAATACTACATACATGATGTTCAATGAAAAATGAAAAAGTTCGCAAAAATTTCGAAAGAAAAGAAATACTCTAAACTTGCAAAGGTATGATTTATTTACTTTCCCTTTTTCATTATTTAGTATAGATATAAAAATTTAAGTTTGGGGGGGAGTAAAATACAAATTTAGTTATTAACTTGTTCTCAATTTCTATTTTCAAATTATTATAAAATGATTTTTATAAAGCAATTTTTTCAATTTAATTAATATGAATTATTTTATTTAATTATTATAAAAGGTTAAATGAAATATTTCTAGTACTTTAATTAATTAAATAAAATAAAATATTTGGTTAAAGGGAATAAGAATATAGTAAATTATTTTTAGTAAGGAAAACTATATTCTAAAATTAAAATTCTTAAGTATTCAAGTGAAAAAGAAAAGATTGAAAATCAATAAAGTATATATAAGCTAAGAAATATTCCTAAGTTTCAAATTTAGGAAGATGAAAATGAAGTTCAAAATTATTAACAGGCTCTCCAGATACAGTAATCCTCAAAAGAAAAAAAAAAGAAAAAAGAAAAAGAAAAGAAAAAGAAAAATGAGGAGAAACTTGAGGAGATGCTTTATCAAAAATTGGCTTCATTTGAATTAACCTAAAGGGAAAAACTTAGATATTTCCAAACTTATGTTTATGGATTAGAATTTTACCTAATAGATGTTTTCTTGAATTTCTTATCATATGAATATCTTAAATAGTTATTCTTTTAAATATAGTCATTCCCGAAATGAATAGTAAGTTTAGAAATCTTAGACTCGATAACTAAATAATTTATTTCTATAAGATTAATTAAATTACATGAATTATTTTTATTTAACTTTATTATGATATTAATTAATCTAATTCATAGTTTATTTGAATTGAAAAATCTTACTATAGAAATCATTATTTTTATGTAAGTACTAAAATTACTTGATGACGAAGTAATAAGTAAGTTTCGTGGATTTTGATCGCTGAAAAATTTATTAAGAAATTCATACCTATTTTTGATAAAATCGCACTTTAAAGAAGTGGTATTTTCTTTATTTTATCGTAGTGAATGAATAATTTAGTGTGATAAAAGCAAAAATCATAAAAGGAGCGAACTTGGAGCAAAATCATGCAACTTCAGGCCGAGTCGCCAACGGCGAGATCGAGCTCGCCGACGGCGAGGTTACAAGAAGAAAATTTTGAAGAATTTATAACCGTCTCGCCGACGACGAGCCCGAGCCCGCCGACAGCCGAGATAAAGCGGCTCAAGATCTTCTAGAAGCTCTCGCCGACGAGCCGAGGTAGTTCGCCGCCGACGGCGAGGTAGTTCAAGCTGGCACGGATACATCGAACCCGGACACTTTTCGAAGAGACGCTTACACACCTCTTGGACCTTCGCTTACCTCTATATATAGAGGCCGAAAATCGATCTTTTGTGTGTTAGCTTTGTGCAGTCTTTTGTGTTCTAAGTGCAATCTTTTAGTCTTTTGTGAGTTCTAAGTGTAATTTGTGTGCAGTAAGTGTGTCTTTAGTGAGTCTTTCAGTAAGTTTAGTGAGTAATTAGTGAGTCGTGTCGTATCTGGAAGGAAGAGTCAAAGGAACTACGATGAGTCCGTTCGGGGATAAATCGAGGTAAGTATTTGTATTTATTGTTTTTAACTTTAAATGAAATCCATGCTTAGTTTAGTTCCCATGCATTCCGAGTAGTTTATTAGTCTTTCTCCTCGTTTATGAAATTAAGTGACTTGATAAAATTAAAATAGAGATACTTATATATATTAATAAATTGTGATAATTTTTACTTAAAACTTAATTTACTTTCAAACCGGCCATTTGAATCGTTAAAATATGTTGGTTATCAACTATAGTAAAAATTACATCCGATATTCGGGAATTCAAAAGCCTTGAAGGAGTGTGCAAATAAACAGGAAATAATATCATCGGCGTAGAATCGAGTATTTTAGTGTGACGTGACTAAAATATTCAATTCGGTCCTATTGTTCGAGAGCCGAAGTGTAGATGTTAGCCCTCAGGCGAGGGGAACGTGGGAGCTCGAAGTGGCGAGCCAGTATCCTCCCGACCTAACCGCGGATTCAGTAATCAAACATAGTATTAGTCAATATTCTTTACACTCTGACTAAAGGGTAAAGAATAGGAATGCTCCTATTTGTCACAATACCTTAAAATTATCTATTTAAATTCATTAATCACTTAAATTTCTAAACAAGGGGAAAGATACTTTTTCCGAATAGTTAAGACTTATTTAAGCAATTAGTTTGATTTCGCACTTTCAATACGTATTAATTTTCTACTTTGTTAAGTTACCTAATTAAAATACTTAGTTTACTTTATTGTGCTCAAATTTAGAATTCCAAATTTTCGTATACTATTTTAGAAATTATTATTATTATTTTAAATTAGTTGTTATTTAATTTTCTCTTTCCCCGTGGGATCGATAACCGGGACTCCACTAGTAGCCCCGTATTACTTGATACGATACGTATACTTGCGTAGCATCCACAACATAAACAATTACAATTCTATACATATAAATAGCGGGGTCACGTTTTTGGCGTCGTTGCAATTAAATTAAAAATATCATAATATAAAATTGTGGGTCACTCATCACATGGAAATAAAAATTATTCTATCTTAAAATAAAATTTTCTACTCGTGTCACTACTTCATATAAAAAAAAAGACTAAAGAAAACTACTCACAAAGCATAGATTAAACAAAAAAAAAACTTTACTAAATCAAAGCAAATCCACTAGAAGGTATTTACAACAATTAATTGAAAATTAAGAACAAAATACTTAGCTTTTTCCCTCTGAAAGAAAGATGTAAATCTCTCTAACAAAGAGTCCTGCCAATCTACGCAATGCTCGTACACTTTCTTACACATATCTCTCAGGATCCCTCACCAATCTATCCACAAAAGGTAGAAATCTACATTCCGACTTTTATCTACAACCTCTGGACGTTCTTAGAGTCTCCAATACTTATCAAATGCCAAAAGGTACCTTCCCAAGTGCCAAAAATGGCTTTATAACTTCTTGGGGACGGCTAGAAGTCATCTAAACCATTTTTGGAACCTAGGGCAAGTAAGTGGAGCCATGGTGCTAGAACTGAGCGAGGCTGGCGCCTAGGTACCACCCTGCTGGCAGCACCCCATTTTCGCTCCGTTTTTTCCTGTTTCATCTCCAATCTGCTTGAAGTGTTATACCTACAAGATAAACATGCAAATAATCTTTCTTTAAAGTGTAATTTCATTCAAAAATATATGATAAATGTATATGAGATTAAGCATAGAAAGACATATCAAAATGCGCCAGATCAAAATTTTCTTCCTTGCACGATTGACTCCAAATTGCACAATTTTTGCTCAATTTTCTCCAAAACTGCATTTCTTGTACTTGAAACTAAAAACATGCAAAATATCTTCCATTAAAGTGAAATATAATTAATAATGAGCATAAAATGTATATAAAAAAGTAGAACATTTTTAAGCGTGTCTGTTCTCTCGCAATGACGCCAAAAACTTGACACACTCCAAGTACTGAAAAGCATAGGCTAATCATGCAAGTGCATATGACGTATCAATATTACTGGTATTGGAGTCTAGAATGTAGATCCCATAGGGAACAAGATGAGTTCTAATAAGAAAAGTTGTAGCCTACAGATTTTAGTTGCAACATGAAATTTTGTGTTGGTTTAAATCCTACAAAAGCAATCCTAACTTTACACAAATAAATTTATGGTTCATCCTTGAAATGGTTTAATTAGATCTCTTGCAAGTAAGTATGCAAGTAGAAAATGTTATTTACAAATAGGAACAACACTCTTCGTTATCCCCTCTCGGTGGTATAAAGAAGTTTGGTTAGAAACAAGTTTATTTCCTTAAATACAAATACTAACCCAACCATAACCATAAAATTTGCATCTGCCAACAGGATATATTCATACTCCTATGGGTTAATGTGATTAATCTTGTTGATTTCAGTCTTTCCCAAGACTAATAAATCACAACCAATTTTAACACATCACTTCGCCATAATAAAATGTAAATGAAGTTCAGAAAATTAATCATCAACATGTATTAATTTTAACTATACAACCTTCTCAATTCAATCCATATAACTTAGCCATCTCAAGTAAAAATAACAAGTCTACTCACTATGCATGCTTATAACATTAGCAAAATACATTGACTAATAAATACTTCAAACTACACTAGTATTACAAATCAGAGATTACATAAATTACAACAAATAATTGAGCTTTCTCTTCTTCTTAATACAAAGCTGATGACATAAAGCAATCTCTCTTACACCTTTTTTTTGCTACTATCGTGCTGCTTCTCGTCACTTGCCGGGAGAAGAGAAGTGGAATTCAAGCAGGGTAGAAACAACACGACATCAACCACAACAACATTGCTTCTCCTTGTATTTTATATTCTTCACTCCTTACTTTTCACGATCACCATTTATTTCTGCATGATCTCTCACGATATGGAGGTCCGAACTTCTTAAATTGTTGAATTCCATTTAGGCGCCTAGGCGTCCAAAGGCTGGGGATTAAGTGTCAGGCTATTTGTCTGGAAACTGTTAGTGGGGCTCTTAAGAACCCAAATGTGCGGCGCCTAGGCACCAGCAATAGGCACCCATGGGTCAGTGCCATGGTGTTCTGCTCTCAGTTTGGGGCTTCTTTCTATAGTGGTTTTGGCACCTTGGTGCCAATGTCCGGGCGCGGCGCCTAAGTGCTCAGTAATAAGTCTATGCTCTATTTTTTCATTTCCATCAAGCTATCTACTTTCCAATTCCCTGCTGCTATCTATAAAATAAACATAAAATATATTTCTTAAAAGTGCAATTTCATCAATAAAATATTTAGATTCAAACTAAATTACTAGACTATGTATTGAGGCAGCAGCTCTCGAGGATACAACAGTGGGTCTCCGACCTCTCTCAACAGGTCAATCAAAGTAATAAAAAAAATAATTTTTATGCATTTATTTTGACTCTTAATGTTAAAAATGACAATTAATCATTAATTTTATTTTTGTAGGAGAAGTATGAGCAGCGTTGGGAGAGGTTGGACCTGCCACACCCTGACATCCGCCAGCAGTAGTGATAGTCACATTATCACCGTGCTGACTCATTTTGAGCTATGAACGCAGGTGGCAGGGAAGAAAAATGGGAGTGTCTACAGCCTGGGCACGAAGGGCATAGCATTCGAGGCCATGCTCTCCTATTCTCGTATAGGTGGCTCGAGCTTATTGTAGGAGTATAAGAAGCTTGTCAGGCAGGTCAATACTATGAATGAGGAGCTCTGTTAGATAAATGATCAGATGAGCGAAGGCCTGTGGGCATAGAGTTGAGGATTTCATAGCATGCCTAATATAGAGCAATGCAGATTGCTGGGTCAAGAACCTTATGAGTTTTTTGGATATATAGTAGGAGGAGGGGGAAGAGGATGATTAAGAGTTTTATGAGTTTTTTTTTTAAACATGTAAACTTATATTATGATCTTAAATGTGTAATTTTGGCAATTTAGATTAATATTTATTACATTAGATTCCTTTTCATTATTGGTACTCATTTGCATTATAGATTCTGAGTTGTGATAATGGGTAAATAAATCATTGTGATTCTCATTTTTTTGTGTACAGATTGTCAAAATTAGATCGTTTTTTTTTTGTGTTATAGGTTTGCGTCAGATTTGCGTCGACAATTCCGACGCTAACTCATCAATCATTCAAATGCACTTAGATACCATCTCACGCTAAAACGATACAAAATAGATTCGCTAATTTTAATGCAAAATCGATGTTAAATGTTGCGTCAGACAGGAGACATCATGACCGGTTAACGGTGAATGTTGTGTATGTTAATGTTGATGCAAACAATTAACGTTGACTTATTTTGACTTGAATTCTATTACCGACTACCCTATGAAAGTCGACGTTTTGAATAAGAAAAATCTAACGCTAAACTGTGTTATCGTCAGATTTTCCACAGTTTAACATCAATTTTTTCTGATTCTAAATGACATAGATCATGTAGTGAGCCCAAAGGCAGTGGTCATGCGATCATGAAGCTCAAGAATCCTCAAATTAATACTCCCTTCAGTTTTCCCATCCAGGTTTGGGTGCCCTCTTATGAATAGAATGTGGGTCTGTTTATAGATTTTATTAGTGACATCTTTGCTTAAATCTTGAACATATGATGACACGGGGTGATTCTGTTGATTGGATGATATTTCATGGGTATTTGCATAAAATAATAATATTAAATTAAACACAGTTAGGCTAGTTGGATGTATCTTGCGAGAGACTTGATTTAACTGTAAATTTGTCAGATTTAGAGATTTTTGATTCTTGAAAATATATCTCAAAGTCTCTTATTATGCTTTAAATACTTGATCTTAGTTTACTTGGACTTGCATAGAATTACATTTGATGATCATTTAGTCCATCTCATCGAGACATTATATTGGGTTATAAATTTAAGTGTAGGCAATCATTCCCCTAGTGCATGAAGATCCGTGTCAGGCATCAGAGCTAATAAGTTATAGTACTAGATCAAAACATTAATGTTTCCCACCTCCTCCTCTCTTTAAAATATCTGCAAAATCACAAACTGCATGTCCAAAATTTAACTCTCAGCTCGGTAATGGTAACTTTAATATTACCATAATAATTAAGAAGACATGCTTAGTTATACATAAGAATAAATTTATAAATGACATTTGTATGAATTTATTTTTGTAGATCAACAGATGTCCAAAACCTTCATATTAGTTTATTTAGAATGGCGCAGAGACAATGTCACGGAACTCTTCGAGTAAGAGAAAGCTCTTATGTTCGCTGATGAAGTCGGATGAATCCGCATCGTCCACTTCCATCTTGCCCTCATTATTTTTGTAAATCACTGGCTGCAAACCCTAAAGAAATTAAACATCCAGTCATATTGGCAAATTATGTCTGTAATTAGAAGTATAAGTTATTAAGAATTCAGGATAATTAAATAGTAAACTACTTCGAAATAGGCTTATAAGATCTTTTTCTTCACAAAATAATCGTTTAATTACAAATAATACTAGAAGAATTAGTCTATCTTCTAATATAAATATTTATTCAATACTTTTATTATCAAGCAACAGAAAATGGCCATGACGACCGGCCGGCCAGCCATCTTTCCAGTATATGATGCACAACTGTATGGAGTTTTGCTCTTTTCAGTCGCACTTGTGGTATAATCAAATTCATGTTCTAGTAATATAATATTTTTTGAAGTGTAGACTATTAAAACTTTAGTAGAATACTACAGAATAAATTATTAAAAAATAATGAAATCAAATAATCTTCCTAAATAAAAATATTGAGAGCTATTTGGTAAGCAACATAAATGAAATTTTGGCTTATGTCATTCAAAATCAATTAATAATCTAAGGAAATAAGCATAAATAAATTCTATAAAAATGAATATCAAGTCATCCAAACAGAAAATACAAACAGTTCCCAATTTTAATATCATATAAATATAATGCTATAATATTTGTTTTTACTCCTACAAAGCGCATCTCCACTTCAATAATTGCAGAAGAACAAAGAATGTGTTTAAGATTGCTGTCGTCAAAGTTATTGGTCTTGACAAAATCGTATATAACTAAATTTTTCATATGCGCCATGCCATATATGAACAAACAACCTAAAGAAATTAAAAAAGAAAAAATTGCAAAGGCATCTATTCCCATTTACATAAAATATTATTACATAAAAAGAGAGAAATATTAGGAAGGAAACAGCTGAAAAAAATAACTATAATTGCAACCCTGTTAATCATGCCTTGTTAAGATTTGATTTGCCTTAAATTAGCAAATGTTTTAGTGATCAATTGATAAGTTCTACAGAAACAATTAACTCCTAACTGAACCTGTAATGAATATATTAACCCTCTTGATCGGGATCGTAATTACAAAGAATAATAGAGTTCAAGGATGACATGAAAAGTTACAATTAAACTAACCTCAATGAAAATACTTAAAGCCTCCTCCATTGTCTTGGTGCTGAGAACTTCTAAAGCTGCTTCCTTTGATAAAGAAAATAATAATAATTAGGCCTTACAACTATGACATATGCATATAATTAATTAAAGAAGCCAATTAGCTACAAACAATCATACCCTCGCGCACTGAATCTGATGCACGGATAGGGTTCGGGGTTCCTTCTCCATTGATAAATTTCTCTCAATTTTCATCACTGTACCCATTCCGTCTTCTCAATACTAACAAGGAAGAAGAAGAGATGGAGAAGGAGATAATGAAAGAGGGAGTATGAACTACCGGTGGCCTTAGGGCAGTCTCTATATATAAGTATGAAGGTTGGAAGGTAGGTGGAAAGAAAGGGATTAAAGGGGTTACGTGGAGGGAAGGTAGTGCTGCTGGATACGTGGCACGTGTTTTTCAAAGGGGAATATTTTTCAGAGAAGGGGGAAGATGATGGGGAGCAAGCCGTCACGCAAGACGAGACAATGCAAAGGAAATCTTTATTTTTCTAAGATACAATATTCGGTGTTTGAATGTGCATTGAAAGTTCCGAATAAATTAGGAGCTGTTTGCCGCAGCTTAAAAGCTACGGTGTGTTTTTCCACCGCTGTTCTAGCTCGTTTGGAAATGAAATTTGGAATGCTTTATAGTAAAAGCTTAATTAATGCGGGCCGCAGGTTCGATTTCACAGCTTGTGTTTATTCGCGACATATTTCTCAAATATACCCCTACGTTCACCCTTTCTTACGTTCCCTTTCTCCTTTCCTCTGTGTGATTTTGATGTCTGGGGTTGGGGAGATCTTTGTAGTAATTGATTGTGGTGGTTCTTACTTCTTGGTTTAGCTAGCTGTTGGTTGCGATAGTTGTTGTGATGATTTGGCCTTTACTCTCTCTCCCCTCTCTTCTTCTCCACTGTCGCTAGGGTTGGCATTTTTTCTATGGTGGTTGTTAGTTTCGGCTCAATGGTGGTTGTTAGTTTCGGCTCTATAGTGCTTGTTGCGGTAAGTTGGCCTTTCTTCTCCCTCCCGCCCTCTCTTCTTTGCCGCTGTGGCTAGGATTTAAATTTCTTCTGTGGTGGTTGTTTTTCGGCTCTGTGGTGGCTTTGGTGGCCAGGGTTGGTTCCAAACCAACCCTTGTTGCGATGACATTCCTTTCTTCTCTTGTCCTTCTCCCATCTATTCTTCGGCTCTGTTTGGATCCCTCGCTCTCCATCACCCCAAGTTATTCTTTACATATGTGTGTTATTTGTGTTGCAATTATTTTGTGTTTATCGATGGCATGAGTAAATTATGGTGTTGTGATGTTGATTTTGTGATTTTTCCGATATTGCGATGTTGATGAATTGGAGGATGGTTGTCCTGTGATGTTGATTTTGTGGATTTTTTATGCAGTTTTTCTTGCTAAGGGGAAATTAGGGTGTCTTTCTTCTTCCTCGCCCCTCTCCCCTCACCCCTCTCTAATTTTAGAGCTTTGTAGATTTTTTTTTGGAAAAAAGTGGAAATTATCATGGGAGAATTACAAATGTTGGTGTCGGTGCACAAAAAAGTTGGAGATTGGTCGGTCGACAGGGAAGGGTATCTCGAAACCCGATTTAAAATAAATTTAATTTAATATATAAATATGTAGCATTTGAGAAAATATCATTTTAATTTGAAAATATGAAATCAAAACGATCTCATATATGCAATAGTTTAAATAATCGAGCACTACACCTCCCGAAGAATAGATATATTACTTGGTGGTGAAGCTTGATCAAATAAACTAAAGAATTCATGACATCCGTTTGGTCTGTGAATCATTTATATTGACCGACAACTTCTCCTATCTAATAGAAAAGAATTAGATAAGGTTTATATTAATATGAGGACTTTAAGTTTGCTATAAGGGCGAGCCTCTATAGTGAATTACATTTTAGGTATCCGAAGTTATCTAATAAAACTCTTGATACAGATCAGGAAATATTATTTTCATGACTTCCAAAAGGTAGAATTCTTCAAAGTAATGTGGTAATAAGAAATCCAATAGGCGAGTAACTCAAGTTTGGAACAGTTATTATAGGAATCCAAAGGAAGAGATAGCTAGGGGAAAGCACAGCTCCAAGAAGAATCTTGGTGATTTCCCAAACTATCCTATTGTTCGGCTTCAATTTGAGAAAATTATTTAGTGTTTCATCCTATCAATTTTATTATTTAGGGCTTACATTCACTTGATATCAATCAAGTGAACGGCCTGAAAGATAGGAGGAATTATGTCTTATCAGACGACAACCTCAGAAACCTAAGACAAGTTAGGGCTTATTTTGCACAACATAATTATGAAAAAACCTAAAGGGATAAAGTGAGAATTTATGTTGCACTAGGTAAACTAACTCAGTCATATGGCTTGTTGTTTAATCTAAAGAGTTTTGGTATTGAAGATGGTCGTGATGCCCAATGTGCATGCTCCAAGCTCCTCGTCGTAGCAGGTTTAGTTTTAGAAGTGTCAATTGAAGAAAAAAGAGAAGTGCGTGTTTTAGAAATATTTAAATTTAGATGTCTTAATGTCTTATTAGGGGAATATTTAAGTTGATTATAGTGACATCGGTTAGGATCTCACGGTTCCCTCATTCCGACACCACTATTTTCTTCGGATTCACTTAGTCCAGATGAATTTACCAAATTCAACTAAATGAATTCAGTACTTTCATTCAGACCGTGAGAAATCTCGTTAGCAGCCGTAGGTTGCCTCCTCCGAGGGATTCCCGATCATCCAAAGAGACATTTTAATTTAGTTTCATTTGTGATTTTTGTTCTGTTTGTGATTAAAGCTGGAGTTGTTTTATATTTTGACTGCTGTGGCAGTGAATTTTTATCATTGTTTTGTTTTAATTTTAATTTTTGTTTTAGTTTCACGGCTATCCTAAAAGTTTTAATTTTAACATGCAGGGTGACATTGTTGTTTAGCATGCAATTTCACAACTAGAAAAGGTATGAAAAAGTAAATGAAAGTAAATTGCAGTGCAATAAAATAAAAGCGTACATGACATTTCTTCTCATTCCTTCACCTGAAAGTTTAGCCTTGCAATGCATATATATAATTTTGTGGGAATTGAAGCATGCTTGTGAGAAAAGCTGAGAAAACCTATAGATAGGTTCGTCATGGGCCTACCGAGTCCCATGTCATAACTTTGTGGGTCTTATTTATTTAAGTGTTTAGATTATTCCTCAACCAAAGCATAATAAGTTTAATCGTCCTTCAAGATATCCAAAAGTTTATGAGAAGTATTAGAGGCCGGGCCCCGTACTCCTCATAATCTTCTAAAAAGTCTCGAGTTCATTCAAACTTATTATATTGCTTAATGATTCAACCCTACTACACCCTTATGCTCAATAAACTAATGTTCTGATCACCCCTAAGAATGGGGTAATTATCACTTGATGTTCCAATTGTAAATTACATAAGTCAAGGCCCTTAGGGGCAAATTGACTTATTAAAAATTTTAGCCAAATTAATTTTATAATTGGGCTTGTAGTGTTTTAAGATGCTTAATATTGATCATATTTCAGTTTCTAAACCTCATTAAACAAATCTTCATCGCGCCTAGCTCACTACTAAGCCCTTAAGCTTTAGTGGGTATCTTTTGCAATTTTGGGAAAAGTTCAACTTATGATTATGATTCTTAATCCTTATCAAAGTATCGATTTTTTTTATTAAACACCAACTAGGGGTATTAGTTTGATAGATTATTAACTTCCAAAGTCAATCTCCTAACTCTAGGACATTTCAATTTTAATTATCTCCCCAATTAAAGTAATTTAAAGAGATTATGAATTTATGTTTTGTGTGACAAATGTGAGGTTAGTTTATACCACTTACCCCTTTATATTTAAATCATTTAATCATGTTAATTAGGATCATTCATTGCCCATTTCCCACTTTAATTGAGCCTAATTATTGATTAAGGTCAAATCTTCAATATTACAATTTTGTCCCTGAGGACCTAACACTTCAAAATTTGTTAAATTTAATAAAAACGACTTTAAAATTTTTATGGTACCCTACTCATGGGTCAATTACAACATCAGAGGAGAAAACATGATTTTTCTAATTTTAATTTAATTTATATAATTATTTTAATGCAAAAATAAGGATTTTCAAAGATAATTTTATAACTTGGACCACACACATAACCTAACCTAGGAAAATTTCTAGAGATTCACCTAGATTAGAGAACCACTTGGGCCACATTTCATGATTTTTTGACATTTAATTTAATTATTAAAATTACTTTATGTTTTGGTTTATTAATTAATTATAAAATATAATTTAAGTTAAAAATTTAGTTTTATACTTTTCTTAAATTTCTATGAGCTCAGAGATCCCAGAGAAAAAAATTTCATATTTTTACGATTTATATTTTAATTATTAGGCTTATTTTAGTGAGAAATTAATGAAAATTCATTTTTATCCTTTTAAAAATCAATTTTTAGGCCTTTAAAATTCAATATCTTTAAATAGAAAATTAGGAAAGTTATTTCAATTGCTCCTAAATGATCAAGAAACAATTTAGAACATTTCCATAAATTTTATTAATTTTGTAATTTTTGTGAATTTTTAATTACTTTAAATATTAAAATATTTAAAATAGCTTTAAAAAATGTAAATTTTATTTTAATTCAAATTTTATTTTTCTTATATTCCATTGTTCATGGAGAACCCATAAGATCAATTTGAGACTTTTTGAGTTTTATTTAATTACTATAATTATTTCAGTCTCAAAAATATCATTTCACTTAAAAAAATCAAATTTAGTGGGTTAATTAACTTCAATTCATTTGAAATTTTTGTGGGAAGTTCTACTGTCCTTAAAATACAGTGTAGAATCATTTTTAGGCCATTTACATGTTTAATTTATTCTATTTAATTTTTTTTAGTTTTAGAGTTTACTGGCCATTATGAATATTTTCAAGGCGTTAACTCCAGTGAAAATTTTCCTAGGGTTCTCTGATCATAGGGAGCCTACCAAAAAAGATTTTATATTTTTCTGACCAAAACACTAATTTTTATTATTATTTTACCAAGACAGTGACCATAGGCTTGAAAATTAAGGATCTCTTCATAGGTATTTCCCCTGACTTTGGAAAAATCAGAGAAGGTCCCCCATGACAGAGAGATTAAAACCCCTAAAGATCAAATCATGGTGAAATGTCTAAGTGATTGGAGAATCAAAAGATTAAATATTGCATTTAATTAATTAAAAATTACACATGTATCAAATGAAGTTGAAACCATTTCCACAATGCTCTCTTCTGTTCACTGAGCAAGAGGGTATTTTTATTTTATTTTTCTAATTATACATCAACTTGTGCATTTTTGAAGTTAGAATGATTTAATTAATTAATTTAAATCTTAATTTTCTACTTAAGTGGCTCAGCTCCATGCAAACCTACGATGCTTCGAAGTTCTATGCGTCGCCACGGGACTGGACATCGCCATTTGACTCAGCGCTTACTCGGTTGACACTTTATATACCGTGGCTCCATTTGACTCCATCACAGCCGTTCACTAGATACACACGCGATCTAATGGTTCCACTTCATTGTCCCCAACTGACTTAACCCAAAGACCGTCCACACTAAAACCCTAAGATTTTAACCTAGACTCAACCAAAGCGCTTGAGGTATGTTTCTGTTGACTCATCTGACCCAGTCAAACCTATCTATATAGTTAACCTAGCCTAAAATTAACTCAATGTTCATGAAGAATTGAAATAGGATCGGGAAGAATTTGAAGTTCAATACCTTGGTCTGAGTGGGGAGGCCTCAATCACATGGTTGGAGAAGCTTCAGGGAGGTCCAACGAGCTCACAGATGAAGTCCCTTGCTCTGGTGAGATGTCTAGACCCTAGTTCGACCAGACCCAATTTCAGGTGTTGATCAAAGTCAAGGTTCGAAGGGGTCTGTGATGAGGCTTTTATGGGGGATCTTCCTATCTTGCTCTGGTGATGGTGTGGGTAAGTTTAATTTGAGTTCTGTGGAGTTTTGAGAGGTGTCCTATTTTGGGGTGAATTTTGAGCTCTAAAATTGAGCTCAAGCAGTGGGTTTAAATGGCTAAAGACAGTGGGCTTGCACTCAGTGGGTCTTGGGGAAGCTCAGGGAACAAATGGGCAGAGTCTCCACAATGTAATTGTGTCTATCCTTTTTTGGCCGTGAAGGGAGGGGTTTAAATAGCCATTGCTGGAGCTGAGCTTAGGGCTTGGCAATGAGTGCACTGAGATGCTTAGGTGGAGTGTTGAACAACTGCAATGGCCAACAAGAGTTGGACAGGTTATGTGGATGAATTTGGGCTTTGGCTTCGGTGGGTGGCTCTCGGTTTTAGGGTGCTCCGGCAATTAGGCCAGCTGGCAAGGATAAGGGAGGTGGCCAGGGGGTCAGGTGAGCCAGAGGTCAGTCTTAATGGTCATTAAGTGTTGTGGGTAAGGTTTTGGGTGGAGTAAAAGAGGATTTAGCCATTTAAGGGAGGATATCCCCTAAATTGAGGAACCCTTGTTCCATGAACCAAATAGGTTGGGCTAGGTGGACCTAGGGTGGTTCATAGGGTTCAGTTGGTGGCTGTGGAGGGGTTGGCTTATTCAAATTGGGTTAAGTTTGGTCACATTGGCTCATATGTTCAATTTTGGGCAAGTGGTTCAAGTTGGGCTAACTTGAGTTTGGGCTTGGATTGAGTCCAATTGTTTGAGCAATTTGATGTAACTATTTATTACAAAGGTTTTTGTAAAGGTTTGGAGTGGCTTTGAGCTGGCTTGGGGGATCAATTTGGCTTGATATGGTCATTTGGTCAATTTTGGGATATTTGGGTTATCATGGGTTTGTTCTAGGCTAGAGTGGGGTTATGTCTCAATTGATTGGTTTAAATGGTGTAGGGGGATATCAAGAAGATTTTCAAAAATTAATTGGGTGGCCATTTTAGAGTTGGGGCATTGAATTTGATGGAATTTGGTCATATGGCAAATTTGGGGCAAAATTGTGGATTTTGTATTGGGTTGGATTTATGTGAGGGTTGGGCTCAATTTGGGATCAATTGGCTGGCCAATTTGGATTAGGGAAATATTATGAAAAGTTTAGATTTCAAATTTGGGGATTTTGATTTGGCTAAGGGGTTCAATTTGCGGAATTTAGGCTCTTGGTTAAATTAGGGCTTTTGGATTTGGGTTGAAATAGGGTCAAACTGGACTTGGACATGGTTTAAAATGAAATTACGCATGATGAATTTGAGTTTAGAATTGAAATTATGGAAGATTGAGATCAATTTAGTGGAAATTTTAGGCTTAAAGGGGCAATTTTGGGCTTTTGGTCAAAATGGGTCAAGTAAAGTGGTCTAAATTGATTTTGGAAATATTTGGGATGATTTTGGAATTTTGGGTAATTTTTGGAATTTTGGATAATTTTTGGAATTTTTTGAATTTGGAGGGGCATTTTAGTTATTTTGGATATTTTGGTGGTATTTTGGGAAATTTTGTAGATTTTGGGGGTAGTGGGGTTAAAGTTGAAATTTCTTTTTGGTAGAATTTAGGGTTGAGTGAGAAAGGTAACCCATTTAAGCCATGGACCAAGAGAGATCCCACTTTGGATCCTCCATATGTTGGTTCTAACCTAAACCCTAGCCTAGGGCCAAGAGCTTAAGGAACCACCCACATGAGTTCCTAAATAAAGTAGGGGTGGGGCAAGTGTGAGGAAGTTTAGTATGTTTGGTTTAGGGTTGTGAGTGTAAGTGTAGTGTACAAGTGTGTGTGTGAGCCTCACCCAGACCAGGGTCAGTCCTAAGGCTTGACCATCCTATAGGGAACTCTTCTTGAGCTTCATTATGCTTGGTCTCATCCTCCTAAGTACTTAAAGGTTAAACCTTAAGCATTTAAAAACTCCAAGTGAAGCAAAGAAGTGCTTTTTTCTTTGAATTTCTATGGGTAAGGGTTCCATTGCTAGTCTTCTAAGATAGTCACCAAGAGAGTCTTATGGCTAGACCCTAGGCTAATCTAAGGAAAGACTAGACCTCAACAAATGCTAGGTCAACAAATGGACCTCCAATAGGTGACATGTACTAGACAAGCACACCGCACGTATTGGTGTTGACTGGTGCGACTTTTTTAATTTGACAAAATTTATGAACTCAGGTTTAGATATATATATATTGATTTAGTTTGATAATGTGTCACACAATTAACATAATTATACGTATCACTCAAGTAATACAGGGCTCTAGTGGAGTTTTGGATATCGATCCCTGATCCACTTAAAAAATACCTATTTTTATGCCTTATTTATGATTCAATTCTTAAGGATATTATGCTTTAATGAAAGGTATTTTTATGTTTTTGGATGTAGGTGATAAAAAAAGAGTTCAAGAAGGAAAAAAGAGCAAAAATGAGTAAAAATAGAGCTTAAAGAGCAAATATATCGAAATTATAGAATCCGGCGCCTAAGCGCCAGCTCGATACAGATACAGACAAGATTTTTGACAACTTTGGACAGTTATTTTGACGGTGTTAAGTGGTTATTAGACCTTCTAGAAGACTGGAAGTTACTCCTAATATATAGGACATGTGATACAACACATCTGGACATAGGAAACGGTTTTAATCAAGAAGATGTACGATCCAAAGTGAAGATGTGCGAAGACCTGGTCACGGAGTCCGGCGCCTAGGTGCCAGATCCCGGTGCCTAGGCGCGATAGTTACCTTCTAGAGGATACATTATATTTGAACGAATTTTGAAGAGGTGCCTTAAGCAACCCCTGGTCAAATTCGGAGCTCTATAACTATGAGTCAATTCTACAGAGAAAAGCGCCCCTATTAGTCCCCTTTTAGCATTCTATAGCCATATACCCCTCTCTAGCATCCAATCATTTTAGGGAGCCACTTTCATTTGCATTTAGTGAGTTTAATTAGAGTAATTACTACTCAATTCCTTGAGTAGTAAGTGTGAGTTTTCAAGTATTGTTGCTGTTGAAGTTTTGTACCTTGCATTGGAGTCAGTAAGAGTCAACAGATCACTTGAAGGAACATTCCAGATAAGTATTTGTAACTTCGTTCAAAGTTTTATAAATATGTTTTGCTGTGTGAATTCAATATGTTCTGAGTAGTTAGTTTTCTTTCTCCTTTCAACTATGAAAAGATAATAAGATAATTAAATTTTGTTAGAGAATTTAATTTAAAATATTTATAAAAATTTTGATGATATTAATACCTGATCTTAGTTTACTTTTTAAACTAGCCATTTAAATTGTTAAAATCTGTTGAAGAATTTTGAGACCTATCCAGAGATGAGTTCTTGACTAATAGATATCACATGAATTATTGGGTAGTTGAAGGATTTATACGGGTTATTCAAGGTGAAGTGCAAATAAATAGGAAGATATTATTTATTGGGCGTAGAATTAATTAGTTTTTAGAGGGACAGATTAAATTCTAATAATTTGATCTATAGAAAAAGAACGGGTCACTGGTAGGGCCGACCATAGGCACCCTTGGACATCTAGTAGTGTGAGCCTAGATTAACCCATTCTACTAATAAAACATCCTGAACCGATCTATAGATTAGCTAATGTTCTTTATACTATCGAGCGAAGGTAAAGAATATGAATGCTTTTATTTGGCACAATACCATAGTCTAAATTCTCCACAAATTATAATTATTCTAAAAATCTTAGATTAATTGAAAAGGAGAAAGTTGTTTTAATTATACCTGCTTTAATCTTTACTTTTTTATTGCTTGCTTACATTTAGTATAAATTTTATTAAATTTAAAATCTGAAATTTTGAACAAAAATAAAAATAGTAATTACTTATAATTTGAAAAATCTAAAATATTTCTTAATTTTCTCATAATCTTCCTGTGGGATCGATAACCAGGACTCCCATAGAGCATTGTATTACTTGAAATGATACGTATACTTGCGTTTGAAATTGTGACTTTTACAATAATTAATATAAGTATTTAAATATAAATTCATAAATTCTTAATAAGTAAAGGTCATCGAGGTATCAAGTTTTTGGCGCCGTTGCCGAGGAAGATAAGGAAGAAAGTTAAAAAGACAATTTTTCCATTTCTCAAATTAAAAATAATTTATACACTTTTATTTCTTTAAATAAAAATACAAAAACATATATAAAAATAAAAATACCAAAAAGATTTTAATTTAATTTTATGCGTAGTTCTGGATCTGAAGGATTATTGCCTTTTGATTCTGAATTAGAAAGAACAGTTAAAAGAATAAGAAAAGAAAAACAAATTCAAAAATATCAGGAAATGACTAACTTACATAACAATAATCAAAATCCAATAGAAATCAATGAACAAAATGTTTATAAACCATAAAGGGATTATGCAAACCCTAGAGCTGATGAACTTCATATTAGAATTCAAATGCTACTTGTAGATGCTAATTCTTTTGAGCTTAAACCTTTTATTATTCATATGGTTCAAAATAATCAATTTGGAGGAACACCAAATGAGGATCCAAATTTACACCTTGCGAGTTTCTTAGAACTTTGTTCTTTCTTTAAATAAAATAATATTTCTGATGATGCTATTAGGCTTAGACTCTTTAGTTTTTCCTTCAAAGATAAAGCAAAGATGTGGCTTAATTCATTAGCAACTTGTTCTATTAAAACTTGGGCAGATATGACACAAAAATTCCTTACTAAATATTTTCCTCCTTCTAAAACTGCTAAATTAAGAAATGATATTACTTCATTTATGCAATTTGATGGAGATACAATTTATGAAGCTTGGGAAAGATTTAAAGAACTATTAAGAAAATGTCCTCATCATGCTTTACCAGATTGGTTAATTATTCAAATATTTTATATCGGACTTATTGGATCACTTAGATCTATTATAGATGTTGCTGCTGGTGGTTCTTTAATGGCTAAGACATTTGAAGAAGCGTTTACTTTAATTGAAGAAATGACTAATAATAATTTTCAATGGCCTTCTGACCTCCGGCTGCAAATATAAGAATTCAGCCTAGGGGGAGAGTAGGGTAAAAATAGAAGGATATATATAATTATTAAGCTTAGTAAAGTTATATATGTTTTTCAAAGTAAAGTAGCAATTGTAATCCCTCCCCTTTAATCAACGCAAGTATACGTGTCACTCAAGTAATAAAGAGCTCTATTGAAGTCCTAGATATCGATCCCACAGGGAAGTTAGAGATTTACAGACTAATTTTTTAGTAAAGTCGATTACTAATCTAATTTAGTATAGTATACAAAAAATGAAGAATGCTTAAAATAATACTTAAAAGACAGAATATATAAGTCAATTTAGAAAAGTATTTTTATCCTTGTTAAGAGGATTGAGTGAATGAATAATTAAATGAGTTTAGAAGTATATTGTGCCAAATAGGAGCATTCCTATTCTTTACCATTTGGTCCAGGTGCAAAGAACATTGACTAATACTTATGTTTGGTTCTGCGAATACGTGGCTAGGACTTGGGAGGATGCTGGTCGCCACTTGAGCTCTCATGTTCCCCTCACACGAGAGCTAACATATACACTTCGACTCCCGAACAATAGTACCGAATTGAAGATTTTAGTACGTCACACTAAAATATTCAATTCTTCGCCCGATAATTAATATTTCCCTATTTATTTGCACCCTCCTTTCAAGGCATTTGAATTCCCTGAATCTTGGATGTAATCTTTACTATAGTTGATAATTCAACATATGTTAACAATTCAATTGGCCAAATTGAAAGTAAATTAAGAATTAAGTAAAAGATTATCATAATCTCTATTTAATATTATTAAGCATAACTCTTTTAATTCTTCATTTCACAAAACCTTAACAACAAGGAGAAAGACAAAGACAACTACTCAGAATGCATGGGAATAATAACACAGATGTTGGATTTCATTTAAAGTTATAAAAAAATAAACAAATATACTTATCTCAATTCTTCTCCCCAAGCAGATTCCTCAAGTTCCTCTGACTCTTCCTTCTTGTACAACACACTTTTAACTCACCAAGCACTAAATACTAACTCTTACTACAAAAGGAAACACTAATTTGACACCAACTGACACACCATAACACACAAAATCGTCTCTATTTATAGAAGGAGTCATATTTCCAACGGTTGCTTAAGCACCTCTTCAAAACGTGTCCAGATTCATCGAATTTGGCTTGAATCAACTGTCTCGCCATCGGCGGGCTCGATCTCGCCGTCGGCGGCTCGATCTCGCCGTCGGCGGGCTTCTAGAAGCAAGGCTAACCGTTCAGGCTCACTGTCGGCGAGCTCGATCTCGCCGTCGGTGGGCTCTATTATAATATATTAAAAACTTTCGGGAAAATCTCGTTGTCGGCGGGACAGTTCAATTTTCATCAATTTTTGTCATTTTTACTCCAGATTCGCGCCTTTTTGCTCTTTTTGTTCTCAGCACCTATAAATCTTCATTCCTGCAATAAAACACAGAAAATATCTTTCTTTAAAGTGTAATTTCATATGAAATTGGTATAAATTTTTGCAATATATTTTCTTGTGGTTAAAATCCCCCAAACTTAACTATTACTTATCCTCAAGTAATTTAGATACTACATAAAAGTAATGATTATTTGTAGTAAAGTTTCAATGCAGAATTACTATGAATTTGATTCAAATAAATACTATAGTAAATTTTTCTAGAAATATTTTAAAATAATTAAATTAAGTTTGTAGAGGTAAGGTTATTTAGTCATCAAGTTTAAGATTTCTATTTTTCCATTTATTTCAAGAATGAATATATTTTTCAATATTAAACTACTTAAGATATTCATATGATAGGAATTTCATGAAAGCACTAATTAGTAAAATACTAATCCATATATATAAGTTCAGAAATGTAACTAAAGTTTACCATTTAGGTTGATTCAAATGAAGCCATTTTTTGATAAGACATCTCCTCAAGCTTCTCTCATTATATATATATATATATATATATATATATATATATATATATATATATTTCTTTTTCTTTTCTTTTCGGATTGATTTTTAATCCTTTTTTTCTTTTCTTTTTCAAGTGAGGATCACTATTTTTGGTTAGCCTGTTAATAATTTTGAACTTCATTTTCCTTTTCCTAAATTTGAAACTTGAAACATTTACTTCCCTTATATGTATTTCAAAGTTTTTACTTCATTGAGTTTCAATCTTTTCTTTAAATACCTAAGAATTTTATATTTGAAAATATAGTTTTCCTTACTTTAAATAGTTAACTATATTCTTATTCTCTTATACTAAATATCTTAATCTACAAAATTAGTTAATCATTAAAAGTATTTTTTTTAACTTTCTATAATAATTAAATAAATTAATTCTAGTTTACTGAATTAAAAATTACCACAGAAAATCATTCTATAATAATTTTTGAAAATATAAATTGAGAACAATTTAATTATTAAATTTGTATTTTTTCCTCCCCCAAACTTAAATTTTTCTATCTATCTATATAGGGTGAAAAGAAAACAAACTATAAATTTAAATCATACCTTTGTGCTTTATGTATTTCTTCTTTTTGAAGTTCTGCAGGTTCTATCCATTACTTAATTAACATGTCTTGTTAATAACTTTCTACACACATAATATTAAAAGAAATACCTGGGTAAAGAAGTTTTGAAATAAGTATAAAATACTATCACAACTTATATTTAATCTAATGCTAAACACACAATTGACTATTTCAGTTTAAGGTCACAATAACTGTCTGAAATATTAAAGTTTACAAACTATATAACTTAACTTATGCAACCATTTTAAAAATGTCTTACATAACAAAACAAACCAAGTTCACAAACTAAACATCAATATTGAATTTAAGAAAACAAACAAACAATCTCATAACATAAATATCTAATTAGAGAATCTAATCACCAATATTAAAATCCCAAGCAAAATCTTCATCTCCTTGTTCCGCAGGTGGAGTAGGTCGGTAATGAGCGTAACGGGGGCACTCGGGAAATAAAACATCGAAGCTCTCCTCTCCTGTAACGATTCTCGGCATCATAATAAGCTATCTCGAACTACTGAATGTCTGCGGAGATACTCGGCTGTCATAATTATGCCTTCGCTCCAATCTCTCAATTCTACGATCAATATGCTCTAATTTTTCCTCATTCTTTTCAAAACTCTTCCGCTGCGGGGTCATTTCATTCATCGAATCATGAAGGGTAGGAGAACTATAAGTAGGAGGATCATAGCTGAGTGGAGGGAATATCCCTACTAGTTGAAGGTACGTAACTCCTAGTTCCAGATCTCCATCCTTCGTGGGATTCATAAGTATTTATAGTAGCCTGGGTAATGGGTTTCATAGGCTCCACCCATTCCTCATCATCTCTTGCCTCTACCCCATATAATTGGTAGAGTGCATAAATTAGACCAGGATGCCCTAGTCCTCCTCCACTCTCACTTCTTGCAGTGGCTAATACATTCTTGTAAATAATACTTCCCACATTAATACTTCTTTAGTTTTGAATACAGAAATTCAGAACTACTCTATCTCTTGTTACTTCACTATGGTGATAGGTAGGTAACAAGGTAGAACAAATAAAATAGTGTCAAGCTTTAGATATTACATTCAACATAGAAAGAGAGAAGTTTACCCGTTCGCGCTGCTTGATTTTCTAAACCCCTTTCCCATTAGTGAGAAAGTTGATTACTTCTTCCAGCGGTCCTTCCATTGTTCCAAAAGTATCATACTCGCTTGTGTGTAGGTCGCGTACTTCGTAGAAAGAATTGATTCTTGCAGCATTGGAATTGACTAAAAATCCTCTAACCTTTATTGGTGCATCTTCTATTTTAATTAGGTTGGCATAAAATTCCTTCACTACTTCCACTGCAGCTCTATTTGTTGTATAACAGAAAATTTCCCATCTCCTCTCTTTTATGGTTCGTTCCACTTCTCCTCCTGGATTCTTAAATACTCGATCTTGTATGCACTGCCTTGCTTGGATATTGTGGAAGTATCTTGATTGCGCTCGAGCACTTACAAATCGTGTTTCGTCATAATCCATTCGCTCTTTTGTCGCGGAGCCATTTTTTCGATCTATCGAATTTACAAAAATCTCGACTAATCTCTAAAATATTACTAAAATGGCTTCTAAAGATGACTAAAATCACTCTAAATTAATTTCCATGAACTTCTTCCAAATCTTTTCTCCACATTTTAAATTTTTCCAAAATTCCTCAATGTGGAAGAAATTCATGGTGAAAATAAAAAAAAATTATATAGGAGGGAAGCTCTTACCAAGGGAAGACGAAATTCGGTGTCAAAATGTGTTGAAATTGCTCAAAATCTATGATCTATCAAGCCCTAGGTCAATTTTTTGAAGTTTTGAGGAAGGGGATGATGAATAGTGATGGTTGACCGATCAAAATATAGTGTTTTACGGAATCTCGCTGTCGGCGAGCTAATTAATTCAAAGAGGTCAAAAGTTTCGGGAAAATCTCGTCGTCGGCGGGATCGATCTCGCTGTCGGCGAGGTTTTCGAAAATTTAAAGTTTTTAATATTTATAATGTTTTAAATTTATTTTAAGCCTCAATAATGTCCGATCAATCTTATTAAATACATTTCATCATGATTAGATATTATATTAACACATAAATTCACACAACACAAAATATCATAACTTTATATATGAAATCCAAGTGTTTACAAATTTCACACACACTACATTATTAACAAATTGCTTTGAAAAATCTTAACTCACACACAATTCAGCGTCGCAATCCACACTACAATACTCAAAACGCTGAGACTAAACAAATAACACACAATCATATCTAGACTGAGATTAACTATATGAAGTGCAAATAAAAACTAAATTCAAGATATCACACACAAATAAGTATGAATGAATATCTTCTACTCATCAAGATCTGAACTTAATTATTCTCCGATATTTCTGATAGAACGTTAATGCACGAACATATTATAGAAAGGCCTGAAAGGGAATTCTTCGGTAGAATCTTCTTCAATCCATCCATTCCTTCTGAAAAGTCGTATAAAACTAGCTTCCAGATGTCCTGAATGATCAAAGTGCACTTCAATCTCCAATCAATGTGATCAAATAAATCAGAGATATTGTCAATGGAATTTATCACATTTTGTATTTCATTCTCCATTCCTTTAAGTTTCTGTAAGATCATGTTCGTTCTATCAGTCAAGGGCTTGATTGAAGGATTGTTATGAGATGCTTGGTCCGTAATAATGGCTGTCTCATTATCGTTATCCAAAGTAGGAAACATATCAGTCAGATCTAATGGTTTCCAAGGCAATAGTACTTTTTCCCAAGCTTCATAGGAAACTTGGTATTGACTACATAATGCGGAAATTGTTGAAGGATGTCCGATCCCGTGAACAGATCCATGCACAATTAGGCCTAAGGCAGACTTTACAATAATAGTTCCAACGTCGATGGGTGATCTAGTTTGAATACAACAATTCAAAATCGCACATTACTTAGAGACTTTATTTACCCTCATAGTGGGTAATAATTTTCAGGAAATAAAGAAGTGCTAGTGCTTAGAGACGGGGTTAAGAAGTGATGCAGAAAAACTAAAGTACCCGTCTTCTCGCATTTCCCAATCTTCTGGTTCATTAGTTAAATATCGGTAAATCTCAGTCATATTGTATCTTGTAGGGACGAAATTTATATAGTGGCAAACAGGTGTATTCTCAATTGAATACAACTCATTAATTCTTGATGGAGTGAAAGTTACCCATCTGCCTCGTATAAATACGCTTCCATTGTTGATTCCATGAAGATTGGAGTAGAATTCTTTGACTACAGGGATAATTACCGCAGAAGTTGTATAGCATAATACCTCCCAACGTCGTCGAATAATCATATCTTCAATAGATGTTGTTGAATTCTCCGCTCCTCTATTAACGAATCCTCTTTCTTTAATCAAACGCTTTTTCGTCATAACCTTGTTGAATATCCGCTGTGCCTCATAACTGACGAACTTTCTCCTATTGAACACTTGGGATTTCGTGATTTCAAGTGGATTGGATGCCATAATTTCTTGTTTTGGTGGAGTTTCTATTCATTTCTAAGAAGTAGAAATTGAAGATTTTGAGTTCTAGGCGTCTTATATAGAGAAAAACACTTAGAATCGCCAGAAACCGTCAAAATAACTCCCTAAAACCGTTCTTGTACCAGTCTCACCGTCGGCGGTAACGATATCGCCGTCGGCCGGATAGTTATAATTTTAAACTGAATTAAGGCGCATCGATCTCACCGTCGGCGGCGTCGATCTCGCCGTCAGCGAGCTAAGGTAAATTTGCCCAGTTTCGCTTTTGTTCCCAAAATTTTTAATTTCTTTTGTTACTTTTAATATTGTGATGATGATAAAGATAAATATGAGTAGTAGAATTCATTTATACTATAATTATCAATAAATCAAGTAAATAAACTATAATTTAAGACTACTATGGGTTGCCTCCATAAAGCGCTTGGTTTAACGTTGTCGACCCGACCTATTCGGTTGTTAATCGAGTTGACTAAACATTAAAACCTCTTTAAAATTGGGTCTTCTTCCTTCAAAATATGGTTTTAATCTATGTCCATGTACTTTAAATTTGTGTTCAGTCTTTGGATCTTCAATTTCTATAGTTCCGTAAGTAAATATTTGAGTTATAGTGAAAAGTCCTAACCATCGAAATTTCAATTTTCCAGGAAATAATTTTAATCTTGTATTATAGAGCAAAACTTCTTGTCCTGGCTCAAAATTTTTCTGTTTAATCTTTTGATCATGCCATAATTTCATTTTCTCTTTATAGATTCTATCGTTCTTGTAAGATTCATTTCTTAATTCTTTTAATTCATTCATCTGTAATAATCTCTTCTTACCAGCTTCTCTTAAATTATAATTAAATTCTTTAATCGCCCAATATGCTTTGTGCTCTAATTCAATTGGTAAGTGACAAGTTTTTCCATAAATAAGCCTGTAAGGAGTCATTCCAATCGGAGTTTTATAAGCAGTCATGTATGCCCATAATGCAGTGTCTAGTCTTGTAGACCAATCTAATCGATTAGGGTTTACAGTTTTTTCTAAAATTTGTTTAATTTCTCGATTAGAAACTTCTGCTAATCCACTGGTTTGTGGATGATAAGCAGTTAAAATTTTATGAATAATGTTGAATTTTTCTACTAATTTGTGAATATATTTGTTCTTAAAATGGGATCCTCCGTCAGTGATAATCACTCTCGACATTCCGTATCTTGTAAAAATATTTTTCATTAAAAATCTTGAAACACTCTTAGCATCACATCGAGGTAAGGCTTGTGCTTCAATCCATTTAGAAACATAATCAACAACAACTAATATATATGAGTTTCCAAATGAATATATAAATGGTCCCATGAAATCTAATCCCCAAACATAAAAAATTTCAACTTCTAATATAAAATTTAGAGGCATTTCATTTCTTCTAGATATATTTCCTACTCATTGGCATTTATCACAAGTTTTGATATATCTATAAATATCTCTAAAAAGAGTAGGCCAATAAAATCCAGATTGTAAAATTTTATAAGCAGTTTTATCAGTTCCAAAATGTCCTCCAAATTCAGAATCGTGACATTTTTGAATGATTTGTTCAGTTTCTTCATAAGGCACACATCTTCTAATTATTAAATCCTTACATTGCTTATATAAATTTAGTTCATCCCAAAAATATATTTTAGCATCATGAATGAATTTTTTCTGTTGTTGCAGAGTTAGCATGGGTGGTAAAATATCACTTACAATATAATTTACTATATCAGCATACCAAGGTATTTTCCATTCATTTATATTATAAAGTTGTTCGTCGGGGAAATGGTACGTAATTTCATTATCGGTGTCGGATAGTTCATTATATTCTAGTCTTGATAAATGATCCGAAATTTGATTATCGGTTCCTTTTTATTAATGATTTCAAAATCAAATTCTTGCATCAATAATATCCATCTGATTAATCTTGGTTTGGTATCCTTCTTCTGTATTAACTATTTAATAGCAGAGTGATCAGTATGCACAATACATTTAGTTCCAATTAAGTAAGATCTAAATTTTTCAAAAGCATAAACAATTGCTAATAATTCTCTTTCCGTAACTGTGTAGTTGATTTCAGCATTAATGAGAGTTTTACTAGCATAATATATAACTTTAAAAATTTTATCATATCTTTGTCCAAGAACAGCTCCTATAGCATAATCACTAGCATCACACATAAGTTCAAATGGTTTCTCCCAATCAGGGGAAACTATTATAGGTGCTTGTGATTAATTTATCTTTTATTAATTCAAAAGCATTTAAGCATTACTGTTGTGAATTCAAATTTCTTGTCCTTTTCTAAAAGTTGGCATAGAGGTTTAGTAATTTTTGAAAAATCTTTTATGTAGCGTCTGTAAAAACCGACATGTCCAAGAAAACTTCTTACCACTCTCACTATAGTAGGAGGTGGTAATTTAGCTATAACTTGAATTTTTACAGGATCTACTTCCATGCCATTTTCCGAAATTTTATGCCCTAATACAATTCCTCCTGCAACCATAAATTGACATTTCTCCCAATTTAGAACTAAGTTAGTTTTCTCGCAAACTTCTAAGACTTTTTCAAGGTGACTCAAGCATACGTTAAATGATGTTCCAAATACAGAGAAATCATCCATAAATACTTCCATTCCATCATCAATTAATTTGCTAAATATAGACATCATACATCTCTGGAATGTTGCAGGTGCATTACATAATCCAAAAGGCATTCTTCGAAAAGCAAATGTTTCATAAGGACTGGATAATGTAGTTTTCTCTTGATCCTCAGGAGCAATAGGAATTTGATGATAACCGGTATATCCATCTAAAAAACAAAAATATTTATGTCTGGCTCGTCTATCTAACATTTGGTCTATAAATGGTAAAGGGAAGTGATCTTTCCTGGTGGCTGCATTTAATTTTCTATAGTCAATAAATATACGCCATCCAGTAACTTGTCTTATAGGTATTAAATCATTTTTTTCATTAGCTTTAACAGTCACTCCTCCTTTCTTAGAAACACAGTGAATTGGGCTTACCCAAGCACTGTCATAAATAGGATATATAATACCATTATCTAACCATTTTAATATTTCTTTCTTGACTATCTCTTTCATAATCAGATTTAATCTCCTTTGAGGATCAAATCTTGGTTTGTGTTTGGTATCTAAAATAATTCTGTGCATACATATTGAAGGACTAATTCCTTTAATATCTGCTAAAGTCCAGCCAAAAGTTTTTTTATATTTTTTTAATGTGTGCAAAAGTTTTTGCTCTTGTGATTCATTTAATTCTGCTGATATAATAACTGGTAAAATTGAAGAGTTACCTAAATAAGTATACTTCAAATGAGTAGGTAAGATTTTTAATTCAAGTTCAGGAGATTTAATAATTGATGGAACTATATTATTTTCAGCATTTTCTGTATTACCCAACAATTCAAATTTTTCCTGTATATAATCTAATTCTTCATTGTTTGTTTCTTCAATTAATTCAATATTTTCTATTTCGAGTTTTTCTTCAAAGTATTCTTTAAAATGTTCATTTTATAGATGTTCAAAAATTTCCATTCTAAAACATTCATCATATTTTTCTATAGCAGGATATTTCATTGATTTTGCAATGTTGAAGGTAACTTTTTGATCGTTTACTCTCATAGTTAATTCTCCTTTTTGAACATCAATCATAGCTTTTCATTAGCTAACAAGGGTCTTCCAAATATTATGGGTATTTCTTTATCTTCTTCCATATCTAAAACAATAAAATCTACTGTGAAGATAAACTTATCCACTTTTACTAACACATCTTCAATAACTCCCTTAGGATAAGTAACAGAACGATCTGCTAATCGAAGAGTTACTTGAAGTAGGTGAGACTTCTCCTAATCCTAATCTTTTAAAAATTGATAGAGGCATTAGATTTATCCCGGCTCCTAAATCACATAATGCTTTTCCATAAAATTTTTCTCCGATAGCGCAAGGTATAGTGAAACTACCAGGATCTTTCAATTTTTCAGGAAGCTTTTTCTGAATAATTGCACTACATTCTTCGCTAAGTGCAACAGTTTCATTGTCTGTGAATTCTTTTTTTATTTAAAATATCCTTCATAAATTTCACATAATTGGGCATTTGTTCCAATGCTTCTACAAAAGAAATGTTTACCATTAATTTTTTAAAAATTTCAAGAAATTTATAAAATTGCTTATCTTTTTAATGTTGCCTTAGTCGCTGAGGAAATGGTGGTGGTGGTTTTTCTACAGAAATTTTCATAGGTATCAATGGTCTTCTAGATTTTGATCTCTCTGATCCTTATCTTTTTCAATTTCTACCTCCTCATTCTGACTTTCTGTTTCTTTTTGTATTCTAGTTTCTAACACTTTTCCACTTCGTAACTATATTGTTTTAATTTGTTCTTTTCCTTGATCTTTAGGATTTATTTCCACATTACTAAGAAAAATTCTAGGACTTCTATTATTAAGTGCAGTAGCGATATGTCCAAGTTGAGTTTCAATATTTTTAATTGTTGTTCCTTGAGTTTGTAATTGGTTTCCTTGAATTTGTAACTGATTACCTTGATTCTGTAAATGTTGACCCATATTTAATATTAATTCTTCCATAGATAACTTCTTATCTTTAAATTGAGAGTTATTATTAAATCCAGGTGGATAAGAAGGTTTAAAATTAGCATTTCCTTAGTTAGATGGATTTCCTACTGGGTTTGTTGAATTATTCATCCATTGCTGATTAGCAGAATTGTTATTCCAATTAAATTTTGGATGATTTTTCCACCTAGGGTTATAATAATTTGCATAAGGATTATTGGGTCTATTGTTAACAGCATTTATAGTTTCATATGAGGATTGAGTATCTATAAGTTGTCCAGATAAATTTTCTTCTGTTATATTAGGAGAATAATTCATTCCAAAATGATCTAATTTCGTGGATATAATAGCAATTTGAGAAGCTAACATAGATATTGCATCAGAATCATGTATACTGGCTATTTTTTTAGGATTTAACCTTTCAGAAGGTCATTAAAAATTATTAGTAGCCATTTCTTCAATTAATGAATACGCTTTATCAAAAGGTTTTGACATTAATGAACTTCCAGTAGTAGCATCAATGATTGATCTAAGAGATCCTACTAAACCATTATAAAAAGTTTGTATAATTAACCAATCTGGTAATGCATGATGTGGGAATTTCCTAAAAAGATCTTTAAATCTCTCCCGAAGCTTCATATATTGATTCTACGTCAAATCGACTAAAAGAAGTTATATCATTTCTAAGCTTTGCAGTTTTTAAAGGAGGAAAATATTTGGATAGAAATTTTTGTGATAATTCTCCCCAAGTTTTAATTGATCCAGAGTCTTAATGAATTTAACCACATCTTAGCCTTATCCCTTAAAGAAAAAGGAAATAGCCTAAGTCTAACAGCGTCATTAGATACTGTCGTATCTAAAAGTAGCACATAGCTCTAAAAAACCTCACAAGATGAAAATTAGGATCTTCATTTGGTGAACCACTAAATTGATTATTCTGTACCATTTGGATAATTGCAGGTTTAAGCTCGAATGAGTTAGCCGCTACATCAGGATTTTAGATAGTTAAGTGAATTTCATCTAATGTAGGGTTAGCAAAATCTTTCAAAGGTCTTGGTTGGTTTATATTTTCGATTTCTAGATTATCTGCCATTTGATTTAATTTTATGATTTCTCTTTTCTGTTTTCTAATTCTTTTAATAGTGCGCTCTAATTCTGAATCGTAAGGTATTAAACTTTCGGTTCCAAATTTACGCATACACCACTATAATAATAATAAAATAGTCCGTTACTCTACTAATTATCTTTAATAATTATTTTAGTGATTACCTTAATAATTACTTTGCTTCCCAGTGAACGGCACTGAAAACTTGACCTCACGTTCACGCAAATATAAGAATTCGACTAGGGGAGAGTAGGAGTAAAAATAGAAGGATATATATAATTGTTAAGCTTAATAAAGTTATATATGTTTTTCAAAGTAAAGTAGCAATTGTACTCCCTCCCCTTTAATCAATGCAAGTATACGTATCGCTCAAGTAATAAAGGGCTCTATTGGAGTCCTAGATATCGATCCCACAGGGAAGTTAGAGATTTACAGACTAATTTTTTAGTAAAGTCGATTACTAATCTAATTTGGTATAGTATACGAAAAATGAAGAATGCTTAAACTAATACTTAAAAGACAGATTATATAAGTCAATTTAGAAAAGTATCTTTCTCCTTGTTAAGAGGATTGAGTGACTTAATAATTAAATGAGTTTAGAATTATATTGTGCCAAATAGGAGCATTCCTATTCTTTACCCTTTGGTCCAGGGTGCGAAGAGCATTGACTAATGCTTATGTTTGGTTCTTGAATACGTAGCTAGAATTTGGGAGGATACTAGTTGCCACTTCGAGCTCCACGTTCCCCTCGGGTGAAGTTTAATATCTACACTACGGCTCTCGAACAATAATACCGAATTGAAGATTTTAGTACTGTCACACTAAAATATTCGATTCTTCGCCCGATAATTAATATTTCCCTATTTATTTGCACCCTCCTTTCAAGGCTTTTGAATTCCCTGAATCTTGGATGTAATCTTTACTTATAGTTGATAATTCGACATATGTTAACAATTCGATTGGCGAATTGAAAGTAAATTAAGAATTAAGTAAAGGATTATCACAATTTCTATTTAATATTATTAAGCACAACTCTTTTAATTCTTCATTTCACAAAACCTCAACAACAAGGAGAAAGACAAAGGAAACTACTCAGAATGCATGGGAATAATAACATAGATGTTGGATTTCATTTAAAGTTATAAAACAATAAACAAATATACTTATCTCAATTTCTCCCCAAGCAGATTCCTCAAGTTCCTCTGACTATTCCTTCTTGTACAACACACTTTTAACTCACCAAGACACTAAACACTAACTCTTACTACAAAAGGAAACACTAATTTGACACCAACTAACACACCATAACACACAAAATCGTTTCTATTTATAGAAGGAGTCATATTTTTAACGGTTGCTTAAGCACCTCTTCAAAACGCGTCTAGATTCATCAAAATTGGCTTGAATCAACTGTCTCGCCGTCAGCGGGCTCGATCTCGCCGTCGGCAGGCATCTAGAAACAAGGCTAACTGTTCAAGCTCGCTGTCGGCGGGCTCGATCTCGCCGTCGGCGGGCTCTATTATAATATATTAAAAAATTTCGGGAAAATCTCACCGTCGGCGGCTTAAATCTCGCCGTCGGCGGGACAGTTCAATTTTCATCAATTTTTATCCTTTTTGCTCCAGATTCGCGCCTTTTTTCTCTTTTTATTCTCATCACCTATAAATCTTCATTCCTGCAATAAAACACAGAAAACACCTTTCTTTAAAGTGTAATTTCATATGAAATTGGTATAAATTACACAATATATTTTCTTGTGGTCACCTTCTGAAAGGGTTAATCCTAAAAGAATGGCAAGTATTCAAGATAATGAAGCCTTTTCTATTTTAGCTTCACAAGTGGCTGTGATATCTAAGAAATTAGATAATTTTGCTATTAATATATCACATGTAAGTAATGATAATTCTACAAGTACTAATGATTCTCAAACAATGGAAACTTTGCAAGCTATTACTAGTAAAACTAATAACCTTTATTCTAATTATTATAATCTAGGTTGGAAAAATCATCCTAATTTTAATTAGAATAATGGACATCAACAATGGAGTAATAATCAAGTTAATCCAGCCGAAAATTGGAACAATCAAGGAAATTCAAACTTTAGACCAACTTACCCTCGTGGTTTTAGAAGAAAAAGATATCTATAGAAGAATTGATCTTGCTACTAGGTAATCAGCTACAAAGTCAAAACACTGCTATTCGTAATATTGAGAATCGGATGTGTCAAATTGCTAATTTTATTAGTTACAGAACTCAAGGATCACTACCTAGAAATGTCGAAATTAATCCTGAAGAAACTGGGAAAGATCACGAACAAGCAAAAGTTGTACAACTTAGAAGTGGAATAGAATTTAAAAAGAAAATTTAGAATGAAATTGAAAAAGAGAGAGAGGTAGAAAAAATTGAAAAACCTAAAGATACTCTTTCTCTAAGTAAAGATCAAAATGTAATTCCTATTGAAGTGGAAGTTGAAAGATCACCACGACCTTTTCCTCAAAGATTAAAACAGCAGAAGCTTGACCATCAATTTTCTAAGTTCTTTGAGATTTTTATGAAACTTACCATCAACATTCCTTTTGCTGAAGCTTTGGAACAAATGCCAAGCTATGCAAAATTTATGAAGGATATTTTAAGCAAGAAAAGGAAATTTGAAGCTTATGAAACTATTGCATTAAGTGAAGAATGTAGTACAATAATTTAGAAGAAACTACCTCAGAAACTTAAAGATCCTAGAAGTTTCACTATACAATGTGCTATTGGAGAAAAATTTTATGGAACAGCCTTATGTGATTTAGGAGCAAGTATTAATCTCATGCCATTTTTAATCTTTCGAAGGTTAGATTTAGGAGAAATTTCTCCCACCACTGTAACCCTTCAGTTAGCTGATCGGTCTATCACTTATCCTAAAGGAGTTATAGAGGTTGTTCTTGTTAAGGTAGATAAATTTATCTTTTCTGTGGATTTCATTGTACTAGATATGTAAGAAGATAAAGAAATAACTATTATTTTAGGGAGAACTTTTCTAGCTACCGGAAGTGCTATGATTGATGTGCAAAAAGGAGAATTAACAATGAGAGTTAATGATCAAGAGAAAACATTTAATGTTCTGAAATCAATGAGGTATCCTACTAAAGAAAAATGCTATCGGATGGATATTTTTTATTATATAATTGAAAAGCATTATCAAGAAAAATTTAAAGTAATTTCTGAAGAAAAAAGATGATAAATTTGTGATATATAATGAGTCATTATCTCAAGAAATTGAAGAAGTAAATGAAGAAAAATTATCTGAAGAAACTCATTATATTCATGAAAATTGAGAATTTTTAGACACAACTAAAAATGATATACTTTTACCCTTAATTGAAAAAGCCCCTGAACTGGAATTAAAAATGTTACCTGCACATCTAAAGTATGCATTTCATGGAAATTCATTAACTTTACCAGTGATTATACCTTCAGAACTAAGCAAAGATCAAGAAGAAAAATTAATAGGAGTTCTGAAGAATTATAAGAAAGCTTTTGGTTGGACTATTGCAGATATAAAAGAAATAAGCCCCTCAATTTGTATGCATAGGATTTTAATGGAAGAAAATTGTAAACCCACTATTGAACCTCAAAGAAGATTGAACTCAATTATGAAAGAGGTTGTAAAAAAAGAGATTTTGAAATGGTTAGATGCAGGAATTATTTATCCTTTTTCGGATAGTCAATGGGTAAGTTCTATTCATTGTGTTTCGAAGAAATGAGTAACTGTCATTGTTAATGAAAAAAATGAATTAATCTCTACAAGACAAGTTACTGGATGGCGAATTTGCATTGACTATCGAAAATTAAACAAAGCCACTAGAAAGGATCATTTTCCTTTACCTTTCTTGGATCAGATGTTGGATAAATTAGTTGGACACTCATATTTCTATTTTCTGGATGGATATTCTAGTTATCATCAATTACCTGTTGCTCCTGAAGACCAAGAGAAAACAACATTTACAAGTCCTTATGGAACATTTGCCTTTAGAAGAATACCTTTCGGTTTATGTAACGCACCTGTAACTTTTCAAAGATGGATGATGTCAATATTCTGTGATTTAATTGATAAAGGAATTGAAGTATTTGTGGATGATTTTTCAGTTTTTGGAACTTCTTTTGAGTCTTGCTTGGAAAATATGACGAAAGTTCTGAAAAGATGTGAAGAAACAAATTTGGTTCTAAACTGGGAAAAATGTCAGTTTATGGTCACAGAAGGAATTGTACTTGGACATAAAATTTCACAATTAGGAATGGAAGTTGATCAGGCAAAAGTGAAAATTATTGCTGAACTTCAACCACCTACTACCGTTATTGATGTGAGAAGTTTTCTGGGTCATGCTGGATTTTATAGAAGATATATAAAGGAGTTTTCTAAAATTTCTAAACCTCTTTTCCATTTATTAGAAAAAGAAGCTAAGTTCAAATTTAATGAAGAATGTCTGAATGCATTCAATTTTTTAAAAGAAAAATTAATCACTACACCTGTTATTGTTGCACCTGATTGGAGTAAACCTTTTGAATTAATGTGTGATGCAAGTGATTATGCAATTGGAGCTGTATTTGGACAAAAATATGAGAAAATTTTCAAGGTTATATATTATGCTAGCAAAACTCTAAATGAAACTCAAAGAAATTACACTACTACTGAAAAAGAGCTTTAGCAATAGTATATGCCTTTGATAAATTTAGACCATATCTTCTTGGAATGAAATGTATCGTACATACTGATCATACTGCTATTAAGTATTTAATGTCTAAAAAAGATGCTAAACCTAGATTGATCAGATGGGCTTTACTTTTACAAGAATTTGATTTTCAATAGTGGACAGAAAAGGAACTGACAACCAAATTGCTGATCATTTATCAAGAATAAAAAATAATAATGAGAAGATTTATGAAGAAAATATAAATGAGAAATTTCCTGATGAACAGTTATATGTTATTCAAGGATTACAAATGCCTTGGTATGCTGATATATATCTATTTGGTTAGCAATATTTTACCATATGGGTTGAGTAACAAATATATTAAGAAATTCAAGAATGATTGTAAATCATATATTTGGGAAGATCCTCATTTATTTAAAATAGGAAAAGATTATGTGATTCGAAGATGTATACCTTATGAAGAAACTTTTATAATTATTCAAAAATGTCATGATTCTGAATTTAGAGGACACTTTGGAGTGGATAAAACTGTGTTTAAAATTTTAAATTTTGGATTCTATTGGCCTACATTATGTAAAGATGTTAGACATTACGTGAAACTTGTGATCGATGTCAAAGAATGAGAAATATATCCAGAGAAGATAAAATGTCTCTAAACTATATATTAGAAATTGAAAATTTTGATGTATGGGGTTTAGACTTTATGGGACCTTTTGTACCATCATCTGGAAAGATTTATATTTTATTAGCAGTTGATTATGTTTCAAAGTGGATCGAAGCTGTAGCCTTACCTAACTGTGATTCCAAAAGTGTTTCGAAATTTTTAAAGAAGATGATTTTTACAAGATTTGGAATGCATAGGGTAATTATCACAGATGGGGGAAGTCATTTCATAATTATAAGAATTCAGTCATTACTAGAAAAATTCAGAATTAAACATAGGATTGCAACTGCTTATCATCCTCAAACAAGTGGAATGGCTGAAGTATCAATCAAAGAAATTAAAAGAATATTAGAGAAGACTGTTAATCCTAAAAGAACTTACTGGGTTGATAGACTTGATTCTGCATTATGGGCTTATAAACAGCTTATAAGACACCTATCAGAATATCACCTTATCGATTAATTTATGGTAAACATTTTCACTTACCTGTTGAACTGGAACATACAGCTTACTGGGCGATAAAGAAGTTCAATTACGATTTGAATGCTGCAAGAGAGAAACAATTATTACAACTGAATGTAATGGAAGAGATAAGAAATGAGTCCAATGAAAATGCAAAGATTTATAAGGAAAGAATGAAGAAATTGCATGACAAAAAGATTTCAAGAAAAATATTTGAGCATGGACAAGAAGTGTTATTATTTAATGCTCGTTTAAAACTTTTTCCTGGAAAATTAAGATCTAAATGGATGAGACCATTTATAATTGAGAAAGTATACCCTTATGGAGCTGTGGATATTAAAGATCCCAAAACTGGAAAAATATTTAAAGTTAACGGATTAAGACTGAAGCCTTATATGGGAGAAATGAAATCAAATTACAGAGAGGCTTACGAACTGAGTCTACCCGATTAATTCAACTGATTAGGTCAGGCTGACGACGTTAAACCAAGCGCTTTGTGGGAGGCAACCCATTTATTATCATTGTGATTGTTTGTGATTTGAATTTATCTTAATCGTTGTTTGTATGTGGATCACACCCTTTTATTAGACCTATTTTTAAGACCGAAACTTTGTAAAATTTGACGATAGGAGAATCAGAGTCGATCATGGTTCCGGTGCCTAGGCAGCAAAAATCGGCGCCTAAGCGCCAGAACAACTTGTAAGTATCGATGGTCCAGCGCCTAGGCACCAGATTCTGACGCCTAAGCACCACAGTTACAAATCATGTAAAAACAAAAAATCTTCAGTTTTCACACGAAATCTCTTTAAATATTGCCCTATCTTCAGCCCCAATCACATAGAAACCATAATTTTGACCAGAGCAATCCATTTTGGAGGAGTTAAGAGGAGTTTGGAAGCAATGGATAGAGGAAATCATGGAAATGAGGTAAGAGACAAATCCCCCAAAGATCCTCAACCTTATTTTAATGATTTTATTGCAGTTAGTATGGAGAGGTTACTTAGTCATTTGGAAAAGATTGAAGCGGAACTTCAAAGCATTGGGAATCATTTGCACGAGATGTATCATCAAATTGAGCATATGGAATGGCAAACAAAACTTCAATTTGATCATATGGCGGCCTATCAAGACGCTCAAGTAGCAATGTATGCGAAGAACAAGTGGATCGTTGAAAAGACGGCTTTGGAATTTCTAAGGGCGTTGGTTTTCTATCTCGGTGGTCCTAGCGAACTTCATTGCAAGAGAGATGGAAATTAAAGATATGTGTTGAATAGATATTTTATGTGTTCTAGGTGTTATTGAGTCAAGTTCTAGCGTGTCGAATGTCGAATTTGTGTGTTTGCTTAGTTGTTCAATGTGTGTTGTTGGATTAAAAATTTGCTTTGAATTTATGTTGTTTGTGTTGTTTATAGAATGATAAACCTTGTTATAGTCTTGTTCTGGAATTTATTGAGTTTGGAATGAAAATTATGAATTGGAATTGAAGAGTTTAGTTATATTTTGTGTTTGAAATTTGGATTTAATTTATCATTTTAAATTGATTTTGGAAATGTTTGGAGGATATGAATTGGATTAATACTCTCATAAGAGTAATTAGAAGTCGAATTTGATAAGTTTTGGTGGAAAATATAATATTTAAATTGAATTTTTGGAAAGGCGAGTCTGGCGCCCAGGCGCTAGAATTTGGCACATAGGCGCCGGTTCGGCCTGAACCCGAAACTTCATCTTCTTAAACACCCCACACCATTTTTGAGGCATAAGCTTCCCTTTTCTCTAATTTTCACGAAAATAAACCCTAAAGATCCCATTTGAGGCCAGATTTTCAAGTTTTTGAGCTTGAAATCACTCAATTTCTTCATCCCAAGGTCAGATCTACATTCTAAACCAATTATTTTTTATTTTCACCATGGATTTTGCTATCTTTGAGGAAAGCTAAAATTTTAAGAAAAATTTTATTTTTAGAGTTAAATCCATGGATTTTTAAGCTCTTTCAAGTTTGAAAAGCTTAAATTAGTTTATTTCCTTTGATCATATGAGTTTATTTTGCATTTTTATTTCACGTTTAGATGGCACCCAATCTAAGCGAGGAAAGGAACGAGAAAATTTTGATCGTAGAAAGTTTGTCACTGTTGCTACACATTTTTGGTACAACGATTTTGCTACGACCAGAAAGTTTTTCTCAGAATGAAGTTTTTATAATCCTAGAGGAAGAATTGAGGATACGATCGTTGCACTCAACTGGCAACGATTTTATTATTTCACTGCTGTTGCTATTATCCCTGTCGTTAGGGAGCTTTATGTCAATTTCGTGGATGCTGAAGAGTACGAGATTTTTGTAGGAGGAGTTGGAGTAGGATTCACTACAGAGCGTATCAACATTTTCTACGGCCTGCCGTCAAACATCGAGTGCTATTACTCCAGTTTATCTCCATCTATGGGAGATTTAGCGATGATTATTGCTTACTTGACTGATGGTACTGGAGCTTGGAATATCCGGAATGGAAAACAGGTAAATTTTTCATCTTCTAAACTAAATGGTGTTTCAAAGGCATGAAATTATTGTATTTCTGCTCGCCTCCTTCCATCCAATCATTTGAGCGAGGTTACCAAGGACAGAGCTATCCTCAACTTCTGTATATAAGAGAGGAAGCTGATTGATGTAGGGAGTATCATTTATGATTATGTAAAGGCCACTGCTCGTTCTAGCACTTCTGTTGGACTTGGATTTCCAACATAGATATATTCTTTGTGTGAAAGTGCTGGAGTAGTGCGTACTAAAAATTCAATCCCGGGCAATGGCGCCAAAAACTTGACCCGCAATCCGTTGATGACAAATATAATAATTAATACTTTCAAATATATGTAATAGATAATAATAGCGGCTAGTGTATATAAATATAATTTTATCAAAAATATTTTACACACTAGAGGGTACTACGCAAGTATACGTATCGTATCAAGTAATATAGGGCTTTGAAACAAAGACCCCGATATTGATCCCACGAGGAGTGAGTTATGGATTTTTAAATATTTTAATTTAATTTTTAAGTATTTCGATATTTTTAATTTAGTAGATGCAATAATAAAGCAGTAATGAATTGATTGATGTAAATAGCAATAAGAAAACAACTTTCTTCCTTTCAATTAATCCAAGATTTTCTAAGATAATGATAATATTCGTGGAGAATATAAATTTAATGTATTGTGCCAAATAGAAGAATTCATATTCTTTACCCTTTGATCCAAGTGCAAAGAACATTGGCTAGCCTATAGATCAGGTCCGGATGTATTGTTAGTAGAATGGGTTAATCTAGGCTCACACTACTAGATGTCCAAGGGTGGCTATGGTCGGCCCTACTAGTGACCCTTTCCTTCTCTATAAACCAAATCACAAGAATTTAGTCTGTCACTCTAAAAACTTATCAATTCTACGCCCATTATATAATATCTTCCTATTTATTTGCACTTCACCTTGAATAACCCGTACAAGGCCTTCGACTACCCAAGGATTCATGTGATATCTACTAGTTAAGAATTCATCTCCTTCTAGTTATCAAAACTCTTCAACAGATTTTAACAATTTAAATGGCCAATTTAAATAGTAAATTAAGATTCGATATTAATATCATCACAATGTTTTAAATTATAAATAGTTTCTAATTCTCCAACGAATTTTATATTATCTTATTTATCTTTTCATAATTGAAAGGAGAAAGTAAACTAACAACTCAGAACACATTGAATTTAAACAACAAAACATGATAATGAAACTTTGAATAAAATTACAAATACTTATCTCAAGTGTTTCTCCTACTGAACCTCTGAATTCTTCTGACTCCAAAGCACCAACTCTTTAAACTCTCAATACAAACTCTAAATAAAATAACTAACTAATTTATGAAGGATAGTAAAATGTGGCCTTAAAGTATATCTCTAATTCTCTCTCTAGATGAAGCTCTAAATAGGGGGGCCATTTTTTTCTGAAGGAGTACCCTCCTATTTATAAGCTTCAAGGGTTGCCTCAAGGCACCTCTTCAAAATGTGTCCACATTCAATGAATCTTCTAGAAGGTGTGTCTGGCGCCTAGGCGCCGGAATCTGGCGCCTAGGCTCCGGACTCTGCGTCCAGTTCTTCGCACCTCTTCACTTTGGATCGCACCTCTTCGCGATTAAAACTGTTTCCGAGCATCCAAATACATTGTATCACATGTCCTATAAACTGCGAAACAACCGCGGTCTTCTAGAAGGTCCAATAACCGCTAACACCGTCAAAATAACCGTCCAAAATTCGTCAAAAATCTTGACAGATCCTGTATCGACCTGGCGCTTAGGCACCGGATTCTGGCGCCTAGGCGCCAGACCAATAATTTTGACAATTTTGCATTTTGGCACAATTTTTCCTCCTTTTTCACTTTTTTTTCCTTCTTGAACATTTTTCCATCACCTATATCCAAAAACACAAAAATACCTTTCATTAAAGCATAATATCTTTAAAAATTTGATAAAAATCAAGGCATAAAAATGGGTATTTTTTTCATGGATCAAGTAGTTGCTAAGGTTTCTGAGGAAAAGCTAAAGTCTACGAAGCTAATAAGAAGAGAGAGTGTCAGTATCTATTATCGACTTCGAGGTAAGAGTTCTACTGCACCTTCTAGTTCATTACCTACTTCTGGTAGAGCTTCTACTTCTAGACCTTCTACTTCTGCTGCTGAGCCACCATCTAGTTTCTGGGAATCCATGCATGATAAGTTTATAGAGCAGCAGAATGAGTTATTTCTAACTCATTGTAGAGTAGATACGATCGATAAGAAGATCGATCATCTTTCTGAGTACACCCAAAGGAAAAGTGACTATGATGCTGAGTATTCTGAGTCTTTAGTTAGATTCCTGAAGGGTGACCATGATGTTCAGTTCCCTACCTGTTCTAGATTTTCACCGTATGTTAATCCAAAGGATGTGAAATTTTCTTTTGGTGACGACGATGATGAGGCTACAGATAGTGATTAGTAGCTTGATTTACCTCTTGAGATGAGCTGATTCTGTTTTTAGTTTATTTCTAGTTTGATTAGTACTGATTAGTTTGATTGTATTGTTGTTTGTTAGTGTTGAACTGTTTAATTAACTTCATGTGGACTTTTGATATTAAGACTGTGTTTAGATCATCTTATGTGTTATGTGTGAAAGACTGAAATATGGATGAATTTTTATTTTTCTATGGTAAATGTTTATTTCTGTTTCAGTCTACTGTTTAATATTCATGAATAGTTAGGAATTTTGCATGTGTTTAAAAAAAATAAAATAAAAAATTTTTTGTAGAAATTAACTCTTGCTCTGCAAACTTTTCTATATATGCTTAATCATTTCTATTACATACATATTAATACATGTGTAGAAGTAGAAATGAGTTTTTCCATTACTACATCATTATTGTACCTAAATAATTCTTGTTTATTTCTTTCTCTCATGCTTTAGAAAATTTTATGATTCATTTTTATACTAAAGCTGAAGTTTGGGGGAAGGGAAAACATTTTTCAAATTTAAATATTATTTGTCCTTAATGAACTAATATTTTCTTTAAAAAAATATTAATATAACATAAGGAATGAAAAATCTACTTAAGATTACTTAAATTTTTGAATTTATAAATAATTTAGTAAACTTAACTAGAATTTCAATAATTTTGATTGATTTTAAGAATAAAATTATTTAACTTAAAGAATAATAAGATTAAGAATTCTTCTATTTATAGTAAAGAAAATTGTACTTTAGAAATACTAAAAAATCAAGATTATTACTTGAAAAAGAAAAGATTGAAATAATTTTTGAAAAATACTTATTAAGAATGTCATATTTATTAAGTAAAAAATGTATAAGTTTTTAAATATAAGTTAAGGATAGTGAAGTTCAAAATCATTAACAGGCTATCCAAAAATAGTAATCCTCACAAATAAAAAAAAATGGAGGATTGAAAAATATCCTTAAAAAAAAAGAAAAGAAAAGAAAAAAAATAGAAAAAAAGAAATGTGAGGAGAAGCTTGAGGAAATGCCTAATAAAAAATTGACTTCACTTGAATTATCTTATAGAAGGAAAACCAATTGTATTTTTAACTTAATTTTTTTGTACAAATATTTTTACTAGAAAAATATTTCATGAAAATATTTCTCTTGTAAATATTCTATGTGACCTTAATATGATAGATTACAATTATTCTTGAAATAAATGAAAAATTGGAAGTCTTATAATTTGGTAGTTAAGTATTCTTTAAATTCTTAAAATTAACCTTAATAGTGTAATTTGGTTAATGATTTGCTAAAGTATTTATAAAATAAAAAATTACAAGGAATCTTAAATATTTAAACTTCATTCCAAATGTTATACATTTTATGTAATTAAAAAAGTTACTTGAGGACAAGTAACGTTTAAGTTTGAGGGAATTTGATCAACTTAAAAAATACCTATTTTTATGCCTTATTTATGATTCAATTCTTAAGGATATTTTGCTTTAATAAAATGTATTTTTATGTTTTTGGATGTAGGTGATAAAAAAAGAGTTCAAGAAGGAAAAAGGAGCAAAAAGGAGCAAAAATAGAGCTTAAAGAGAAAAGATATCAAAATTATAGGTCTGGCGCCTAGGAGCCAGAATGCGGCGCATAAGTGCCAACTTGATACAAACACAGACAAGATTTTTGATGACTTTGGACAGTTATTTTGATGGTGTTAAGCGATTATTAGACCTTCTAAAAGACTGGAAGTTACTCCTAATATATAGGACATGTGATACAATGCATCTGGACACATGAAAATGGTTTTAATTGCGAAGAGGTGCGATCCAAAGTGAAGAGGTTCAAAGACCTGGTCACGGAGTCCGGCGCCTAGGCGCCAGCTCCCGGCACCTAGCGCGACAGTTACCTTTTAGAAGGTACAATGTATTTGGACGAATTTTGAAGAAGTGCCTTAAGCAACCCCTGGTCAAATTAGGAGCTCTATAAATAGGAGTCAATTCTACAGAGAAAAGTGCCCATATTAGTCCCCTTTTAGCATTCTATAGCCATATACCCCCCTCTAGCATCCAATCATTTTAGGGAACCACTTTCTTTTGCATTTAGTGAGTTTAATTAGAGTAATTACTACTCAATTCCTTGAGTAGTAAGTGTGAGTTTTCAAGTATTATTGTTGTTGAAGTTTTGTACCTTACATTGGTGTCAGTAAGAGTCAGCAGATCACTTGAAGGAACATTCCAGATAAGTATTTGTAACTTACTTTAAAGTTTTATAAATATCTTTTTTTGTGTGAATTCAATGTGTTCTGAGTAGTTAGTTTTATTTCTCCTTTCAACTATGAAAAGATAATAAGATAATTAAATTTTGTTGGAGAATTTAACTTAAAATATTTATATCAATTGTGATGATTTTAATACCTGATCTTAGTTTACTTTTTAAACAGGCCATTTAAATTGTTAAAACCTATTGAAGAATTTTGAGACCTATCCAGAGATGAGTTCTTAACTAGTAGAAATCACATGAATCCTTGGGTAGTCGAAGGCTTTATGCGGGTTATTCAAGGTGAAGAGCAAACAAATAGGAAGATATTATTTATTGGGCATAGAATTAATTAGTTTTTAGAGTGACAGACTAAATTCTAATAATTTGATCCATAGAAATGGAACGGGTCACTGGTAGGGCTGACCAAAGCTACCCTTGGACATCTAGTAATGTGAGCTTAGATTAACCCATTCTACTAATAAAAAATTTTGAACCGATCTATAGATTAGCTAATATTATTTATACTATCGAGTGAAGATATAGAATAGGAATGCTTCTATTTAGCACAATATCATAATCTAAATTCTTCACAAATGATAATTATTCTAAAAATCTTGGATTAGTTGAAAAGGAGAAAGTTGTTTTAATTATACCTGCTTTAATCTTTACTTTATTACTGCTTGCTTACATTTAATACAAATTTTATTAAATTTAAAATCTGAAATTTTGAAAAGAAATAAAAATACTAATTACTTTTAATTTGAAAAATCTAAAATATTTCTTAATTTTCTCATAGTCTTCCTTGTGGGATCGATAACCAGGACTCCAATAGAGCCTTGTATTACTTGAAACGATACATATACTTGCATTTAAAATTGTGACATTTACAATAATTAATATAAATATTTAAATATAAATTCATAAATTCTTACATAAGTAAAGGTCATTGAGGTTTCAATCCCACAGGGAGGCTTTAATTTTATGGCGTAGCACAGAAATCACTAATCTAATCACATCACAATTGCAAGTGGTTTAATTCTTAAAATAAAGACAAATAGTTTCAGTTACTATTTCTACCAAAGCACATTCTAGAATCTAGCAAGTTAAACTAACACAAGTCTAAATTTATAACAAAGTTCAGTTGTAAGAAATAGTCTTACTCCTTTCCAATCATAATGTGATGATTATTGATGCACCAAAAATATATACAGTTTTTGCTATATAATTTTACCCATTTTTGGTGATTTTGCACTTTAAAGGAATTTATTTTTTGTGATTTGTTGCAGGTATGGTGATTTTAGGTGATTGGAACAAAAAGAAGCAAAAACGGTGCAATTTGGAGCAAAACGAGCAAGAAAACAAATTTTGGCTTGACACCTTTCGATAAGTCTTTCTATACTTAATCTCTTTTACACTTATACATTAAATAAAGGTTATTTTTATGCTTATTTGGTAGGGCTATCTGTTAGGAATGTAACACAACTGAAACAGGGCGAATTGGAGCTGAAACGGAGCCAAACGGAGAAAAATGGTGTAGCTGCGCAGGATGGGCATCGGAGGCACCCAAACCGGCACCGGCGGCGCCATAAATCTGAGGGCACAAAAATAGGGTGCCAGCAGCACCCTATTTAGTCCTGGCGGCGTCCAAGACAGTCTGGATGCGATATTGGGCAGTTTTTGGCCAAATACATCAAATTTGGATGCTTTTTGGAGGGTTTCTTCATGCACTTAGGAAATTCGTCCCTACTCTATTTTAAACCGTATTTGAAGCCAAAAAAAGAAGAGGAGATGATAGGGAAAATGTGGAGAATGATTAGAGATCTTAGAATAGTAGTAGAAATGTAGATTTTTATCTTTTTGGAGAGATTGATGAGGGGATTTTGAGAGAATCTGTAAGGGAATGTTCTAGCATTGCATGGATCGGCGGAAGACTTTGTGGGAGAGATTTTCATCTTTCTTTCAAGGGGAAAAGCTAAGTATTGTGTTATTCATTATCTTATGATTTTGTAAACACTTATTTTGTAGATTGCTTTAAAATGAAGTTTTCCGTTGTGTTTTCTTCATGCTTTGTGATGTCTTTCTCTTACTCTTTCTTCTTATTTAGAAATAGTGGCATAAGAAGATTATGCCATTGTTTTCATTCTACTTTTCTTTCGCAATGAGTAAGATTCATGTTTAGGATATTGGGATGCTTACTAAAAGATGTTTTAATTAAAAATGTGATGGTTTTTACTTGCTCTTCATTTAAATTACAATAAAGGCCCGTTGTATTGTTAAAATTCGTTGTAATTTCATTGTCCTAAAAGGGCGGTGTAATTGTCAACAAAGTGAAACCACATTCAATGTCCATGAATGAGTTACGTATTTCATGGTGATTGAGTGCAATTATATATCGAAATATGGTTTCATGGGCATCAAATTGGAGGTTTCAGGGTGACAGGCTGAGATCCCCAATTTGGTCCTAAATTTTTGTAACTAAAGCTAAGGTTAGCCTTGAGGTGAAGGGCAATGAGAGATCTGAAGTGAGAGCTAGTATCCTCCCAGCCTAACAATGGATTTAGGGACTAAGCCTGAAATTTACTAATGTTCTTTATAGCACTCTGAAGAGGGGGTACTCGGATAAAGAATAAGATTGCTTCTATTTGGCACATATAATATTTAATGCATCTCATTCCTAAACTTTATCCAATTCATTATATAAGAATAGTAGATTTTATTATCTCAAAATTCACCAAACAAATTTATCCAAAAAGGGTTATCTTTAGAAGTAATATTTGCATTTAGTTATTATTCTTACATATAATCATCTACCTTTAGGAGTACTTGTTAGAAAAACCACTTAGATCGACCTTCCAATCTAAAGTTTGATAATTGTAGACTAGAATTTGACTAAGAACCTCTTACCTCGCTTCCCTGTGGGATCGATAAACGGGACTCCATTAAAGTCTTGTATTACTTGATACGATATGTATACTTGCGTTGGATCATTGTGACTTTATAAAAATTATTATAAATCTCTTGTTCATAAATCCTTGCATATAAAAAAATGTCGCATCAAGTTTTTGGCGTCGTTGTCAGGGAAGCTTCAGTAAGAATTTTAGGAGAATTTTAGTTGAAGTAATTAGGCTTAGAATTGGAAAACTTTAGTGTCGTTAAATTGTGTTTGTGTGAAAAGTAATTTTTTTGTATGAAAAAGTGTTGTGAAAAAAAAACTGTTTGTGTGAAAAATAAGGTGTTTGTGAAAATGTTTTGTTGTGTTGAATATATTTTTTGTTTGATTTGTTTTATTGTTAATGTATTGTTTGTTGTGTTACATATGCAAAATAAAAGATGTGTAGGACTTGTGCCTTATGATCCCGAGTTAGAAAAATGAAAAAAAATAAAAAAAACAGAAAGGACTCGAAAAACTTGAAATGAAAATGGAAAACATTCAAAATAATAACTTGAAAAATCATCATAAATCATTGAGGGATTATGTAAATCCTACAATAGATAAAATTCACTCAAGTATACAAAACCTTGTTGTAGAAGCTGATTCATTTGAATTAAATCCTGAGGTTATCCAACTTGTGCAGAACAACCAGTTTGATCCTTATTTACACTTATCTAGTTTTCTAGAACTTTGTGCTACATTTTGTTATAACGGCATGTCAGAAGATGCTGTTAGGCTAAGGATTTTTTCCT